>JAPWDM010000003.1:11830574-12530780 GCA_035578155.1 Brachynemurus nebulosus
TCGCTGTAATCTTACTACTTTTAGTATAGAAAAACTGTAGCCTTATTACTTTCTGTGTAGAATTGCGGTCACATGACTACTTTTAGTTGAAAACTGTTGTAACTTTACTACTTTTAGCATAAAACCACCGTAATCTTATTAATTTTTGTACAGAATCGCTGTAACCTTGCTACTTTTAGTATAAAACCACTGAAACCTTACTACTTTTGGCACAGAATCGCTGTAACCTTACTACTTTTAGTACAGAACCACTGTAACCTTTTTACTTTTGGTACAGAATCGCTGTAACCTTACTACCTTTAGCATAAACCACTGTAACCTTATTACTTTTGGTACAGAATCGCTATAACCTTACTACTTTCGGTGTAGAATTGCGGTCACATTACAAGTTTTAGCTTAGAACTGCTGTAACCTTACTACTTTTAGCATAAAACCACTGTAATCTTATTAATTTTTTACAGAATCGCTGTAACTTTACTACTTTCAGTATAGAACCATTGTAACCTTATTATTCTTGGTACAGAATCGCTGTAACCTTACTACTTTGAGCATAAAACCACTGTAACCTTATTACTTTCGGTACAAAATAGCTTTAACCTTGCTACTTTTAGCATAAAACCACTGTAGCCTTATAACTTTTGGTACAGAATCGCGGTAACCTTACTACTTTTAGTATAGAACTACTGTAACCTTTTTACTTTTGGTACAGAATCGCTGTAACCTTACTACCTTTAGCATAAACCACTGTAACCTTATTACTTTTGGTACAGAATCGCTATAACCTTACTACTTTCGGTGTAGAATTGCGGTCACATTACAAGTTTTAGCTTAGAACTGCTGTAACCTTACTACTTTTAGCATAAAACCACTGTAATCTTATTAATTTTTTACAGAATCGCTGTAACTTTACTACTTTCAGTATAGAACCATTGTAACCTTATTATTCTTGTTACAGAATCGCTGTAACCTTACTACTTTGAGCATAAAACCACTGTAACCTTATTACTTTCGGTACAAAATCGCTTTAACCTTGCTACTTTTAGCATAAAACCACTGTAGCCTTATTACTTTTTGTACAGAATCGCTGTAACCTTCTACTTTTTTTACAGAACCACTGTACTACTGCTGTAACCTTACTAATTTTAGTACAGAGCCTTTTTAATTTTGGTACAGAATCGCTGTAACCTTACTACTTTTAGTACAGAACCACTGTAACCTTATTACTTTTGGTACAGAATCGCTGTAACCTTACTACTTTTAGTATAGAACCACTGTAACCTTATTACTTTTGGTACAGTATTGCCGTAACCTTACTACTTTTAGTATAGAACCACTGTAATCTTATTACTTTTGGTACAGAGTCGCTATAACCTTACTACTTTCGGTGTAGAATTGCGGTCACATTACTACTTTTAGTTTAGAACTGCTGTAAACTTACCACTTTTAATATAAAACCGCTGTAACCTTATTACCTTTGGTACAGAATCGCTGTAACCTTACTACTTTTAGTATAGAAACCACTGTATCCTTATTACTTTTTGTACAGAATTGCTGTAACCTTACTACTTTTAGTACAGAGCCACTGTAACCTTGTTACTTTTGGTACAGAATCGCTGTAACCTTACTACTTTTAACATAAAACAACTGTAACCTTAATACTTTTGGTAGAGAACTGCTGTAATCTTATTACTTTTGCAACAGTATCGTTGTAACCTTACTACTTTTAGCATAAAACCACTGAACTTTATTACTTTTGGTACAGAATCGCTGTAACCTTACTACTTTTAGGATAAAACTACCGTAATCTGATTACTTTTGGTACAGAATCGCTGTAACCTTACTACTTTTGGCATAAAACCACTGTAACCTTATCACTTTTGGTACAAAATCGCTGTAACCTTACTACTTTTAGCATAAAACCACTGTAACCTTATTACTTTTGGTACAGAATCGCTGCAACCTTACTACTTTTAGTATAGAACCGATGTAACCTTATTACTTTTGGCACATAATCGCTGTAACCTTACTACTTTGGGCATAAAACCACTGTGACCTTATTACTATTGGTACAGAATTGCTGTAACCTTACTACTTTTAGTATAGAACCACTGTAAGCTTATTACTTTTGGTACAGAATCGCTGTAACCTCACTACTTTTAGCATAAGACCACTGTAATCTTATTACTTTTTGTACAAAATCGCTGTAATCTTACTACTTTTAGTATAGAAAAACTGTAGCCTTATTACTTTCGGTGTAGAATTGCGGTCACATGACTACTTTTAGTTGAAAACTGTTGTAGCTTTACTACTTTTAGCATAAAACCACCGTAATCTTATTAATTTTTGTACAGAATCGCTGTAACCTTGCTACTTTTAGTATAAAACCACTGAAACCTTACTACTTTTGGCACAGAATCGCTGTAACCTTACTACTTTTAGTACAGAACCACTGTAACCTTATTAATTTTGGTACAGAATCGCTGTATACTTACTACTTGTAGCATAAAATCACAGTAATATTAGTACTTTTGGTACAGAATCGCAGTAACCTTACTACTTTTAGTATAGAACCACTGTAACCTTACTACTTTTGGTACAGAATCGCTGTAACTATACCACTTTTAGTATAAAACCACTTTAACCTTATTACTTTTGTCACAGAATCGCTGTAACCTTACTACTTTTAGTGCAACACCACTGTAACATAATTACTTTTGGTAGAGAATCGCTGTAACCTTACTACTTTTAGCATAAAACCACTGTAACCTTATTACTTTTGGTAGAGAATTGCTGTAATTTTATTACTTTTGGAACAGAATCGTTGCAACCTTACTACTTTTAGCATAAAACAACTGTAACTTTATTAGTTTTTGGTACAGAATCGCTGTAACCGTACTACTTTTAGTATAGAACCGCTGTCACCTTATTACTTTTGGTACAGAATCGCTCTAACCTTAATACTTTTAGTACAGAACCACTGTAAACTTATTACTTTTGGTACAGAATCGCTGTAAAATTACTGCTTTTAGCATAAAACCACTGTAATCTTATTACTTTTGGTAAAGAATCGCTGTAACCTTACTACTTTTAGTATAGAACCACTGAATCGCCGTAAACTTACCACTTTTAGCATAAAGCCACTGTAACATTATTACTTTTGATACAGAATCGCTGTAACCTTACTACTTTTGGCATAAAACCACTGTAAACTTACTAACTTTGGTACAGAATCACTGTAACCTTATTACTTTTAGTATAAAAACCACTGTGACTTTATTACTTTTTGGTACAGAATCGCTGTAACCTTACTACTTTTAGTACAGAAACCACTGTAACATTATTACTTTTGGTACAGAATCGCTGTAAACCTTACTACTTTTAGCATAAAACCACTGTAACCTTACTACTTTTAGTATAGAACCACTGTAACCTTAATACTTTTGGTACAGAACCGCCCTAACCTTAGTACTTTTAGAATAAAACCACTGTAACCTTATTACTCTTGGTACAGAATCGCTGTAACCTTACTACTTTTAGCATAAAAGCACTGTAACCTTATTACTTTCGGTACAAAATCGCTGTAACCCTTATGGCATAAAAAACACTGTAGCCTTATTACTTTCGGTGTAGAATTGCGGTCACAATGATTACTTTTAGTTGAAAACTGCTGTAACTTTCGAACTTTTAGCATAAAACAACTGTAATTTTATTATTTTTTGTACAGAATCGCTGTAACCCTTACTACTTTTAGTATTAAACCACTGTAACCTTATTACTTTTGGTACAGAATCTCTGTAACCTTCAACTTTTAGTACAGAACCACTGTACTACAGCTGTAATCTTACTACTTTTAGTACCGAACCTTTTTACTTTTGGTACAGAATCGCTGTAACCGTACTACTTTTAGTACAGAACCACTGTAACCTTATTACTTTTTGGTACAGAATCGCTGTAAACTTACTAGTTTTAGTGTAAAACCACTGTAGCCTCATTACTTTTGGTACAGAATCGCTGTAACCTTACTACTTTTAGCATAAAACCAGTGTAACTTTATTACTTTTGGTACAGAATCGCTGCAACCTTACTGCCTTTAGTATAAAACCACTGCAACCTTATTACTTTTGGTACAGAATCGCTGTAACCATCTACTTTTATTACTGAACCACTGTACTACTGCTGTAACCTTACTACTTTTAGTACAGAACCTTTTTAGTTTTGGTACAGAATCGCTGTAAACTTACTACTTTTAGTACAGAACCACTGTAAACCTTATTACTTTTGGTACAGAATCGCTGTAACCTTACTACTTTTAGTATAGAACCACTGTAAGCTTATTACTTTTTGGTACAGAATCGCTGCAACCTTACTACTTTTAGTATAGAACCGATGTAACCTTATTACTTTTGGCACATAATCGCTGTAACCTTACTACTTTGGGCATAAAACCACTGTGACCTTATTACTTTTGGTACAGAATTGCTGTAACCTTACTACTTTTAGTATAGAACCACTGTAAGCTTATTACTTTTGGTACAGAATCACTGTAACGTTACTACTTTTAGTATAGAACCACTGTAAGCTTATTACTTTTGGTACAGAATCGCTGTAACCTTACTACTTTTAGCATAAGAACACTGTAATCTTATTACTTTTGGTACAAAATCGCTGTAATCTTACTACTTTTAGTATAGAAAAAACTGTAGCCTTATTACTTTCGGTGTAGAATTGCGGTCACATGACTACTTTTAGTTGAAAACTGTTGTAACTTCACTACTTTTAGCATAAAAACCACCGTAATCTTATTAATTTTTGTACAGAATCGCTGTAACCTTGCTACTTTTAGTATTAAAACCACTGTAAGCTTACTACTTTTGGCACAGAATCGCTGTAACCTTACTACTTTTAGTACAGAACCACTGTAAACCTTTTTACATTTGGTACAGAATCGCTGTAACCTTACTACCTTTAGCATAAACCACTGTAAACCTTATTACTTTTGGTACAGAATCGCTATAACCTTACTACTTTCGGTGTAGAATTTGCGGTCACATTACAAGTTTTAGTTTTAAAAACTGCTGTAACCTTACTACTTTTAGCATAAAACCACTGTAATCTTATTAATTTTTTACAGAATCGCTGTAACTTTACTACTTTCAGTATAGAACCATTGTAACCTTATTATTCTTTGTACAGAATCGCTGTAACTTTACTACTTTCGGTACAAAATCGCTTTAAACCTTGCTCCTTTTAAGCATAAAACCACTGTAGCCTTATAACTTTTGGTACAGAATCGCGGTAACCTTACTACTTTTAGTATAGAACTACTGTTACCTTATTACTTTTTGTACAGAATCGCTGTAACCTTACAACTTTTAGTATAAAAACCTCTTGAACCTTATTACTTTTGGCACAGAATCGCTGTAACCTTGCTACTTTTGGTACAGAGCCACTGTAACATTATTAATTTTGGTACAGAATCGCTGTAACCTTACTACTTTTAGCATAAAAACCACTGTAACCTTATTACTTTTGGTAAAGAATCTCTGCAACATTACTACTTTTAGTACAGAACCGCTGTAACCTTACTACTTTTGGTACAGAACCACTGTAGCCTTATTACTTTTGGTTCAGAATCGCTGTAACCTTACTTCTTTTAGCATAAAACCACTGTAACTTTATTACTTTTGGCACAGAATCGCTGTAACCTTACTATTTTTAGTATAGAACCACTTGTAACCTTATTAATTTTGGTACAGAATCGCTGTATACTTACTACTTGTAGCATAAAATCACAGTAATATTAGTACTTTTGGTACAGAATCGCAGTAACCTTACTACTTTTAGTATAGAACCACAGTAACCTTACTACTTTTGGGTACAGAATCGCTGTAACTATACCACTTTTAGTATAAAACCACTTTAACCTTATTACTTTTATCACAGAATCGCTGTAACCTTACTACTTTTAGTACAAAACCACTGTAACATTTTTACTTTTGGTAGAGAATCGCTGTAACCTTACTACTTTTAGCATAAAAACCACTGTAACCTTATTACTTTTGGGTGAGAATTGCTGTAATTTTATTACTTTTGGAACAGAATCGTTGCAACCTTACTACTTTTAGCATAAAACAACTGTAACTTTAATAGTTTTGGTACAGAACCACTCTAGCCTTATTACTTTTGGTTCAGAATCGCTGTAACCTTACTTCTTTTAGTATAAAACCACTGTAATTAGCATAAAATTACCGTAATCTGATTACTTTTGGTACAGAATCGCTGTAACCTTACTACTTTTGGCATAAAACCACTGTAAACTTATTAGCTTTGGTACAGAATCACTGTAACCTTACTACTTTTAGTATAAAACCACTGTGACTTTATTACTTTTGGTACAGAATCGCTGTAACCTTACTACTTTTAGTACATAACCACTGTAACATTATTACTTTTGGGACAGAATCGCTGTAATCTTACTACTTTTAGCATAAAACCACTGTAACCTTACTACTTTTAGTATAGAACCACTGTAACATTAATACTTTTGGTACAGAACCGCCCTAACCTTAGTACTTTTAGAATAAAACCACTGTAACCTTATTACTCTTGGTACAGAATCGCTGTAACCTTACTACTTTTAACATAAAAGCACTGTAACCTTATTACTTTCGGTACAAAATCGCTGTAACCTTTTGGCATAAAACCACTGTAGCCTTATTACTTTCGGTGTAGAATTGCGGTCACATGATTACTTTTAGTTGAAAACTGCTGTAACTTTCGAACTTTTAGTATAAAACAACTGTAATTTTATTATTTTTTGTACAGAATCGCTGTAACCTTACTACTTTTAGTATAAAACCACTGTAACCTTATTACTTTTGGTACAGAATCTCTGTAACCTTCTACTTTTAGTACAGAACTACGGTACTACAGCTGTAATCTTACTACTTTTAGTACCGAACCTTTTTACTTTTGGTACAGAATCGCTGTAACCTTACTACTTTTAGCATAAAAACCAGTGTAACTTTATTACTTTTGGTACAGAATCGCTGTAACCTTACTACTTTTAGCATAAAACAACTGTAACTTTATTACTTTTGGTACAGAATCGCTGTAACCTTACTACTTTTAGGATAAAACTACCGTAATCTTTTGGTACAGAATCGTATTACTTTTGGTACAGAATCGCTGTAACCTTACTACTTTTAGCATAAAACCAGTGTAACTTTATTACTTTTGGTACAGAATCGCTCTAACCTTACTACTTTTAGTACAGAACCACTGTAATCTTATTACTTTTGGTACAGAATCGCTGTAACCTTACTACTATAAGTACAGAGTCACTGTAACCTTGTTACTTTTGGTACAGAATCGCTGTAACTTTACCACTCTTAACATAAAACAACTGTAACCTTAATACAATAGGTAGAGAATTGCTGTAATCTTATTACTTTTGCAACAGAATCGTTGTAACCTTATTACTTTTAGCATAAAACCACTGTAACCTTATTACTTTTGGTACAGAATCGCTGTAAACTTACTACTTTTAGCATAAAACAACTGTAACTTTATTACTTTTGGTACAGAATCGCTGTAAACTTACTACTTTTAGTATAGAACCGCTGTCACCTTTTTACTTTTGGTACAGAATCGCTCTAACCTTACTACTTTTAGTACAGAACCACTGTAAACTTATTACTTTTGGTACAGAATCGCTGTAAACTTACTACTTTTAGTATAAAACCACTGTAACCTTATTACTTTTGGTACAGAATCGCTGTAACCTTACTACTTTTAGCATAAAAAAAACTGTAACTTTATTACTTTTGGTACAGAGTCGCTGTAACCTTACTACTTTTAGTATAAAACCACTGTAACTTTATTACTTTTGGTACAGAATCGCTGTAACCTTACTACTTATAGGATAAAACTACCGTAACCTTTTGGTACAGAATCGTATTACTTTTGGTACAGAATCGCTGTAATCTTACTACTTTTGGCATAAAACCACTGTAACCTTATCACTTTTGGTACAGAATCGCTGTAACCTTACTACTTTTAGCATAAAAACCACTGTAGCCTTATTACTTTTGGTACAGAATCGCTGCAACCTTACCACTTTTAGTATAGAACCGATGTAACCTTATTACTTTTGGTACAGAATCGCTGTAACCTTATTACTTTTGGCACATAATCGCTGTAACCTTACTGCTTTGGGCATAAAACCACTGTAACCTTATTACTTTTGGTACAGAATCGCTGTAACCTTACTACTTTTAGTATGGAACCACTGTAAACTTATCACTTTTGGTACAGAATCGCTGTAACCTTACTACTTTTAGCATAAGACCACTGTAATCTTATTACTTTTGGTACAAAATCGCTGTAATCTTACTACTTATAGTATAGAAAAACTGTAGCCTTATTACTTTCGGTGTCGAATTGCGGTCACATGACTACTTTTAGTTGAAAACTGTTGTAACATTACTACTTTTAGCATAAAACCACCGTAATCTTATTAATTTTTGTACAGAATCGCTGTAACCTCTCTACTTTTAGTATAAAACCACTGTAACCTTACTACTTTTGGCACAGAATCGCTGTAACCTTACTACTTTTAGTACAGAACCACTGTAACCTTTTTAATTTTGGTACAGAATCGCTGTAACCTTACTACCTTTAGCATAAACCACTGTAACCTTATTACTTTTGGTACAGAATCGCTATAACCTTACTATTTTCGGTGTAGAATTGCGGTCACATTACAAGTTTTAGATTAAAACTGCTGTAACCTTACTACTTTTAGCATAAAACCACTGTAATCTTATTAATTATTTACAGAATCGCTGTAACTTTACTACTTTCAGTATAGAACCATTGTAACCTTATTACTCTTGGTACAGAATCGCTGTAACCTTACTACTTTGAGCATAAAACCACTGTAACCTTATTACTTTCGGTACAAAACCGCTTTAACCTTGCTACTTTTAGCATAAAACCACTGTAGCCTTATAACTTTTGGTACAGAATCGCGGTAACCTTACTACTTTTAGTATAGAACTACTGTTACCTTATTACTTTTTGTACAGAATCGCTGTAACCTTACCACTTTTAGTATAAAACCTCTTGAACCTTATTACTTTTGGCACAGAATCGCTGCAACTTTGCTACTTTTGGTACAGAGCCACTGTAACATTGTTAATTTTGGTACAGAATCGCTGTAACCTTACTGCTTTTAGCATAAAACCACTATAACCTTATTACTTTTGGTAAAGAATCTCTGCAACATTACTACTTTTAGTACGGAACCGCTGTAACCTTACTACTTTTGGTACAAAACCACTGTAGCCTTATTACTTTTGGGTCAGAATCGCTGTAACCTTACTTCTTTTAGCATAAAACCACTGTAACTTTATTACTTTTGGCACAGAATCGCTGTAACCATACTATTTTTAGTATAGAACCACTGTAACCTTATTAATTTTGGTACAGAATCGCTGTATACTTACTACTTGTAGCATAAAATCACAGTAATATTAGTACTTTGGGTACAGATTCGCAGTAACCTTACCACTTTTAGTATAGAACCACTGTAATTAACATAAAACTACTGTAATCTGATTACTTTTGGTACAGAATCGCTGTAACCTTACTACTTTTGGCATAAAACTACTGTAAAATTATTACTTTTGGTACAGAATCACTGTAACCTTACTACTTTTAGTATAAAACCACTGTGACTTTATTACTTTTGGTACAGAATCGCTGTAACCTTACTACTCTTAGTATAAAACCACTGTAACCTTATTACTTTTGGTACAGAATCGCTGTACCCTTACTACCTTTAGCATAAACCACTGTAACCTTATTACTTTTGGTACAGAATCGCTATAACCTTACTACTTTCGGTGTAGAATTGCGGTCACATTACAAGTTTAAATTTAAAACTGCTGTAACCTTATTACTTTTAGCATAAAACCACTGTAATCTTATTAATTTTTTACAGAATCGCTGTAACTTTACTACTTTCAGTATAGAACCATTGTAACCTTATTACTCTTGGTACAGAATCGCTGTAACCTTACTGCTTTTAGCATAAAACCACTGTAACCTTAATACTTTCGGTACAAAATCGCTTTAACCTTGCTCCTTTTAGCATAAAACCACTGTAGCCTTATAACTTTTGGTACAGAATCGCGGTAAACTTACTACTTTTAGTATAGAACTACTGTTACCTTATTACTTTTTGTACAGAATCGCTGTAACCTTACAACTTTTAGTATAAAACCTCTTGAACCTTATTACTTTTGGCACAGAATCGCTGTAACCTTACTATTTTTAGTATAGAACCACTGTAACCTTATTAATTTTGGTACAGAATCGCTGTATACTTACTACTTGTAGCATAAAATCACAGTAATATTAGTACTTTTGGTACAGAATCGCAGTAACCTTACTACTTTTAGTATAGAACCACTGTAACCTTACTACTTTTGGTACAGAATCGCTGTAACTATACCACTTTTAGTATAAAACCACTTTAACCTTATTACTTTTGTCACAGAATCGCTGTAACCATACTACTTTTAGTACAAAACCACTGTAACATTATTACTTTTGGTAGAGAATCGCTGTAACCATACTACTTTTAGCATAAAACCACTGTAAACTTATTACTTTTGGTAGAGAATTGCTGTAATTTTATTACTTTTGGAACAGAATCGTTGCAACCTTACTACTTTTAGCATAAAACAACTGTAACTTTATTAGTTTTGGTACAGAATCGCTGTAACCTTACTACTTTTAGTATAGAACCCGCTGTCACCTTATTACTTTTGGTACAGAATCGCTCTAACCTTACTACTTTTAGTACAGAACCACTGTAAACTTATTACTTTTGGTACAGAATCGCTGTAAAATTACTGCTTTTAGCATAAAACCACTGTAATCTTATTACTTTTGGTAAAGAATCGCTGTAACCTTACTACTTTTAGTATAGAACCACTGTAACCTTATTACTTTTGTTACAGAATCGCTGTATACTTACTACTTTTAGCATAAAATCACTGTAGTATTATGACTTTTGGTAGAGAATCGCTGTAGCCTTACTACTTTTAGTATAGAACCACTATAACCTTATTACTTTTGTTACAGAATCGCTGTAATCTTATTAGGTTTAGTATAGAACCCCTGTAACCTTATTAATTTTGGTACAGAATCGCTGTAACCTTACCACTTTTAGTACAGAACCGCTTTAACCTTACTTCTTTCGGTGTAGAGTTGCGGTCACATTACTATTTTTTGTTGTGGTTGTATTACTATAATTTAGTTGTTGTATAATGTGTCTCGGCTGTATTTAGTGTACGTGAGTTGTAGCTTATAAGAAAATCCATGGTTTTTTCATCATTGTATATGACTCAATATCGAACCTATTCCTACATTTGAGGCATCAGTGGTTAATATGAATTGTTTTTCGAAGTTTGTAGAATTCTCGTAACAATCGATTGGTTTGAGTTTAAATGCTCATTATTTTGATTATTTCTTACCAGTGGTTGCTTACTTTGAGCATATTTCTTTTTTCTACACTCGTTTTCTAACTGTCTTCGATTTTTACAGTAATTGCAAATTTTTGAATTTTATGAAAATGTATTAGATGTGGAAGGATTCTCGTTTTTGTTTCTATTCCTACAGTCGCGGGTATTATGTGTTTTTGTTCTACATATTTTACAGAATTTAGGACTGATATTTTGACTATGCGATTTATTTGCTTGTGAAAGTTTTTGAAAACTTTCTTCTTCGAGAGCTTCTTTCAAAGCATCGTTTAAGTTACGTGGTTTGGGACTTGTTAATCTAAGCCTTTGTGAAATGTTTGGAAGACATCCTGTTATAAATCTATTACAGAATGATTCTTCTATAATTGGTAATAGAGTACTATAGGTTAATTTATTGTGTTCAAAACGTAAATTAGTGGTACGTTCCATTTGTAACTTGTATAAACGAGTATAAAATAAAATCACATCTTCATTAGATTTTTGATACATGGTAGCTAATTCATTTTCTATTTGAATTGTTGTCCTTCTTGGACTGTAAAAATTATGGATTAGGTCGCGAAGTGTATCATATGTTAGGTCTTTACTAATTAATTGTATACCTAAATCATATGGCAACTGGTTGGCAACAAACCGAATTATTTCTGGTTCCTGATTTTGAGCATACATTATTGTGTTATGTACAATACGCAAGAAGTCCAGAGCACCAGATGGATTATTTTGGAACTTGCCTATCCAATCTTTAAAATTAATATGTTTGTAAGATGTATCACCATTTTCACTAAATATCTCTTCAGAATGAGATGTTCTTAAATTTAAAGAAAAACCACTTATTTGTTTTAATTGTTCATTGGCAAAATTTGATAAAACTAAATTGATAGTATTACTAGCTTCGGTTGAAGAAGTGGGTTCTGCTTGATTATTATTCGGCATTGTTAATTGTAAAAATTTAACTACCAAACTGTTAAGTCAGGAATCAGAATGATAGGATTCAACAGAGGATAAAGAAAAATTACTTTCTGATGAAGAATCAATATTTGCGGTCACCTAGAATTGCGGTCACATTACTACTTTTGGTTCAGAACTGCGGTAACCTTACTACTTTTAGTATAGAACCGCTGTAACCTTATTACTTTTGGGACAGAATCGCTGTAACCTTATTACTTTTGGCATAAAACCACTGTGACATTATTACTTTTGGTACAGAATCACTGTAACCTTACTGCTTTTAGTATAGAACGACTCTAACCTTATTACTTTTGGTACACAATCGCTGTAACCTTACTACTATTAGCATAAAACCACTGTAGCCTTATTACTTTTGGTACAGAATCGCTGTAACCTTACTACTTTTAGTATAGAACCACTGTAACCTTATTACTTTTGGTACAGAATCGCTGTAACCTTACTACTTTTAGTATAGAACCACTGTAACCTTATTACTTTTAGTACAGAATCGCTGTAGCCTTACTTCTCTTAGTACAGAATCGCTGTAGCCTTACAACTTTTAGTACAGAACCGCTATAACCTTACTACTTTCGGTGTAGAATTGCGCTCACCTTACTACTTTTAGTTTAGAACTGCTGTAACCTTACTACTTTTAGTATAGAACGGCTGTAACCTTATTACTTTTGGTACAGAATCGCTGTATTCTTACTACTTTTAGCCTAAAATCACTGATACCTTATTACTTTTGGTGCAGAATAGCTCTAACCTTACTACTTTTAGAATAGAACGACTGTAACCTTATTAATTTTGGTACACAATCGCTGTAACCTTACTACTATTAGCATAAAACCACTGTAGCCTTATTACTTTTGGTACAGAATCGCTGTAACTTTACTACTTTTATTACAGAACCACTGCAACCTTATTACTTTTGGTACAGAATCGCTGTAACCTTACTACTTTTTGCAAAAAGCCACTGTAACCTTATTACTTTTGGTACAGAATCGCTGTAACCTTATTACTTTTAGCCTAGAACCACTGTAACCTTATTACTTTTGGTACAGAATCGCTGTAACCTTACTACTTTTAGCATAAAACCACCGTTACCTTATTGCTTTTGGTACACAGTCGCTGTAAACTTACTACTTTTAGGATAAGACCACTGTAAACTTATTACTTTAGTACAGAATCACTGTAACCTTACTTCTTTTAGTATAGAACCACTGTAACCGTATTACTTTTGGTACAGAATCGCTGTAACCTTACTACTTTTAATACAGAACCGCTGTATCCTTACTACTTTTAATACAGAACCGCTATAACCTTACTACTTTCGGTGGAGAATTGCGCTCACATTACTATTTTTACTTTAGAACTGCTGTAACGTTACTAGTTTTAGTACAGAACCGCTCTAACCCTATTACTTCTGGTACAAAATCGCTGTAGCCTTTCTACTTTCAGTACAGACCTGCTGTTACCTTACTACTTTTAGTACAGAACTGCTATAACCTTACTACGTTCGGTGTAGAATTTCGGTCACATTACTAATTCTACTTTAGAACTGCTGTAAGCTTACTACTTTTAGTATAGAGCCGCTGTAACTTTATCACTTTTGGTGCCGAATCGCTGTAACCTTACTACTTTTAGTGTAGAACCACTGTAACTTTATTACTTATGGTACAGAATCGCTGTAACCTTACTACTTTTAGCATAAAACCACTGTAACCTTATTACTCTTGATACAGAATCGCTGTAACCTAACTGCTTTTAGTATAGAACCACTGTAACCTTATTACTTTTGGTACAGAACCTCTGTAACCTTACTACTTTTAGCATAGAACCACTGTAACCTTATTACTTATGGTACAGAATCGCTGTACCCTTACTACTTTTAGTACAAAACCACTGTAGCATTATTCCTTTTGGAACAGAATCGCTGTAACTTTATTACTTTTAGCATAAGGCCACTGTAACCATATTACTTTTGGTACAGGATCGCTGTAACCTTACTACTTTTAGCATAAAACCACTGTAACCTTATTACTCTTGGTACAGAATCGCTGTAACCTAACTACTTTTAGTATAGAACCACTGTAACCTTATTACTTTTGGTACAAAATCGCTGTAACCTGATTACTTTCAGTACAGAACCGCTGCAACCTTACTGATTTTAGCACAAAACCGCTGTAATCTTACTACTTTCGGTGTTGAATTGCGGTCACATTACTACTTTTAGTTTAGAACTGCTGTAACCTTACTACTTTTAGTATAGAACCGCTGTAGCCTTATTACTTTTGGTACAAAATTGCTGTAACCTTACTACTTTCAGTACAGAACCACTGTAACCTTACTACTTTTGGTACAGAATCCCTATAACCTTACTACTTTCGGTGTAGAATTGCGGTCACTATACTACTCTTAGTTTAGAACTGCTGTAACCTTACTTCCTTTAGTATAGAACCACTGTAACCTTATTTCTTTTGTACAGAATCGTTGCAACATTAATACGTTTAGTATAGAACCACTGTAACCTTATTACTTTTGGTAAAGAATCGCTGTATCCTTGTTACTTTTAGCCTAATATCACTGTAATTTTATTACTTTTGGTACAGAATCGCTGTAACCTTACTACTTTTAGCATACAACCACTGTAACCTTATTACTTTTGGTACAGAATCGCTGTATCCTTGTTACTTTTAGCCTAAAATCACTGTAATTTTATTACTTTTGGTACAGAATCGCTGTAACCTTACTACTTTTAGCATATAACCACTGTAACCTTATTACTTTTGGTACAGAATCGCTGTAACCTTACTACTTTTAGTATAGAACCACTGTAACCTTACTACTTTTAGTATAAAACCACTGTAACCTTATTCCTTTTGGTACAGAGTCGCTGTAGCCTTACCTTCAGTACAAAACCGCTGTAACCTTAATGCTTATAGCACAGAACCGCTATAACCTTACTACTTGTGGCGTAGAATTACGGTCACATTACTATTTTTAGTTTAGAACTGCTATAACCTTATTACTTTTAGTATAGAACCGCTGTAACCTTATTACTTTTGGTACAAAATCGCTGTAACCTTACTACTTTCGGTGTAGAATTGCGGTCACATTACTACTTTTAGTTTAGAACTGCTGCAAACTTACTACTTTTAGTATAGAACCGCGGTAACCTTATTACTTTTGGTACAGAATCGCTGTAACCTTACTACTTTTAGTATAGAACCACTGTAACTTTATTACTTTTGGTACAGAATCGCTGTATCGTTGCTACTTTTAGCCTAAAACCACTGTAACGTTATTACTTTTGGTACAGAATTGCTGTAACCTTACTACTTTTAGTATAGAACCACTGTAACCTGACTACTTTTAGTATAGAAACCGCTGTAACCTTACTACTTTTGGTACAAAATCGCTGTAACCTTACTACTTTCAGTACAGAACCGCTGTAACCTTACTACTTTTGGTACAGAATCGCTATAACCTTACTACCTTCGGTGTAGAATTGCGGTCACATTACTACTTTTAGTTTTGAACTGCTGTAACCTTACTACTTTTTGTATAGAACCTCTGTAACCTTATTACTTTTGGTACAGAATCGCTGTAACCTTACTACTTTTAATATAGAACCACTGTAAACTTTTACTTTTTGTACAGAATCGCTGTATCCTTGTCACTTTTAGCCTAACACCACTGTAACGTTATTACTTTTGGTACAGAGTCGCTGTAACCTTACTACTTTTAGTACAGAACCGCTGTAACCGTACTACTTTTAGAGTACAGAACCGCTATAACCTTACTACTTTCGGTGTAGAATTGTGGTCCCATTACTACTTTTACTCTAGAACTGCTGTAAACTTACTACTTTTAGTATAGAACCGCTGTAACCTTATTACTTTTGGTACAGAATCGCTGTAGCCTTACTACTTTTAAAATAGAACCACTGTAAACTTATTACTTTTTGTACCGAATCGCTGTATCCTTGTTACTTTTAGCCTATAAACCACTGTAACGTTATTACTTTTGGTACAGAATCGCTGTAACCTTACTACTTTAAGTATAGAACCACTGTAACCTTATTACTTTTGGTACAGAATCGCTGCAACCTTAATACGTTTAGTATAGAACGACTGTAACATTATTACTTTTGGTAAAGAATCGCTGTATCCTTGTTACTTTTAGCCTAAAATCACTGCAATTTTTTTACTTTTGGTACAGAATCGCTATAACCTTACTACCTTTAGCATAGAACCACTGTAGCCTTCTTACTTTTGGTACAGTATCGCTGTAACCTTACTACTTTTAGTACAGAACCACTGTGACCTTATTACCTTTGGTACAGAATCGCTGTAACCTTATTACTTTTAGCATAAAACCACTGTAACCTTATTACTTTTGATACAGAATCGCTGTAACCTTACTACTTTACGTATAGAACCACTGTAACCTTATTACTATTGGTACAGAATCGCTGTAACCTAACTACTTTTAGGATAAAACCACTGTAACCTTATTACTTTTGGTACAGAATCGCTGTAACCTTACTACTTTTAGTGTAGAACCACTGTAACCTTACTACTTTTAGTATAGAACCGCTGTAACGTTATTACTTTTGGTACAAAATCGCGGTAACCTTACTACTTTCGGTGTAGAATTGCGGTCACATTACTACTTTTAGTTTAGAACGGCTGCAAACTTACTACTTTTAGTATAGAACTGCTGTAACCTTATTACTTTTGGTACAGAATCGCTGTAACCTTACTACTCTTAGTATAGAACCACTGTAACCTTATTACTTTTGGTACAGAATCGCTGTATCCTTGTTACTTTTAGCTTAAAACCACTGTAACGTTATTACTTTTGGTACAGAATCGCTGTAACCTTACTACTTTTAGTATAGAACCACTGTAACCTTACTACTTTTAGTATAGAACCGCTGTAACCTTATTACTTTTGGTACAAAATCGCTGTAACCTTACTACTTTCAGTACAGAACCGCTGTAACCTTGCTACTTTTGGTACAGAATCGCTATAACCTTACTACCTTCGGTGTAGAATTGCGGTCACATTACTACTTTTAGTTTAGAATTTCTGTAAACTTACTACCTTTAGTATAGAACCGCTGTAACCTTATTACTTTTGGTACCGAATCGCTGTAACCTTACTACTTTTAATATAGAACGACTGTAAACTTATTACTTTTTGTACAGAATCGCTGTATCCTTGTTACTTTTAGCCTAAGACCACTGTAACGTTATAACTTTTGGTACAGAACCGCCGTAACCGTACTACATTTAGTACAGATCCGGTATAACCTTACTACTTTCGGTGTAGAATGGCGGTCACATTACTACTTTTAGTTTAGAACTGCTGTAAACTTACTACTTTTAGTATAGAACCGCTGTAACCTTATTACTTTTGGTACAAATTCGCTGTAATCTTACTACTTTTAATATGGAACCACAGTAAACTTATTACTTTTTGCACAGAATCGCTGTATCCTTTTTACTTTGAGCCTAAAACCACTGTAACGTTATTACTTTTGGTACAGAATCGCTATAACCTTACTACTTTCGGTGTAGAATTGCGGTCACAATACTACTTTTAGTTTAGAATTGCTGTAACCTTATTTCTTTTAGTATAGAACGGCTGTAACCTTATTACTTTTGGTACAGAATCTCTGTAACCTTAATATTGTAAGTATAGAACCACTGTAACGTTATTACTTTTGGTACAGAATCCCTGTATCCTTGTTACTTTTAGCCTAAAATCACTGTAATTTTACTACTTTTGGTACAGAATCGCTGTAACCGTACTACTTTTAGCATAGAACCACTGTAAGCTTATTACTTTTGGTACAGAATCGCTGTATCCTTGTTAATTTTAGGCTAAAACCACTGTAACGTTATTACTTTTGGTACAGAATCGCTGTAACCTTACTACTTTTAGTATAGAACCACTGTAAACTTATTACTTTTGGTACAGAATCGCTGTAACCTTACTACTTTTAGTACAGAACCGCTGTATGCTAACTACTTTTAATACAGAACCGCTATAACCTTACTACTTTCCGTGGAGAATTGCGGTCACATTACTATTTTTAGTTTAGAACTGCTGTAACCTTACTACTTTTAGTATAGAACCGCTGTAACCTTATTACTTCTGGTATAAAATCGCTGTAACCTTACTACTTTCAGTACAGAACCGCTGTTACCTTACTACTTTTAGTACAGAATCGCTATAACCTTACTTCTTTCGGTGTAGAATTGCGGTCACATTACTACTTTTAGTTTAAAACTGCTTTAAGCGTACTACTTTTAGTATAGAGCCGCTGTAACCTTATTACTTTTGGTACAGAATCGCTGTAACCTTGCTACTTTTGGCATAGAACCACTGTAACCTTATTACTTTTGGTACAGAATCGCTGTAACCTTACTTCTCTTAGCTTAAAACCACTGTAACCTTATTACTTATGGTACAGAATCTCTGTAACCTTACTACTTTTAGCATAAAACCACTGTAACCTTATTACTTTTGGTACAGAATAACCTTAATACTTTCGGTGTAAAACTGAGGTCATATGACTACTTCTAGTTTGGGACTGCTGTAACCTTACTACTTTTAGTATAGAACCGCTGTGGCCTTATTACTTTTTTTACGAAATCGCTGTAACCTTACTACTTTTAGTACAGAACCGCTGTAACCTTAATACTTTTGGTACAAAATCGCTCTAGCCTTGCTACTTTTCGCATGAAACCACTGTAACCTTATTTCTTTTAGTACAGAATTGCTGTAACCTTACTGCTTTTAGTATAGAACCACTGTAGCCTTATTACTTTTGGTACAGAATCGCTGTAACCTTACTACTTTTAGTATAAAACCACTGTAAACTTATTACTTTTGGTACAGAATCGCTGTAACCTTACTACTTTTAGTACAGAACCGCTGTAACCTTACTTCTTTTAGTACAGAACCGCTATAATCTTACTACTTTCGGTGTAGAATTGCGGTAACATGACTACTTTTAGTTTAGAACTGCTGTAACCTTACTACTTTTAGAACAGAACCGCTGTAACCTTATTACTTTTGGTACAAAATCGCTGTAGTCTTACCACTTTTAGTACAGAATCGCTGTAGCTTTACTTCTTTTAGTACAGAAACGCTGTAGCCTTACAACTTTTAGTACAGAACCGCTATAACCTTACCACTTTCGCTGTAGAATTGCGGTCACCTTACTACTTTTAGCTTAGAAGTGCTGTAACCTTACTACTTTTAGTATAGAACGGCTGTAACTTTATTACTTTTGGTACGGAGTCGCTGTAATCTTACTACCTTTAGCCTAAAATCACTGTAACCTTATTACTTTTGGTACAGAATAGCTGTAACCTTACTACTTTTAGTATACAACCACTGTAACCTTATTTTTTTTGGTACAGAATCACTGTAATATTACTACTTTGGCATAAAACCACTGTAAACTTATGACTTTTGGTACAGAATCGCTGTAACCTTACTACTTTTAGTATAGAACTACTGTAACCTTACTACTTTTAGTATAGAACCACTGTAACCTTACTACTTTTAGTATAGAACAACTATAACCTTATCACTTTTGGTACAGAGTCGCGGTAGCCTTACTTTCAGTACAGAACCGCTGTTACCTTACTGCTTTTAGCACAGAACCGCTATAACCTTTTATCACATTACCTATTTACCTATCCTTAACCTTTTATCACATTACCCATTTACCTATCACATTAGTATTTTTAGTTTAGAACTGCTGTAACCTTACTACTTTTAGTATAGAACCGCTGTAACCTTATTACTTTTGTTACAAAATCGCTGTAACCTTACTACTTTCAGTACCGAACCGCTGTAACCTTACTACTTTTGGTACAGAATCGCTATAAACTTACTACTTTCGGTGTAGAATTGCGGTCACAATACTACTTTTAGTTTAGAAATGCTGTAACCTTACTTCTTTTAGTATAGAACCGCTGTAACCTTATTCCTTTTGGTACAGAATCGCTGTAACCTTACTACTTTAAGCCTAAAGTCACTGTAACCTTATTACTTTTGGTACAGAATCGCTGTAACCATACTACTTTTGGCATAAAACCACTGTAACCTTATTACTTTTGGTACAGAATCGCTGTAACCTTACTGCTTTTAGTACAGAACCACTGTAACCTTATTAGTTTTGGTACAGAATAGCTGCAACCTTACTACTTTTAGCCTAAAATCACTGTAACCTTATTACTTTCGGTACAGAATCGCTGTAACTTCGCCGTAACCATACTACTTTCAGTACAGAACCCCTGTAACCGTACTACTTTTAGTACAGAACCGCTATAACCTTGCTACTTTTGGCGTAGAATTGCGGTCGGATTACTACTTTTAGTTTAGAACTGCTGTAACCTTACTAGTTTTAGTATAGAACAGCTGTAACCTTATTACTTTTGGTACAGAATAGCTGCAACCTTACTACTTTTAGCCTAAAATCACTGTAACCTTATTACTTTCGGTACAGAATCGCTGTAAGGTTTATATAATTGTGGTGCGTGTGCTTGACTTCGTATTGATCGATACTTAATAAGAGAAATAATAATCCGATCGTCAGTCCAAAAACATGTATTTTTTCCTGTTCTCTGTTACCAAGATTATTCTCCCAGCATACTAATATTATTAATTTATAATTAATTTTATGCACTGCAAACTATGTAATTATGTGCCGGTACATTACTCCCTCCTGCGGAAAGAAAAAATCTTGGCACTTCAAAAAAAAAAAAAAAAAAAATTCCTGCTGAAGGGAAAGATTTTCAGGACGCAAACTAAATTGTTCCCTGAAAATGAAGAAACCCTCCAGTATAACAATGCTAAATATTTACATGTCATTGTTATACAAACAGTATTAAAAAAATTACAATATATAATAATATGTATATTCACTTATGAATAATTTGAATTTTCTGCTTCTCCAATCCGGATGTCTTCTATAATTCAGAATATCCGAATCTAGAACATATAAAAACATACGGCAGAAAAATATCCAAGTAAAATAATTAATTTTACCTATGAGAATTCGTTGAAAAATAGAAATAAATTGAATTATTATTATCATTGCTTTATGAGAATTATTTTACTCAAGCTACTGTATGCTTTTTATTGAAAATTTTGTCCAAATAATTATTTGATTTAATTTTAAAATAATTCTCATCCTGTTCCATTATTTTAAAAGGATACTTGGAGAATAAATGACAATTGACTCTATCATTGCGAATATGCATTACTCTCGGAGTCATTATATTTTCTTTGAAAAAATTTCCATTTTTCGGATAACTTACAAATGGTTTTGGAAAACATTTATCACTTTTGTGATACATTTTCCGATTATGGAAATTATTATCAAAAATTGAATCAATTCGTGTATTCCGTGATTGAAAATTAAACATTTTATTATCATTATTTACATGATAATTATTGTTTCTTGAATTATTCCTCTTTATTAAGGAATTATTGTAAAAAATCTTCGTTTTTGAATCCTTATGACATTTTGTTATTTTGTAATTGTTTCGATTCAATTTATTTCCATTTATTATTTCATTTTTAAATAAAATGTACCAATAACATGGTTTATTGCACTTTCTTGCATTTTCTCCATATTTAATGTGATATTTACATATTTCTGAATGGAATTTAGAATTAAAAATATTTTTAGAACAGTCAAAATTTCCTTTTTTCTTTCTGTTTCTATGGAAATATTGCCTCTTCTTTAAATTCCTCAATTTATTCTTTATGGCATGCATTTCATTATATAATTCTTCAAGTTTTTCATCTCTTAATTTAATTTCATTGATTTCAACTTTTTTTGAAGAAACATATATTTTGTCTGCCAATTTACCTAACTCATGCCATTCCATATTTTCATGCGCATACAAGAAAGGTAATATGTTCTGTGGTACATGTTTAAAAAATATATGCTTAAGGAATGAATCTTCCAAATTCAAGTCATATGCAAAATATTGCATTTTATTAATAATCTCTGAAGGTTTTAGATTATGAAAATTCTCTGTTTTAAATTAAGAAGAAAATTTTTCTGTTTTTGACATAACATATTTATTTTGTAATTCATTCCTTATTCTTTCATATTTGCTTTCAATAGCCACGTCAGTAATTATGTGACGCACAGCTTGACTAGCCTCTGGATCGAGAGCGAGAGTAAGTAAAAAATACTTATTGTCTTCATTGACAATATTCTTCAATTTAAATAAAAGACACATTTATGCAACCACAATTCCAGGTCACCTCTGTCAAATTCCGGTAGTTTTTCGAAAATGAAATTTACTCTACCGTTTTCTGAGGTGACTGGTACATGAGTCATCTTCGTATTATTCTTTTTTGGCGTAATTATATTTTACTTTTGAAAACAAATATGTATGTCAAAATATAATTATAATTATAAATATTTTAATAATAAATAAATATTTAAACGAATTACCAAATCGTCGTTGGTCACCAATTATATAATTATGGTGCGTGTGCTTGACTCCGTATTTATCGACACTTAATAAGAGAAATAATAATCCGATTGTCAGTCCAAAATCATGTATTTTTTCCTGTTCCCTGTTACCAAGATTATTCTCCCAGCATACTAATATTATTAATTTATAATTAATTTTATGCACGGCAAACTATGTAATTATGTGCCGGTACACCTTACTACTTTTAGTATAGATTTACTGTAACCTTAATACTTCTGGTATAGAATCGCTGTAAACTTACTACCCTTAGCATAAAACCACTGTAATCTTATTACTTTTGGTACAGAATCGCTGTAACCTTACTACTTTTAGTATAAAACCACTGTAACCTTATTACATTTGGTACAGAATCGCTGTAACCTTACTACTTTTATCATAAAGCCACTGTAATCTTATTACGTTTGGTACAGAATCGCTCTAACCTTACTACTTTTAGTATAGAACTACTGTAACCTTATTACTTTTGGTACAGAATCGCTGTAACCTTACTACTTTTAGTATAGAACAACTGTAAACTTATTACTTTTGGTACAGATTCGCTGTAACCTTACTTCTTTTAGCTTAAAACCACTGTAACCTTATTACTTTTGGTACAGAATTGCTGTAACCTTACTAATTTTTTTACAGAGCCGCTGTAACCTTACTACTTTTAGAACAGAACCGCTATGACCCTACTAGTTTCGGTGTAGAATTGCGGTCACATTATAGAACCACTGTAATCTTATTACTTTTGGTACAGAATTGCTGTAAACTTACTGCTTTTAGCATAAAGGCACTGTAATCTTATTACTTTTGGTACAGAATCGCTGTAACCTTACTACTTTTAGTATAAAACCACTGTAAGCTTATTACTCTTGGTACAGAATCGCTGTAAACTTACTACTTTTAGCATAAAGCCACTGTAATCTTATTACTTTTAGTACAGAATCGCTCTAACCTTACTACTTTTAGTATAGAACTACTGTAACCTTATTACTTTTGGTACAGAATCGCTGTAACCTTACTACTTTTAGTATAGAACAACTGTAAACTTATTACTTTTGGTACAGATTCGCTGTAACCTTACTTCTTTTAGCTTAAAACCACTGTAACCTTATTACTTTTGGTACAGAATCGCTGTTACCTTTCTTAGTTTAAAACTGCTGTAACCTTACTACTTTTAGTATAGAATCGCTGTAACCTTATAACTTTTGGTACAAAATCGCTGTAGCCTTACTAGTTTTAGCATAAAATCACTGTAACCTTATTAATTTTGGTACAGAATCGCTGTAATCTTACTGCCTTTAGTATAGAACCACTGTAACCTTATTAGTTTTGGTACAGAATCGCTGTAACCTTACTACTTTTAGTACAAAACCGCTGTAACCTTACTTCTTTTAGTACAGAAACGCTATAATCTTATTACTTTCGGTGTACAATTGCGGTCACATTACTACTTTTAGTTTAGAACTGCTGTAACCTTACTACTTTTAGTACAGAACCGCTGTAACCTTATTACTTTTGGTACAAAATCGCTGTAACCTTACTACTTTTAGTAAAGAATCGCTGTAGCCTTACTTCTTTTAGTACAGAATTGCTGTAGCCTTACAACTTTTAGTACAGAACCGCTATAACCTTACTATTTTCGGTGTAGAATTGCGGTCACCTTACTACTTTTAATTTTGAACTGCTGTAACCTTACTACTTTTAGTATAGAACCACTGTAACCTTATTTTTTTTGGTACAGAATCACTGTAACATTACTACTTTGGCATAAAACCACTGTAGACTTATTACTTTTCGTAGAGAATCGCTGTAACCTGACTACTTTTAGTATAGAACCACAGTAAACTTATTACTTTTGGTACACAATCGCTGTAACCTTTTTACTTTTGGCATAAGACCACTGTGACCTTATTACTTTTGGTACAGAACCGCTGTAACCTTACTACATTTAGTACAGAACCGCTGTATCCTAACTACTTTTAATACAAAACCGCTATAACCTTACTACTTTCGGTGGAGAATTGCGGTCACATTACTATTTTTAGTTTAGAACTGCTGTAATCTTACTACTTTTAGTATAGAGCCGCTGTAACCTTATAACTTCTGGTACAAAATCGCTGAAACCTTACTACTTTCAGTACAGAACCGCTGTTACCTTACTACTTTTAGTACAGAATCGCTATAACCTTACTTCTTTCGGTGTACAATTGCAGCCACATTACTACTTTTAGTTTAAAACTGCTTTAAGCTTATTACTTTTAGTATAGAGCCGCTGTAACCTTATTACTTTTGGTACAGAATGGCTGTAACCTTACTACTTTTGGCATAGAACCACTGTAACCTTATTACTTTTCGTACAGAATCGCTGTAAACTTACATCTCTTAGCTAAAACCACTGTACCCTTATTACTTTTGGTACAGAATCGCTTTAACCTTACTACTTTTAGTATAGAACCACTCTAACCTTATTACTTATGGTACAGTATCTCTGTAACCTTACTACTTTTAGCATAAAACCACATTAACCTTGTTACTTTTGGTACAGAATCGCTGTAACCTTACTGCTTTTAGTATAGAGCCCCTGTAACCTTATTACTTTTGGTACAGAATCGCTTTAACCTTACTACTTTTAGTACAGAACCGCTGTAACCTTACTTCTTTTAGTACAGAACCGCTATAATCTTACTACTTTTGGTGTAGAATTTCGGTAACATGACTACTTTTAGTTTAGTACTGCTGTAACCTTACTACTTTTAGTACAGAACCGCTGTAACCTTACTTCTCTTAGCTTAAAACCACTGTAACCTTTATTACTTTTCGTAGAGAATCGCTTTAACCTTACTACTTTTAGTACAAAACCGCTGTAACCTTACTACTTTTAGTACAGAACCGCTATAATCTTACTACTTTCGGTTTAGAATTACGGTCACCATAGGACTTTTAGTTTAGAACTGCTGTAACCTTACTACTTTTAGTATAGAACCACTGTAACCACGGTCACCATAGAACTTTTAGTAGAGAACCGCTATAACCTTACTACTTTCGGTAAAGAATTGCATTTACCTTACTACTTTTAGTTTAGAACTGCTGTAACCTTACTACTTTTAGTATAGAACGGCTGTAACCTTATTACTTTTGGTACAGAATTGCTGTAATCTTACTACTTTTAGCCTAAAATCACTGTAACCTTATTACTTTTGGTACAGAATAGCTGTAACCTTACTACTTTTAGTATAGAACCACTGTAACCTTATTACTTTTGGTACAGAATCACTGTAACATTACTACTTTGGCATGAAACCACTGTAAACTTATTACCTTTGGTACAGAATCGCTGTAACCTAACTGCTTTTAGTATAGAACAACTGTAACCTTATTACTTTTGGTACAAAATCGCTGTAACCTTATTACTTTCAGTACAGAACCGCTGTAACCTTACTGCTTTTAGCACAGAACCGCTATAGCCTTACTACTTTCGGTGTAGAATTGCGGTCACATTACTATTTTTAGTTTAGAACTGCTGTAACCTTACTACTTTTAGTATAGAACCGCTGTAACCTTTTTACTTTTGGTACAAAATCGCTGTAGCCTTACTACTTTCAGTACAGAACCGCTGTAACCTTACTACTTTTGTACAGAATCGCTATACCCTTACTACTTTCGATGTAGAATTGCGGTCACAATACTACTTTTAGTTTAGAACTGCTGTAACTTTACTTCTTTTAGTATAGAACCGCTGTAACTTTATTACTATTGGTACAGAATCGCTGTAACCTTACTACTTTTAGTACAAAACCACTGTGACCTTATTAATTTTGGTACAGAATCGCTGTAACCTTACTACTTTTAGCATAAAACCACTGTAACCTTATTACTTTTGGTAAAGAATCGCTGTAACCTTACTACTTTACGTATAGAACCACTGTAACCTTATTACTATTGGTACAGAATCGCTGCAACCTTAATACTTTTAGTATAAAACCACTGTAACCTTAGTACTTTTAGTACAGAATCGCTGTAACCCTACTACTTTTAGCGTAAAGTCACTGTAACCTTAAATAATTAATACTAGACAGGTTTACTTTGTGAGAATCCATATTAGAACATGGGATCGTTGCTTTGTCACTTTTCACAGCAAAAACATAGAAAAACACGAGTCGACTTTCGGCTCTTACACCATCCTCAGGTGAAAAACATAACTAAAAATTTTTCTTTTAGGCGAAAACTATATATAGTATAAATTGGAGTAAATAGTATATTGGTGGGGGATGTTAGAGATAGAGGCAGATATAATGACAGTAAACAAATGTAAGGGAACACCCAAGTTGACAAACTTTTTGATAAGACTAAAATTTTTATATTATTTGCAAAGGTACTTACAGCGAGATTTATTTTAAAAACGGTTAGGTGTAATATCAATAAAAATGACTAGAGTACGTTGGGGAAAACCAGACACGTGAAACAGCGGTGAATGATAATTACCCGAAATAAAGAAAAATATACAGGTATCTGTCTGTGTTAATTTGTCAAGATAGAGATATTTATTGATTTGCACGAAGGGTTACACCCAGCAGGTAGCTGTTTTTGTTAAACTAAAAGGTTTGTTAAACGATGTAAAATCAAAAATATTGCAAAAAGTCCATTTAAATTTATCCATTCCTGGTAATTTTTTCTACGTTTTTGCTGTGAAAAGTGACAAAGCAACGATCCTATGTTTTATTGCAACCTTATTACTTTTGGTACAGAGTCGCTGCAACCTTACTACTTTTAGCCTAAAATCACTGTAACCTTATTACTTTCGGTACAGAATCGCTGTAACCTTACTACTTTTAGTATAGAATTACTGTAACTTTTTTTACTTTTGGTATAGAATTGCTGTAAACTTACTACTTTTAGCATAAAACCACTGTAATCTTATTACTTTTGGTACAGAATCGCTGTAACCTTACTACTTTTAGTATGGAACCACTGTAACCTTATTACTTTTGGTACAGAATCGCTGTAACCTTACTACTTTTAGTATAGAACCACTGTAACCTTATTACTTTTAGTACAGAATCGCTGTAACCTTACTTTTTTTAGCTTAAAACAACTGTAACCTAATTACTTTTGGTACAGAATCGCTGTAACCTTACTAATTTTTTTACGGAGTCGCTGTAACCTTACTACTTTTAGAACAGAACCGCTATAACCCTACTACTTTCGGTGTAGAATTGCGGTCAGATTACTATTTTTAGTTTAGAACTGCTGTAACCTTACTACTTTTAGTATAGAAGCGCTGTAATCTTATTACGTTTGGTACAAAATCGCTGTAGCCTTACTACTTTTAGTACAGAACCGCTATAACTTAACTACTTTCAATGTAGAATTGCAGTCACCTTACTACTCTTAATTTAGAACTGTTGTAACATTACTACTTTTAGTATAGAACGGCTGTAACCTTATTACTTTTGGTACAGAATCGCTGTAATCTTACTACTTTTAGCCTAAAATACTGTAACCTTATTACTTTTGGTACAGAATAGCTGTAACCTTACTACTTTTAGTATAGAACCACTGTAACCTTATTTTTGTTGGTACATAATCACTTTAACATTACTACTTTGGCATAAAACCACTGTAGACTTATTACTTTTGGTACAGAATCGCTGTAACCTTACTACTTTTAGTATAGAACCACTATAACCTTATTACTTTTGGTACAGAATCGCTGTAAACTTACTACTTTTAGCATAAAACCACTGTAATTTTATTACTTTTGGTACAGAATCGCTGTAACCTTACTACTTTTAGTATTGAACCACTGTAACCTTATTACTTTTGGTACAGAATCGCTGTAACCTTTTTACTTTTGGCATAAGACCACTGTGACCTTATTACTTTTGGTACAGAATCGCGATAACCTTACTTCTTTTAGTACAGAACCGCTGTAACCTTCCTACTTTTAGTACAGAACCGCTGTATCATTACTACTTTTAATACAGAACCGCTATAACCTTACTACTTTCGGTGGAGAATTGCGGTTACATTACTATTTTTAGTTTAGAACTGCTGTAACCTTACTACTTTTAGTATAGATTCGCTCTAACCTTATTACTTCTGGTACAAAATCGCTGTAACCTTACTACTTTCAGTACAGAACCGCTGTTACCTTACTACTTTTAGTACTGAACCGCTATAACCTTACTACTTTCGGTGTAGAATTGCGGTCACATTACTACTTTTAGTTTAAAAATGCTGTAAGCTTACTACTTTTAGTATACAGCCGCTGTAACCTTATTACTTTTGGTACAGAATCGCTTTAACCTTTCTACTTTTAGCATAAAAACACCGTAACCTTATTACTTTTGGTACAGAATCGCTGTAACCTTACTACTTTTAGTATGGAACCACTGTAACCTTATTACTTTTGGTACAGAATCGCTGTAACCTTACTACTTTTAGTATAGAACCACTGTAACCTTATTACTTTTAGTACAGAATCGCTGTAACCTTACTTTTTTTAGCTTAAAACAACTGTAACCTAATTACTTTTGGTACAGAATCGCTGTAACCTTACTAATTTTTTTACGGAGTCGCTGTAACCTTACTACTTTTAGAACAGAACCGCTATAACCCTACTACTTTCGGTGTAGAATTGCGGTCAGATTACTATTTTTAGTTTAGAACTGCTGTAACCTTACTACTTTTAGTATAGAAGCGCTGTAATCTTATTACGTTTGGTACAAAATCGCTGTAGCCTTACTACTTTTAGTACAGAACCGCTATAACTTTACTACTTTCAATGTAGAATTGCAGTCACCTTACTACTCTTAATTTAGAACTGTTGTAACATTACTACTTTTAGTATAGAACGGCTGTAACCTTATTACTTTTGGTACAGAATCGCTGTAATCTTACTACTTTTAGCCTAAAATACTGTAACCTTATTACTTTTGGTACAGAATAGCTGTAACCTTACTACTTTTAGTATAGAACCACTGTAACCTTATTTTTGTTGGTACATAATCACTTTAACATTACTACTTTGGCATAAAACCACTGTAGACTTATTACTTTTGGTACAGAATCGCTGTAACCTTACTACTTTTAGTATAGAACCACTATAACCTTATTACTTTTGGTACAGAATCGCTGTAAACTTACTACTTTTAGCATAAAACCACTGTAATTTTATTACTTTTGGTACAGAATCGCTGTAACCTTACTACTTTTAGTATTGAACCACTGTAACCTTATTACTTTTGGTACAGAATCGCTGTAACCTTTTTACTTTTGGCATAAGACCACTGTGACCTTATTACTTTTGGTACAGAATCGCGATAACCTTACTTCTTTTAGTACAGAACCGCTGTAACCTTCCTACTTTTAGTACAGAACCGCTGTATCATTACTACTTTTAATACAGAACCGCTATAACCTTACTACTTTCGGTGGAGAATTGCGGTTACATTACTATTTTTAGTTTAGAACTGCTGTAACCTTACTACTTTTAGTATAGATTCGCTCTAACCTTATTACTTCTGGTACAAAATCGCTGTAACCTTACTACTTTCAGTACAGAACCGCTGTTACCTTACTACTTTTAGTACTGAACCGCTATAACCTTACTACTTTCGGTGTAGAATTGCGGTCACATTACTACTTTTAGTTTAAAAATGCTGTAAGCTTACTACTTTTAGTATACAGCCGCTGTAACCTTATTACTTTTGGTACAGAATCGCTTTAACCTTTCTACTTTTAGCATAAAAACACCGTAACCTTATTACTTTTGGTACAGAATCGCTGTAATCTTACTGCTTTTAGTATAGAGCCACTGTAACCTTATTACTTTTGGTACAGAATCGCTTTAACCTTACTACTTTTAGTACAGAACCGCTGTAACCTTACTACTTTTAGTACAGAACCGCTATAACCTTACTACTTTCGTTGTAGAATTGAGGTTATATGACTACTTTTAGTGTAGAACTGCTGTAACCTTACTACTTTTAGTATAGAACCGCTGTAACCTTATTACTTTTGGTACAAAATCGCTGTAACCTTGCTACTTTTCGCATAAAACCACTGTAACCTTATTACTTTTGGTACAGAATCGCTGTAACCTTACTACTTTTAGTACAGAACCGCCGTAACCTTACTACTTTTAGTACAGAACCGCTATAACCTTACTACTTTCGGTGTAGAATTGCGGTCACATTACTATTTTTAGTTTAGAACTGCTGTAACCTGACTACTTATAGTATAGAACCGCTGTAACCTTATTACTTTTTGTACAAAATCGCTGTAACCGTACTAATTTCAGTACAGAACCGCTGTAACCTTACTACTTTTAGTACAGAACCGCTATAATCTTACTACGTTCGGTGTAGAATTGCGGTCACATTACTACTTTTAGTTTAGAACTGCTGTAACCTTACTACTTTTAGTATAGAACCGCTGTAACCTTATTACTTTAGGTACAAAATCGCTGTAACCTTACTACTTTTAGTACAGAATCGCTGTAACCTTACTACTTCTAGTACAGAATCGCCGAACCTTACTCCTTTTTGTACAGAACCGCTATAACCTTAGTACATTCGGTGTAGTATTGCGGTCACATTACTACTTATAGTTTAGAATTGCTGCAACCTTACTACTCTTAGTATAGAACCGCTGTAACTTTATTACTTTTGGTACAAAATCGCTGTAATCTTACTACTTTTAATACAAAATCGCTGTAACCTCACTACTTTTAGTACAGAATCGCTGTAGCCTTATTACTTTGCTGTAGTGACCTTGTTACTTTTGGTATAGAAATTTGATGGATGAAATTACTGAAGAGGTAAATTGATATTGACTTTGACGGTAGGTTTGAAGCAATATTTTATTATCTTCAGTATTGAGAAAATTTTTAATTAATACAGTTTTCAGAATAGTAACAAAATTTGGATACAGTTTAAATAAATTACATATTTTTAAATAAATTTTGTAATACACTGAAGCGTCACAACAATCGGGCAAGTGGAGCAGTCGCTTTAGGGCGCATGACTAAAAAGAAGCGTAATAAAATATGGGCGCATGAAGGAAAAGTAATTTTTTATTGGGAAATGGTTTCTTATGTTGTAGTCTTTAAAATCTGTCAAGGAAATTAGAATTTTTTACCGCTCGCAAGCGGTATTCTTGCGAGGAAGAAGAAAAAGACAATTTTTGAGGTAGGAGAGCTTGAGTTAAATTCGCTTCAGGGCGCGAAATTGGTAATTATACTTCCGATTGAATACATATTTGTAAAATTGTGAAACTGGAACACTAACAAATTTTGATTACATTAAATAAATCAATAACGTCTTTGCTGGGCTAAAATCCAACCTTCACGTCCCCGTTCGTGCCCGGCGGGCAACTGTTAGCTTCGGGTAGCAGGCTGACGAGGCTCTGGTATTTTTTTTCGACAAGGATGAATGTCGTAAGATCGACAGGGTAGCATTCCCGTATTAAGCGAACTTTCACCGAAAGTCTAGAGTGTGTTTAGTTAGGAATTGGGGCCGACTCATGCTCATGGCCGACTTGGGGCTGACGAAAGTGAATGCAGTAGCTGGTATGGGCATGTTTGCGTTTGTTCGTGAATCGCGTCAGACGAGTCGAAAAGTGATAGTTTGTCTGTGACTTTGTTTTAACCAAGCTGTGATGAAACTGTGATTCCTGTTATGCCACCCTGGGTTTTTATGCCTGCGGTGGTATTTTTCAAATATTGCTCTTTCCCCTGGCCTTGTTCTTGTCATTTCGATGGGTAGGAATGCGGCTCCCGACGCACTCGTTCTCATTGGCCACACGTACGAGTCGACGTCTGCCCGAATAGCTTGAGCGAGCTCGCCCAGTAAGGAGCAAGAAATTTTTTGATATAATATTGTTGTCTGTGATAGTGTTGTTTTTATTTTTTAATAAGATTGTTGTTTTTTTAATAATTAACTCTTCGTTTTTAAATATTTTTGTTTGTTAGCTCTTTCTTGTCTGCACGCTTTCTTTTCTTTTATTTTTTACCATTTGTTATGCCACCAGAGGCTCTTTACACCTCTGGAGATATTGTTTTTTGTTGTTGTCTAATGTTGCTGGGCGGTTTCAGGCCCCCAGTCAGTTCTGAAAATTTATTTAAAAAAAAAAATCCAGTTATATATTGTGAAATTGCTCCGCACCACTGACCACTGCTCTTTTGTTCAGTGGTGCGAATCCGTTATTATGCTAAAGTGAGGACAGGCCATCTAATTGGTATGACCCGTTGTGCCGTCATAGCCTATCCTCATCGAGCGTTTCACTAGATCCTGGGATGGCAGGATCTGATTGTTCTATTGTTTTTTATCGTATGTGTTTGTCCGTTGTCTAATGCATTTATGTGTCCCTGTTTGTTTTGTGTCTGTTTTATTATATTACATACCATGGTTTGTATGGCGGCGCATGCACTCCGCTGGCGATGTCGCCGGACACTGCTGACCGCGCCATCCACCGGCAGCAGTGCTCCAATTTTAATTTAAAAAAAAAAAAAATAACGTCTTTCAGAGATCCCACTTAAGTATAAAAACACATGAAATTTTCTAACGAAATTACGCAAGTAGTCACGAGAACTGAACGAATCTAAATTCTCTACCTTTTTCAACATATGCTGATATTGTCCATCAAAAATAGTGATCGAATCAAGTCAACTCTCCCCTATTAATTGATATTACATACTTTGTGTGTACACAACAGATAGAACATTATGTATAATACGATTATGAACAGATTACTCCCCGAGTGTGTTAAAGTGTGTGTTTGTATACATACATATGTGTACCTAGCCATATTATATTATGTTGATCGTTATGGCCTGTTTAACATATTATTTTCAACATGGTTGCGCGTCGTGGTTGACAAGAATAAGAATATACGTACACATAGAAGATTATTACGGTTTAATATATTCGAAAAATGTATTCTTGTAAAATCAATTTTGAAGAAATTCTTTTATACAAAATGTTTGATACTGTGTTTATTGTTGATTTTAACGTGGATGCGTTAGAAGAAGAAGAATAGAAAAAATGGGAATGGGGTTTCTTGTCCATTTTTTAAAATTTTTATATTCTCTTTGCACAATTTTATTGCATTTATAAAATATGCGTAGAGGGGGGTAAGGAAATAATTAGGGGTTACCTTTAGTTGCAATAACATTAGGTCGTGTAATATGAAATGTCGTTTCCCGACCACTTACTTGGTCGATTATGCAATTCAGATAAGTATTGACAGCTTTTTAAGCATTATTTTAAGCAATTTTAAATAGACTTTTTGTAGTCTGGAGTCATTTTCGCCGGTAATTGGAATAGCATTAGGTCGTGTAATATGAAATGTCGTTTTCCGATCACATGGTCTACCATTTAACTCAGATAAATTTCGACACTTTTTTAAGTATGAGGAAAATGTTTAAAAGCATTTCTTTAATTTTAAATAGAACTCTTGCAGCCAGGAATTTTCTTCATCTTTATTTGGAATTACATTAGACTGTGTAATATGAAATAAGGGGCTCAGAGCTATAGTGGTGTAAGTCAAAATATGTTGCTTTAAGTTATTGAACGTTAAAGTATGAGTGACGCATAGTAAGTATATGGAGCTAAAGTAAAGTAATGGTCTCCACCGGTTTTATTGTATAAATAATGACTTTGTCGTTTTGGCACTGAATAAAGATCAGGTTAAATAGCAATAATTTCACAATATCTCCAATCTTAACAGAATTGGCTTACACCACTATTGGTACGAGTCGACTTGATACAATTGTAGCGCTACAAATCGTTTGTAGTGCTACAAATGTTGCAATGGTGTGTACACTTAGAGACGTGTTTCGCGCTACATTTGTATCTGCAACATAGTATCGAGGATTCGTGATACAATCTGTTGCAATGTGTTGCACCAAGTGTGTACACTAGCTGCAACATTTGTATCTCGATACATTCATTTATTTTTTCTACTTAACTTTGCTTAGTTTTGTGTTGATATTTTATGTGTGTTGATCAGTAACAAAAATGTGAAAAATAAAATTGCTGTTGCTTTCGTTGTTGCCACGAATTTAAAAAGAAAATATACCAATCAAAAACGTAAAATACCCCTGTCGCAACATCTGCATAACATAGCGAATTTCCAATCATAAAAGTTACTTTTTTTCGAAAACCCGCTTACCTAGAATAATGGTTCAAAATGTATTTTCTGTGATTTTCTTGGTTCTTTACCACAATGTAAAAAAAATTGGAAAAACTTTTAAATTTTGGCAAATTGTTTGCAAAAAACTCATTTTTTTGAGGTTTTTGGAATTGGACGTGTCTGACTGGAGAACTCATACAAAATTTTTGGACTTCCAACGTTTTATTGTTTTATTATATTTGCATCCCAAACTAGTATCTATCCTATAAATATAACAAGTTTCATCCAAAATGAATTTCTCGGAAATATAGGCACTTAAATTTTCGAAATTTCTAAATTAATTTAAAATAGAGTTAGTCTCCAGAAATTTTGTATTATGGTAAATTTAATTTAATAAATGACAAGTATATAAGTATAGTAATTATAAAGCATTCGCATAGAACAATAGTTTTAAGTATACATGCACATAAGCAAAATAATTTTTGAATTTTCCTGAAGGAAGGAAATATTTTCCCGTAATAAAAAGTATCCTAAATGTTGACGCAGGTAATAAGTTATCACTACACCAGATTTCATAAAAATCCGTTCAATAGTTTTCGCGTAATATGTGCACATGCTCAAAAAGTTTTTTTATTTTCCTGTCGGAATGAGCCACTTTCCCGAAATAAAAAGTATCTGAGATGCTGACTCAGGTAATAAGTTATCACCACACCAAATTGCATCAAAATCCGTTCAATAGTTTTTGCGTACTGTATGCACATGCTCAACATGGTTTTTCCTTTTTCCCGTGGGAATGAGACCTTTTCTCGAAGTAGAAAGTAGAAAGTATCTTAGATGTTGATCCGGGTAATAAGTTGTCAGCACACCAAATTTCATTAAAATCCATCCAGTAGTTTTTGTTTGATGCGTGAACAGACGAACAGACAGACAGACAGACAGACAGATAGACAAAAATTTTAAAAATCGCTGTTTTGATATCTACATCGATAACTATTTACAGTATCTACACAATTTTTAAAAAAATATTCCCTATACAGAAACGGTCTCGTTACATTTGTATTATATCTATAGATTACCTATTAATGGCCCTTTATATAAAATATTAATTTTTTTTTCAAAATAAATCGCCCCCTGTTCTAGGAAATATATATTTTTTAAATTTTTATAAAATTTCTTATGAAAGTGAGCTTCTTAGACAATTTTATTTTCAAGAAAATGTATTAAAACATGAACATTTAAATGTTGGCAATTTCTGTATTGTGGCGCTATCAGTTGTCCGCGTTGGTTAACTACTTTATTTAAAAGTTCGAATAAAATTCCAGTCATTTTAATTTTTAATTGTTCAGGAACTTCAGTATCATAGAAGCAAGCAAAATAATATTACAATTTATTTATGTAGGTACATATATGATGGAAAGTTAAGAAAAGAAAATGTTTTTTTGGAAGTTCGTGTTTAAGGTAAAATCGAAAAAACTTGGAAAATTTAATTAGTAATTAATTTTTTAAAAATATTTTTAGGTTTGGTTGTAAATGAATCTACTGTTGATCTTTTAATATGATACTGAACTATTCATTATTTAAAATGAAAAATTGTGTACTTATTAGATGATGAAAATAAAAAATTAGTAGTTTGAAAAACCGGAACAAATCGAAGTCAAAAGTCTGTCGGGACACCGGAGCTAGAACCGTGACAAATCCGGGAAAACCAAGACGTATGGACACTCTACACGGATTGTGAATGTTATAAACTTTAAGTTTTGATTTTTAAACATATTATGAGTGAAATTGAAAATTAACAACGTGTGAAATTTGACATTTTAGTTAAAGTGCATATAAAATATAATACCTACATGTTTTTATAAAAATGCAAATATAAATAAATGTTTTCTGTTTTTTTTTTTTTTTTTTATTTTGTTATTAATTATTTGGCTTTTTTAATAATTTAGAAATTTTCTGTCAAATGAATAAATTCTGAAAATATGAATTTATGACATAATTTCAGTAAAAGTGAAAATGAAATTTTTCACCCACACTTTTGTAGTGCCAATGTACAACATCACTGGATCCCAATTTTCAAATGGATCGATAATTTCAAACAATCACCCGCTAGTTAATTATCGCTATATTTGATGCTAGAAAATTGAGAAAAAATAGGTCATATAGATTTTTTTTTATTTAGATTTTATTTGTAATGATTGAATTACAAAATTCAAAAGGATGTTAAAAAATGTGTGTATTCACTATGAGCTTTTGCCTGTAGTAAATCCAGCTGCTCAAAATCGGTTCTAATATATCAGTTGGTCAGGACGGCATTTGTACATAATTTTAATATTTTCTTTAAGAAATAGTATTTTTTTTTTTAAATACTTGTTTGATTTTTTCAAGGCGAGTACTTTTTACGATGTGTGTTTACCAAATTCTACAAAATAATTAAAAAAAAAAAAACATTGTAACCTTACTATTTTGAAATTTTCAAAAAAATATCATGAAAATTACCTCATATATGCTTTTTCTGAGTTAATTATTGAAAAATATTCTATTTTCCTAGATTTTTAAGGTAAAACGAGCAGATGTATGGTTTTTGTTAAACAAATTTCAGATCTTTAATACATTTTTGCCTTAAAAAAATAAATATTTAATATTTTCAAAAATGTATGATACAACTTGTCAAAATTTAAAATTATTTGTTTTGTTGTCAAAAGAAAAAAAAACTGAATGTGCAAATTTATTTACCACTAAAATGATGGGTTTATACATATAATTATAACGTAGTACTGTCATTTGGATAGAAAATTACGTAAAAATATTATTGTTTGAATATGATTTAACGTAATTTTTATGCGATTGTAGCAAGCTCTTATTAATTTTAGGAAGGTGTAAACATCATCTAAATTCTGATCATATCACATAAAAAACTGCGCCGTGATTTTTTATCTAAAAAAAAATGGAATAGAGATACATTATAAAAACATTTAACTGACAAAGAAAAAGAATATAGCCGAATCGTTAAATTGGATTAAAAAAATCATGACACGCTACTTATAAAGCGGTTTTTTTCGAATTTAGCTCGTAAAAAATGAGACAGAAAAAAAAAGAATGCGAGTGCGAGTGAAATGGAGAACGACATATTTCCTAGTTTTTCTCGAAAAGTAAGTAATTTAGAGCAACGGTATAAAAACATTTTTTATGCATTTTACCTTTTACTAGGGCTTGGTGTAAAAAAAAATTTGAAAAATTGCTTAATTCTGGCAAAAAACTCATTTTGTTGACAAAAAACGCCCGGAAAACCTACTTCTGGGCATCCGACGTGTCTGGCTAACGAACTCATCCAACGATTTGGAAAATCGAATTCGCACACAAAATTTCATAAGCATTAAACGTTTCGTTCGAGAGTTATCGCGCGGATACATATATATATATATATATATATATATATATATATATATATATATATATATATATATATATATATATATATATATATATATAAATTTTAGTGAATATCATTTTCGTATTCTAGGGTCCTCAAAACATATTTCTGATATGGTCCCGGGCTTAGGTCGCACCATGACACCTGGCGTAAAAGCTGAATTTCCAGTTTTGGAAATTCGCTAAAAAGAAATTAGTACGATACAGGATCGCGAAAAGTAAAATCAACAAGGGGCTTATAATCAATTAATGACTGAATTATGAAATGGACCTCCTGATTTAAATATGAAAATTTTTTACGCATGTCCGCAGCAGATTTCAATTATGTATTTATTTATATGTTGACTTCACGGTAATTTCGAAAGAGATAAAAAACAGGATATAAAAATGAGGGGAGCATACATATTTTTGGAAAAATTTATTGCCCTTTTTTTAATTAGTTGGCTGAAATACCGGCATTTACTTTAAAATTTTGTCACTTAAAATACTTGAACTTTTTAATAAAAAAACTTCTTGGAAATTTTTGTTTGAATGTGCCATATGTTTTTAAGTACAATTTATAGTTACTGAATCACTATTCAAACTGATCATATGGACCACTAGGGTTGTATACAAAGTATACAAACAACCCCGCTTGTTTAATTTCAAAAAAGATGAAAAAATAAATGTATTGTATTCTATGCAATATATATGTATATATACGTATTGTAATATACATGCCTTACAACACAGATAAACCCGTGTACACTGAACGTTGTATCGCATCGACGTTTGTATCAGTGTAAAATGATACCTTTGTTGCACGGCATGTTTCATGGCTGTGTCCACAGGAAACATGTGTTGCAAGCATGTTGCGCTACAGTGTAGCGCTACAATTGTATCAAGTCGACTCGTACCATATAGTTCTGAGCCCCTCAAATATCATTACTTAACTATTTGGTCTACTATTTGTCCATAAAGTTAGCTCTGCCGTTTTCTTTTTTATAAACAAAAAGTTGTCTGGAAGCCAAGAATCTTCTTTTTGTACAAAGCCTAGACCCGCTATTTTCTGTTTTTTAAAGAAAAAAATAAAAATTTTAATCAATTTTATAATTCATTGTAATTTACACACCTTTCTATAAAATTAGGAATGGGGCAGTTATTCGCTATAATTATAGAATTTTCTAGCACTGAGAGTTCTCAATAACATTAGGGTAACTAATCTCTTTTTTAAGATCATTATAATTATATAGTTTCGATTTGGGCATCTTTGGATACTTGATACTCACTGGTTGTGTTGAAAAATAGGTAATCACCCAAAATTCACAAAGCAAGCAAAACCAATTCATTAAACTGAAGAAATTGTGGAAATACAAATTTCAAACTTGGCCTCAATTTTTACACAATTAGCTAATTTTTAAAATTTTTAAGGGGTCTTTTACAAGTGATGTGCAAAAAAGAAAAAGATTAAAAAAAATATTATAAATCCTATTGGACTAAAATTTGATGCATTCTCTTTATTATGATATTTTCTGTAAGACTATCTAGAATCGGCGCATCAGACCTCATACTTTTTTTTGACGCCATTTTTAATAAAAATGTAAGAAAAATTACCCTGTTTTTTGATCGAATTTTTTATTTTAAGGTCTAATTCTAGGTAGTCTTACAAAAAACACGATAATAAAGAGTTTTTTTTTTGTTGGCTTTCAACAATCTTATAAGGGCAAACGCTGATCAAAAATAAAAGAAAAAATAATAAACGAATACCTTACTTTGCAAAATACCACTTTTATTTTTGAAACTGTGACAATATTGTTTCGAACCATTAGTTCATTTTCCGTTTGAAAATTTTCCGTATTTTACAAAGTAAAGTATTTGTTTATTATTTACAAATATGGAATACCATAAAGTAACTCTCAAATCTATTAATATTAAAAAGAAAAATATTCAAGATACACTAAATTAAATGTACTTTAATGTACAAAAGCTTTTTTTTTTTCATTACAATAAATAGTTTCTCCAAAAAAATTCCAAAAAGTGTTCTTTTTTTATAGCACATCATTTATAAAAGACCACTTAACAAAGTTTGTAATATTTTTTATCAGTCGTAGGCTATAGTCTGAACAAGAAAGTTGTTGACCCGTTGAAATATTGTGTTAATCCACTTTCATGGGTAAAATTTTAATCCGAAAATTAATTTTAAATAAATAGATACAACTATAGATGAAGTTTTGTATCGTACTTTAAAATTATTCCATTTTGAAAATCCTATTTAATTTGATTTCGAAATTGGTTAAAACTGGCGTTTAATTAACGAATTCATTTACCATGAAAAATTACTACTTAACCTAACTAATAGACTAAAATTTTGTACTTTACATGCATGATATATAGATATATAGGAGGTATGTTTTTGTACGAGTATGTATATACGTTACAAATTTCATAAATTTTTTGATAATTTACTAAATAGAGGGATGTATGTTTATATCTATATATGTTTAATTATTACATATAATGTAATTAATTATATCTATTTAACAGAATTATGTTTGTCTCTGTATGTATCTGTCGACGGCTGACCGCTGAATTAGCCCAGATCCATTCTACAACAAATATATATTTTGAAATTAAACCAAACTCATTTAAATATAATAAAATGTCAAATATGTTTAGAATATTTTTCAGATAATTTTTTTAACGATTTATGCATAAGCTCAGGAAAAGGAAAATGTTAGAAAGCAATCAAAAATATTTTATTTGATATGTTTATTTATTAATCAGTATTATTATCATGCCTTCCAGCAAAAGTTAAGTTCATACCGGAAACAAGTTGGCGTCGGAAGTTGAAAAATCTTTTTGTTTTCTAAATATGTAATGAAATTGCTCCCAAATTGCTCCATTGAAATCAGTAATTGTTCCATCAGAAACTCAAATATTTAACTAGTTATTTATAAACAAAAATATTTTTCAACTTCCGGTGCCAGCTTCTTTCCGGTAAAGTTCATTCTTTCTTATGTTTAGTTATTCGTGTACCGTGTACCAAAAAAATTCTTAATTATATCCAGGGCCGGACCTAGAGTTATTAGGGGGGCACATTTTCCTGTTTGCGCCCTCCGCGGCAAAAAAAAAGAAGGCCAACACTAAATTTTTTTGGTTCCCCTAGCCCCTTTCAGAAATGGGCACTGTTGACTTTCTTTTTTGGCTCATCACTTCCTTTTGCAGGAACAAATTCACCTGGGCCCTATCAGAAATGGGCATTGTTAACCTTTTTTGTTTGCTCATCACTTCTTTTTCCAAGGAAAAACTTAGAGTACGATACCAATTTTAATTTTTAAATTTTTTTTAAATTTTAAAAAAAATTTTGAAAAATTTTTTTTCTTAATTTTCAAATTTAATGGATGAAAGATGCTTAACTGTGGAAAAATTTTAAAAAAAAATTGAATTTTTCATTCAATTTTGCTCCTTTATTTTTTAATTCTGAAATTTTGAACAACCGGTTTAGGAAAACCATTCGAAAGATCGATCTATCGATTTACAGGGTTATTGGGGGTATATTGAGGTATAAAAATTCGTACAAACATTAGACTCCTCATCAATATTCGCAGGGATGCGGACGATTTTTCGCAACAAGGAAAAAAGTCCCTTTTTTCACATTTTTCAGATTAAAATTAAGGATGAAAAAAATTTTTTTCCTAAAGTATGCCACATAGTCTTGTACGAAATTTATTCCATATTCCAAAACTGCCCTTCAATTTTCTGTCCGATCACTGGTTACTGAGATATCGAGGGTTAAAGCAAAAAGGATCCTTTTTCATTCAAAGTTGGATACCTCCGGAACAAATCAACGTAGAGAAAAATTTTTAAAAAGAATTTGAAGCTAAATGAACAGGCTATCATCTCAATGCCATGGTTTTACTGTAAAAAAAATTTTCAAGCCCGTAGACCAAAAAAAAAAAAAGAATAAAAAAATTTGCAAAAACTTTTTTTGTATTATTCCTTATAATTGTTCGATAACTGGCACTCCTAAAAATTTTTGGACGAAAGATCTGAAAACTAAAATCTTGGAGCTTCAAACTGTTTTTTTTAACATCTCGATACGACCATTTTCATGTAAATACAGCCCTTCAAAAATCACTAAAAAATAAACAATTGTTTTTTGTTCCCTTAATTGTTTGTAGTAGCATACAATAATATTTTTCTTTTGACTTTTTTTTGTATCTTGTAATTTTTGCGTATTGCGTTTTATTGTAATTTTTGTATCATAAACAGTACAATCATAAACACTGTCAACGCCTATCTTTAATATTCTAGGATGTTTAAGGAAGTTCTCCCGTGTGACGGACTATTTTTTACGCATTTTGGGGGAATTTTTTTTGACGAACAACGAAAAGGTAGAACTTTGAATTTTTTGTTATTAATTTATTATTATTTCAAGAGTATGTTAAACAAATTTCAAGTAAAAATCTTCATTAGAACGTAAGTTGTACCACTCCGAAGACACCCGCCTCGAAAAAGGGGACGCTCACTTCCTCCACGATTTCGGCTGATTGGCTTATCTAAAGTAAAACAAAAAAAAACGCCGTTGTAATCTGTAAGCCTAAATGTATCGAATGAACTAGAATCATTTGAAAATAATGAAATTTTGAAAACTGGGTTTTTGACAGGCTTCTGAAGAAAAAAGTTTCGAATTTCATGAATTTTTTTTAATATTTCGTTACAAAAAAACAGAAATACTCAGAATTTTTAGATGATTCTAGTCCATTCGATGCGTCTATACGTGCTGAGCCTACTCTATAAATTTTAAGTGAATCGGTCAAATCGTTCTCGACATATGATGGAGGAAAGTTTGAAAAACAGTTTTGAGAAAAGAGCGTTTAAAGTTTCAATTCAGTACGGTTAAAACTATGAAAATCTTAACTTATCATCAATCTTGCTTGGTCCATAGAGTGCTCCTTCCTCTTCCTCTTCGAAGTCTTTCAAATTAGATTGCTCTGCTCTAGCTTCAATTCTGGCTTTTTTTACAACGTTACCCGTGCGTCGTTCGGAGCGCACAGTTATCTCTTCATCACGGTTGTGTATATAAGTATGCGCTTCGCGGCCTTTTCTGGGTATGTTTTTGGATAGTAGAACCACAATTTAAACAATAGTTTGTTTCACAAACAGTTACGAAATGAGATGACGTAAGAGTGTGATTTGGAATTCAAAAATTCCAAAGGGTTATCCATGTTATGTACCTAAATAATGCATAACATTATGCATACTAATACAGTGAAAATATCATCACTAAAGTAAATTCAATTTAGAAAAATAAATTTGCAGGTTAAATTATTTTGTGAAAATTTACAGTTGATAATTATGTAAATTATTTAATTTTGTCTAAGTTTCACTAACTTTTTTAAAATTTTTAACAGCGATGGCAGTGGAATTTTAACTGTCATTAAATTTTTTTTATTTAAAGCTTGTCATCAGTTATTTTTGATATTTCCTTGTAATTTTAGTGTGTTTTGTGTTCTGTAAGATATTTCTGATATGTATTTAATTATTATGGTGGCTTAAAATTTCTGGTGATAACTCTTGTGCTGCTAAATTTTGTTTAAATCATTCAAAACAAAATTCCAATTTATGTTTTTTCTGAGTGCCGTTTGATGCAAATTTGTAAGTATTATTATAATTTGAATGCTTATGTAAAAATACGTTTAATAATAAATAATAAATAATTATTAATATTTTATAATAATTCAGTTAATATTTTCGATTTCGACAGTGGTTGGTGCTAATAGGTCGTGCCGATCTAAATTCTCGTGTTGAAGGCACCCCGTGTTGAATACTGTCATTAATTTCGCGTTTGCTCAATTCATTTTGAAAAAAGTTGCTTTTAGTTGTTCATATAATTTAACATGACCATTATCAACCCTCAATCTCACATGTACAAACACATACAATCACATAAGTAAAAAAGGACATACATAATTGTTTGTACTTATATCAAAAAAGGATAGAAAGTGCGTTTCGCTACTGCCTATGGTAATAATCTTTTATTTATACTGTGGTATAACGGTTTCGCAATTTCCTAGTATACGTGCACAAGAAAAATTGTGAAAATTTCTATTTTGATGTATTAAACATGACCCAAAACGAACGAAAATTAGTATTAAAATTGGCGCTCACGTTTAGTTTTCGTAAAATTTAATATTCAAAATTTAATTTGTTCATATGAAAAAAACACTTAAAATCGTTTCACAAAACATCCACACGAAAAGGATTAAAAATTTCTAGCTTTGTGTATTAAACATGAACCAAAACGAATGAAAATTAGTATAAAAATTGCGATTTACCTATAATTTTCGTAAAATTTAATATTCAAAATTTGATTTAGTTGAAATGTAAGGCAGCACTACAATTAAGTATAACACAAAACTCACAATCACTTAATTTTAACGATATGACACTATTTAGTTTTAAAAAACCGCAACCATAATATCACCAAACAAATAAAAATAAATAAAAAATATTAATTTAAAGTTAAATTAATATTTAAAATAAAATTTTTTTTAGGTGGACGTTTTATTGTGTTATACTTATGTTTGTATTTTAAAACAAAATCAAACAATCTGAAGTTGTCTGCACTAAATACATATTTAGGTCTGTTCCCGTACTTTCTTTTAATCTGCTTATGTAATAATGTGAATAGGCTATAAATAAACAGCTTCCTTCTGCTTATTGAATTAAACAGGTTAATCTCTGATATTTTAAATTTCAGACACCAAATACAATCTTAAATTATTCAAAATCATTAATTTTTTTTTTAAATTTATGTACAATCACTTTTGTAAATATAATTGATAAATTTAAAAATTTTAATTTGAGACTTGGAAGAAAAAAGTAGGAATTCTGAAGTCACTTCTAATTTATATATTTGCCTACCGAAAAGAACGTGAACTAATTGAAATTTCGATGTACAAGAACGAGTTTCGAGTTTTTTCTTCTAATACATTCACTTTTCTACTGGTCCGGGAACTAACCGTTTTATAAATCTAATAATCCTGACATTTAGTTATAAAACCAATAACAAGCGGTAAATTTCAAACTATTTTTAAAAAAATTTTTTTATAAAAAGAGTAACTAATCTCACCACCTATAACCTTAACCTAATTAGTTTTTATACCAAAGTCGAAGTATATTTTCAAAACTAACTAAACTAACCTAACCTTAATTAACCTCACTACCTATAAGCTTAACCTAATTAGTTTTTATACCAAAGTCAAAGTATATTGTCAAAACTAACTAAACTAACCTAACCTTAACTAACCTCACCACCTATAACCTTAGCCTAATTAGCTTTTATACCAAAGTCGAAGTATATTGCCAAAACTAACTAAACTAACCTAACCTTAACTAAACTCACCACCTATGACCTTAACCTAATTAGTTTTTTATACCAAAGTCGAAGTATATTGTTAAAACTAACTGAACCAACCTAACCTCAACTAACCTCACCACCTATAACCTTAACCTAATTAGTTTTTATATCAAAGTCGAAGTATATTGTCAAAACTAACTAAACTAACCTAACCTTAATTAACCTCACCACCTATAACCTTAACCTAATTAGTTTTTATATCAAAGTCGAAGTATATTGTCAAAAATAACTAAACTAACCTAACCTTAACTAACCTCACCACCTATAATCTTATCCTAATTAGTTTTTATATCAAATTCGAAGTATATTGTCTAAACTAACTAAACTAACCTAACCTTAACTAGCCTCACCACCCATAACCTTTACCTAATTAGTTTTTATATTAAATTCGAAGTATATAGACATAACTAACTAAACTAACCTAACCTTAACTAACCTCACCACCTATAACCTTAACCTAATTAGTTTTTATATCAAAGTCGAAGTATATTTTCAAAGCTAACTAAACTAACCTAACCTTAACTAATCTCACCACCTATAACCTTAACCTAATTAGTTTTTATACCAAAGTCGAAGTACATTATCAAAACTAACTAAACTAACCTAACCTTAATTAACCTCACCACCTATAACCTTATCCTAATGATTTTTTATATCAAAGTCGAAACTTGTCTAAACTAACTAAACTAACCTAACCTTAACTAACCTCATCACCTAGTTTTTATATCATCTACCTAAAATTTGAAAAAAAAAACTTATAACCTTAACCTAACTAACATACATATAACATTATTACCTAGGTTTTATATCATCCACTATTTGATCTTTCAGACTAATGTTTCCCAAGCTTAACTTTTTAAATACAATAGTTTTCACCCATTAACATTCGTTTTTAAATGCAATAGTTCAAATTCCAACATCTAAGGTCTGTTGCAATTTAGCCATCTTTTATATATTGGAAGCAAAACAAAACACTTAATCATATCACGGTCGCATGTACCCTAACTCAAAAGAATAATAAAATTAAAGATGTTTATTTTGTTGTTCGGTTATTTTGTCGAACAGTTACTTTATCGTTCGATTATTTTGTCCACAGTTATTTTGTCGTGCAGTTATTTTGTCGTTCGGTTATTTTGTCCAGTGTTATTTTGTCCACAGTTATTTAATCGCGGCACCTTACTGCTCAACCAACATTTGTACAAAGTCGTTACTCTTTGAAGTTTTAAATTTTACACATCAAAAACTAACTTAAAATACTTAAATCACTAATTTCTTTTAAATTTATATACTAAAATTTTCCTGAATATGATTTATAAATTTAAAAATTTAAATTTTACAGTTGGAAGGAGAAAGTAGGAACTGTGAAATTCTGGTGTACAGGTACAACTTATGAACGACTTTCTCTTTTAATACATTTACTTTCCTATTCGTAAGGGAACAAACCTAAAATACGTTTTTCTGTTAAGTTTTCTACTGCGTTACAATGACGTCAAATATTTGAATTTAAGAAAAAAATGGTTACTTTTAATTGTTGAAAATTTTAAATGACAGTTCATGAGTTGGATAATTTTCGTTCAAAAGTGATATGTAAAGTTTATTTTTATTTTATAATTAACAAATACTTATTTGAAAAACATTGTATGTGTGTGTAAAAAATATTTTCTTCCTAAATTTATCACTTTAAATACCATTCTCAATACACATATACGTGCACCTATCTTCATGTCATATTTTGTTTTGAAAAATGTCTTACGATACTCAAAAATAAAAATTTTCTGAAATAAATTTTATTTGTTTTATGTTATTAATTATGTGTTTTATGTTGTTAATTAATATTTTGTGTTATTTTTTTTTTATTAATTTGATAAAGCTAAAATTATCTTTTTTTAAAACTAAATAGTGTTATTAAAATTAAGTGATTGGGTTTGAATGTAACAAAATTTTAAGTACTTTCCCGGTGTTTCGTACACTTTAGTAATCAAATTTTGAGCATTAAATAAATGATGTTTATAAAGTAAAGGTGAGTGCCAATTTTCATACTAATTTTCATTCCTTTTGGTTCATGTTTAATACACAAAACTAGAAATTTTTAAAACTTTTCGTGTGTGCATGTTTTTATACAATTTTAAGTGTATTTTACATATGAACGAATAAAATTTTTAATATTAAATTTTGCGAAAACTAAACGCGAGCGCCAATTTTAATACTAATTTTCGTTCGTTTTGGGTCATGTTTAATATACAAAACTAGAAATTTTCACAATTTTTTTTGTGCACGTATACTAGGAATGCACCACGGTTTCAAACAAATCTTCGTTTTTATCAAGACCAGGATGATCATCACTAAAAGTGCTTCGTTTTCTACCACTCATTGCAAAAATAAATAACTTATAACTCATCACTGATTCGAAACACATTTGTCCCAGCTGTTGTGTTCTTCGAAGCTAAACCAAGACTAAAATATAAGTAGTGTACATTTGTATAGAAGTGTTTCAGGTACCACGCTGACACGTCATAGTAGGCCTCGCCTCCTATCACTTATCTCAGCATTCACAATCAGTTTTTCTAACTGCCATACCTTTATAATGACTTCGAATTTTAAAATATCACTTTACCAACATATTCTATATGTTAAAGAATCAATCTACGCAATAAAAAAAACTGATTTTCTGAAACAATCACATGGGAGAACCGCCTTAATATTTATTTTTCGAATGGTCTAGTAACATTACACTTATTCAATCATTTATCGTCGATTTTGAATTGGCTTTTTCAATGAAATGACTGGGTTTTAATTACATTATGATCTGGCTAATTTAGCGATCAGACGCCGACATATACATGAAATGCTGTTTACTGTGTTTTGTAATTACTAATAATAATTAACAGTTATAATAATAATGCCTTTTGATGTATAAAATTAAACATAGGTACATATAAATGATAGGTAAATACAAACGTGGATTTAAAGGGACAATCATGGCGGTCATGACCCCCTTTTGAACTAAAATTTCCAAGTCTACTACTCTTTACAATGTCTAAAAGAGAATAAATAAGATAGAATGATAAAATTGGGAACTATTCTCTGAGAAATTGAGTAAAAATGAAAAATTCACATCCAAATTACCCTAATTCAACAAATCAATTTAATCCAAATCACTTTAGTAAAGCGTGATTTGACCATCAAAAGTAGATCGCTTTATTTGTTTTTAAGATACCATCACAGTGTGACCGGCCGAAAAATAGACAATTTTCGCAATTTTTTTTCGGATGGATAAGATGGGGGACTGGGGATGAATTTCTTTTTTACGATTAATACCACTACTTAACAATACAATAATATTTTTTTTGTTCATTTTTATTTATTTATTTTTGTTTTTAGAGACACAAAAGTGTCTTTAAAAAAGGGCGGCTATTGGTGCCCACGATTGCGGCCGTAGTTTTCATCCGAAAAAAAATCAAATAGATTATCAATCTGTAGGTAAGCCGCTATGTGTCTATGGAAGTTTTTTTTTTGAAATTTGCAAAAATGGTGGCGGTTTGAATAAAAATTACAAAATTTAGGCCTGTTTTTTAAAAGTTTTCCGCGTGAAAAAATAATATGATTTAAAAAAAAAGCTTCCATAGGTACATGGAGAATGGAATAAAGAACATTCTGTCAAAATTTTAGCTTGGAACAGCTTGGAAAATTTTTTATCTGAGAGTCGGTATTGTTTTTAAAAAGGGCATTTCGAGACAAACGCGGTTAAAGTTTGCCTCGAAATTGTTTCATATCATTGTTCCTCATCATCAATGTGATACTGTGGTGATAACAATTGATCTTATACGTTCACTGGTTGTGAAAAGACTGAATGTAAAGTGGTATAATATCCTGTCAAAAGGCGTCAATCGATCCACAGAATTTTGTATTTAGACTGAATCCATTGATCCGTGGTCGTAGCGACCGTAATAATTCGAATTTCAATTTGAAATTTTGAGAGAACATGCACAACTGTATGTAATTTAAGATAAAACCCAAAAAATTGATCTTTTCAAAATTCTACACTGTGATGGTACCTTAAGAAAATCCAAAAATTACTTACTTTTTCGTTGTATAAAGTAAGTGTCGTCATTCAAATGATTCAGATAACTACATTCAATAATGTTACGTTCAAAATTTCGGATCTAAGGTTACATTTTTTTGACAACGTAATGTACACGTCTACATTATATGTAGGTATTATAAATAGATAGATATTCGAATACTCTCAAAGCGTGAACATACTCAAAGTAAATTATAAAATTTATTCTGTATATTTACAAAATTTCATTTGATAAATGAACTGTGTAAATAGCTAAATATTAATTAAAATTTTGTAAATTATTACCTGTAATGTTGTTAAAAAAAATTTGATGATGTATTACAAAATTGACTATTGACATTCGTGTGACATCAATAAATATTCGAAAATTTAGCGTGTTATTTTATTTTATTTTATTTTATTTATTTTTTTTTTTTTTAATACAAAGAAATTAAGAAAACATTAAAATTCGTCAGACTGACTTTTTCGAAGTTTTGTTAGCTTTGATTTTTAATATTATAACTAAAAAAAAATGTAGGTAGTATTGGTGGAGACGCTGAGAAAATTTCAACGTTTGTGGTTGTTATATGCCACCTTTTGAGACAAAAAATGAGGTTTTCGTACTGATACATCGTTAGGACTCATTTTTTTGTTTTGCTCCCGTCCACGCCCAAAATGTCATTTCCGCCCACTTTCAATCTCTAGATGACTTATTTAACTCTATATCTAATTCCATTTCCGTTCGATTTATTAGCGTTGATTCCATTTCCGTTGGGCAGACCGGCTCGAGGGAGGTATAAACGGTGCATCACAGTTGGTCTCGCGTTTTTGGAGATCCCGCACCGCTGACTGACTTTGTAAAATCAAAAACTTAAACGTGACCTTTGAAAGACGATATTGATTTATTTAACGAAATCAAAATTTGTCTTGGAGTTTTGCGTTCTAAAATTGTAATTTTATAAATATGTATTACAAAATTTATTTAAAAATATATAACTTCACTAGTGCTTCAACTGAGAGAAAGAAAAATGCGTATGTATTGGTCACACGGATATAAAAAACATTGAAGATTTTTTATGTAAACAAATCATTATATATACATACAGGGTGGAAGTTTAATAACTCATACCTTTTGGTGAATTTCGATAAAATTTTACGATGATTTAGAACGGATTTGTTGTAAATCATCGTAAAATTTTATTGAAATTAAATTCACTAAAAGGTATAAGAGTTATTAAAATTCCACCCTGTATACATATATAATGATTTGTTTACATAAAAATTTTTTAATGTGTGATATCCGTGTGACCAATACATACGCATTTTTTTCTCTCAATCGAAGCACTTGTGTAATTATTTGAATATCATATAAATTTTGTTACTATTTTGAAAATTATATTAATTTTATCAATTAAACTATTACGATTGTAAGAGCAAGATTATTTTCAAGACTGAAGATGAAGTATTACTTCAGATCTACCGTTAGTCAAGACTGATTTATCTCTTCAATAATTTTATCCATCAAATTCCTGTATCACAAATAGTAAGGTGACAGCGGTTCTACACCAAAAATAGTAAAATTACAGCGATTTTATACCAAGAGTAATAACGTTACAGTCGTTCTGTACTAAGAAGTAGTAAGGTTACAGCGATTCTGTACCAAAAGTAGTAAGATCACAGCAATTCTGTACTAAAAGTAGTAAGATCACAGCAGTTCTGTACCAAGACTGGGCAGAAAACTATAAAGACCAAACTGGAGAGCTTACAACGCTCAGCATGTCTTGGGTTTACAGGGGCAATGTCATCCACACCCACAAAAGCAATGGAAATTATTCTGTCATTAACTTCTTTGGATATACGAGTATTCATTCGTAGAGTTGCCAAAATGACAGCCTACAGGCTAGAGAAGATTGGGCAGTGGTTTTGAGATTCATTATGGGTCTTCCCACACCAGTATCTCTCACGACATATGTAGTAAAATTCTACAAATGCCATCTGACATTGTAGAAACTAAATACCGAAAGGCCATTTGAAGTTAGCATCACACCGCGAACTGAATGGCGAGAGGAAAACATGGATCATAGAAGTGGGGATATAATATGGTACACTGATGGTTCCAAAATCAATGACCGAACAGGTGCCGGAATATTTGGTGTTTGTCCAGCAGTTGAAATATCTCAGCATCTGGGGCAGTACGCTACAGTGTTCCAAGCAGAAGTGTTTGCAATAATTTGCTGTCTTTATGAAAATATAAGAAGACCTTATCAAAATAAGAATATTTTTATTTTCAGTGATAGTAAGGCAGCACTCAAAGCTATTGACTCATTTCAGGTTAAGTCAAAACTTATCCTGGAATGTAGGGAACTCCTAAAAGAACTGGGTAGCAAGAACAGAGTCTCTTTTGAGTACCAGGCGATGTGGAAGTTAATGGCAATGAGAAAGCTGACAAACTTGCAAAGCAAGTGGCATTAAAAGATGATTACAGCCCAGAACCCTACTGTGGGATAACGATTAAAACCGCGAAAGGGGAAAATGCTGAAGCCATGACAAACGAAACAACTGCAGTTTGGAGGAACACTGCAGAGCAAAGACATGCGAGGCTTATGATTAAAGGACTCTCCATGAAGTTATCATCCGAAATTCTACAACTGGATAGAACGAAGATTAAAGCTATAGTGGGTTTTCTTACTCGACACTATCACTTAAGGAAACATTTGCATCGAATGGGAATATATAGAGAAAAGAACTAGTATGCAGGAAATGTGGGGTGGAAGATGAAACGGTCCACCACATTTGAATGCGAGGTACTGGCTCGCATTAGGCACTCAACACTGGGATTGGGTACAGAGCTTGAGACTATTCATAGGGATCCCGTAAGGGCCCTAATTGACTTTATCAAAGAAGCGGGCCTCTTACGCGTAACTGATGAATAAACGGAGTTACTGCACAATATTCCACTAGGAATCAGTGCATGGGCTGACAGGACCACACCCCCCTCCCTACCCGTAGGAAGAAGTTCTGTCCCAAAAATAGTAAGGTCACAACAGTTCTGTATCAAAAGTAGTAAGATCACAGTAGCTCTGTACTAAGAAGTAGTAAGGTTACAGCGGTTCTGTACCAAAAGTAGTTAGATCACAGAAATTCTATACCAAAAGTAGTAAGATCACAGCAATTCTGTACCAAAAGTAGTAAGATCACAGCAGTTCTGTACCAAAAGTAGTAAGGTTACAGCGGTTCTGTACCAAAAGTAGTAAGATCACAGCAATTCTGTACCAAAAGTAGCAAAATCACAGCAGTTCTGTACCAAGAAGTAGTAAGGTTACAGCGGTTCTGTACCAAAAGTAGTAACATCACAGCAATTCTGTACCAAAAGTAGCAAGATCACAGCAGTTCTGTACCAAGAAGTAGTAAGGTTACAGCGGTTCTGTACCAATAGTAGTAAGATCACAGCAATTCTGTACCAAAAGTAGTAAGATCACAGCAGTTCTGTACCAAGAAGTAGTAAGGTTACAGCGGTTCTGTACAAAAAGTAGTAAGATCACAGCAATTTTGTACTAAAAGCAGAAGATCACAACAGTTCTGTACCAAGACTGAGCAGAAAACTATAAAGACCAAACTGGAGAACTTACAACACAGCAGTTCTATAAAAAAAAATAAAATTACACTTGAATATGCGTTTTTTTCATTACAATTGTTACTTTATAATATAATAAATGAGAGAAACAGTGGATTTTGTTCAAAGAGTTTATTTTCAGCTGAAATATTCTATATACGAATTTAGTATATGTCGAATGTACATATTTGCTGGTTCCTGTCCGGCGTTATTTTTTTTCCCGTCAGAACTACTTAATAATTTTTGTTTTGTTAACATTTAAAGACAATCTCCACACTTTTTATAATTTTCTTTATTTATCATGTATGCGATGTTATGATAGTTTTGGGCTCTTACAGCCTGACCGTCAACAAAATGTACCGAATAAATAGAGTTAGCTTTGTCGATCGATATCTTCAGCATTTTTTTCCAATTTTTTAATGCTATGTTGGCGTAGGTCTTAAAGAATGTTTTATGTTGGCCTATGTCTTATTACAATTTGGAAGGCAGCTGCTTTTGTTGTGCTAGTATTGTCAGGTATGATCGCCATTATTTGTTTCAATATTTCATATTTTATTAAATCAAAATCTAAATATTTTATTACAAAGTAAACTTGACTGTTTAATCGAATACATCTGTATCATCCTGTTTATATACGTATGTGTTCATCCTTAAAAATGGGGTATTTCATATTAGCGTTTCGAAGACATTTCGAATACCCTGATTCATTCATCATTTCTGCCATCGTTGCTGTTTCCTCATGTAGGTAGTTGAGGGATTTCTAGACAACAGTGCTATTCCTGTTAAATCTGTCAATTAAATAATTTTAATAATAAAAAAAAATAATAAAACAAACAAACAAATATTAAATCTTGTTTAGCAATAAAAAACTAAATAGACGCCCATGACATTTGATATGAGCTTATAAAGCATAGTTTACACGATGCTCTTTTATAGTCAGCTAGTTTGGGAATATCTCTAAATTTGATACTGAGTAATTAATTTTCTATTGTAGCTTGGATGATACTGATAGTAGACCGCAAATACATTTTTAGATACATTTTACATGTTCAAAAAACAACTCGATACTCGGTAATTATTTCAATAAAGGAAAAGGCTATTTTGGAAAAATAATCACCAGTTGAATATTTGAAAATAATTTATATTTCACGCGACGTACGTTTCGAGGTTTTTAGAATCCCCCTCATAAGGCCTTATCAGCACAATAAAATAAAATAAAAGTTAACAATATTCAAGTATTAGAAAAACAGCAGTAATAAAAAATTGTTAAAAAATACTTACAACAAAATGAAATAAAATTGTTCTTCTTTTAAAACGTCAATTTCAGATAAAAAGAAAATAAATAAGATAAAATTATTATAATAGGTTAACAAAAAGTTTAAAAAACTGCACATAATTAAACGAAACAATTAAAATATTCTATAAAAAAACCATAATAAATAATTAAAATAAAATTATTATAAAATAGTTAAAATAATAAAATTAAAGGTAAAATATACACGTATATTGTTAAAAACACATCTTTATATTATTTATTTCAATAAAGTAAATTTTATTATTGATCGAATATACCTGTATCATCCGGTATGTATATGTGTGTATCCATCTTTAAAAATGAGATACATACATACATACATATATGGCCGTCGGCTCCTGTTCTGTTCTCTCGAAAACGAATATAGGTAACTAAATATAAGAAATAAATTTAAACAATAATTCATTGTATGACAGCAAACTTTCCAAGTGATAAATAATAAAGTTTTATCCTCTTACTGTTTGTAGTCAGACGGCTCGGAGGGAGGGGGGAGTGTGGAGGGGGAAGCGGCGAGAGTGCAAGGGGAACAACATTAAGAAGGATAAAATATACACATCTGTCGGCATGACATTTTTCATAAAGCTATGTTTACATGGTTAGAAACAACTTAATATTTGATATATTGAATTAATAAATTTATTTCATTTTTGTTGCACGGGGGCACGATGTGGGAACGAAGGAGTTGCGGTCGGGACCGGAAGCACAAACCAATATATATTTTTATTTCATATATTTATTTTTTATCTTTCTATTATTTTTTGTCTAGTTTAGTGTACGTTGGGGAGTTGTATATTATTTTATAGATATTTATTACATTTTTTTTGCAAAATTTCATTTTATTTTTGAATTGAATAAAAATTGTTTTAGAAATGGTGGAATATTTAATGTTCTTTGCGGAAATTATTACACACAGTTCAATTCTCCTACACCTTTCGTAATCATTTTGTATAGATGAATATTCATAATATTGATAATAAGCTTTTTTTGATAATAAACTGTAAAATTTTGAAAAAAGAAAATTAGTATAGGTTTTATTTCCAAAATGGGTGTATATACAAGCTGTCATTTTAATTTCACCAGTCAGTTAACAAAGGTTGTTAGGTTTTTTGGGGTCACCTTGGACTCGACTTTGTACATACTACATAGTATGAAGACTTAGAGCCATGTGTATATTTGTCAATATATCTGAAGTAATGTGGCTCGGCGTATAGTGTCGTGCTGCAGGTCTTTCGAGACTTTGACCTAGTAGACGATAGATCGGTCGGTAAATATCAAGTTCAGGCAATTCAGATGTCTCTCGGAGGCTGTTCCACACTTTTTTTTTCTATTTGAGTCCGCGAGGAATTAAATTAAGTTTTGCAAGACTAATATATGCACTTTTGTTACGATAGATTTTATAATTTAATTTAAAATTAATGGTAACTGTATAAAAATATTCCGTAGTGTATGAGAATATATACTTTAAACGATATACAGTGGACTTTCGGAGATAATCCAGTCACAAATTGCCCATATTGCAGTGATAGGGGTTCAAACATCGCATGTTTACGTTACACGAACATTGCAAACGCACAATTTTTGTGAATGTAATGTATGTGCGACGTAAAAATATGATGTTTAAATCCCTATCAATGCAATATGGACAATATGAACTGTAGTTTAGATCAAAATTATGAAAGCATTCTGTTTTTGATTTTAGTTATTATTAACTAAAATCTCATATATATATATATATATATATATATATATATATATATATATATATATATATATATATATATATATATATATACTACTAATGCAAAAGACGAAACCGTTATTAATGGAATCAAAATATTAACTTCTGAAGGGATACAAAAAAAAAATATTATAAAATTAACAGCTTGATAGTTTACTTCAAGTTAACATGATTTATTAAGTAGTAATAATTAAATCAGCCTTATTAGCGCCGCGTTAGCAAGAAGACGGGCATCCTATAAAAAAATCCGCACTGCACCGCAGCGATACGTGCTGCGTTACCGATCTAGTGGACACTCAGCTTTAAACACTAGCGAGTAATCTATCAATTTATAGTATATTTTTTTAGTTTAGAAATGACGTCATTATCATCTCTTTTCAATTTATGATGCTAGCTGTCCTTTGAAAAAATTATACGATACTGATCCTTAAAATAGTACATAAATTAAGTTGATTTTCATTTTTTCTATTTGTCTCTTATTCCAGTTGTCAAATTATATAAGATTCCACTTACGGATTTGTGTATACCGACTGAAAGTAAGAAAGAAATAACATACCATTTAGTTAGGTACTATTAAATAATTTTTAACAAGAAAACCAAAAAAAGGATGTATTATTTGTTATATGACCCACCCATTTCAATTCATATTTTTATGATACCTCGGTAGTAAGGTACCACAGTAAGGTATCATAAAAATATGAATTGAAATGGGTGGGTCAAATAAAAAATAATACATCCTTTTTTTGGTTTTCTTGTTAAAAATTATTTAATAGTACCTAACTAAATGGTATGTTATTTCTTTCTTACTTTCAGTCGGTATACACAAATCCGTAAGTGGAATCTTATATAATTTGACAACTGGAATAAGAGACAAATAGAAAAAATGAAAATCAACTTAATTTATGTACTATTTTAAGGATCAGTATCGTATAATTTTTTCAAAGGACAGCTAGCATAAATTGAAAAGAGATGATAATGACGTCATTTCTAAACTAAAAAAATATACTATACTATCATTTTAGTTTGTATCTGTTTGATAATATCAATTCTTTTAACGAAATATTTATTTATTTTTTGCTATATTATTGAAATTTGTAAAAATTAAAGCTTATAAGTATGATGAATGCAGCAACTGGAAAAACTTTTCATTGGTAAGTAAATTGAATAAATACATTAAATACTATATTCGTATGACGATAATTACGCTTCTGATGAAAACTTAGAAAGATAGGATACGTATGAAGGAAAAAACGGCCGGCAGTTCCTTTTCTGTAGTCATAGATATTTATATATTCTCAATATCGCAAAAAAAGCAAAAATTGGTTGGATCGAATTTGATAAAATTTTTTTTCTGATCAGTTGACGTTGACATGGTTTGATTGGTAGTACCACAACGAAGTTGATACCATAAAACACCCTATCATTACCATAATTTTCAATTCAAATTTTAATAAAATAAAGACGGAACTAATTTAGTTATATTTAACTGTTTCAACATAATAAACTGATAAAAAACTTTAACTCATAAATAAATTTTCCAGAAATTTAAATTACTAATCAAAAAGAAAAAAAACAAAAACAAGCTCAGATGTCAAGGAGTTTCTAACTTTACCATATTATTACTAATTCATATTTTTTTAGTGAAATATAAAAAAACGCCGTGAGCAGCGGGGCCCCATCTCGGAAGTCAAATTTTTCCCTTCATCTTCGGTGTTGAATGTCTACAAGCGAAATGTGATTGAAAGTCTACAAGTGATTTGTCATTTTGGTGGTTTTAAACTGATGATGAGTGTCCGGCTGATCGGGGCTTTAAAAAAAGGTTTTAAGTTTTTAAGTGCTGAATCTCAGTAAATTTCAATTTTGTGTCGATAGCAGTTAGCAGGAAAAAAGCCAACACAATTCGTACGAGGGCATTCCTATCCATGCTTATCCGCCAATTGCCTTTGTGTTTTATTTTTAAATATTAAAAAAGGACCTTAAATAGTAAACTGGAAGGCCTTTATGAAGATATTTTTTCTTTCCAAAAAAATCCAAAATATCTATTTTATAAATAAAAATCCAAAATTTCTACTTTATAAATAAACAGTGACATTAATAATATTTTTATAACACCCACTTCTAAAGTTCAATATTCGAGCGTTGTGTAGTGGGCGTAAAGAGCAGTATTCACATCATTGTAAGACAAACGTCATTAAGTGTGCGCGAAAGTACAACTGTGCGTGAAAGTAGCTAAAACTATGCGAGAAAATAATGATATTCATTTGTCAATGATAATCATATTCAAATTAAACATGGAAACGATCAACAAATTAATAAAAAAAAATAAAAACGAGCTACAACTTAATAAAAAATTTTTTTTTTTTCATATAACATTATAAAATAAAAATAACCCTATTATTTTCTAAAACTACTTAAAAATAATTAATTTTTTGCTCTCTGTTAAACTTTAGAAGTCGTCGTTATTAAAATAACATTTTTAAATTACTTAATATTTATGTATTGCATTTGTTAAAAAAAAGTAAGATTATCTTTTTTTAAATTTTTCAAATTACTATACGCCTGCTTGTATTAGAATAGAAATAAAGAATTTAAAATACATTTAACAATCCAATGTAAAAATAGGAGAAGTGGGGGGAAAGTAATGTGGAATCCCTAGAAGGCACTAGCTGGATACTAACTCAAACACGTACAAAATTTCAGACCTCTAGTTTTCTTTAGAGAGTCTCTAGACGTTAGAAAAAAAGCAAAAAAATCAAGGAAATATTGGCGTAAAAATCGTGGGGGTAAGGGTTAAAAGTTGAAACCTCCAAAAAGCAGTGGCTGGCTATTAACTTAACCTGTACACAAAATTTCAGCCCTCTAGGTTTATTTGGGGAGATTTTGACCCGCACAAAACTGTTAAAAAACAAGAAAAATCATGTTCTTTTTGGTATAAAAATGGTGGGAGTAAGGGTTAAAAGCCGAGACCCCCAAAAGGCACCCCCTTGATACTAACTCAATCCGAATACAAAATTTCAGCCCTCTAGGTTTATTTGCGTGACCTGTGCGAGTGGTAAAAACTTCGAAAACGTCGAAAAAGCATGAAATTGTAGCTTAAAAATGAGGGGGTGGGGGTAAAATATTAAAACCTCCAAAAAGCACAACCTAGGTACGAACTCTATCAACACATCAAATTTCAACCTTCTACGTTAATTCTGGGGGGCTGGGGGCGTGTTAGATCCAGCCAAAATCGTTTTTTCCCCCTCCACTACCTCCAAATCGTCCTAGAAAGATGAATTTTGAATATGCTGTAGATAATTCACCGAAACATTATTTCCAACCGATCTGGAAAAGTTTTATTGTTTTACCGCCCCCCACCACCCCCTTAAATGTTGGATCGGATCCAAAATTTGACCCCACTTTGATAGTATTGGTGTGCATCGGAATGATCCCCACTTACCAAATTTCAGCTCTTAACTTCCATAGGGGGCCTTACACATATTAAAAGGTAGCGGGAATATAATATATATATATATATATATATATATATATATATATATATATATATATATATATATATATATATATATATATATATATATATATATATATATCAGACATTTTTTTCCTACAGAATCATGTTCTACGGGTCCGAAAACGGATAGCGCCCCTACTCTCGCCTCTCGCCGTTCTTATCGTATGGGTTGTATAAGTCTAATTTTTTCAAGGAAAAATTCGACTAAAAAGTGCTACAAAATATATAAACTATGAAATTTTAATTTTTTTTAACGTAAAGTGTGGTATGGTAAAGTTAGGTTTAATAGGTAAATATAGGGTGTTTTACGGTACCATCTGAAAAACGCACACACATACATCTTTTTAAAAATAATGTAAAACATTTCGATTTGGTTTTTCGTACTTACTACAATAATTTTCATTGTCTAGAAAGTAAATCAATAACAACTAATGAGAATTGTCCCGAAAACATTATTAGTAAAATGACACAATCAATTTTATATTTCATTATTTTTTTTGCGCTATCGCATAGACTCCTCGAATGAGCGAAGTTAAAATTACTTTTTTAATCTCCGTTAAACTTTCTTCTTTATGCCATTTATTGTATGTGATCGATCATAATTCATCTATAATATAGACAGAAAGACAGACATCTTATACCTACTAACGTGTATATAAGTACGTAGGTAATATGACTATAGTGGGAGCATTGATTTTTATACGATTCGAAAAATGTATATTGACGCACGATAATAGTAATGGCGGTTTTAAGATCGATTATGTCATCTCAAACTTTGAGTATATTATGTGAGAATTTCCGTAAACTTTATTTAATAGACTTTGAATACAAAAAAAACCAAACTACATCGTCGAAAGTTTAGAAGATTTTCTTCTTAGGCCGTTGCGTCAAATTAAAAATTAAAAAAAAAAATGCTAAAGAAAGCTTTAACGTGAATAAGTTTGTGGTTCTTCCATTTAGATCAAGGTCTTCTAAAGTGGAACTCGAGAACTCGAATTCGTAAATTAAAGATATTCCCATTGAAAAATATCAAATTTTTATATATCAGTTGTGTTAAATCTTTTTTGGTGCGCCAAGTTTTCCGTTTTCCTTGCAAAACTTTTTCTGTAATTCGTTCGATACAAAAATTGAGGCACAAAATTTTGAACACAAGTGTAAATTTTAATAAATTATATATGTTTCTAATGTTCAGATTTACCATATCGCCTTCCTAATATAAAAGTGAGATATCTGGGAATGTTAGTTTTGAGATAACTGCATCTTAAATCTTAATAATACATTAGTTTAAATGGTGACCTTGAGATTTAAAGCAATGCCCCTCAAAAATTATATTTCCTACGAGCTTGTGAAATATGTTATTCGATAAATAATTATTAACTTATCTATTACATGGTACTAAAAATGAAAATCGGAAAATTCCCAGATATCTCACTTTCATTCTAGGAAGGCGATATATTAAACTTGATATTTTTATTGTTTGGTAAGATGTATGAAATCTCACGGACGTTGCCAAATAATTATAGTTGCAAAGATTTGAATAAATTCAGCGCTTTTTTTTCTTTGAAATCTGTTCATATACTGTACGTTTTGGTTGCATATGACATATAGTAGTGGAAAAAAGTAAAAAAAAAAACGTTACTTGTTGACCTGGAAATATGTTTAACCCTTTGCACTCCAAGAATTTTTGCTATAGAGACTCGTAGTGAGGCTACCCAGTAGCCATGTTTAAAACTTGGGGTTGACGCTTGCCGGAAGGATCCGGTGGACAGCGAAAAATAAGTCCGCCTCAGCTCTTTACGACTCTCGTGTTATATTCTATTATTTTTTCAGAACCAATTTTGAAATTTAAAATTTTTTCTGTCAGTACCACACAGAGTTATTTTCTCTCAAGTTCAAGTCAAAAACAAGTTCTCGCAATTAGGAAACAATCTTTTTTAGGAAAAATGTTTTTGTAGGACTCTCACTTGTGTTAACAATCCAGCGATAACTTGTTTTTGAATTTTTGCCAAGGTAGTCGTATATTATTTTATATTATTATCTATTAATTACAAGGCTTGTCTACAAAATTATTCCGAATTCAAGTCTACGAAGTTGGTAAACAGAAATCTAAACACCGAGTCTGTTATCCGCATCAATGTAAGGAAGCTAAGGCTAAGGTCACAGTGGAAGCGGGTACGTACGACTTAATTTGTCTGATGTAGTCGTGAGACTATTGTCGTCAGATAAAGTGGTCACACGGTTAGCGTATACTTACGTAAATTTATTTCAAAAATGAATCTGTTAAGAGATTATTTGTTTCTCGATAATGATAAAATTAATTATTATTTGATGAAAAATGCGAATCGAAAATTTTGGGTTTATGAATTATACAATAGAATATCTACTGGTGGTGAATTTAGGAAATTATTTCCACATTAGAAAATAGACAAAAAGTTTGTTCAATGTTTTCGTATGAATGAAGGAAGATTTAATCAACCAAAGTTTTCTACAAATTTCTCTGTTATAGTACCTACTCTTTTTTTTGTTCCCTTTCAAATGCAAGAATTATTAATTTTTCTATATCCATTTAAATCCTTAATTTATGAAATAATAAGTTTTATAAAATTGTAATTTGGTACTACAAAAATTGTAACAAATGAAAATATCCGTTAAAATTCAAATAATATTCATAAATTCTATTACTTTTACTTAAGTTGCCTATCTTATTTATCTTCTACACGTACGACTAGTGCGAAAAAAACAAACTTTTTTGTTTCAATTTTTAACACTGACGACTACGTAAGTGCGTGCAAGAATAACTCGTATCTAGTGTGACCGTCTTCGTTCATTTGCATTGTTTGTTTCAATCTGACGTGTACGTACAAGTACGCGCGAGTGATTTGTCGTACGTACCCGCTTCCAATGTGACCCTAGCCTAACAAAACCACACACGTTTAAATTAGTTCATACGTCTAGAAGTTACGGCGGAATAGAGAAATTCATGTGACTATTGGTAAAAAAAGACTCTCAATATCAGTAGTGACACATGCTAGATTACTCGTTTTAAGGAAGACCACTAGTGTGACATTTTGAAAAAATTTGAAAATTTTTTTTTGCCTGTTTTGATAGTGTATACCTTTAGAAATAACATACTAAAATTTCAAGTGCGTATCTCTAATATTTTTTGAGTTACAGCCATCTGAAGAGCGAATTCTGATTTTCATTGTTAACTTTGAGGTATTGAGAAATGTATGAAGGTTAATAAGTTCGGGAGTTTTTGGACGTGGCTATCAGTCACATGTTCTGGAGCACTTAAACCCTGGCACATTTAAACGACTCATCAATTTTTAGTATGACCGTTATAGTGAGTACATCATAAATAATTTTAGTAAAGATTCTCAGTGATTAAAACTAAAAGGTAAGATAAAGAAAAACTACATTTTTCAAATTTGCTGCAGTTATAACTCGAAAACAAATCATCCGATCGATTTGATTCTTATTGCAGCTTCTTTTATATGTGACCCGCCAAGGGAAAAGGGACCTTATATTCCCGGACAAAATTTTACAAGACGGCAAGTTTTTGTGGTTTGGGCCAAAAAATGACATTTTTAGGTTTTTATAGTTTCTTACTATGTATGTTTCTGAACAATATTTTGTCAACCATTAACTCGAGTTCAATCTAGAACATATTTAAATTAATTTTTTTCTAAACTCTTACAAGCTTGAGAGAAGGGACCTTAACTTCCCCAGTGTTATTTAAATGGGTGGAAGTAAGGTTCCTTGTCGTGGTGTGTTGTATTGCAACACAATCAACTGTTGTTTAGCTCCCCGCCACTTCTGTTACCTTATCTTAATGACATATAATACATGGCAAATAATTTAAGTAGCTCAGAGAAAATTTAGTTAACAAAATTGAAAACTTTGGAGCACGATTTCTCAAAACATAGTTGTTTCAACATTTAAAGTTCAAACATTCATAACTCAGCCATTTTTTAAGATATCTTCATAATTTTTTCACCAGTTTGTTTGGTTTTTAACGTAGATTAAGAATATACTAATAACTAAATTTCGAAAATTTGGAAGCTAAGGTCCCTTTTCCCTTGGCGGGTCACATGTATGTTTCTTCGTGCCGTGAACCTCCAGTTTTCCGATCGGATAAAAAATGTAATTTTTGCAGGCTAAAAATCATCAAATTTTCAACCAAAGAGTGTGGAACCATTACCATACATGAATTTGCCCAAGAAATGAAATTCAACGATATGTATGCGATTGTGTAGCTTAGTGAAAGAGTAAACCATACGTATGGATTTTTCGCAATATCTTTACATTTCGCGGAGTTATAATACCAAATACCAAAAAATAGTGGTCTTATTCAAACTTTTTTTTCTCGTAAACTATTATAGATAAAACGATGAAACAAAATCCATATTGTTTGCTATGTCCAGTACTTTATTATATATTTTTTTCATTTAAAATGGACATTAAATACCCTTTATATAATATGAAAAAAAAATTCATTAAATTTTTTTAGCTACTTGTACAAGAGTGACCACTTTCTTATTACTACCAAAAGAAAGCTCGCAAGCACTTCCCTCATCTCCCTGAATTTTATTTTTGTCAAAAGGGTGGAACATATTGAAAAAAAATAAGAACATATATATTTGGTGATGTTCATGGTATGTGTATGTGCAGGTACAGGTCAACAAATCTGACTTTACCTCTTCAAGGTCATTAAAAATGCATTCTTAAAGAAGTGAGATAGTACTTAATATAAAGAAAAAATGACCTTGAAGCGGCAAAGTCAGATTTGTTGAACTGTACCTACTTGTTTTTTAATTATGTTTTTAAGAAATATTTTGAATGAATAAATGAATCATTGAATGTTTTTTTCTTTTTTTTTTTATTACTTGAGAATCTGATGCCTGCTCTACACTCTCGATCGAAGTTCCTCGACGAAGTAATCGCTAAAGTTGGCTGAAGTCGGAATACCGTTATAACACCAGCCACGAAGAACCATGAAATGACCTACACTCTCGTACTCGGTCCACTTTGCGAGAATTGAGAGTAGCCATAAGGAATCTAATATGTTTTATGTTCAAAATGTAGACTCATTCCACATAGGAGTTTTAAAAAATAATCAATTACGAATCAAGAACTAATTTTTTTCCATTGCTTTTAACATACTTCTCAAGTCTACAATTTTAAATTCACTCATGATGTTAAATACATCACTAATTGATCAAGTAAACAGTTTTAGTTTACCTAACGGGTAAGTAAAAATGTTAGTTAGATTTACTTGCGAAATAATTGTAGAACTGAGTAATACGTTAAAAACAATGAGAGAAGTTAGTTCTTTTTTCGTAACTAATTGTTTTTTAGAACTCCGATATGAAAAAAGTCTACATTTTGAAGATAAAACATATTAGATTCCTTATGCCTACTCTCAATTCTCGCAAAGTGGACCGAGTACGAGAGTGTAAAAGGTCATTTCATGGCTCTTCCTGGCTGGTGTTATAACGGTATTCCCACTTCAGCCAACTTTAGCGATTACTTCGTCGAGGAACTTCGATCGAGAGTGTAGAGCAGGCATCAGATTCTCAAGTAATCAAAAAAGAAAACATTCAATGATTCATTTATTCATTCAAAGTATTTCTTAAAAACATAATTCAAAAACAAGTAGGTATAGTTCAACAAAACGGACTTTGCCGCTTCAAGGTCATTTTTTCTTTATATTAAGTACTATCTCACTTCTTTAAGAATGCATTTTTAATGACCTTGAAGAGGTAAAGTCAGATTTGTTGACCTGTACCTGCACATACACATACCATGAACATCACCAAATATATATGTTCTTATTTTTTTTTCAATATGTTCCACCCTTTTGACAAAAATAAAATTCAGGGAGATGAGGGGTGTTCTTGCGAGCTTTCTTTTGGTAGTAATAAGAAAGTGGTCACTCTTGTACAAGTAGCTAAAAAAATTTAATGAATTTTTTTTTCATATTTTATAAAGGGTATTTAATGTCCATTTTAAATGAAAAAAATATATAATAAAGTACTGGACATAGCAAACAATATGGATTTTGTTTCATCGTTTTATCTATAATAGTTTACGAGAAAAAAAAGTTTGAATAAGACCACTATTTTTTGGTATTTGGTATTATAACTCCGCGAAATGTAAAGATATTGCGAAAAATCCATACGTATGGTTTACTCTTTCACTAAGCTACACAATCGCATACATATCGTTGAATTTTATTTCTTGGGCAAATTCACCTATGGTAATGGTTCCAGACTCTTTGAAACTTTTTTTTTTAAGAACTCCTCCATTTTGTTAAATTTCAACTTTTTCTTTTTCTATTGAAGTTCACGGCACGGGCAATACCTTCTAGTTTAATAGGCTTTTTGTTTTTTGTTTTTTTGATTTCAGGCACTGTGAACGTCGCTATCACTGCAGCAGTGGGGGAACTTTTTTTTTTTGAAGCCTTGGAAGATTTCGAATAACTCACTGAATTTTCAATTTTTTTGTCCAAAAATTTTATTTTGAATTTATTATATATCAACGAATATATCCTTAAAGACGTTCGAGCGCATCCACAAAACACTACAAAAATAATGTTATGTAGCTACCACAAAACACTATACCTGTATGTTATGCATACAGAGCTTGTACCTGTTCATGTGTTATATCGTGTCGTGTATATGGGTGATTGCTATACGTACCACCTATGTACTGATCTATGATATCAATGCATACACAGTTGTTGATTGAAATTTAGTAGTCTGATTTGACCTTGTATGTATATTATGTACCTACGTTTACACATCAAAATCTACCCGAATAATAATTTCAATAATTAATATTTCATTTTAACGTTCGTCAACACGATTTTTTTGTGCAATTATATAAATTGAATATTTCAAAGAATATTTTTAAATATTTTTTATTATGGTATCTATTCTTATAATATACCTACTATAATTTTTAAAATGAAAAAATGCTGTTTAGAATTTTTTTCCTAATAGCTCTGTGTTAAAAATTTGATTTTTAATCGCCAATTACTTTAAGAAATGATCTATAAAGGCCTTAAAATCTTTGAGGGAAGATAACTATATAACTGAACTTGTCAATTCTCTAAAATTAAAATTTTTATCTACTATTAGGTTTGACGCACGAACGTCCTTAAAATATTAGAACATTTCATAGAGTAGTTTTCTTTAAAAAAATTCCCAACAATTACTTTTTTTCAGGCGATCACACTAGTGGTCCCCCTTAAGTTGACCAGCTTCAGGGTGAAAGCTAATTTAGCAAATAATTAAAACTACTTTCAGTGCTTTCAATATATCATACTGTAATTTGCTTACGATATATTGAAAATCGTCTATTGATTGACTGGTTTTGATTTTAGTTTATTGCTAGTAAAATATAATAACTCTATTATGTTTCCTTGAACTTTTACCTCGACGGACAAAAACATACACTGTAAAAAATGAATATAAAATTACTATTATTATAGTAACATAATGATTATTATTAGGAATAACTGAAGAAGGTACCACGAAGTAGGAAATTCACCCCAAGAATGTGTTTTCATCGTTTTTACATATTTTGACCTTGTTTATGCGGTGTATTTTTATCTAACTGGTACGCAATACGGGTTATTTTAAATTTAAGCAATTGGAAATGTATAGTCTTAGATAAATGTTTAATTTTTCTATTTGAATTTTTAGATTCCACGGATAGGGGTGGCTGAAGAGAAGGTGCGATTAGCCGTAAAATTTTATAGACACAAATCATCCTTGTATTATTTCGTGGTAGTTCTCGATGGGTGATATCAATAGAAATTTCAGACCCCCAAATAAACTTTTACAAAAATTGCAATTGAAATTTTGTACTATAAAATTAAGTTACACGGAAATTATTCGGTTTAGACCAGTGAATTTAAGTACCGTAAAATCGTCTAGACCCGGAAATTTTGTTACATTCTTTTGGTTAATTTTATGTTTGTACATGTTTCCGTCATAGATATCACCAATAAAAGTATAACCATTAGAAAGAGTGTATATTATTTGTTATATCCCTGACCAATTTGTTTCATTATAAGTAAAAGTGAACAGCGGGGCCCCATCACGGTAGTCGAATTTTCCCCTTCATCTTCGGTATTGAATGTCTACAAGCGAAATGTGATTGAAAGTCTACAACCGAATTGTCATTTTGTTGGTTTCAAAACTGGTGATGAGTGTTCGGCTGATCGAGGCTTTAAAAAAAGGTTTTAAGTATTTAAGGGCTGTACATCAGTAAATTTCAATTTTGCGCCGAAAACAGGTAGCAGAAAAAAAGCCAACACAATTCGTACGAGGACATTCCTGCCCATGTTTATCCGCTAATTGCCTTTATGTTTTAGTTTTAAATATTAAAAAAGGACCTTAAATAGTAAACTGGAAGGCCTTTATAAAGATATTTTTTCTTTCCAAAAAAATCCAAAATTTCTATTTTATAAATACTAAAAATCCAAAATTCCTAATTTATAAATAAACAGTGACTTTAATAACATTTTTAAATTACTTAATATGTATGTATTTCATTTGTCATAAAAGTAAGTTCACTTTTTTTAAAATTTTTTAAAATTACTATTCGCCTACTTGTATTTAGAATAAACATAATGCTTTTAAAACACATTTAACAATAACATTCAATTCCGATGTAAAAATGGGAGAAGTGGGGGGAAAAGTGATGCGGACTCCCCACAAGGTACTAGCTGGATACTAACTGAATACACGTACAAAATTTCAGCCCTCTAGGTTTCCTTATGGAGTCTCTAGACGTGTTAGAAAACAACCAAAAAAATTAAGGAAATATTGGCGTCAAAATCGTGGGGGTAAGGGTTAAAAGTTGAAACCTCCAAAAAACAGTGTCTGGCTATTAGCTTAACCTGTACACCAAATTTCAGCCCTCTAGGTTTATTTGGGGAGATTTTGACCCGAACGAAACTGTTAAAAAACAAGAAAAATCATGTTCTTTTGGGTATAAAAATGGTGGGGGTAGGGGTTAAAAGTCGAGACCCCCAAAAGGCACCCGCTTGATACTAACTCAATCCGAATACAAAATTTCAGCCCTCTAGGTTTATTCGGGTGACCTGTGCGAGTGGTACAAACTTCGAAAACGTCGAAAATGCATGAAATTGTAGCTTAAAAATGAGGGGGGTGGGGGTAAAATATTAAAACCTCCAAAAAGCACAACCTAGGTACGAACTTTATCAACACACCAAATTTCAACCCTCTACGTTAATTCTGGGGGGCTGGGGGCCTGTTAGATCCAGCGAAAATCGTTTTTTCCCCTCTCTACTCCCACAATATCATCCTAGGAAGCTGAATTTTGGATATGTTATAGATAATTGACCGAAACATTATTTAAAACCGGTTTGAAAAAGTTTTATTGCTTTTCCGCCCCCCACCACCCCCTTAAAGGTCGGGTCAGAAAAAAAATTTGCCCAAAATTTGACCCCACTTTGATAGTATGAGGTGCCTCGAAAATGAGCCCCATTTACCAAATTTCATCTCTTAACTTCCATAGGGGGGCCCTACACAAATTAAAAGGTGGCGGGAAAATATATATATATATATATATATATATATATATATATATATATATATATATATATATATATATATATATATAAGACATTTTTTTTCTACATATTCGTGTTCTACGGGTCCGAAAACGGATAGCGCCCCTACTCTCGCCTCTCGCAGCTCTTATCGTATAGACTGTATAAGTCTAATTTTTCGGAGAAAATTCGACTAATTAAAAAATTAAAAAATAATTAGTAAGTGTCCGGGTCAAGACCGATTTAGGGTATAGACCCGGACACTTATTAATTATTTTTCCGTCATGTTTCCGTCATAGATATCACCAATAAAAGTATAACCATTAGAAAGGGTGTATATTATTTGTTATATCCCTGACCCATTTGTTTCATTATAAGTAAAAATTAAAAAATTAAAAAATAAATAGTAAGTGTCCGGGTCTATACCCTAAATCGGTCTTGACCCGGACACTTACTTAAATAATGTAATAACATGCAAACTAATCTCTCCTGTCGAGGTTAGGACAGTGTTATATATCGTCTGATGTCTTTTAAACTGTCAAAGGCTTCAAAACATTTTGTGGGAAGGGAGAGGCGTCAATGTATAGTATGCCTCTCTATGAAGTAAACATGCGATATGACACCAGAAGGAGGTGTAAACCGCGTAATTCTGGCAGGAATATAACGTATGGACAGTGGAAGTTACAGCCAATGCGAATCGTGGCCTTAGTGTAATAAACTGATGTGTCCGGGTCTAAACGGATATATGTATATAGCATGTATTTTTTTATATATACATCGAAAATAACTTCAAACATCTTTAAATGATGCGCGATAAAATTCTGAACACATACATATCAAAACTAAAACAATATGACAATTATGACGAAAATTGCATTTCTAAGTTAGACACACATTTTATTTCTTTGAAAAACTGGAGGATAGTAATCCTGTAAAATGAGATAGTAAAAATTGAAATCCGTAATTTTTACTGGTACAGCTGTTTAGAGGATATTTTTCTCTCTCTAATGACGTCAAGAACAAATGTTTATTGTTGCAGGTTAATGTAGAAATTATTTACTTTGAAGATTGGTGCAAAGTGTCCGAGTCTAGACCCCTTGTCCGGGTCTAGACGGTTTACGGTATGGTACATATTTACTTATTAGAAAAACTATTACTGATGTAAGTTCTGTCTCTTAAGATGCAATTATTTCGAAGAAAATCGAGAAAATTTATTTCAGTACGATTACACATGAGTCACTTTACAGAAAGAAATATTTGTGCCAGTGTGTGCTTGATACCGCTTAAGGAATTTAGTTAGTCGGTATCGGTCACTCAATGCACAACGCATTATTATGTATTGTTGGACCATTGTTAGCTTGGACCGAAAGGAGCAAGGTGGGGTCCGTCTAGACCCGGACAAGGGGTCTAGACTCGGACACTTTGCACCAATCTTCAAAGTAAATAATTTCTACATTAACCTGCAACAATAAACATTTGTTCTTGACGTCATTAGAGAGAGAAAAATATCCTCTAAATAGCTGTACCAGTAAAAATTACGGATTTCAATTTTTACTATCTCATTTTACAGGATTACTATCCTCCAGTTTTTCATGCAATACATGTTTTGTAATTGTGTGTGATTCAACTGACACACTTGCAAAGATCAAACTAACACCACTACACACAGTGTGTATCTACACAACATAGTGGTGGGAAATAGAGCGGATTTTTTGTCTACATTGGTATCACTAGTGCAGAGATAGCAACTTGGCTTCTGATTATTCTGTGGTTTTTTGGGTGTCTCTCGTTATAATACATATTTAAGATACAGTATTTTTTTTTAGTGTACATCACTTATTTAATTTTACTAACCAATTTCCTACTATTTATAGTAGTAAATTTTTATCACAGTGTAGATCTTATTAAAATAGAATTGGTTCTCTTTTCGATTCCAGTTCTCAGAAGATTAAATTAATTCAAAGTTTAATGTGAAAGTTACAATATTCCATCTAGTACGAAGAAGTTTGTCACTCGTCTAATTGAAAATATTTTATCAAATTTAAATTAAAGCAAACTTTCTAATTTTAGACAAATACTGTTTGAACTAATGGCTATATATTCAGGTAGGTAGCAATGACCTTTGTTATTTCGATAAATTAAAAACGATCCTTAGAAGTAGTCAGTATTTATATTATTATAATTATTAATTTATATCTTTTAGTTAAATCAGAGTACTGTAAAAGTATTTAGTTAATTTTCCTTTGAGTCGATTTCCACTGTGCTGGGTCGGCGTGAGTAATTAAAATCCCAGGCGGTTACGTGTATGTATTAGGTAGTCAAGTACTTATCTACATGCAAAGAATATATAAATATATCATTCTATTTTATTATTAATGAATTTGACGTATGAAAAAAGCTTTCAAAATGATTATCAACTTTTTAGTATTACAAATTAGAATAGGGTAACATGGGGTGAAATGATCTATTTCTCAAAAAATTACTCTATGCAAATTAAAATACATTAACCAGTTTGGTTAATAATAGTACCAATTTAAAAAGTTTACTTTATCGTTCATATAGACTAGGGCTTCTTCAACTATGGCTCGCGACCCCATTTGGGCTCGCTTAGCGAAATCTTGAGGTCATAGTGAAATATTTTTTCACACATATATATATATATATATATATATATATATATATATATATATATATATATATATATATATATATATATATATATATATATATAGTTACCTAATCAATAAATCATCACAAAATATTTATATGTATATCTTTATTTGGGGTCGTGAATGAAAAAAGTTTAAGAAGCCCTGAGCTAGACCAAGGGTTCCCAAAGTATTGTGTTGGAGGCAGGGGCGCAACAACTACAAATCTGCAGGGGTCCAACCAAAATTTGAATAACCCAATTTTTTTGATAATGCAATATTCTTCGATAACATTTTCCAATGTCATCCTCGAAAATTCGATTTTCAAATAAATTATATCAGTAGGCCATTAAAAATTTAACTTTTAATATAAATAAAATAAATTGAAGGAAAATTTACGTAATTTTAAGGGGGGGGGGTTCGGAGCTCTTGGGCCACCGGTTGTTGCGCCCCTGGTTGAAGCGTCAAGTTTACATAAGGACAAATGATGAATCCTTTATATTTCTCGCGGAAAATAGAAGAATAATTTTAAAAGTTTCCTTAACCTTCTTATCGTTTTTTTAGGGTTAAGACAGTGGCTCCACAAAAGTGCTCAGAAGCCTCCACAAAAGTGCGCAGGGCCTCTTCATATAAAGTACTCAGGAGCCTCTACATGAGAAGTGTCCAAAAATCACATTTGGAAAATAAATCATATCAAAGGAAAAATGAAAATTTGGCGCTCACTCTACCTAAATTTCATTAGCAAATCTGATTCATACCATTTTTGTAGCTATCAACTTAGAAAAAATTTAACTTGATTACGTAATCACGAATATAAAATTTTTTTAGTAGCTTCAAAAGCCGTCACTGTGATGTTAGAAATTCGAAATTTAAAGCTGCTCATTAGGTTTTCGATACTACTTTTTCAATTGCTGACAAAACCAGAATTGTAAAAATAACAGAAAAATCACAGACGGAAATTAAATCACATTTGTAAATAATAAACAAATATTTTACTTCGCAAAATACCACTTTTATCTTTGAAACTGTGACAATATTGTTCCGAATCGTCAGTTCATTTTCAAACAGAATTTCAACAGATTCTGTTTGAAAATGAACTCACATGACGATTCGAAACAATATTATCACAGTTTCAAAAATAAAAGTGGTATTTTGCGAAGTAAAATATTTGTTTATTATTTACAAATATCGAATACCATAAAATAACGCTCAAATCTATTAATAAATCACATTTCCTGAATAAATTTGGTTATTTTGACCTAAGAACCTGAAAAAAGTAGATGTAAAAGTAGATTGTCGAACATATTTTGATATTGATGTTATAGGTAGAGGGAAAACTTAATGAATGGGACATTTTTTTTTTTTAAATCGTCTTAACTTCAAAACCAAGTAATCAAATATTTTAATTCTTGCGGCATAAGATACTTCAAACATTACTTTTTATTTTAAATTAAAAAAAATTATTCTTTTTAAATAATAGTAAATTTTTTTGTTTGGAAAAAATTAGATTTTTGTCCCATTCAGTAATTCCATTCTCATTGAATGGGACAAGAAGAATATTGAATGGGACATATGTAATACAATGTAAAATTCATGCGCTTTATACAGATTAGTAAAAATATAGAGCTGATTAACAAACTCAGCGGGAAAGCATTTTGTGGATAAATGATGAGGACAAAAGTCTCAGCATTTTTCACGGCGTATCCGATGGTGACCTTGACTTTGAGGTCAAGGTCAAAATGCAAGGTCATATTCATAATGTCCCATTCAATATTCCTTGTCAAGTAACAAGTTAAAGTCAAGAAATAAAAAGTACATGCGCAAATAATGCGCAAATAATACTTATTTAATGATAGTCTATACTAAGCGGTTTAATAATCAACTAATACAATTAATCTAAGCATAATAGTTATCATAGAATATTTAGTAATTTATAAAAAAATGAAAGTTACTTTTTCTGTTTAAAATCGTATTTCCTAATTTTTGTTGAAACAAACGGAAAATCGTTAACACATATATCGTACATAAAAATGGTTATATTAAAGACACCTAATGACTGTAAAACAAATTTACACTAACGGTTCCTTGTTAGCTAAAACTCATTCAGTAATCGTCCCATTCATTAAATCTCTCCCCTACATGTCTCGAAAGATAATTCTGACAAATGACGATTGCCGTGTAAAGGATTTTTCAAGGCTTTGGATGCATGAAGTGTGCATTATGATCATAATCTTTGTAATTTTTTAACGGAATGGTCTTTTTAATTTTTTTTTTTTTGCTATTATTCATAAAAGCTTGTATATATATCTCTAGCCACCACCTCCCTCCCACAGGGTACAAAATAAAAACGGGATGGGAAAGTTCCATAATTCTGTTGTTAGATTCTTTTAATTGATGGTCACTAAATAATGAAATATTTTCCTTATCAATACGATTTACAGATTTAGCCGGTGTCCCTCTATAAAATTTATCACAGAAATCTTTTTGAAATAAAAAAAAAATTGAATAGGAAAAAAAATGAATGTAAACCAAACACGTCAGATTGTTATAAAAATTTTAACAGCCTCATTTGAGCGTGTTTTATCGTAAAAAGAATAAACATTTTTTAATAAGTGCTTCGTGGTTGTGGTGGGTAAGATACCATTTCTCTTTTGTATTCATTCATTGAACAATTCTGATAACATTGTTATTTCATACACAGACAAAAAGAAAAAAAAAAAACAGAAAAAAAGGAATGAAAAGAACATCGCAGCAGAAAAATTACAGTGCTGGAAAATTTCACTTTATTCAGATAAGTTTTTCTGTATGTCTGCGGGAATAATCCTCAATAATATTGACAGTGGTATTACAATGATAATTATCTATGTTAAGATTGTTAAGACTGCTTCAGTTTTTTTAATCAAATTTTGTTTATTATCATCCGTCTGATTATACGTTTAAGAAAAAAACATATTAATATTTCAGAAATGAAAGTAATTTTATCTGTTTGTTTACTTTGCATTAAGTTAGTCGCAAGGGGGGGGGGAAGAATGATGTAGGCTACTTTTTACTTTGCGAAGATATCCAATACCTGCGGGAAAATATACCGATTTAAAGTTTAACTTAATGTCATAATTTCATAATATTGCGGCCGATGTTGCGGGTAAAAGCTATAGTAATTTGCAAATTACTGTGATCATTATATAATCCTTACAAGTTTTAAAGTTTGACATCGACATTTGTTTGTAAGAAATCTTAAAGGTATACAGCAGGGATTAGTTTCGGTGAAATAGCAGCCCATTTTCGTATTTCCCTTACTTGCTGCTAATGTTTATAATCTGCTTTCAGACAGTGTAATTATGTTATACATAGGAAGGAAATTTTTTGCTTTTGTATTTTGGATTCATCCGGACTGAAGTCAAAAATGAATGTTGTTTGAACGTGTTAGTTTAAGAATATTTGACAATAACTCGGCTTTAATGTTTTCTGATCAAATTTATTCCCCCCTCTACTCCCTCCAAATCACCCTAAGAAGCTGAATTTTGGATATCTTGTAGATAATTGACCGAAACATTATTTTAACCCGGCTTGGAAAAGTTTTATTGTTTTGTTGCCCCCCCCCCCTCACCATCCCCTTAAAAGTTGCGTCGAATCCAAAATTTGACCCCACTTTGATAGTATGGTTGTCCATCGGAATGAGCCCCACTTACCAAATTTCAGCTCTTAACTTCCATAGGGGGCCCCTACATATATTAAAAGGTAGCGGCAATATATATATATATATATATATATATATATATATATATATATATATATATATATATATAGAGAGAGAGAGAGAGAGAGAGAGAGAGAGAGAGAGAGAGAGGAGAGTCTCCTATATTGGACCACTTTTGCCATTTTTCTTTGCAACAAGGAAAGCAGTTAAGATAAGGCTCTCATTTTTCTTTGTTTGATTAATTAATCTTCATGCTATAAAACGAAAACATTAATTCGTCTCTAGTTGAATTCTGAAAAGACTCTATCTTGTGTAAAAAAAATAATGTCATTTGGTTCAATTTAGGAAACTAGTATGCTAAATTGGACCGATTGGTTCTTAAATTGGACCACCGATGATAATAGCATAATCAAGCAAAAGTAGAAAAAAAAAAGTTTAAAAATGATGATTTTATTCTACTTTTATTATAATGTACTAGCTGTCACCCGCGGCTTCGCAAGCGTGAATTTCGTAATTTAGTAAAGGTAATTCTTTTTAGGTAGTTTGCTAAAATATTTTGCCCCTATTTTCATATCATAAGCTGAAATGATAGGCTTTATTTATTGGTAAGCTCACACATTAATCCTCTTTATTTTTAATTTCCCCCTTTGACCAGGTCGAGAGATTTCCAAATGCTACCGACAGCGGAACGGCCTGAAACGATTTTTGGGTTCGGATTCAAAACAATTTTTAAAATATTTTCCGTCATAAGAGATGTTAAATACGTCACCTAAGCCAATAAAAAAAGTAAGGAAAATTTTTCTTCAAAATGATGTGACGCCTTAAAATTGGAGTCACAGTTAACACGTTCATTGCCAAGCTAAAAATATAGACCTTGTGAGATGGCCAGATAGTTTATGTTAAATAAGTAGGTTCTTATATTTGTCACGCGATATCGCGTGATTGGCCATATGGTAAAGTAGCGGTATCACGCGATATCGTATAACGTGTTAAATAGAAAGTGCACGTCTGATATTGCCTTTAAAAACATATTCTATTTCGAAAATATTATTATTAATGTACCTAGCACACGTTTCAGGCTTCGAATTAAACGTACATCAAATAAAACGTACGGCTATGATGAATTCTTGTGAGTCGGTATGTTAAATAACTTTTTAATCGATCTTACTCGGTGTCCCGTACTCCATATATTCTATGCCCGGAGTGAAACATGAATATTACGTGTATTCTTCGGTTTTTATATATACCTAAGCACAGATATATAGACGAATATAAATACATGTATGGTGCTTTCTGTGTTGCGTTCTTCGGCATATTAAATAAAATATTCTGATCTGTTGTACATTGTATGTATTTACTGTCGCCTGACATGGATAACTGTGCCTTTGAAAATATGAAGCGTGAAAAAATTTGTTTCTCAAATACCTAATATTTTTAATTCCGAAACATCTTACTTAAATATAATATACTTACTTATTTGTTTATTTCCTATAGAATTACCAGTAGAAGTTTAGCAACTTTAGCGTACATTTTTCATTCTTTGTTATTTCGCAAATTGTTTGGAAATTTAGTTGGTACTCTAGTATTAAATGTAAAGAGCGATTACAAAAATTTAAAATTAGCAGAAAATAAAGACCTTTTATCTAAATTAAAATTTTTACAGTTTAAAAAGCTGAGTCTTTCATTTTGTTTCAGAAACTCTTATCTTTCATACTAGTTTGGGGAAATTTTGCAACAAGTTAGAACTAACAACATACTTTTAATCGGTAATGGATTTTTCCCATGACGGTGTCACAGTAGGGAGAAAGTGATTTGAAATATGAACTTTCCCCCAAATTTTAAATAAGGGGGAAATTTTGAACAACTTTATAGTACATAATTTTCAGGAATTTTTATTTGCAGCAACTTTTCCCCCCGAAAAATTTTCTTAAAAATACCGCCAGCCATTCCTAAGAACGTAATAAATTTTTTCAATTTTTTCTAAGAACAGAATAGTCTTTTTCATTGATTAGGATTTTTTTGCTGTGATACGGCGTTAGGCACACATTTTGAACAAATCTTACTTCTAGGACTTTTCTGTAACGCGGCTTTTTCACATTCAAAAAACTTCCGACCTTAAATTTTGAATTTTCCTTTTTGTGAAACGCCCGCTTGCGGAACAGTGTTTTTCTTCTTTTTATTTGCGCAGCGCATAAATAATATTATTCCTGTCAAAGTCTTGCAATGTTTATATGTCGATTTGTGGAGAATATTAATATTTTGTATGTAAGACACGCGAGGTATGCTTAAAAAGGAGAGGAGGGTGGAGAAATTGCTTATATATAAATTATTAGTATACGTATTAATTTATGAATATTTTCAAATAATTTTTTCTCCAGTGTTTTAAATCGATATTCATCCACCTGCCTATTGGCGTTGGCCACCCCTTACGTCCTAACGTGTATTGCTTGCTAATGCACTGTATATAGTTTACGGTAAATTTATTTTCAATATTAAATATATAAATAATATCTTCTATTTATTTAATAATTTATAAAAATAGGTATAGGAATATCAATGTTTAATAATGGCATACGATTACTGTTTATGATAATGTTGAGAAATGTATTAAAAAGATATTAAATAATATGGTGATTACTTTATTACAAATGCATTTTTTAGTAATCGATAGAATAATATTATTTATTTTTCTACATTAAAAATTCTGGCCAAGAATGTTTAATTTTGTCAAATATTCACTTAAATATAGCAATAGTATATTGTGCAATAAGTGCGGGAAATTATCGAGTGATCACGAAAGCGAAACGTTCGTGCGCTCATTCGTCTGAGTGGGCAATCAACAATCCCGCACGAGTTGCACATACTATTTTTTATTACGAATTTCACATACTTTTTTCTATTATTATTACTATTTTTGACATTTTAATTACTTCTTAAAATAATATTTTTGAGTGTTCGTCTTTATTTCTGAATTAAATATTGTTTAAATTACTTTGTTGATGGTTTCTATAGAAATAATTATGAAATATTTATTAAATGAAAAATTAAGAGGTGGCTTTGCGTATTTTGATTAAATTTTGCGTGTTTTATTGTCAATTTAAAAAAGTATATGGGAAGAGTACAGTGGGCAAACAGCTATTTTGCGTACAGAAATGTGTGCGCCAAGTTAGTACTTCTCCCGCATGAGTAATAAAAGATACTTTTTCACAAACTAGTTTTCAGTTTCCTAAACCATCTTCAGGTGAACTGTGAATTGAACTGGATTCTGTTGGGAACAGGTATAGGTATATTTAAATAAAATAAAACAGAATCAAGTTCGAATCTAGTTGGTAAGAGATGGGAAAACCCAGATGAGAGGTAAACAAATTGCATGTGTACCGGAAACGAGTTGGCAAAATTACGAATCGATGGTAAACAAATTTTGGTGGGTAACAAAAATAGTGGGCGGGACGATTACACAATGAGGATTAGAATTGTAATGTTAAAATAGTTATAGAAATTAAAAGAATTAACTGATTAAACTTCAATTTGACAGTGATTAAGAAATATCTTAACAGAAGTATATTGGACAGAAAAAGCTAATGAAATATATTAATTAAACAGGTTAAGAAGCGGAGATTCATTTAATTCAATTTGGTCATTCAAAACGACTACATTTGGATCATTATTTAATTTGTTAATTTCCAAAGCTTCAAATATATTCAATTTCTGTCCTTTTTCACAAAAATGAAGGATTTTGGGTTTGTAGTCTGATTTAACAGAATGTCCGTTTTCTAAAAGGTGAAGACCAAAGTTTGAAGTATGCTTATGAAAGGTAATATGTTCACGGTATCTAATTTCGAAAGATCTTCCCGATTGGCCAATATATGCTGCATTACATTCTCCACAATCTAATCGATAAACACCAGATTTTTTGTATGGATCAGTTTTTTCTTTAGCATTAAAAGTGGACTGACTAATATTTATTAATTGAATGAAAAGTGGGGGTTAGACCAAATAAATTGAAACAATTGCCGATTTTATGGAAAATGTTTCCTAAATACGGTAAAGATATATATTGTTTGGGTTCGGGGTTGATCGGGATGATAGAAGGATAGATTTGTTCTGTAGTAAGTTTTTGTAGTTTTTTGCTTGTGAGCTTTTGTATGAAATTTGGTGAAAAACCTGAAGATGGTTTAGGAAACCGAAAACTTGTTTGTGACAAAGTTAAACATTCTTCGCCATATATATTATGGATTTTCACAAAATAAACTATCTACAATTAATTATATTAAAAATTCTGTTTTCAATGTGTTACGTAGGTGTTTTTATAAACTGGAGTAAGCGCCGAGTCTCTGTGTATTTAAAGAGGTTCACTAGTGTAATAAATCCTCAAAGCCCTAGGATGCAACATTTGGAAATAAAGAAGAAATTTCTATTGAAAGTTTTAGACTTACCAGTAGTACAAGTTTCAAAAATTCAAACTTATGAAAGTTGCCTTGGCGAAGTGAGCCGCGTATTTGTTTTTTCTACCTTTTTTTCCTAAAAAATAATCATTTGCTAACATAATTCGTATTATAAATGACAAAGACTTATGGAATTCCACTTATAGAATTACACTTTTTTTTAATGATAAAATGCAATGGATATTCAGGAATAAAATAGTACCGTGAAACCGTCTAGACCCGGACACTTGTTTACATTTTTTGGTATAGTTTTATGTTTATACATGTTTCCTTCATACATATCACCAATAAAAGTATTACCATTAGAAAGAGCGTATATTATTTGTTATATCCCTGACCCATTTGTTTCATTATAAGTAAAAATAAAAAAAATAAAAAAATAATTAGTAAGTGTCCGGGTCTACACCCCAAATCCGTCTTGACCCGGACACTTACTTAAATAATGTAATAACATGCAAACTAACCTCTCCCGTCGAGTTTAGGACAGTGTTTTATATCGTCTGATGTCTTTGAACCTGTCAAAGACTTCAAAATATTTTGTGGGAAGGGAGAGGGGGCAATGCATAGTATGCCTATCTATAAAGTAAACATACGATATGACACTAGAAGGAGGCATAAGCCGCGTAATTCTGAGGGGAATATTAACGTAAGGATAGTGGCAGTTACAGCTGGTGCGAATCGCGGCCATAGTGTAATAAACTGATCTGTCCGGGTCTAAACGGCGGATATACATATATAGCATGTATTTTTTTTATAATACATCGAATATAACTTCAAACATCATTAAATGAGGCGCGATAAAATTCTGAACACACACATGTCAAAACTAAAACAATATAACAATTATGACGAAAATTACATGTCTAAGTTAGACACATATTTTATTTCTTTGAAAAACTGTAGGATAGTAATCCTGTAAAATGAGATAGTAAATGTTGAAATCCGTAGTTTTTATTGGTACAGCTGTTTAGAGGATGTTTTTCTCTCTTTAATGACGTCAAGAATAAATGTTTATTGTTGCAGGTTAATGTAGAAATTATTTAATTTGAAGATTGGTGCAAAGTGTCCGGGTCTAGACGGTTTTACGGTAGTTTTTATTGATTTTCTTGTTCAAATGTAGTACAGCTTTTTTGGATGATAATCATCATAAAAACAAATAAAGCATAAATTTAACTGGTATCTACCTACTACAAAAGATTAATGCAATATTTGAAAAAGTAAAATTCTTTTTTAAGTTTATCAAATGGAAAAATGTATCATTTACGTTTTTAAAAATGTTTCCTTGTAATCGAAAATTTTCAAACCACGGTGCAAACCACGCGTACCTATTTGATCATTTTTTGAAAAATAACTGCTGATAATAATTGATGGTGGATTAATGAGTGGATTTGTACCTATTGCATCTTCGCGAGATGAGATTTCGCGTTTTCCTTTAAGCAAATATTTAAGCAATTCTGAATTTTTAGAACTTGTTCCAATTGTAAGCCTAAAATTTTCGAGAGAAATTTCTCCCCTATTTCCGTGTGTTGCACTCTAAGGCTTTGGGGATTTACTACATTAGTGAATCCCTTTAAATACGCGGAGACTCGGCCAAATCGGTGACCCACACAGTGTGACCTTTCTTATCTGTAAAAAATTCCATAAAATTTTGCAACAAACTGTTTTTATTCCATATTTCTAATATGTTTCGGAACATTCTTTCTAGTGAATGTATCCCAATTATGTATAGAAATTATTCTAGAAATCAACAATTCTCCTACATCTCTCCAAAAATAAATCACCAAGTCATTTTCGCTGTGTCCTAAACAAAACTATTTTAAATTTAATAGTTTTTATATTAAAAATTCTGGTCACCCAATGGCGTCCTTCCTGAGCCTCCTCTTAGGCGTAATCTTTTCTTAATTAAGACTTTAAAAATAGCATTTCTTTTTTAATTTTTTTACTTTCATCCAATTGTTTACACCTTTAAGATAACATGGGATAATTGAAACGTTTGTCTAGTGTTGTTTTATTGATTGAAATAATGACGTCATTGGTGTCGTTTTTAAAAATATTAATGTGCATTAGCAATAGACTTTTCTCATTTAGCTAGGTACTATATTTACTGGTATATAAATGGTGTGAAATATAATTGCCTCATGTACTACATAATATAAGCATATTCAAATAGAACTCGAATATATTCGAAGAATATAGAAATGCTACAGATAACTAGATAAATAAGTATATATCATAAGCTAACGTATCTTATTATTTATTAATATATATAAATAGCTTTTCATTTAAAATATTTCACTTGTAAATTGACTGTTATGTAAACTACCATTTAAAAAGCTCTTTATATCACTTTGTTAATGACATGTACAGGAAGTCAGAAAACTTGAAAATATTATTTTTACAAATGAAATAAAATCAGTTTTAAAGTTGGCTTTAGTGTTAAAGTCGGCTTTAAATGTGAATGTAAAACCGACCGTATGTCGATTAATGCTGTTATCTAAGAGTATGGTCAGTATGGTCGTGTAATATTAAATATCGTTTTTCGACCAATGAGTCTACCACTGATTTAAGACAATTACCTACGATTTTAAAACATTTACAATAATGTTTAAGAGCTACTCTTTAAGAAATATCGTTCTATCTATTAGTAAAATTTTTGTATCTTGGAACAATACTTCCCATTTGTGGGAATAGTATTTAGTTGTATGTATTTTAAACAGTTTTCAATGATTTTAAAACATCAATAACAACGCTTAAGGCCGGTTTTTTAAGAAACTGTCTCATCATTTTAATAGAAAACTTGTATCAATTAGTCCTCCATTTAATTCAGACGATTATCGACGATTTTAGAATAATCACACCAATGTTTACACCAGTTTTTGACAGTCTTAAAACATCTCCAGATAACAACGTTTAAGGGCTACTTTTTAAGAAGTTGTCTTATATAAGGCAATATAGTTTGAATACTTACTACTGCGAAAAATTAAGGGAGCAAAAAAAAAATTGGGAATCTTTTAGTGATTTTTGAAGGGTTGTATTTACGTGAAAAATGGTCGTGTCGAGATGATAAAACAATCATTTTGAAGCTCCAAGATCCTAGTTTTGGGATCTTTTGTACAAATATTTTCAGAAGAGACAGTTATCGAGCGATTCTAAGGAATAATAAAAAAAAATTTGCTCTTTTTTTCTTGGTCTACGGGCTTGAAAAAAGCTTTCCCAGTAAAAACATTGTATTGACTTGATAGCTTGTTTATTCAGCTTCAATTTCCTTTTATAAATTTTGCTCTAAGTTGATTTGCTCCGGAGATATTCGACTTTGAATGAAAAAGGATCCTTTTTGCTTTAACCGTCGATATCTCAGACATCAGTGATCGGACAGAAAATTGAAGGGCAATTTCGGAATCTGGAATAAATTTCGTACAAAGCTATGCCGTGTACTTTATGAAAAAAATTTTTTCATCCTTAATTTAAACTGAAAAATGTGAAAAAAGGACTCTTTCCCTTGTTGCGAAAAATTGTCAACATATTTTTATTAAAACTCAGCGAATTTGAATAGTATTAAGTTGTGTAAGAGGCGTTTCGTTATTGTACGTATTACAACAAAATGTAAAATAATATTAAAAATAAAAACAGTGGGTTATTCTTGAGAAAAGTAATAAATTTTTTTGTACTAAAGTTGTTTGTAAAAGGTGGGTATTTTAGGAGTGTTATTTGACTACATGACATAATTGAGAATATATAGGAATTACTATAGTAGATTCTATGTAACATCTATTAGTACCTTATTTGTTGGAATGGCTTTCCAGACGAACACTAAATAATTAAACAAATGAATGTGAGTCTTCACACTCTACACACGTACTCGAAGAAAGTAATAAACAACTTTGTTTTTAAAATACTATTGACTTTCAAGTTAACAACTATTGATATTAAAACTTTCTTAATAATTAATTTTTATTCACTTTAATTTTACATTATTATAGAAATGATTTAGTGTTTTACAATAAAATGATGTCTAAAAATAGAATTGTATATAAGAAGATGTCTGCGTCATTCGATACAAAAAAATTTTAATTTTGCACAAGAATAATTAGTTTATTGTAATAAAACAATTTTATCTTCTAAGTATTCTAGACTGAAAACTTACGTAGAATACAAAAAAAAAAATTTTACGACTGAAAGATATGTAGGTGGCAGTGACCATTGTCAAATAGTTTATACGAAAAATAAATGTTTCTTACAATAGCTTTATACGTATAGTATAAAATACCCCTGTCGCATCATTCTGCATAACATAGCAAATTTCCGTTTATTAAAGTTAGTTTTTCTTGGAAACTAGTTGACATAGAATAATAGTTTAAAGACCTTTTTTATGTGATTATTTCTCCTCTTTCCAATGGTGTAAAAAAATTTCACAAAGATTTTTGAATAAGGGTAAATTTTGGCAAAAAACTAATTTTTTTCACGAAAATTTCCAAAAAAACCATGTTCCGGGCATCGGACGTGTCTGGTTAACGAGCTCGTCCAACAACGGTTTGGGACACACACATATATATATATATATATATATATATATATATATATATATATATATATATATATATATATATATACAATTTTAGTGAATATTATTTTCGGTTTCTAGGGACCTCAAAACAAATTTCTGCCATAGTCCCAGGCTCAAGTCGTGTCATGACAGTGGCTGTAATAGCTGAATTCCATTCTGGAAATTCGCTAAAAGTACAGTAGACTAGCAAAAGTTTTTATACCTACATTCCTACAAGACGATTTTTTTGTTCAAAGAGTAAAAATTTCTTTAAGAAAGTATTTCTTTTTTTTGATTCCAAGAAATATTTTATTGACTATTGGAAAAAAATTAGTTAATTCAAAATAAATTATTAATCTTTGAACAAAAAAGTCGTCTTGAAGGTAGGTAGGTATAAAAACTTTTGCTAGTTTAAAAAGTATCTAGAAATAATTAGCGATAAAGTTTCTAGTATCAGCTCATTGTGATAATTAACACCTTGGTGGTCACTGACGTCATAAAACGTCAAGTGAAACCTTACTAACTCACACACCTCGTCGTACGACGTAAACAATTTCCTATATTAATTCCATATATTCCATAATTATATTAACTTTATATTCCATAAATTTTATATAATTAGGTTTTTGAAGAAAAATTTTTTTGTCATAAATGGAAAGATCAAATATAAGTGTTATGTTATGTTATGCTATAGCAATATTTATATGTAGTAATAATTTATGCAAAATTTTAGGTATTTTTGTCATAAATGGAAAGATCATATATAAGTGTTATAAGAAAACTCATTTTATTTTTTTTTTAAACGTAATATTTAAGAAGTTATATTAAATTAAAAATAAATTTTTAAATTTAGAACCGATAACGGGCCCATAGTTCCTAAGCGCTTATGTGACGTAATAAAGGTTATATGGCCTGAACATAGGTACATTAGTGTCTTTTTATTTTCAATTAGATTATTGTTGCTATGAAATTATTGTTACGGTGAAATTATTGTTGCTGTGAAACTGTTGTTGCTATCCAAATTATTGGTTGCTATAGATATCATTGTATTGAATAACTTATTGAAAATGTCTAATTTAAAGAAATATCACTGAGATACACTGAAAAAGGTGAATAGATGTGGCTTCTATACAACATACATAGTACTAGTAACTATGTAACATGGTGTTCAGACAATGTGACGTATGACGATAAAATTATTTTGAAAAATTTGGTTCACGTTCTTATTTTCACAAGTAATCGGAACTATACAGTACCTATATCTCCAGCAGGGCTGCCAGATTGTATAATTGGATACAAAATCTGTATAATTTGGTTGCCTTGTGTATCCTCTTTGTATAAGGAATTTTCTTGTATAATTGGACACAAACACCGAAAATTTAGAGTGAATACGCTGAACATAGCAGTTGCAATTCTTTATTAATGTGGCATTACGCTAGACCCAATGAAACTACATACGCCCTTGCGTGTATATGAATTTTCTTTCGTTCTGACAAAATTGCAAAAATGATTAAAATGGAATAATTAAGGTTTAGTTGGAAAAAAATCAGTTCATTTTTTTCTTGTAACGAAAAGTTGTTTTGTATAATGGGAGTCAATTATGTATAATTTTAGAGACCTGACTGTATAAATTAAAAATTTTTACTGGCAGCCCTGATCTCCAGCTACTACATAATGTAGTACATACTTTTATTTAATATAGTAACGAGTTCCATGTGACATAGTACAGGCTACTATGTTCATAAATATACATAGTACTCATTTGCTATGTTTAAATTGTACACATTACTATAAAATATTGAGTATTTTACCCAATAAAATAGTAACGCCAATGATAATGTTATAGATTGTACTTTCATAATTTGGCGTTTTCGCATGTAGAAAACAAGAAGTATTATTTTATTTTAACCTATAAGGACTTTTCTAAAATAAGAATATAGTGTAAATTAAATACTCACGTTTAAACACAATTTCGTACTCACGTTTAAGCACAATTTCGTAACTAGTGTTGTAATCAGTACTGTCGAAAACATCACAAATAACTTGAAAACATCACTACACTTATTAAATACTCACGTTTAAAGATTTGTAATTTATTATCATTTACCTTTGTGAAGCTTTCACTCAAAACTGGCAAATTACTTATTGTCTGATTAGAAAAATATTCACTTGTTACAAATTAATGATACCTACTATATATACAGTCACACTTCTAATCTCGACGAATGCTATAAATATAATGATTGCCATTGTTATTTGTTGCCTCACTACACTTTGGCTAAAAGCCGCAAAAGCCTGTATTACACTTGGCGAGTTTGCTCGCTATTCGCTGGCGAATTTGCTCGCTGCTAGTAAACTCGCTGAGTGTAATATTCTTGACTAGTTACTCGCTAGATACTCGCTACTCGCTTTTCTAAAGCAAGTAAAGTTGAAGACCAGTCTACTTTACTCGCTACTCGCTTCGTAATTTTACCCGCTGGCTAGTGAAATCGCTTTGTGTAATATATTTAACAAGTAAAATCGCTGTATTTGACAGTTCTTTCAAAATGTCAACAGAGACTATTTGTGCAGGATTTGTAATTCAATCGTTATTATTATTATTTTTACGTAAAAATTTGCAGAAAAAGCAAAAAAATGCGATAGGTAGATAAAAAATTGGGTGATAAGACAGGAAAAATTTGGTGTTTTATTTCCACTTCAAATTTTTAATATAAGTTAAAGAAAATAAAAATAGAGTAAATTATATAACATATAAATACTACAGTAATGAAAATTTTTTAATAAAAATAAGTTTGTAGTAATAATAACAAGCAAGAGAGGGAAAAAAAACAAAACATGAAATATTTGCTCAGTAAAAATATTAATAACAACAACACATGTTAGCAAATTTACTAGCTATGTGTGTAATCGGTATTCATTGAGCGAGTCGATACGTTTGCACTCGCTAGCGAATTTACTCGCTATTCACTAGCGAGTAAACTCGCCAAGTGTAATCCAGGCTTAACGGTAAATTTTTTAAATTTTAATTGTTAAATTTTCTAATACAAAATTTAACAGAATTTTACAAAATTTTACAAAGTTGTTTGTTACATACATGTTACATGGATTGATAAAAAGTTAGGAAAAATGTACGAAATGTACCCTTGTAGCAACATTGCTGATTAGTGAATCTTTCTTATTCGTTAAAGTTCCATATACTATATAGTATGGAAATCACAACTATGGAACATGGATCTGGTACCTATGTGAATGGACGGGAGTTCTATGTTGTATAGTAATCGTCATCGTGTTACAGAGTGAATATTTCTATGTAGTCTGGTTACTTATTCTATATTTTAAATAAATCAGTGCTATATTACATAGATATTGCGACTATAAAAAATAGTAAAATCTATCATAGTTATAAAGTTAATTTGCCTATAATTTATAGCAGAAACAATTATGTAAACATGTTATGAGTACTATGCTCACTAGTTGAGATACGTATGTGAGATACGTACGTATGTATATGATACTTTTTGTATGACGTATTCAACGCCTATGGTATTTTATTGAATAAAAATATTATTATTATTATTATTATTATTACTCATAATATTTGATATTTTGATTGAACCATGCTACATAGTTCCTAAATCTATGTACATAGGAAATTTTAATATTTTCCGTGGTAAATCGTTCTACATATTATAGCTGCGACCAAACTACTATGTAACATAGTAGCCAGAACTATGTACTTTTTTCAGTGTATCACTGTATTGAATAACTTATTGAAAATGTCTAATTTAAAGAAATATCGAGCTTGTTTTGTACCACTTTGTGACAGCAATACAAAAATAAATCCGGAAAAAATGTTTTTAAATGTTCCTCAAGATTTTGAACGTCGAAATCAGTGAAACAACCACCAAAAATTTCTCCTACTAAATTTTAATAATTCTAACATTTTTAACATATTACCTTTATGACGTCACAGACATCGCGATCCTTTGTAGTGCTGTTTTTAACTAAATGATATTTTTTAAAATTTTTCAAGTTTTAATTAATTGATTATTTATTATATATCATTTTTAATAGTATATTGTTCAACAAGCTGGTAATGATAGTTGTTACGCACGAAGATGAAATTGCGACGCGAGCCGAGTCTACGAGGCGAGTGCCGTAATGCATCTGAGTGAGTAATAGCCATTGCAAGGGAGTAGAATACGAAATTTTTTCTACGACTTTTCTCCTTTTTGATTTAAATAAAATTGAATATAAATTTTAAATCAAAAGAATACAATTTTTAATCTATCTCTAATTTCATTAAATGTTTATATATGTAAAAACGATGAAAACAAAATATAAACTACTTTGTTTACTTAGACGTTACTACGCAAAATATATGAAATTAAAACTTATAGATATATTATTCACAAAACGATCGCAAACCTATTGAATAGCTAATACGGTGAGTTCATTGGTCGAAAGGTATTGAGTAATGATCATTCCTCCACACCTTTAAATAATGCCTAACTTTCTCAACAATTAACGGATATGTAATGAGTGTGTTCTTCAATAGGAGTAGAAAAATATTTTTTCGCATCGATTATCTATATTATTTATGATATAGATTTGAAATAAAACAAAAAAATGATATTTATTTTTTATTCAAAAACCCAATTCCAGGCTTTACCTAATCCTAAATAAAGTTATTTATTTATTTATTTATTTATTTATTTATTTATAAAATATATTAGGTGTCAAAATAGAGTACCAGTTGGGCGTTACGTTAATTATAGATTATGACCGTCATGGTGTTGAGCTCGTGTAGCTTTTCCATTTTATTGGGGAGAAAAAAGTTACGACCAATTTTTACAACAAAAACATGATATAAAACTTTTTATTGATTATCTGATTGTAAACATTATAAAATTAAAACAAAAGTTTTTACTAGTAAATTTAACTGATTTTAAAACCTTAGTAACGAAATATCAAAATTCATGTGTAATATGAATTATACTAACTTATTTTATTCGTGAAATTATCTTACCGTATTACATTCCAGTTTTGAATTTTAATATGGTGATGCTGTTGGATTATTATCTACAACTGAAATTTATTGCTTAAAAGCAATTATTAACCTGTTAAAAATACGAATGCGTAGCTTGAATGTTTTTGATATATTAAATTGCTCGACAAAAAAATTTCGTTAGATAAACACAAAATCCGAAAAATTATAAAACCTCTCCTGTATTAATAAGTGAGAATGAACGTATATTTCCAATAAATGAATAGAAAAATAATATTAAATGTAAATAAATAAATTCTATGAAAAATTCATATTGAAAGTAGGTACGAGTATATGGTAGTCAATCAATGATTGATGTATTAAATACACCTATGCATGTATATATGATAATTTATCACATATTATTACACGAGAGGTTTGTAGTTTTTCGAATAAATTTGGGTTTGTCTAACGAAAATTTGTTGCCCGGCAATTTAACGAGAAGAACTGACAACTAACAAAAACGAGACAGGAAAGTTGAAGCGTTTTTGTTAGTTGACAGTTCTTCGAGTTAAATTACTTTTAGGCAAGAAATTTGAGTTGTAGAAAACATAAATTTATTCAGAAAAAATATAAGACCCAAGTGTAAGATAAACGGTAAGATAATTTAGCGAATAAAATAAATTAGTATAATTCATATTATTATTTATTACATTTGTTACTATGGTTCTGAAATCAATTAAATTTACCAGTGCGAATATTTGTTTCGTTTTTATCGTGTTTACTTACAATGAATTGACCAATGAAATGTTTTGTACCATTTTTATCACTGTAAAAGTCTGTCCTAACTTTTATTCCATGGTAAAAGTGAACAAAAACTATAATATTCTTATGGGAAAATTAAATTATTAGAATCCAACTGCAGGTAAAATGAAATGAAAAAAATTTTTCAACGACAGCCTGCATATAAATTATTAAGAACGAACTAAAAAAAGAAAATTGTTCTACATGTTTCAGTCATTTAAATGACCATCTTCAGGAAAATCAATAATTCAGTTGTGAAAACAACTGAGAAAAATAATATCAAAAGGACATAACCTCCAAATGTCAAATGGATGTCAAAATGACAGACGAAATTAAAAAGTTAAAAAATCAAAGAATCAAAAAATTAACGGACCCCATACTAAATAGGGAAAGTCAAAATCATGATAAAATATTAGAAGACGTGATGCGACCAAATACTTACCGTATCAGGAAACATCAAGAATATAAAATTCCAACGAAGTTGTAGGAAAAACCGGTATGTCACAAAGAAATTATGTAACATCACAAAAAATTTTCGAAAATCATTAAAAATTAGAAAATAAATTAAAAGTAAAACCCAGTAATTATTACACTTAAAACACTCGATATTAAGTTGAACATATTTTAGTAGAAAAATTAAATTGTTGAGGTTAGACAAGAAATTAAAAAGTGATTATTAATTAATTACTTGGAACGTGAACGGAAAAGTGATTATTAATTAATTACTTTGGAACATTTAGCAGCAATTAAGGCTTCTAATTTAAAAAATTATTCTGCAATAGCTGAACATATTTTGGAAACGGATCACAAATTTGTGATCGATGATAATTTTGAACCGTTACATTTTGCAAAAAAAGGGGCACTCCTAGACATGCTGGAAAAATTATATATCGCTCACCATCATAATTTGAATCAATCAATTCTTAATGAGACTGCGCAACTTTTGTCTTATGATCAGTGCCGTTCTCTCATGAACACAATATCTATGCAATTTGAACAGCCATTTAATTACAAAACTTCAAACACTACACATGATCCTACTTAACTATTGTTTTAATAATTAATTAATAATCACTTTTTAATTTCTTGTCTAACCTCAACAATTTAATTTTTCTACTAAAATATGTTCAACTTAATATTGAGTGTTTTAAGTGTAATAATTACTGGGTTTTACTTTTAATTTATTTTCAAATTTTTAATGATTTTCGAAAATTTTTTGTGATGTTACATAATTTCTTTGTGACATACCGGTTTTTCCTACAACTTCGTTGGAATTTTATATTCTTGATGTTTCCTGATACGGTAAGTATTTGGTCGCATCACGTCTTCTAATATTTTATCATGATTTTGACTTTCCCTATTTAGTATGGGGTCCGTTAATTTTTTGATTCTTTGATTTTTTAACTTTTTAATTTCGTCTGTCATTTTGACATCAATTTGACATTTGGAGGTTATGTCCTTTTGATATTATTTTTCTCAGTTGTTTTCACAACTGAATTATTGATTTTCCTGAAGATGGTCATTTAAATGACTGAAACATGTAGAACAATTTTCTTCTTTTAGTTCGTTCTTAATAATTTATATGCAGGCTGTCGCTTAAAAAATTTTTTCAATTCTTATGGGACTTAATACACATGAGTTAAATTGTCCCTATAATTTATTTTTTTGGTTTAAGTGTGAAACAAATCTTAAGTAGATTTTAACGTAGAATTTGAATCTCTAATAAAAAATAGGGATTTTCGTTTAAGATTTTAAAGTTACCGCCCACCTCACCCCTAGAAGGTGGTGGTGAGGGGTCGTGTTAGGAGTCACTGAATACATTTTTAAATATTAAACACGTATTACTTTTTTATACACGATCACATGTGTATTTCTCGAGATATTTCATCGTTTCCACACTTTTCTTCGGGCATCAGGATAAAATTTATTTTTGCAAATTCAGCGCCATCTGTTGTTAATAAAAAAAAATATTTCGAACAAAAGTTAGGTATTTCGTCTCGTAGAATTCGAATCTCCAATAAAAAATGGGGGTTTCCATTTAAGATTTGAAAGTTGCCCTTCGCTCTGCTTATATGGGACAGGGAGGAGTGATCTTAGGACAAAAGGATACCCACTTCAAATTTTTCTTACAATACTTATTTTTCCGGATACACAATATTCCAGGTTAAATGAATCATCCGCTATATTGTCTCTGTATGTAATTCCGACTTTAATTGACATAATTATATTCAATATATATGTATACTCGAATTTAAATTAACTGAAAATGACTCATGCACATAAATTTTTGTATCAGGCAAGCTCGTAATATAGTTATCTCTCACAAGATTTACTATCTAATATATTGAAAAAAGATGGTAGAAATTATAATAATAAGGCCCGATTTACATTATCACTCCACTCTCACTCCGATATCATTACACTCCCGATTCGATATAATCTTGTTGTGTTCACATTACAGTGCTGATATCATGCTGGTACCTATTCGTTCTCCATTCACATTATAATGCCGCTCTGGGTAGGCTCCCAGTTCGGTCTCAATTCGATACAAATATCTTTTCATAACAACTGAATGCAAGCGGAGTGGAGTGGAATCAAAAAAGTGTTTACACTATAGATCAGGGGTGGCCACTACCTTTACCTTTGGGAGCCGCAATGCCATAGAGCCGATTCGGAGCGAGCCCCCCCTTCTGAGATTGATGGTTCACACAATGAATACACGTTTTACATTTTTATGAAACTAAATATATTTATGACAGGAATGAAAAATTTAATTGTAATATGTAAAAATAATTTTTTTTTACTTAGTACATGCATCATACCTAGGTACTTAAAATTTAATTTTGAGATGTACTTTTTCTTGTGTTCATTCTGGCCGTGAGCTGTTTGAAATCTGGCTCATAACTGGTGAGCGCAGTTCGCACGAGTTCAGTTAAGTGTTCATCAGTTAGTTCAGATCGCTACTTGGATTTAATAAACTTCATTGTTGAATACAAAGACTCACAGGCGTAAGTAGTTCCAAAAATTGAAATCAGTCTCTTAGAAGATTCTTTTGCTAGTGGATATTTCTCTGCTAGAACGTTTTTCCAAAATTCAACAGTGGAACCGCTAACTTTTTTCAGTCCTTTTAACGCTTCGTCTTCTTGCAGTTCAAGTATTTCTAACTCTACTGCTGCTACATCCTTTGTTATTGGAGATGAAAGAGGGCAGCCGTCACCTACAACATCAACAGCAAAAGGGTTGTCTAAGAAGGAAAAAGATGGTTTCAGTGGATCTGTCATTGAATTCGTCAGCAAGACCGGTCAATTTACATAAATAATCTTTTATTTCAATCTGGGCGTCATCGTCAATAAGGCTTTCAGAAGTTTTCTTTAAATATTTGAAATGAGCGAACGTTTTAGTCTCAAGATCTCTCTTAAAAAGCCTCAATTTGCTATGAAAGTTAAATACGCTCTGTGCTAAATCAGAAATAAGCTTTTCTCTACCTTGTAGTGACATGTTCAGCTGCTGCAAATGCTGAACAACATCTGTAAAAAAGCCTAAATCTAACAACCATTGTGGATCACTAAGTTCAGGGAAAGATTTTTCTTTTTCTTGCATAAATTGTTTAATGGGTTCAATCAACTGAAAAAATCTGCCAAGAACATTGCTGAATGATAGCCATCTCACCAAGCAATACCAAGATACATCATCAGGAAGGTCGTCATTTTCCAGCTCTTCTATGAAAGATTTGAATTGTCTGTGTGTTTTAGCACTTGAATGAATGTAGTTTACAATTTTAAGAACTACTTGCATAACTTGTGGGTACTGCAAATATTTTGCTGCAGATGTTCTCTGTGAATGATACAATGTACAGTTACAAAAGGAGGATATGATTTGTCAGCATTTAAAAGCCCAATAAGTCCTTGTTTGTTTTCTGTCATTGACGGTGCACCGTCGGTAGCAATGCTGACAATATTCTCGATAGGCACTGAGTTTTTTTTCAAAATATCATCCAAGGCTTCTTTAATGTCGCAACCACGAACAGTATCCTTCAATGCAACTGTGTCTAATTGTAAGAGCTCTTCCACGATTTCAAAGTCTTTCAGTACCTCACAAATATTACTAACTGTGGCTATTGGTAAAAACTGCCATAACAATACCAACTGATTCTTTGGTAAAAACTGACATAACCATACTCTGCCCATGTAATTTTTCCTTTAGTGATTTCACTTTGGTTTTTCTTAACTCAGAACCGATAGGAAATTTTGTTTTGAATTCACTGTGGTTAGTGTCATGGTGGCGTTTTAGGTTACTGGCCTTGAACTGAGACAACGTCATCTGACATAAAAGAGACATTGGCTTTCCGTTTCTCTCTACAAACATGAATTCTTCCTCCCATTCCGTGTTAATAGCTCGATGCTCCTCTCCATATTTACGCTTCCTGGACACCATCGTACAACCCACAATTAATACGACTTTACTAGTTTTAACAACGCAACTGCACAGATAAAAATAAAAATAAGACAGCACCTAGTAATTCTGTTACTGGCTTAATACTGACACAGGCAAAACAACAGCTCAGGCAAGAGAGAAAGACACCCTCTCACCTCTCCATCGCTGGCGCTGCAAACGCTGTTTCAACTTTGTGAAACGAGTTAAAATGACGATCTTTTTTATGTAGGTACATTCTTTACTCAAAACTTATCGGAAGAATTTTTTTTCTTGTTGAAAAAGATCGTTATTTGATTTTTTTGTGAGAAATTTTAGATTTTTTTCTTATTTCAAATAAACCTATCAAAACAAATTTTCGAAATGCATTAAAGAGCCGCACAAGATCAACACGCGAGCCGCAAGCGGCTCGCGAGCCACGTTATGGCCACCCCTGCTATAGATACAAGCCATAACAAGTCTGATATCGCTCCGATAAAATATTACCTGAGTGGTATTGATATTGGAGTGGCATTGGAACGGGAGCAAACCGCGACTGATATCGGACCGATATCAGAGGGATGATGTGAATACACTCATTGTTTATTGTGTAAGAATATTTTATCGAACGTGGAGCGGAGTGATATTGGAGTGAGAGCAGAGCGTTAATGTAAATCGGACCTAATGCGGTTTAACGTCCGTTTTTATGACAGTTAGTCTATAACAGACGCCACTCAGATCATTATTTTTTTAACTTTATTTATACTTTTTTTTTTTAAATACATTACAATTACATTATAATGTGGTTGGAGGAGAAGGAAAGTGGGGTGAGAGCTAGGATTTGGTAGGTATGCGTCTGCAGCCGTCTTCTTAAGGAACTATGCCGATATTCATCTGGTAGAAATTACAATAACTTTTATATGTGACAAAATTTTATTTTTGGTATGAATCATTTCTATTTAATATAAATTTGACTTTATATTCGCTTGTTTATTGTTTATATAAATTAAGGCTGCGGTTGCATAGGATGTTTGCAAGCGCACGCGCACGTTTGTAAATGGTTATGTATTTTTTTTACACGCGCTTGAAGAATTTTATATCAGGTTTCCCTGATACTGGTTTTTATTTGTCGTTAATATGGTCTGTAAAAGAATAATATTGAAACTTTATGAAAGACTATTCTTGAGGGATTGTCGATTACTTTTCCATTGAGTATTTAATATTATGTAAAATTTAGTTATCATTAGCTGTCATTCTGAAATATCCAAAACACATTACGCAAGCGTGCGTACGCGTTTGCAAGCGTCCTACATAACTGCGGCCTAACTATTAGTAAATATAACAACATAGGGCAGTTTTAAGTGCCGTTAAATCACTCAGCGATCAATAATAATCTCTGTAAGCTAGGTTATTTTATCGCTATTCAGTTATCGCTTTAATTGTTCTACACGTATGCTTTAAACTCTGTTTATAGACGTATATAAAGGTACTATATATAAATTAACTAACACGTATTGTATAACACCTCACTAACTCTTTGTCTACTCTACTAAATATTAATAACTCTAAAACTCTAACCATTAATAACTTTTGAAAAGCATTTTGGTTTATAATAGTTTGGTTGGTTCAATTGAATATTATTTCTAATTATTATTAATAGCCAAAATAAAATTTAATTTATTTTTTAGGAATGGATTTCATTACATGATGATAGATCTATGTATTTTTTTCGAAAAATAATTAGTTCCCAATTAAATTTGTTCAATAAATTATTTTGTATATACGTAAATAAATTGATTTTAAAGTTTGAATAACACACTTTTTTATTTTTTTTCAAAGTGAGTTCTTATAATGAAGGTAACTCTACCTGAGAGTGTACTGAAATCTGTAATGTGAGAGTGTAATGAAATCTGTAGTACTTTTTGGCTGTTATGAAGTTTGTAATGGTTATAAGGTGAAACATGCATTAGTGGTTAGTTGATCATTGTTATGTGATTAATATTTTAATTTTTCCCAACATTCTTGATGCCACATTTTGTATTGGTTAAACTCGTATTAGGTTCAACTTAGTATATATAGTAAAAGTGTAGTAATAGCATGCTACTGTCGAGAAATCGTATTTTTAATGAATTTTTCCCTTAACATTTTCAGTCCCATGGCTTCGGCATCCGAAAACAAACAAAACATCCGCAGAGGCCGATCGTGATCAATATTTAGAATAAACAAAACATTTTAAATTATTTATAAAATAGATTTTATATTATTCTAATAAAAATAATTTATTATTACGTACCGGATACATTTCAGTTTTTGTACATATAAATATAATGTGTTTTATCTAGCTTCATCTTTTATTTACAATAATATTTTTATCCACATACATATGTATGTATGTGTGTGTTGTATGCTTGTATGAATATGTGTGTTTTATCAAACTAATAATAACTATGTCCTCATCTTTTGACCTGCATAACACATACATGTTGAATCATTTAGTGTTCTGTGGAATCACTTTATGCACATGTTTACATGAAATTTCTTTAAAAATTTTGTCGGCTTCTGGGGAAGTTTACTGTGAAAGTGTTTGGGTCTCGTAGTATTAATATACATTTACAATTACGATTAAATTAATCTTTCTATTCATTAAATATTAGATAAAGATAACTTTAATTTCATTATTATTACACGAATGCTGCGCAAAACGGTACATCAAGAAAGGTTTGTCTCTTTCTATATTACTATAACTAAAGCATATATCGGATGTTCAAAACGTACTCATATATTATTATAGATATACACATAAAGGCAATAAAGGTAACATAAGTGTGATAAAAATAAAAAAAGTTTTGTACATACCAGATTCGTAATAATAAACGCACATATAACCATATCACTTTTTTCAAGTTAAAAATATTTTTAAATATTCATGTTATGATATCGTTTCTGAGAAAAAACGTCGTGAAAAACGCATATATACTGTTCAAAACTAAATATGTATTTAATTATCTAATACATTAATTTATTATTTTGTATAAAAAATACGTTAACATATGGCAATTTGAAGATTTGAAAATAATATGTACATATGTGCTTAAAAGCCTATCAATTAATGTTTAAATAAATCAGGATATACATCTTACATGAGGATACATAAATTATGTACGTATTTCTTTTATTTAAAAAGTTGCATTATAATGATATCATTTTTGTAAGTAAAAATTTTGAATTCAAATATCTAAAGGAACAACTAACTGTATACACTACATTTTAGCAAAAAAAAAACTTGTAATAAGGTAAACAAATAACGTTCCATCTCTTTCTCTGTATTCAGTTTGTGAAGTAACCTTATTGCGAAGCAAACGTGTACCTATCAATTAATTTCTCTCCTTGTCAGACTACTAATCAAAATAAATTTTAAAATTAAAATAATTGAAATAACATTTAATATGAATTTAATTGATGTCAAATATATTAATTTGTATTTGTATTATTTCAAAGGCAACCTTCTTACATAAATTTTTCATGGTTGACAGTAAAAATAAATTATCTTTAAAAGTATTCCTCCCTCCCAGAAAATTTTGACTATTTATGAATTCTGGTTCTAGCCTGACTGCATTTAATCTTAAACTCGGTTTGAAAAGAATTTATTTTTTTCTCTATTTTTGTGGACTTGGCTTAAATGGATGTTTGCGAGGTACAATCGGAGATAAAAGTACATGAAATTAGAAATTCGTGAATAATTGCGTTGCATAACAAACTATGAGGTAAATAAATAGTTATCTTTGTTAAATAATAGCTATCACTACAACTGATTGTACAATACATCAAACTATAGTTCTCAGCTGACTACAAGAGCTGAGTACATTCTAAGGATTTTTTCGAGGAACTTCAAAATGCTACGAGACGATTGAAAATTTAGTAGAATGTTCCTCATTAAATACTAAGTCCCCTGTGAAAATTTCAAACCGATTCACTAAGCCGTTAAAAAGTTATTTAATCTGCTCTGTTTTCGAATTTCCATAAAAGTACGTGTAAAATTAGTTTTTTTTTTCTTTTTTTTTAATAACTTTTTAACGGCTTAGTGAATCGGTTTGAAATTTTCTAAAGATCTGATGATGCTACTTCGATCGTACTTTAGTAAATTGTACTATGTACTATGCAGTAACACATAAATTATTTACAAATCACATACTACGTCATCAGTTTTAGATTTAATATCAAAAATGCCAAAATCGGTATTTGGACCTATGTACGCCACACATTGGGGCACATAGGTTCAGACATAGTCCTCTGTGCCCCATACGTATATACAATGGAAAATTGAACATGTGTAATATATTGTGAAGAATTTTATTTTCAACTTTACAAAAAATATAGAAAATATAATAAGATTAAATTACTGGCAATTGAGACAAATTATATCATTATCTTCATCATCAGCATCGGCACAAGCGCCATGTGCCCACTTTTTACACTTCTGGCACTGAATCCATTCTTTATTGGACTTGGATTCAAGAAATCTTCGCCAGAATCACTTTCCGAATAGTCAGTTTCTTTAATATTATTATTAGCTTTAACTTTCTTGGTACTTTTCTGGATCTTTTATTTCTTTGGTTTAGAAGTAGTTACTTTAGCACAGTGGACCTTTGTGCCCCGCAGCAACATAGCCAAAAAAAATTTTGTTCCAACAGAATGGTAGGTATATAAAGAACATGAGATCTTTAAAAAACATAACCTATTTAAGCTAAAAATATCGTTAAGACAACATTTCTCAATTATCATTATTTTACATGAAATAAGGCAAGTAATTATAAATATTTTTTTTATAGTATTACCTTAATTTCTCTTCGAATTGTTGTTTTCTGTGTTTAATGATCCGGCACACACTCAGCGTCAAACAAAACTAATATGGTAGACATTAGACAATGTAGTTAATGTGTTTTTAAATAGATAACGCTACTCGTATCAATTCTATGAGGTTGATCCTCTGTACCCCGTCGGACTTGTGTGCCCCTCCTTCCCCTACAAATATTTTTGTAAAATTTATAACTTTACAATAATGTTCCGCTAAAATTCTATATTTTCCAATTTAGGGGAGAGCGGGGCTATACCGTACAGCGAGGCTAAACCGTACACCCATTTTTCGTGTCTAGATTTCAAGCTAGACGAGTTCAATCGGTGTCACAACATAGCGCCTGACCGCGGAAAATCACAGGATTGAGTTCGTTCCGCTGTGCACATAAATGCCAATGTGACGGTGAAAAAACTTGCTTTTATTATTTCTCTTATAATTTTAGGGCACTGCCAAATAAGAGTTGGGTGGAGAACTTTTACTTATGAGCTAGTAGCTATAAGATCATAAGAAACTCCTTTTCTTAAGCTCTCTCTTGATCACTAGTGATGACTAGTTAGGCGACGGAATTTAAGGTTAGGTTATGAAACTCCCACAAGGTACAGGATGGGGCTAAACCGTACAGAAGTGTACGATTTAGACTAAATGGTTTAATATGGCAACATTAATAGATTGTAGTTGATGTAGAAAATACCATAAATATTATAGTTTTAGTGTTGCCGAGTCTGCAGATAACTTTACTTGTGATTTATGTTTAAATGTATAAACTTTAAATAAAATACTTACGTTCTATAAACTTTATCACTTTTTTTGATAAAAGTTAACCTAACACTTTTTATACTTTTGTAAGTTGAACTAAATATACCGATAATACAAGTTACGTTATGATGTTTCTTAGTTGAGCCGACAATAAGTAAGAAAATGTGTCTTATAAAATAATTTATGCATTTATTGCATTATAACAGCTCTCCCTTAAGTGTACGGGATAGCCCCGCTCTGCCTTATATGATAAAAGTTAAAGAATTGGTTTTATGTTTTCGTAAATTAAACATATAATGAGTAAATTAATATAATATAAAAAATAATGAGGGCCATTATATAATTTTTATAATGTGGGTAAAAGCTCTTGGAAATTTAGGAAATCAAAATTAAAATTAAATTAAAAATTCACTTAAAATTTGGCATCTGATCAATTTCGTGTTCTTTAATACCACATTTTCACAAAAACAATTTTAAAAATTCGTAAGTGTTCATGTGAAGCACAGTTTTTATTTTCCCATAATAAGTATACAACATGTTTGAACTTTCAAGTATACGATTAAATTTCAATCCATTTCTTCTTCTAAAGTACAAGTAAATTTACGTAAATCGAGTTACGTTCTCAATTGAGTAAGAAGCAACGAAAAAATTTACAGCACAAATGTAAAATATATATATATATATATATATATATATATATATATATATATATATATATATATATATATATATATATATAAACAGGGGATTATGTGGAGTTGATTTATGCAATTGTAATGTTGGGTTTTATAAAAATTTAATATAATTTCTTTGAAGTAGTGGTTATGGTCTGTTTCATTTAGGTTTTGAGGGAATGTTCTATAGGATATTTTTACAACAGGATCCAGTGCTTTAGTGTCAGTTCTTATTATTGAAATATGAATATAAATGGACATGTTAAAAAAGCGTCTTCCGGATTGATAATATTTTGGAAATTTTTCGAAATTCTACATAGTCTAGTACATGTTATGGTATATTCACTCATAAATTTTTATGCTAAAAAAAGAAAAAATGGCGGCGTTACAGCTGTTCCAAGTTGACTCTTTTAATTTGCGCCGTGGAATGCCCAGTCTCTTGTAATCAACTGAATTCCATCGGACAAAAGAATTTTATTAAAATAAGTCATTACGCTTTGCATATACCTATTTCTGATGACAAAAAATTTATTTTTTTACAAATTAAAACAAAAAAGAAAAAATTTCACTTCTTTTTTTTTTTTTTTTTTATAAACAAATTGTTATAAACAATATTTATAGTAATAATTTATGCAAAATTTTAGGTATATGCAAAGGCTAATATCTTAAAGAATATCTGTACAAAATTTTAAGTTAATACCTTAGTAACTTTTTAAGTTATGTTCCACGGCGCGGAAGGAAACCTGTTTTGAGAAAAACGCTATTAAAGAGTTTTCGTTCTTGAAAAGTAGAGTTAAAAGCAGTTTATTGTTATCTAAGATAATCGTTCTGTTGGGATTAAAACATTAGAAATATATTTTTTAAGGTTCAACTTAACTTTTAATGCAAAACTAAAAATGAAAAATTTTAAAGCTCTGGTGGACCTTCCCCCCTTAAACATATTTGATACATAACATAGTGCTAAAAAGTTTGAAATAGTTTTGGATTTTATTATTTTTGTAATTGTGGTTGGGGGGATCGCTAAGCGAAACTGAAAAACTAATTAACAATTGTATCATACATGTTATAAAATAAGTGATTTTGCTTGAGAATTTGTGTATAATAGGATAGGCAGCTACGTTGATCCGTTAAAAATATAATTTTTCGATGTTACAACAAAAAGGAAATAATTTTAATGCAAACTGCGGAATTACCAGAAAATAATTTTCTAGGGATGTTATCAGCTATTAAGTACTACCTAATGGGAAAATAAGGAGTTCTTTTCATTGCTGATTACTTGGCGAGTAAAATATTTTGTTCACGAAGGTCGAAATATTTTTTTATTAACTCCAAAGTTTAGAAAAGTTACTTTATATCAACGTTTCAGTTGAGAAATAGCCTACAGTTTCGAAAACTAAAATCAAAATAGTTTTGATGACTTGTACATTACTAGTCAATGAGTAAAGAATAATTATTTTTGATTAAAATAGAGGGTCAGTTTGGTGCAAAAATGAAAATTTTTTAATTAATATACTACATCTGATACCAAATGATACTGCAAGTATTTTAATTAATATACTACATCTGATACCAAATGATACTGCAAGTATTTTAATTAATATACTACATCTGATTCCAAATGATACTGCAAGTATCATTTGGAAGAGCAGCTACCTTTAAAAATTTTAGCAAAAATATTTTTTTAAATAATTTTTGGTCTAGTGGCCTTAAAGATATAGCTGAAGACTCAAAAGACGACTATACCACAATTGTTGTAGTCATTTTCATTCATCTCTTATAAGTTACTGAAGGCCCTAATGGGGTGACCTCTTAATGACCTGTGTATGGCCATGCTCATTTTTGCCAACAATACAATGTATAAAAATTTATGTTGATCATACATAATAAAGAATTTAAAAAAAAATTTAGCTCAAAATATGTTAGGTGCAGGTTAGTAGATATTGAATACTAGTTTACTGAAAAACCATGGATTTTTTTGACTGTGTATTTTTATTGTAACCTTGAAAAATTTGAATTTTTACGAAGCAATGAATGAAATGTCTCAACAAAAATTACATCTGGTACAAAATCACATATTTTCTAATAGATATAATAATAATCAGATCAATTTAGTCCTAAAAATAGTAGTGAAGGTACAAAAATTAGGGGAGAGCTGGAAATTGGTACGAATGTTCGGAACACTGTTATAAATAAGTGTTGAAAAGTCCTCATCGATCCTGTACGTGGAAAAAATTTTATTCAAGGTCAAAGAGGTCAAAAATGGGTTTTTTGCATTTTTCAGCAAAATGGTAAGTTTTGTCATAAAATTACGTCAGACAAAAATTGTAGATCATATAATTATCTATAAAAAATATCTCAATACGCTTTTTCCTAAGAGCCACCGTTTCTGAGATATATGCTACTACAAAAAATTAAAGGAACAAAAAAAGTGATTTAGTGATTTTTGAAGGGCTGTATTTACGTGAAAAATGGTCATATCGGGATGATAAAAAAGCATTTTGAAGCTCCAAGATTCTAGTTTTTAGATCTTTCGTCCAAAAATTTTTAAGAATAACAGTTATCGAGCAATTGTAAGGAATAACACAAAAATTGAAAATTGAAAATTTTTTGCTCTTTTCCTTTCGATCTACGGGCTAAAAAATTTTTTTTACAGTAAAGCCATGGTATTGACTTGATAGCCTGTTTATTCAGCTTCAATTTCCTTTTTAAAATTTTTCTCTACGTTGAACTGTTCCGGAGATATCCAATTTTGAATGCAAAATAATCCTTTTTTTTAACCATCGATATTTCAGTAATCAATGATTATCTCGATATCTCAGTAATCAGTGATCAGGATCGATGAGGACTTTTCAACACTTATTCATAATGGTGTTCGGAACATTCATACCAATTTTCAGCTCTGCCCTAATTTTTGTACCCTTGCATGTTTAAATTGACCGGTGTATAATGCAAGTCCTAATTTTTGAAAAATGATAATATCAATTCAGCCTTAATTAATTTATTTTTTTTACACGTTACATTAGAATAAATCCACCTATTAGTCGAAACTAAACACACATAGAAGATATACGATACACATAATACTGCAAAGGTTCGGTTGTATTTTCGTTCTATGTTTCGAGATTCTATGTCGTTATCGTCGGAACCTCACATACACACACACACAAGAACAAACTCGTGCATGTATGTCGACGTTAAACGACTATCGCGAATCGAGAATCGCCTGCCTGACTAGAGCGAGTATAGTCAAATTGAACACAACGCGAAACATTTCACCAGTAGTCGTAATGTTCAGCTGTTTGTCTAATGTTCAGCTGCGCTTTCGGGGGAAAAACTTGTTTTGTCGTCCTCTAGTCAACCATGTGCGGAAAACTTCTATAAATGTGAAAAACTAAATAAACTCGACCGTACGGTGCAAATTTTTGTATATGTTTAGACGTAAACATTCGTAACCAATTTATGTTTTTGTGTACGAAAATAAAATAAAAATTAAAACATCGAAATTTCGTATTTTTCGAAATGGAACACAATTGGATGTTAATTGAAATAATGATTCCCTAGTGACAGTAGTGATTGTTTTTTTCTGCATGTAGTGTATCTACCAATTTAGAAAATAAAAGTGTCAAAAAAATTGGTGTGATTTTTAAAAATAAATTGTTTTCCAGTTGTGTAATTTAAAACAATTGAAAAAGTTATTTCCAAAAACAAAATATTTAAAATAGAGGTAAATTTTGTTTTTAGAAGTATTAACAGTTTTTAAACAATTGCATGCTGATATTGTTTTTTTTTTCAAATGTTTCCAAACGACTGTATTCAAAATGCTGGTGATCTCCTATTTTGAAAATTTCACTGAAAGTAAAATTCGGTTGTTTCCTTGTCTTGACGGTCGTAACTTGATAGCGTCCAAATACTTAATCGCAGAAGGATGAAATTAATTTAATAAGCAACAACAAAATGTGTCTTTTGGGACCAATGAAATCGAAATTAAATTTTTGTTTATTTTATAGCAGAGAATGCTCTTTCAAAGTACATTTTTTTCTTAAGATTTTCCTTTGCCAATAATATCAAAATTTCATATTATGCTTTGTGTCTAAAAAAAACTTTTAGTGCTCCGTACATAATTGCCAAAATGGAACATGTTTCTCTGTCATAAACAATTTTCTCTGAATCTCTTTGACGTAAAAATTTGAAATTTAGTCCCGAAGTGGAGTGTAAAGGCACGATTATAGACGTGAAGTACAAAAAGTCAAGGGAGGGGCAAAGTTTTCAAGGGAATCGTATAGGGTATTAAAGGAAAACTTATCGAAGCACGAAGTCTACATTAATATTTTTGGGGGAAAATTTTTAAAAATTCATATCTATCATGAACATTGAGAATGATGTGTAGACTGAGTTACATTAAACTTAGGTTTAGAAATAACTTATTGTACGGAATACCATTTGTGCAAGTAGGACTTATAGTTGATCATTGTTCCTCTTTTGATATTTGTCTCCATTTTGACAGATTTTGTTACAGTGTTATTGAGGGATGTAACTAACGATCGGATAAAAACGGGGCCGAGTGTAGTTGGAAAAGCCTAGTACAGCCGACGAATATTAATTAGATAATTTTCATGTGATCCGTATCAAATAGATTTGTTGACAAAATTAGTTAGATACAAAAGTTAAATAAGTTATTTACATATAATTTGGGTTTATTGGTAACATCTGTGCAGCTAACAATATACACATACAATTTTTTTTTATTAGTGTTGACCTTTGATCTATTAGTGTTTTATAATAATATAAGCTGTTAATAAGCATTTAAGGTGGTTAGTACGTTAGAAATTAATTAACACTAAGTTTCAAAAAAAAATCTGTCAGTTATTGTTGTAAATTCAAATTGGTTAAATGTTAAGTTTTTTTCCAAATCTCTTTTGTTTTTCCTACTTTTTTAAATTTTCCAATTTAAAGAAAAAAAAACATTTAATTCAAAATTACAGTCGCGAAATAAGTCTGCAATTTTTGGAAAATTTTTTTGTACTGAACTGCGATTTTGTAAGTTATGTATGATTTTATTTTTGATAATTATGCAGAAGCACGGCGTCACCTATTTTTGGCTCTAAAAGAAAAACTAGTGATTCGATTTTAATCATTTTTTTTACGCTACAGCGGATTAGATTAAAAAATACTATAGATCGGTACCGACAATGGAAAGGCTGGGAAACTGTTTCAAAACTTGATAAAATTCAATTTTTTCAAATTTTCTTTTGTCATTTAGTGTGTATGCGTTTATATGAGTGTTTGAGTGCATAGTCTAGTAAAACTGACCAAAATAAATACTTTTTCAAGAATAAAAAAAATCGATATTTCGTTGCATTTTGGAAATATTGAGCGCGGAAATTAGAAAAATTCACTTAATTTTAACGACTACGATTACTTCAACGTAGTGATTTGAGTGCATATTCTGGTAAAATGGATCAAAATGGATCTTCAAAAGAATGCTGGTGTCTTAGAGCCCATTCCACACGATTATTCTTGTTGTTATCGGAGAGCCAAGGCTACTTCCTGGCTTTCCGCCTTTTTAAGCCTCCTTGTGTAATTCTTCTTCTTACAGTTCGAGAACTAATTGGTTTGCCAATATCTCTGATGAAGCTGCAGCGAGTTCAAAAGAAGTTCTTTTGCGCTCCTTAAGTGAGTCACGGATAAGTTGTCTAACCTAGCGGTTAGTAGTAAGGCGTTTTCTGCTCATTCTCATTTTGTTTGTGTGAGAGCCAGTCTCCGCGAACCATTTAATGGTAGATTGCACTGCACATCGTTAAACTTTTACTAATTTAGCAATCTCTCTTTGAGTCTTCCTTTCTTCATATGACATCTGGATTTTTATTCGTATTTCTGGGTTAAGTTCTCGTTGTTTCGGCATTTCGTATTACAAACTGTCTCTACTATACAAATAAACAACACTCAGCAGCTTCTTGTTAATCTGAGAGTTAATAAAAGACTAACAAAAAAATTACATTATTTTTTAAAAAACTTCATATTTCACGTTTTGTGGACCAGGTGTTTTATGATATCTTAAAATCCATTATCTATTGTTTAAAATTAACTTTAAGTATTACCTTTCAGTCTATTATTAAACAGATAAGTCACTTTTAGGCCGGATTTAGTAACTAAAGCAGGTAACTAAAGCAAGTAGCTAAATTGAATATTTTTTTTGTTTAGTGGCTGTCTACACACAATTTAGTAAATTGATTTAGTATTAGTTGAAGTAGTAATACATAACCTAGTAAAACTAAATTAAAAATGGTACATACATAGTTGTCAATAAATTCGTTGTGCACTACAAAAATATATCAGATATATTAATAAGCGATTTAACCAGAAAAAAATGTGACATTTATGTTTGAACTGACTTGTTGGTTCGACCTTTTATTATATTTATATATGATTTGTCAAAAATATATCCTATAAAAATGAAAAAAAAGTTATATTTCTTTTATTATTATTAGATGAAGAGTGGTTGTCAGACGAGTTTCAATTTTTAATCAAGTTAACTTCAGTGACTTTTTTTGATATTTATAATTTATATAATACAATAAGTCCAAAATTCCCAAAAAAATATTTGCAATAAACAAATATTTACGCGTCTATATTTGTATATTCGAAACCTACTAAACACTTTGCGAAACTAATGTGTTTACACTGGTACAAATAACAGCAAGTTCAAAATACCCCTGTCGCAGCACCTGCATAACATAGCGAATTTCCAAAGATTAGATAGTGGCACATCTCATATAACAACCTATATTAATCTACAATAGATTAATATTGTAATAGTGGAAAAAATTTCGAAATCGGTTCAGTAGTTAATTTTTGGTGTTTTTAGCTTGCTAGGATCTCATTTAACATAACTTATAGCCATCAAAAATAGTTTAGCTTTTTAACAGTGAACAAATTTTCAAAATCAGTGATGATGTGTTTTTGAAAAGTTGGTTAATTTTTAGTTTAAATAAAAAATGAAAACTGAAACAGATATAAATATTGTTATTGTAGTGACAAAAATGATGAAATATTTATTGTAAAGAAATTTAGTAAATTTCTTAATTTTTTTCAAAATCTAGTTCACTTAGAACAGTGTTTTAAAAACCTATCTTATGTAAATTTTTAAAATAACTTTTGCAGTACATTTATTTATAAAATAGTGTATGTACAAAATTGCTTTGTAAAATTTATATATATACATATATATATATATATATATATATATATATATATATATATATATATATATATATATATATATATATATATATATATATATATAGTGCGTTCATTTCAAGATTCCACATTGCATAATATAATATAGTATATGAATGTTCACTTCAAAATTACACATAGGGAAAATTTCAATGGTAATTTATAGCGTTCCTATGGAAATTCAATTTTTATTTTCATAGAAGTATTGGTGTTCAGTTAAAAATTACAGATTAGTATTACTGAATAGCAAATTTTATTGAATAATTTATTTAAGAAACAAAAATTAACAAATTATGTTGTTTATAGAGATATTTGACGTGAAAACGAGCCAATATTTCTCTTCCCTTGAAGTACTACATACATGTTTTTTATTTTTCATTTTTCTTCCATTTCAAGTATACTAATAATTGATATGTTTTACTTTTAATTGCAAATGAATTATTTTAAAATATTCTGACAACATTTTGAAAAATGAAGCGTTATTTGTAATTTCCGTAGAAACACTATCTCCTGGATTTCCTATGTGTAATCTTCAACTGGACGCACTGTATATATATATATATATATATATATATATATATATATATATATATATATATATATATATATATATATATATATATATATATATATGTTATATATAGTATTTTTACTTTTTTTTGAAAGAATTTCAGTATCCAGTTTTCATTTTATAAATAAAAAGTATCTTTGGCATTTTTGTGACTGTAAATATCAGTCCAGTCAATACAATTTACAGTTATATTAAAATAATTTAAGTTATTGTACGTGAATTGTCTTTTCAAGATTGTTTCGCGCTTTCTTGTAATTTTTACATTCAGTTTTATTTGTAAAAATATGCTAAAATGATCCGCCAAGGAATCATCTAAGATATTTAATCTGAAATTATTTTCATGTTTATTTACTATAATATTGTCAAGACACGTACTAGAATTTTTAATTACTCTAGTGGGAACATCAACTAAAAGTTTCATATCAACAGCATGCAAAAGATCCCTAAACCGTTGAGTATCAGTGTTTGTGCTTAAAAAATCAATATTAAAATCACCAGTGATTATAATATGTTTACCAAGTGTTTCCAATAAGTGCAGTGTAGTGTGCATTTTTTGCAAAAAACTGTCAACATCAGCAGCTGGTGATCGATAAAAAGCTGCAATTATAGTATTTAATTCCAATAATTCTACACAAGTCAGTTCAAATATTTTCTCTACACACAGGTAATTTAATTTGTTAAATTCTCGATAGCCAATGTTGTCTTTTACATAGATTATGACACCTCCATGTATATATGTATTCCTACAAAAGAAATTTGCTATTTGAAAATTTGGTATTTTATATAAATTTACTTCGTTCTCTTTCATCCAATGTTCAAATACACACAGTACATGAATGTTTTTTAGTTTAGTTAAAATTTCAATTTCAGGTAATTTATTTTTTATGCATTGTACATTTACTGCGTACACATTAATATACATGTCATCATCATCGGGTGTTATTTTAACTTCCGATTGTTGCCAGTTGTCTCCGAAAACGAAACCTCCGTATTTCGGTATGGGCGGGCCACGTAGTCGGTTTATATAATTCCTCCATTAGACCCAAATCAGCACCGATTTTAAAAGTGTGATACGTAGCATTCTGATTTTTTGTCATCAATTCACAATCAAATTCACTGTTTGGAAATTGTTTTTTTAAATATGATTTGACATCTTCTTGTGTAAAACTTGGTAGAAGTCTGGATACACATATCCATGCTTTCTTTGGAACCGCTTGCAGCAGTGAATTAGTATTATTATTTGAGCCAGTTACAATATTTTTTGTAACTGTTTCGGTTTAACAGATTTTAACTTTTCCGAGTAGCTGGCCGCAGGAATCTCAATTTCAGTTTTAGAAATTCTTTGATCATTTTCACAATTAGGTAATTTTTTTGTATTAATATTTCTATTATCACAGTTATTCAATAAATTTTGATTATTTTGGTTAACCTTTTCGATAACTTTCAACTTATTGTTTTCAATTTTATTTTCAGATTTTTCTAGCCACTGTATTTTTTCTTTTAACAGTTTAATATTTTCTTGAAGTACTAGATTTTTGTCTTTCATTTCCACAATTAATTCGTCCCGATAGTTTACTTTATTTGTGTCAGTATTGTCGCTAATACTGACAGTTGGCATTGTATCTTGAAAATTGTCTTCAGTTAGTCCAAATAAATTTTCAAAAAATTTATTTAAAACTAAATTTTCTGAATAATATATATATATATTCTGAATAATACATACCGTAGTTATGTATACTCATTGATTTAAGTATTTCACAAATAATTAAAATTTATTTCAATATTTGACAGGTATTGAATGATTGTTGTTTATTGTTTATGTTCTTCTGATTAAACGGATTAAACTGATTAATGGAATTCAGAGCCATCTGTTTTATAAAAGTTTGAACTACCTAATTTGAATCTTTAGAAATTAATTTTTATTTTTTTATTTTAAATTTAATATATAAATAAATAATACATAAAATTTAAATTTTTTAGAAATGAATTTTAATTTTTTTAAATATAATATATAAATAACATTTTTGATTGACCATATTGCGAAAATTTTAATGGCAAAAATTAAAAATTTTTTTTTAATAGGAATTATTTTTTTTTTAAATTAAAACAAAAGCAAATGATTTTATATTAAATTGACAAAGAGCTAATATGTCTATATGCATATAAGGACATGTTTACACTATGAAAAATATGTAAAAGACTTATTTGATCAAAGAAAAATTATAGTCTAGCTGACCAAATTCTATAATTTATTAATCCTCTAATCATTATTACATATTATTTTTTTTGTATTTTGTAATCAATTTGATCAAAGATAGTTAATATGTATTTAAGAGTATAATCATGTGGTTGTAAACAAAGTATATAATTTTAAATGTGTAAGACAGAAACAGAGAATCTTTAAGTCAAAATTTTGAAAATTATTTTCAATTTTTCTGGAGAATGAGCCAACATACAAAGGTAGCTTAGAGGAGCTTTAATATGTCATTTTTAATGTACTTTCGATTCGTCAAAAAAAATCTTTCGAATTCTAATGTCTTTAGCACTTAGGACACTTTTGTCAAAAGTGCCCAAAAAACCAACTTCTGGGCATCCGATGTGTCTGGCTAACGAACTTAGCCTAGCAAATCGATATTCCAGTTTGCATACGAAATTTCATAAGCATTAAACGTTTCGTTCGAGAGTTATCGCGTACACACATAAATACATATATATATATATATATATATATATATATATATATATATATATATATATATATATATATATATATATATAAATTTTAGTGAAGTAGATTTTCGGGTTCTAGAGGCTCCAAAACAAATTTCTGCCATAGTCCCGGGCTTAGGTCTTACCATAAGAGCTACGGTAAAAGCTGAATTTCATTCTGGAAATTCGCTAAAAATAAAGTGGGGGTAAGCTACTTGCACAAGTAAATAGAACAGGCTTCTATTTACTTGACTAAACAGATTACTAAATTTCTTACTTGCACTTGCACTAAATACAACTGTCTACATTACAAAAGTAACTAAATTTTAACTTGATTAAGTAACTTGCTTTAGCTACTAAACACGTGTAAATACGGCATTTAAACTAATTTATGAGTTACACGTGTTTTATGGGGGTGCTTAATACATTTGGCCAAGACTGTATATATATCAGACATTTTTTTTTTCTTCAGAATCGTGTTCTACGGGTTCGACAACGGATAGCGCCTCTACTCTCGCCTCTTCCCGTTCTTATAGTATAAACTGTATAAGTCTAAATTTTTCAGTTGAAAAATGTATATCGAAAATGTATGAAAAATGTACAACTAATAATATGTATATCGAAAAGTCATTCAGTAATCATTTGAATGTTCTAATGCTCCAACCACCTTAAACCATATTCAATTTCAATTATTTTCAATAATAATTTTCCATGGTTTTTTGTTATTTGATCGCATTTGTTTCAAATAATTAAAATGCGGTTTAATTGTTTCTAATAATTTGTTATGTTAAAACATATTTGAATAGTAATTTTAGTTTTAAATTACAATAATTGTATATATTATAGTTTCACGCAACAATATAATAATTATAATTAAAAATATCGTAATAGGTATATAAAATTATACTAATTTGATGTTTAGGATTATCTCTAAAAAAAGAAACATGAAATACTAGGTAGAAGTAAATTAATAAATAAAAACTACATTGGGTTGGATAATTAGAAACTAAAATTAATAATTCTGCATTTAGTTTATTGGTTGGTCAATTAGTTGGTCGACAAAACGATTTTTTCAAAGGATTTTAACGAAACATCTCTAAATATTTATTTAATTCAATATCAATAATACGAGCCCTTACCGAAAAAGAATTGACCACCCCAATTTTGAGAAAAACGATTTCCATGTTTTGTAATTTTAGCACGGACTCTTAAGGGAAAAGTCTATTTTTTTGAAAAAAATTAAAACGTGTCAAAGGAATTTGATAAATATTTAAAATGTTATAAAATACAAAGTTACAAACCATATTTAATAAGGAATCAAAATTATTGACCACGCCGGTTTTAAAATATAATTTATAAACATAATTTTACAACGGTTTTACAACGATTTTTTGACAATGTTTTTATATTGCTACTGCTTATATGTTTTTATAAGCGCGCGAAAATTAAAAAAAAAAAACAAGTGGTATACAGATATAATCACTGAAATATATTACCTAGTACATACATTATTTAATTTTTGATAAAAGAATTTTTGAGATGTACTTTTGTACTTGACTATCTCAGAGCAACTACGTTAAAACCAGTTAAAACAAAAATTACTCGACTACGGTGACGATCATAAATATAAGGATATTAAAGGTGATAAAAGAAAATTTTCTTTTTTTACTTAGTAAATTAGCGTTAAAATTATCGTTAATTTCGAATCGATACAGATGGTATAGTGAAAATCAATTCATATTTTGAAAATAGTTAAAAAAAAAAACTGAACGGATTCGATTGAGCTAAACAGTAAATTATACAAGAGATGAAACTAATACTCGTTCAAATAATTTTTTTGTCAAAACTTACCAAAATAGAAACGTTTTTCAAATATTTTTTTACACCATTAAAATAAGGTGGCTTTTGAAACATTGCTCTAAGTAATTGGGTTTTCGAAAAAATCAGAATGAAATTTTTGTTTCAAAAATTTTTTAAAATTTTTATTAGAATATCGCAAAGAGTGGGAAGAAAATCACACATCACAATAGATTTTTGAACCATTATTCGATATTAACAATGTTACGCAGGATGCTCTAACAGGGGTATTTTACATTTATCACTTTTTTAAAAAATAACTCTATGACATATTTACCTGTTGGCAAATCTTAGGTTTTATTGGTAATTCTTGGGATTTACTTCAATTTGTGCTTTTTTTCGAGAATTTTTTGATTCGGGTATGAAAAACCGACATAAATATCTGTGCACTTTCTTCTTCGTAGCATCTTCGGGTGTCTTGTCGAGAGTGTAGGGCCAGCATTACAAGTAACTATAGCAAATTATTTAAAAATAAATACATATATTTAAAATTATAATGCAAATGTGTGTTTGTCTGTCTGTCGGTCTGTGAATATAGTAATTTAGATTGTTACAAATAAACTATATTCATTACTGTCTAACTTTTTAATATTATGAAAATGACATTTTATTAGTAAATGTATCAAAAAGTTTTAATTAATTATTTCGTGGAAGTATTTCCAAATTTGACATGTTAATTTTCAATTTTCAATTTAGTTTAACAATTTAAAAAAAAATACTTAGTTTTAATTTTAGTTTTAATACAGTATCCTCCCTTAATGTCACCGTGGTGGAGTAGGGTAGAGAGGGGCTAGTTAAGCATAGGTGTAAGTTGAGCAATCGAAATATCAAAACTGTACATCGCACGTTAATACATTAAATGGCGGATAGAAGCAGGCAGGAGAGGGGAACTTGATTTGTTCCGGAGGTATCCTACTTTGAATGCAAAAGGATCCATAGTGCTTTAAAATATTCGATATCTCAGTAACCAGTGATCGGACAGAAAATTGAAGGGCAGTTTTGGAATACGGAATAAGTTCCTTACAAGGCTATGCCGCGTACTTTAGGAAAAAAAATTTTCATCCTTAATTTCAATTTGAAATATGTGGAAAAGAGGGACTTTTTTCCTTGTTGCGAAAAATTGTCCACGTCCTTGCGAATATTGATGGGTAATTTAAAGGTTGTAGGAATGTTCATACCTCAATGTACCCGCAATAACCCTGCAAATTTGCAGATCGATCTATCGAATGGTTTTCCTAAACCGTTTGTTCAAATTTTCAAAAAAAAAAAAAAAAAATTAAAATGGCACAATTGAATGAACAAAATTGAATGGAAAATTCAACTTTTTTAACAGTTAGGTATCTTTTATCCATTAAAATTTAAAAATTAAGAAAAAAACAATTTTTCAAAAGTTTCTTCAAAATTTGAAAAAAATTAAAAAATTAAAATTAAATTTTAAAAAAAAATTTTTGGAAAAAGTTTGAAAAAAAAATCTTTTAAATTTTGAAAAGTAATTTTTTTTTTAATTTTTAAATTTTAATGGATAAAAGATACCTAACTGTGAAAAAAGTTGAAAAAAAGTTGAATTTTTCATTCAGTCTTTTGCATTCAATTTTGCTCCTTTAATTTTTTTTTTTTTTTGAAATTTTGAATAACCGGTTTCTGTGAATTAAGAATTGGAACATGACGTTCTCAATACCGTCTTTAAATAAACGACCTTAATCAGCTAAAATTAGAAGTGGCCATATGTGGGGGTATTATTTTCGTGGAAACGTATTTTCCGGTGTTCCGGTAGTCAACGGTACTGGTAGATGAGAGTATTGTACAATTTTAAATGGCTTTGTTAACAGATTCTGTACATGAACAAGTCTTGTGTAGGTACCTACTCTTCTGATTTTTTTTTTTTTGAAAAATTATAATTGAGGTCTTAAACTTAGGAAAATGGAGGAAATTTTCGTGATATTCAATTTTTTGAGAATTAAATAATTTATTGGAAATAAGTTTGAAAGATTTACTTTATGAAAATTTATATAAGAAAATATGGAAATCACTTTTCATCCATAAATAATTTATAATGTTTATTGGAAATGGTTTTCATATATGGTGGTTAATATGTATTAATCCGTTATAGGTATATCATATCGATTGAAATAAACAGACGATAGTTTAGATGGGAAAACCCAAGATTTGATGAAAACTATTATCGGTTATATTTTGTATAAGATAAATAATATACCGCAATTTAGTGTTTTCTTACTGAAGTAAATAAATTGACAATTAAAATGGAAACATTGAAAAATTTTATAATATTTTTATTGTTAAGGTGTATAGAGAAGAGAATACAATAAACTGGCTAAAAACAAACAAATTTCAAAGTGAATTATCTTCATAAAAGTGAATAATGTTGCATTATGTTTAGGTCTCGCAAATCCCTTATATTACACTTGTTATTTGTATAACAACTATAAAAAAGGGCTCCAAACTATCTAGACTAGACTTGTCGCAATCTCCTGTTGATAGAATTTTTCAGATTTTTATCTTCAAATCTATTTTAGTGGTCCATTTGTCATAGGCGATATTCTTTGAAACTATGTATGTGACGTGAAAATTTGAAATTCAGTACAGAGATAGAGTGTGGTGGTCCAGTTGAATTTAAATTCTGGGGGTTAATTTCAGGAGGTAACCTGAAAAGTGGGAAAATTTTTTTTTCCCAAGAACATCGAGTAGGGTATCAAAGAAAAGCTATAATTAAAGCATGAAAGGTTAACTTTTGTTTTTTTGAAAAACTCTTTAAAAATTGCTGTCCCTTTTCACCAGAAGGATCGTTCAGACAAGTATGAAAAATTCAGAAACACTAAGCATGAGGTGTGGGTGGATTGGACGAAAATTATCAAGACTGAATTTCATTTCGTAATAATTATGTTAGTCATTTTAAACGGGTATTTTTATGAATTCTTTAAAAAATTAGTTCTAAAAATTAAAGATGAAGGAAAAAAACTGACAAATCTATATATCTACAAAAAATATAACTATTTCTGCACATTTATAAGAAGTTACTTTTATATATTTGTTATCGTATCTGCAGAAATAATAGATCCAAAATATCCGAAGAAATTGAGGGAAACTTTTAAGTCATTTTCTGATTTTGAAAAACTATTGAAAGAAAAACGGACGGCGTGCACGTTAGTACATTCAGTAAATATTTCTTTTCTTTTTTCTGCTAAGCATAAATAGGCCATAAAATTTATTCGTGAGGGAATAGTATATTGTGCAATAAGTGTGGGAAATTGTCGATTGCCAACGAAAGCGAAGTTGAGCGCACGAACGTAGTGAGTGCGCTTATTCGCTTGAGTGGACAATCAACAATCCCGCACGAGTTGCACACACTATTTTTTATTACGAATTTCACATACTTTTTTCTATTATTATTACTATTTTTGACATTTTTATTACTTTTTAAAATAATATTTTTGAGTGTTCGTCTTTTTTTTCTGAATTAAATATTGTTCAAATTACTTTGTTGGTGCTTTCTATAGAAATAATTATGAAATATTTATTAAATAAAAAATCAAGAGGCGGCTTTGCGTGTTTTGATTAAATTTTGCGTGATTTATTGTCAATTTGCGTGTAAAAAGTTTACTTTCCGCACGCAAAAAAGTATATGGGAAGAGTACAGTGGGCAAACAGCTATCTTGCGTACAGAAATGTGTACGCCATGTTAGTACTTCTCCCGCATGAGTAATAACAAATATTTTATTTATCCTCATATGCTGTTACAACACACTATGGGCGCAAGTATAACTTGCATCTAACAACTTGTTTAAGTAAGTTTTTACAATAGAGATAGATTTGCTTTTGAACACCCGGTATATTATTTGAAATCACATGTCAGCTAATATTTGACGGCAGCTAAGTGGCAAAAACATTATATTTTAAATATAAAATACATATATGAACATAAATAATATACAATACATGTTATAGAATACATTTACACAGAATCAATAAGCCATGCAAGTCGATGCTGTTCCACCATATATAAATATGTACTCTTGTATAATATATTAAGTATTAAAAACCATTTTTTACGCGGTAACTCACCGGAATGTATTAAAAATTGATATGAACTTTTGAACTATACCAGAAAAACGCACACATGTTTAACTTACAATACAACAAGTATAGGTGTATATATAGGTGTACCTATTTATCACAGCTTTTTTGTGCTTTTATTTATTTTATTTTCGTTCAAATAAAAATTCTCAGAATTGGCATAAAAGAATCACATCAAATCATGTTACTGAAAGAAGAAAGGTTGACAACATCAATGTTGTACGACTTGACCGTCCAGCGACTCACTTCTTCCCCCACTCTGTAGCGTCATTTCGAAAAAATCGATTGTCGATTAAATGTTGTCAGGTACGATACTTCGCGGTTAAAGGCATCGATCAGCTTTCTTTGAAGTTGAAATATATTCTATCGCACTTAGAGCCGTCCAAGTATACTCATTCTTGCGCTGCCACCATTCAGACAGTTATGGTGGTTATAAACATCGTTTCAGAACGTAATAATCATAGAATATTCCAGATGTAACCACTTAATTAGAGTTGTAACCACTATTCAGTAGTTATTCGATTTTTTCTTCCAAAGGTAGATTTTCACTTGCAAGGACACTCGTATGTAAATGTGGAGTTTATTTTCAAAAAACAATTTCTAAGAAAAAACTGATTTTGAGGTTAATATAGAATTGTAAACTTTATTAAGAAAGCCATTATTTTAAATGGAAATCTTTTTCAAAAACTGATTAAAAAGTACCTAAAAAGGACATCAAATTGTAAGTTTATTTTCAAAAAGAAATATCTGAATGAAAATTTTTTTTCAAAACGCAATTTCTGAAATTTTATTTTTAAACTGAAATATCTTTAATTTCTTGAATTAAATAATGACCCTTATTTTGAAATTTTTAACGTGTAGGTATAAAGGTACCTTAGTAAAGATAAAATACAAATGAAACGGAAAATCCAACAAAAAATATTACGCTTTAAGCTTTTTAACTGATTTTTTGTTGCACGGTCACAATAGTATCATTGATAATACTATTAATAATACTATTATATGAAATAATATGAGTAGCGTGTTACTACCATTAGTGTCTGAAAGAAATACCGGAAGCAAATAGAAGAAAGTGCTACAAGCCGAAGGGAAAGAAAAAAATATATAAGTCTAAATTACTTTATGCTATTCCATATTTTTATAAAATAAAGCAAATATTTTACTTAGCAAAAAAATCACGTTTATTTTTTAATTTTGACAATTGTTTCAAGCTTAAAAGCCCATTTTCAAACAAAGTAAGATGACTTTATTTGTATGAAGCTAGAAAAAATTTTTAAAATTTAATTTTTACAAACAATTTTGAGAAAGTCATAACAAAAAAAAGAAATACGAAAATCAAGTTGAAGATGAAAAAAAGCGGCAGAATGTGACTCATTGGGGTCAAAATTTAACGTAATACTAATTGCGTGGGAAAAATATGGAATATTATTCATTTTTATTTTCATTTTAGGCAATAAATTTATTACTTTTTTGTAATTTTATTTTCAAAATGAAATATTATAAAGTTTTATTTTCAAAATGAATTTTCTTTTTTTTGAGAACACATTTTTAAGGGGATTAATTTGAATTAGATTTTTATACTGACTGAGGTTCTTCTTTATAGCATCCCAACTTTGTTATTCACTGGTAAAAAATCCGTAAAAATTTTGCTGCCGTTAGATATAGAAAATCTCATTTGTTAGTAATTGCTTTTTGAAAATAAGCTCCACAAATATACATTCAGCTAAAAATTATGTCTACTTGCTCGTATAAGCATCACTTGCATGCAAGTGTAAATTCTTATACAAATTTACTTTTGAAAGTAAAAATATTTCTACTTTTGTTGTTAAGAGTAACCCTTGCCTAAATTTAAATTGATGGAATCTGTAAAATTATCAAAATATCAGAGCGTAAGGAGACAATATGAACAAAATAATCTTTTTTATGAAGAGTATGAAGCAATGATCAGCATTTCTATTAATAATTTATTAGTATAGGATGTGCCTTAGCTAACTTTTTATGTACTTAAAAATGTTTTCTGGTGATCGGGACTTGTTTCTTTTGTCTGTGATAAAATTGTAGTGGTGTTTTTATAATTGGCAGCAAAATTGTCAAATTAAAACATTTAAAGAAAATACGCATTTTGGCTTTTAGTGGATACTACTTACATGTGAATACATTTTTTGGCCATGTTAATGGTCATCTTTCGTCAACAATAATTTTATGCAAGTATATACTTGCACGTAAAAATCTAGCTAAACACAAAAGTTAAGCTAAAAAAATTTTGAGAACTACTGTAAGGCCAGTCGCGCACTAGCAACTTTTGCAATAGGCAACTGAATAGTTTAATCACTTAAAAGTTGCTTTTTCTTTTTTACAAGCGCGCACTAGTTGATTAAATAGTTGCTCTATACAACCAATACCTATACAATTTTAGTAGAGAAATGGATTTCATAGTAATTGCATGTGTTTACGTTCTGGAATTATGGAAAAAGAAATAAAAACGCAAACGATTATGGATTCATCCATTAGTGAGCCAGAGGCTTCTTAACGGTCAATTTTATAAATTATTTCAAAATTTAAGGGAAGATAAAAATAAATTTTTTAATTATTTTCTTATGATTGTCGAAATTTTTGATAATCTGTAATATTAAGTTCATCTCAATTCTCAACAAACTTTTCACATACCTACCTAATTCAACCCATAATTTTTTTTTAAATTTTTATCCGAGTATTGTTAATTTTGTATTATAATATTGTTGGTCGTTTCTCGATCTCACTAATAAAATCTTCAACATTCAACGCCATAATTCAATTTCACAAAAACAAATAAAAATTGGTCATAAGAAATAGTTATAAGCAACTAAATAGTCACCAGTGTGCTCCAACTAACTTGAACATGCATGTTCCATTATCATCGGCAACAGTTCATTCACTCATAAAATAGAACATGATGTAATTTTTTAGTTACCTCAATTTAAAAATCACCAATAGGCTGGGTTCAATACAAAACAATACGTTTTATACTCGGTGATTTAAAAGTTGCTTTTAGACGTGATAAAAAAATTGCTAGTGCGCGGCTAGTCTAAGAGGTTTCATTTTATACGGTTGTAAAGGATTTCACTTTAAAATTATTATAATAACAGAAAGATATTAAAAACATTTCCTTTATTGTCACTACCACACAAAAAAGATGCTTTTTGTTTTTGCCTGTCAAGTACGTAATGTGCCAAGTTAACTGTAAAAATTCTAACTACATTTAAAACGTTGTAATATTTCCTCAACAATTTTTCACTTTGTATTCTGAGTACCCCACTAAACCATAAATATCTTCTCTATTATCACAAGTGAAATAGTTTCTATAAAACTTTTGAACAAACTGACAAGTCAGTTAAAAAAAAAAAGAATAACGAACAAACAAAAATGACTAACAAGAACAAATCAATTGTAAAAGCAAAACATTTCATTGCGCTACTACGTTTTGTTTTCCACATCTTTTACTGTTGTGTTATCATTCTGTTTATAGTTTGTATTTTCACAAAATAAAATTGTTTTTATATAAAAAAAAAAACTGAACAACGACGAAGAAAAAGTTTACAGTGAAAAGTCGTCTTCTTCGAACAAAGAATAAAGATAAATAGAAATGAAAAATACGGGTAAAAGTTAAAGAATACTGAAAATAAAATAAAAACAATATAATAAAAATTTTGTACCTACCATCAATTTTGATAAAGTGATCGAGTACGATAATATATTAAAAAAATAAATATTGTTTAAGAAAAAAAATATCTAAATAAATAAATATTTATTCTTGGGGTTTGCTATTTGATTGTGTTTACCGTTTGCATTATTTTTCTTAACGATAAGTGAAAATACAGTCGAACCTGGATAAGCGAGAGTTGAAGAGACCGCGATCTATTTTTCTCTTATAGAGGTTTCTCACTAACCCGAGTTTCTAGCTTACAGAAGTACGGGAGAAGTTTATCTCACTTATAGAGGTCTAGGAAAAACACAACCAACATGTACTGAGAAACATGCATATATTGTATGGATATTATTTATTAGAATAATATACATATACATATTTGAACATAGATAAGCTTACAAAAAAAAAATCCTTTTTGGCTATTCGAATAGAAAATGAAATTCTCGAATTATAAGAAGACAAGAACATAAGCACATTCAGGCATTCTAATAAAATATGTATAAGTTCTTTGAAATTTAAGAATGAGTCATAAATCGCAAATGTTAAATACGTTTAACTGTCGCTTATAGAGGTACAGGCAATTAGCAGTCTCAGTTATAGAGGTCCACGAGCGAAAAACGACTCTCACTTATACAGGTTTTTGTTTCTCACTCATAGACGTTTTAGAGTGGTAAAGTTACGGGACCTGGCAATTACTCTCACTTACAGAGTTTTCTCGCTTACCCAGTTCTCCCTTATCCAGGCTTGACTGTATATTGTTTAGATACGGAAGAAACATGCTACGGCCATTCCAGTTTGAATTAAAAACATTGAAAAGAAGAAAAATCATAAATTATAGCTACCGATTATTTATAATAAATTCTATTTTAGAGAAATGAAAAGATTTAAGGTGGTTAGTGTATTAGAGTAGGAATTTAGTTAATCAAAATTACAATTTATTAGTGTACTAATTTGTAGATCAGAGTTTCACAAAGCTTTGCGTCGCACAGTGGGGCCAAATACCATTAAAGACGGCAAAAATACAAAAAATTAAAATATAAGCTACAATTTATATGACCCCTTAAATCAATAGCCATAATATTCTAGCAACGACCTCTTTAATTAACTTATGTAAAATAGCGCGCGGGGTGCAAATATATCGACTATTATTTGTTATTTCTATAAATTGATTGCTTTTTAAACGATATCATTGTATGTAAAGTAGTGATTTTTGCGGGACCGTTATTTAAGTTATATATTTAAGTTGAATTATCTAGAAAAATTCTGTAAAAATTAATTTCTCAAAGAATTTTAGTTACGTATCCAATCGAATCCAACGGATATATTTGTGGCATTTGATAAAACAATTAGTCTATTTTGGTATTATGATTGCAGTGTTTGCACTAAATTGCACCGTTTTTCAAAATTTGCTGATTTTATTTCCATTTATTTCAGCAAAATGCATCAATAAGAAGCTTCGAAAGTTCATATAAGCTCTCAGTGGTGCACAAAAATATCAAATAATTAAATAAAACACTCGAATTTATTAGATTTATGTAGGTACCGAATATCCCAGTTAAGTTAAAGCTAAAATTAAGAGTATCATCGAAATTCGTTGTCAAAAATTCACTAGTAAGCGGAAATGAAATCGAGTTGTATGAAAAAAGTCTTAACCTAGGGTCAAACAAAATCTGTAAATTTCAAATTAATGCGACGAATGGTTTTTGATATATTATTTGACTAACCGTTATGGGACACCCTGTATAGTGGGACACCCAGTATCTTATTAATAAATATCAAGTAAAAGTAAAATATATTGTTATATAACTATTCTGTAGTCAATAAAAGGACTAAATAATTTTTGCCATCTTTTACCTACTTTGGCCTCACTGTGCGTCGGTCAGAAAAAAAATTTAAATAAGAATGGATACAATGGACACTATTCTAATTTACAAGTTAAAATTAGGGATATAGCCTAAGAGCAAAATCACATTCGAAAAATAAGTTACATTTATTTAAACAAATTTTGCCATTTTTACAGAAAAAATGAAAATTTGGCACTCAAATTATTAAAAAATTTTGCAGCCAATAATTTAAACAAAAATAATTGGACTTGGTAACGTCATCACGTATACTACATTTCTTAAGAGTTCTAAAAACAGTAATTTTGATCCTAGAAATTTGATATTTGAAGTCACTCTATACTCTAGTTCTTAAAACTATACTTATAATTTCTTCATTTTTGACAAAATTAGGATTGTAAAGATAGCAGAGAAAATCACATATAGAAGAAAGTTAAATTATATTTCCTAAACGAATTTGGTTACTTTGACCTAAGAACATGATTTATGTGAAAGTAGATCACTAAATATAAGAGAGAAGTAACTCCCATATAATAGTAAAAGAAGGTTCAACACCACTGATTTATAAAATCTATGTGATACAAGATATAAAACACACAGTCAAAAAATTTGTGTTAAAATTAACACATTTCACATGTCCAGAACGGTCCACTCAATTTTTTGTGTTATTTTAACACAAAGCATATGTGTCAAATTTATACACAAGATTTGTGTGAATGATTTAACACACAAAAGGGCATACATTTTGTGTTAATTTTACACAATTACTTAGTTATAATTTAACCAGTAAATTTTTTTTTTATTTATTTATTATGTAAATGAAAAGAAATAGTAAAAAATAATTTTTCAGTAAGTACTTAAACTTTTTTACTTAATATTTCTACAATATTTGTAAAGATTTCGACGATCATATTGGTGCATTTCACTTGGTATTTGATGAAAATAATGTTGAAGCAATACCCAAAAATTATGAAGATCGTTGTCAAACTGAACGTCGAAGATAAAATGGAACCACTGTACTGTTCCTTGTTTACCTGATCTTCTTTGTCCTTTGAATTTAAGTAAATTCTGCAAACAAAGAAAGAAATTTAATCTATAATATTTTTAATTAACTTACCTAATCAATATATCATATCTATATAATTAAAATCAATTTAACTTTAAAATTACACTTTTTATTTTGAAATATTGCTATACAAGCTACCACTACCCCCGCTCTTAACTAAAGCAGTAAATGCGCGCCAAACCTTTTTTTTGGTGTGGGAAATGCATAAAAAAAGGTGTACTTACAGACATTCTTCCAAACTACACAAATATTGTGTTAATTTTTGTTGTTCAAAACAGATTAATATTTTTATTCTGTTAAATCAAAATTAAGACAAACACTAAATGTTACATAAACACAGGGTTGTGTTACTTATTTAACACAAAAATTTTAACCATTAGTTTTTTTTTTTACGCAGAAAACAAATTTTTTCACTGTGCATATAGAATTTGATATTTTCCAATGGAAAAATATTCTATTTGAGATTGCTGACGATCTGTTGTGGTCTTGAGCACACTTAGCTGGCATTCCAATTTTTTCTCTGATAAATTAATAGTAATCTTATACATAATATTTGATAATACTAAAGATACCATACTTTTTTTGTGCATCATATATTTTTAAATGAATGCCTTTTACGTAAGAACAGCTAGTAATCTATCATTCTATTATTTCTTAACATGTTTGCATACTTTTAGCAATCACTGTACCTACATGAGCATGTCGTGACACATGTAAAACATAATATTTTCTACCCTTTTCCGAAAGTTAAGTTATAATTTTCCGAAATCATATAAACTGTGGTCACTGTTTTACATTATACATGTTATACATATTATATCCCATGTTCGTACATACATATAAAATTCGTTATATTTTGATATAACCCCCATAAAGTGCTTTACCAGCGTTTCTAAATCTTTTTTCACTCACTGCCCGGTAGAATCTCGGAGGATCATATATGACGATTATTATCAGTGTTCTAAATCACATTTATATTTACATAATTTGGTTATTTTTATTTCTTTTATTTCAAAAAATTAAATCAATAAGTACTTGGACTTAAATTTGTAAATTCCTAAAATATTATTAAATTTATGGATACGAATATTACGAATTTTTTAAATTTAGTCAAATTTTTGTAGTTAACGTGCTTAAAACATAATTAAACTCAATTAAGTCATAGATAATGACTGGAATGGACCACTGAATGATTGGAATAATATAAACGTTATAATCCAGTCCAGCACTGGACTGGATTAGCTCACTGGATTATTGGACTGTAATAATGTGAACTGACTACAATAATTTTACTAATTACTTAATAATAATTATTACTGAATTTGAACTGAAAATTACTGAATTTCGTACTAAACCGATTAAGCTACAGGCTTAAGAGTTTCACAAGGAAAAAATTAAAATTCTGGATTCTTTTTTTATTTTTATAAAAATAAAAAAAACAAAGAACATTTCGAGGATTTTTTTTATAAACGTAATAATTCACAGTAGTACGGTGCAGTTATTCAAAAAAACGGTCTAACCTCAACATCCAAAGTAACAGTTTGATTCCAACTCCAAATTGTTCTATACAGTCCACATACTGTTTGGCAAAAAGTTACACCATTTTGAGCGTCGGGTTTTGGGGGGAAGGGGGAAGAAGTAGGCAAATTAACGGATTTCATCAGTTTTCTTTAAATATTTCGGAAAGTATGGTGTTTAGCGTAAAACGTGTCATATACAAAAATAATCTAGATTAAATTGCGAACAAAAATGGTTCTGTGCTTAATCTTGCTAAAGTGAACAGTTCCAGAGTTACGGAGGGTGTAAAAGTAGCAATTTTTAGTATTTTTAGCCACTGCTCCACCTATCACGTGGTGCAGCAGTGGCTGAATAAGAAGAAGAATCGACTCGAGTGGGGGTGGAAGAAGATTGACGAACACCTGAAACCAATTACAACAGCACGTCCTGCAGCTTCCGAAGAATTACTTTCCCTCATAGTGTGCGCTTGCACAGACCAATGCGTCCGTAACTGCGAATGCAGAAAGAGTGGTCTAAACTGCTCAAGCATATGCGGTAATCGCTCAGGTCTAGTATGTGATAACAGGGATACGAACATCGTAGACGAAGATTTAGAAGAGGAGAGTGCTATATTTGAAGAGGACTAATCGCAATTTCCTTTTATAAAACACAATCTTGTATAAAAAAAATTAGTTTCGTTAGTGATAATGTGTCATATTTTTTCCAAAAAATCTAAAAATTCTAAAAATTGCAACTTTTACACCCTCCATAACTCTGGAACTCTTCACTTCAGCAGGATTATGTAGTGAACTATTTTTGTTCGCAATTTAATGTAGATTATTTTTGTATAGGCACTTTTTGCGCTAAACTGCATAGTTTTCGAAATATTTAAAAAAACTGACGAAAACCGTTAATTTGCCTACTTCTACTCTTCTCCCTCCCAAACCCGACGCTCAAAATGGTGTAACTTTTTACCGAACAATATGTGGACTGTATAGAACAATTTGGAGTTGGAGTGAAACTGTTACTTTGGATGTTGAGGTTTGCGTCTAATTGCACCGTACTACAGGTCAAAATAGGCTCAGTAAACAAAATTGATGTAATAATAAAATTTCGAACACGCGATAAATTGGAGCAGTTACATCGCTGAGAAGTAAAATATTTCAATAAATTTAACAGTTTAGTTTAGATAAGGCCACAGAAATCTTAAATTCTACACTAATGCTGACGAGCACCAAATCAGAGAAATTTACTACTTTAGTTAGAACTAAAGAAGTATTATACTACTTTAGTATTTTACTACATTAGTTTTGCTCGGAGAGCTCATTCACAAGATACTTCTTTAGTTTCAACTACTCTAGTTTTCTCAAAATACTCTTTTAGTTATTAGAAATGTGTGATGTAACATAAAAATTTTATCAGAAAAAGTTACAAATAATGATTTGGATGGCATCCACTATAAACAAAAAATCTTCAGAGAACAAATTTTTAGTTTCTTAGTTTCTTTTTTCTGAAAATTTTGAAAATTAATTAAAAAATTTTATCTGTTTCATTTTTCCTATTTGGCGCGTATTATTAAGGGTCCCCACCCTTAGGTACACAGGGCGAAGTCCCCGGTGTGCTGCAAGGGCCAAAGTCTCTATCGAGGCCTCAGGGGAGGAGCCCCCTGAAATTAAAAAAGAATTATTTTTGTGTAGTAGTCTCTAGTCTTTAAGGACACCCAATGGGAAGTTGACAGTGTGACAAATGTATTGAATAATTTCACACATCTTTCTGCAACCCGGCACCGGTCCGTGGACCGACGGTTGAGAAACACTGCGATCTATAACGACGTATATGTATGTTATTCGTTGAATCCATTGATTACACTGCCATATAAATGAATGGCATGATGTGGTATGGGCATTAGGCAGGGTTCACAGGAAAAATTGACTACTTTTTAGTAAAATTTTATTTATATATAATTTTTGTATGGATTCCGTGACTGTATTATTAGTTTTTGTTTTGTATTTTTTTTTCCGAAATTGAAACAAACGAAAATAAAAAAAAAAAATTGTTAAAATTAAAAAGGAAATTATTTTCATAAATCTCACTAGCTTTTTTTATACCGTTCGTATTTTGTTTTACACGTATGTATAGAATATGTGTGTTTGTGTGTGTTTGTTTGTTATAATATTTACATACATTCATCAGGATTTTATTTTTTTTGGGGGTTGAATGTAATTAGTAGTAGATATGGTATTGTTGGGTAAACAGGGCTGTATTTTAAATTAAGGAAAAATTCACCAAATGCGTGTTATATAATAAAGGATCAGCCAGTGTCTTGACTTTTTCACAGCTTCCGGCATAAAATAAACGCATTTAAGTAACATAAAATTTGAAGTTCAATATTTCGTAAACGAGGTTTAACAATAGAAAGTGGAAATCTGGTTAACGATATTTCGGACCACAGGATGCGTGGAATTATTTCTGGAATTATTTATAAGAAATGAAATTTTTGTGCATTTTTACAATATTTCCCTTAATAATTTAAATTTATAGTTTTGGAGGATCTTTTCTGATACATACCTTAATGCAAAATTTTATTTCTCAGCTGTAAATTACTTTTTGAATTTTCAAAATATATCTCCAAAAGTTACTGACACAATTTAGTCAAAATAATTTTAATTGAGTTAGCAAGTGCCAGTATCTGTCTTTTTTATGATTTTATTTATCAATAATGTAAAAATTACGGTGGGGAAACAACCTATTTGCCAATTTATAACTCAGTATTTTATAAACCAGAAACTGAAAGAAATCCGGTACCTATACGACATTTTACAATTTAATCATTGGAAATATGGGTGCATACTAGTTCGCTCCCGCGGTCAAATTTTAATCTCATCTTGAAAAAGCGTCGTAGGTTAGTTCGCTCCCGGGATGTATACTAGTTCGCTCCCGCGGTCAAATTTTAATCTTATCTTGAAAAAGGGTCGTAGGTTAGTTCACAACTCGTTATCTACTGACAGGTAAAATTAATTACCTAAATGACAATTAGTTAAATAACTTAACAATTAAAAATTTATTTGTTTAAAATTCGAATTTTTAAAAGCGTTCAAAATTACAGTTAATAATGGACATTTAGTGTGTTGTGTTTTATTTACGTTAGTTCAAATTTTATTTGTTTTTGATGCACCAAAATCAGTAGCATATGGTAGGATTTAAAAAAAAAAATAGGAATTAATTGTAGATAATTTTCCTACAATTATGTATATTATTCAACCTTACATTTATAATTATTCAAGTTAAATTTAAAAATCTTTGGTAATATTCATTATTTAATCTCCTCGCCCACTATTTGGTATCTACCTAAAAGTCGTTCAACATCAAATTCGTAATTTGCTACTTGTTTCGGATACACGTGTATTTATTTCTTTCTTCTGGGTTTTCCCCATTTCTTAACAAGTCCTTTTATTGTCCTTAATATGTATATAACAGAAAATTAACAGAAACAAGTTCATCAACAGAAAAAAGTGTATCGCAAGGCAGTTAATTTGCGTAAGGAATTTGTAGAAAGGAAAATTTCGTTATTGAAACAAAATGTAATAAGTAGATTCGACTTTGTAAAATGTATGTCATGTAAATTTACACCAAATTTATAATGTATTTAATATTAAATTATAAAACATAAATAAAAAAATTCTCATTTTGCTGTTCAATTTGTGTATAATTATAGTTACGGGAGCGAACTAGTATACTACCCTTCGGGGTTTTATGACCGCGGGAGCGAACTAGTATATGGTCACGGGAGCGAACTAGTATATGGTCACAGGAGCGAACTAGTATACGACCCTTCAGGATTTTCTGACCGCGGGAGCGAACTAGTGTGCGCCGGGAAATATTTCAACATAATATAGGACTTTGAATAACAAATTTATGTTTGCTCTACAGGAAGCATTAAGTGGATTTTTTTAAAAATATATTTATCATTAGAAACAATTTGTATGTACTTTTTCTTGTAGAATTTAGTAAACACAAGAAATTTTTGAAAAGAAGTAGGCACCGAATCTAAATAAAATTATGCCATGAAACAGAAACACAAACTTGGAAATGATAATTAACAAATTACTAGCTTAATAATTCTTATAAATTTGAAAAAAATAATTTAAATTCGTCGCCGAAAACAAACGAAGCTTATAATTCGGTTACATTCTGTCAAACATTGAAGATAACAAGTGACACCTATGTGTATCTCTGCTGCCTCCATAAATTTATGCTTACTACTAAAATTGCATTCAAACTTATTTCGAAAACGCAATTATTCAAAGCTATTTCCTGCTCCCCTACTATTGCAGTTATCCGTGTAAGTAAGTATATTTAAATAATATTTGCAAACAAAGTACGTTCAAATACAACTCTGCTTTTGCAAAAATGTGACGTCACCATTTTATAATTAAACATCAAATTATGATTTCTTTTTATATCTTAACAAAATTTTTAACTGAAACATTTTTCATACGCTATTCAAATAATAAATTTAAATATTATCTTGAAAATGGGTAATTAACAAGTTCAGTTAACAGTATACATAGGTACATACATACTGTGTATGTATGTGTTTGGACATCAAAAGTTGGGTACAAGTTGAGGATGGGTGTGATTCACACCCGCACCCTACCCTGTACACCCCGCATACCGCTAACATACCTAACGCACCGATTTTAAAGGAAAGGATTAAAAAAGTGGGCCATCTGTGTGTATTTATGCATTAAAAATTTTTAATTTCAGATTTTTTTTTTTAATATTCCTTTTTATGAAATATATTTACCCCGTTTATACTTTAATAGTGTTCAGGGGGTTTTTAGAGGTCTTGAAAATATTATTATTTTTTTTTTTAGAGTTTTTCTTAAATGGTGATTATTATTTTATGTTTTTCATTTTAAAAAAGTAATGATTTTATACTATAATACAAAATGACTTTTTCAGGTGGTTAATGCATTAAAGCATTTTGAAGACTGATCAATGATTTTTTAGTACTTATTTAATAACCAATTTATTCATAGTTTGTGAGATAAATTTAAAAAAAAATTATACTAGTGCTTCGATTAAGAGAAAGAAAAATGCGTCTGTATTGATCACACGGATATAAAAAAAATATTAAATTCTTATGTAAACAAATCATTATATATGGATATAGGGTGGAATTTTAATAACTCTTATACCTTTTGGTGAATTTGTCGGAAACAACATAGCTTAAGACATAGCTATGTTGTTTTCAACAAATACCGTTCTAAATCATCGTAAAATTTTATCGAAATTCACCAAAAGGTATAAAAGTTATTAAAATTCCACCCTGTATACATATGTAATGATTTGTTTACATAAAAAAAATTAATATTTTTTTTTTATATGTGTGGCCAATACATACGCATTTTTCTTTCTCTCAATCGAAGCACTAGTGTACTTTTTTAATACGAAGTTAAATGAATTATTCACCAAAACACACTGAAAATTAGCACTTAGTCGAATAAATATCTTCCGTTAAATATGTTACCCCCTTAAGGGGTTATATACAGTTGTAGCGGGTAAAATAATGACATTTTCTCGATTTTTTTTCAGCAGCATAATAAATATTTATCCAAAACTGTTAACAACATCGATTAGTAGGTACATGTTTTGGGATACTTGTATTTTTTTTTCATAGAAAAATATTTGGAAATAGCTCAACTTCAGCTGAATTCCAGGTGCGCTTTTTTTGGGCATCACTTGCAGTGGTGATGATAACTCAAAAACGGTTTATCCAAAATTATAATTTCAAAAAAATAATTTAAAAAAAAAATTAAAAAATTCTTCAGTGACCGATTATCGTAATAAATAAGTAGTATAAATTTGTTATTGATTGGATTGATAGTTTTAGCGAATTTCCAGAATGGAAAATTCAGCTATTACAGCCACTGTCATGACGCGAGTTGAGCCCGGCACTATGGCAGAAATTTGTTTTTGAGAAACCGAAAATAATATTCACTAAAATTTATATATATATATATATATATATATATATATATATATATATATATATATATATATATATATATATATATATATATATATAAAACTCTCGAACGAAACGTCTTACTTTTATGAAATTTGGTGAAAATATTGGACGTGTTCGTTAACCCAAACCGTTGGACGAGTTCGTTAACCAGATACGTCCGATGCCCGAAACATGATTTTTTGGCAATTTTCGTGAAAAAATTAGTTTTTTGTAAAAAATTTCCCCTTATTTAAAAATTTTTGTGAAATTTTTTTACACCATTGGAAAGAGGAGAAAAAATCACATAAAAAACGTCTTTAAATTATTATTCTATGTCAACTAGTTTCCAAGAAAAACTTTTATAAACGGAAATTCGCTATGTTATGCAGGATACTGCGACAGGGGTATTTTAGTAATCGTGTCCACCGCAAAGGTATTTTAAAAAAAAAGATTCTGAGATAATCCCGTTTAAAATGACAAAATTGCTCCCTTGATTTCAGTGTTGAACGTTCGAAAGTCTGTACACAATTGTTCCAAGGTTTATAGGCCACATATTTCGAAGAATACAGTAAAGCAGCGAAAGTAGACGTACTGTTTATATTATACCGAGCGGCAGTGGACGATTCACCGGCAGCTGCGCACGAGTAGCTGCGATCGCTACTCGAGGTGGCGCGCTATAAGTAATATAATTTCGGATCTGAAGCTCCGCTCGTTATGAAATTTGGTGAAAATATTCTTGAAATATGAACTTAAAGAATATGCAATAAAAAAAATTTTCGACAATTACAACTGTATATAACCCCTTAAATAATATTTCTGGTTCAACATCTTACTTAAATATAATATACTTATGAATGGTATCATTTCATTGCCAGTAAAAGTTTAACAACTTTGGCGTTGAAAATAATTTAAACTTTCTTTAGTAGGTAATTCTAAAATAAAAATAAATAAAGAAATAAAAACGAAAATAATTTTTAAAAAAATTATTAACCATTTTTAAGTTACCACAATAATTAATAGATTGTTTTTTTTGGGGGGGGGGCGAGGGGAGCGATTAGTACAGTAATCCCCCAAAGAACACGATCAATTGGTTCCGTGTTCTTTGACACTGTGTTGTTCGAGTCCACAAAAGATAAGCATTTACTATTACAAGTGTGAAAATAAAAACATATAAAAAAATCGTTCCGTTTAATTTTTTTTTTATTTTATTTTGTAAAATATAAAACTCCATTTGAATTACCTACGTACTTACATACTCATTTGTATGTAATGCGTATTTATTTCGATTAAAATAGAATGAAATTGAGTATTCGTTAGCTCTGAAGTCGGTCTATCATAAAAATTTATTGAAAACTTAGATCGTAAATATCTTGTAAACGGTGAATCGTAGCTCAAAAATAACGAAATTTTTGAAGGCTCAAGCGAAGCAAGTTGTGGGTATTCCGAATATATTGAGGCTGTCAAAACCTACTTTTCGTTATCGAAAATTATCGATGTCGAAAATAACGACGTTTTCAAAATTTAAATATGTTCTACATATTCGTTATCATTTCTACACAATAAAAAAATTTGTGTTCTGCATAAACAAAACTAGTGGTTAAAATTTTTGTGTTAAATAAGTAAGACAACCCTGCGTTAATTTAACATTTCATGTTTGTGTTAAATGAAGATATTAACACAAATTGCCATTTAACAGAATAAAAATGTCGACCTGCTTTGAACAACAAAGAAGTAACACAATCTTTGTGTAAAGCAAAAGACTGTTATAAGTACGTATGTTACATTAGAATACAGTTCTTACTATAAAACAAAACCGAAAAATTATAATTTTTTCCAGTTATTGACGAATATATTTTTATTAAACGTTTAAAAATGAAACAATTTTCTTACAATTTAAGGTGATTTTGTTACAGACGCAGTTACGTATGCTAACTGAGTCTGTAACAAACTCAGTTACAGACTCAATCATGTAAGCTTACTTGAGATTGTATACTATAATATTATATTATACAATCTCAAGTAAGCTTACATGATTTTTTGTAAAATAACCTTAAAATGTAGGAAAATTGTTTCATTTTTTAAACGTTTAATAAAACTATATTCGTCAAAAACTGAAAAACTTATAATCTTTCGAATTTGTTTAATAATAATTAGAACTACTCTTAACTTTTTTATTATATAGGTACATTTTGGTAGATATACAGTATACTCCTTTTATAACGAACCCAGTTATAACGAACTTCCGGTTATAACGATCTAGAAAAAAAGTCCCGTGTTTTGTTCCATAAGATGCACCAATAAAAAAATTCGGTTATAGTGAACACGGCTATAGCGAACTTCCGTTTATAACGTACCTATTTGAGCTTATCCGATTATCCGAAATGCACCGAATAACGAATTTGCAGGAAATTGTTACTCAGTTAAAAACCAAAACAAAAAAAAGTACCCTTACATAGTTGTCATTTCTTTAATTCATTTTTTGTGCTTCGTTTCAATTTTTAGGTAATTTTCGGTAAAAAAAATTTAAAAATAAAAAGACAACATTGTTTGTGATTTAATATTAGTATAGGTAGTAATTACAATTATTTTAAAAAATGATAAAAAAAAACGCCGTGAGCAGCGGAGCCCCATCACGGAAGTCGAATTTTTTCTTTCATCTTCGATATTGAGTGTCTACAAGCGAAATATAATATAATTGAAAGTCCACAAGCGATTTGTAATTTTGGTGGTTTCAAAACTGATGATGAGTGTCCGGTTGATCGGGGCTTTAAAAAAAGGTTTTAAGTTTTTAAGGGCTGAATCTCAGTAAATTTCAATTTTGTGCCGATAGCAGTTAACAGGGAAAAAGCCAACACAATTCGTACGAGGGCATTTCTATCCATGCTTATCCGCCAATTGCCTTTGTGTTTTATTTTTAAATATTAAAAAAGGAACTTAAATAGTAAACTGGAAGGCTTTTATGAAGATATTTTTTCTTTCCAAAAAAATCCAAAATTTCTATTTTATAAATAATAAAAATCCAAAATTCCTAATTAATAAATAAACAGTGACTTTAATAACATTTTCAAATTACTTAATATGTATGTATTTCATTTGTTAAAAAATTTTATTCACTTTTTTTTAAATTTTTTAAAATTACTATTCGCCTACTTGTATTTAGAATAAAAGTAATGCATTTAAAACACATTTAACAATAGCATTCAATTCCGATGTAAAAATGGAAGAAGTGGGGGGAAAAGTAATGTGGACTCCCTAAAAGGTACTAGCTGGATACTAACTGAATACACGTACAAAATTTCAGCCCTCTAGGTTTCCTTAGAGAGTCTCTAGACGTGTTAGAAAACAAGCAAAAAAATTAAGGAAATATTGGCGTAAAAATCGTGGGGGTAAGGGTTAAAAGTTGAAACCCCCAAAAAACAGTGTCTCGCTATTAGCTTAACCTGTACACAAAATTTCAGCCCTCTAGGTTTATTTGGGGAGAGTAGATAGGCTAGGAGAGAGCTGGAGCACCGCAAAACTAAGCAACTTGAACCCTTTTGCCAATGGTTGAAATCGTGTGACTTTACGGTATTACACATTCCGAACTGATGAGTCATCAAAATGTATTGATGTGCAAATCTTGACCTTTGACCCGGCACGTACCGAGTAAATGTATTTAAAATTTGTTGTTGACATTTGACCCCAACACTCGCTCATACTGTTAGCCTTGAAACTCGTAAGAGATGAGTCATTACCCGCAACCAAATTAATTTATGTTAACCCATTATGCGTCATCACAATTTACTTATCACAATTTGGTTTTATGTTAACTCATTATGCGCCGGCACTAATGTAATTTTTGAATGTAAACCTAACGCATGCGCAGACTGAATTTAAGTACACGACGCATGCGCAGACTGAATTTTAGACCACAATTTGATAGATGGGGTACACTACCGCGTCTAAAATGTGGGGAATACCCTAACTCGGGGGTGGTCCCAAACTTTTGACACCGTACTGTACTTAAATTTTTGGTACACTACCGTGTCAAAAGTGTGGACCCCCCTGGTCAAAAAGGTATCCGATCACTTTTTAAAACGTACTGTACGTGCAAACCTTGGCCCCAACACGCGCTTGCCTTAAGTACGTCATCTTAAACGAACTATCCCGTCAAAAAATGTGGGGAATACCCTAACTCGGGGGTGGCCCCAAATTTTTAACGCCGTACTGTACTTAAATTTTTGGTACACTACCATGTCAAAAGTGTGGACCCCCCTGACCAAAAAGGTGTCCGATCACTTTTTGAAGCGTACTGTGCTTATTACGTGCAAATCTTGGCCTCACTTAACTGCGTCATCTTAAATTGGGTGCGGTCGCTAACGATAAATTTTGTCGGGGGCGCACTGTACCAAGCGCTAGATTTTAAGATTAGACTCCGGGGTCCAGATTTCTGACCGCTACTGTACTGTAAATCGAGTGTCTACTGTACTTTTCAACAAGTTTAAGCCTGTTTTCAGCAAAGTCAGCACTTTTTTAATTTGTTTATTTATATAAGTTTTAATTTAAAAAAATGTTTATTTAAGATTTTGATGACTCAGCAATTTCTTTGTTTGGATTTCAAATACGAAATAGTCTTCTTGGAATTTTTAATTTATGGTCTGATTGTTGAATTATAATTATAGTATGATTCATACAAGCGGGGATTTTTGTTATATTTGTTTATTTATATAATAATTTTGGATCATGTAATAATTTTAAAATTGTTTATTTAAGATTGGGAGGCCGCTAAATTTTGTGGGGGCACTGTACCAAGCGCTACCGCAAAACTAACTTCAGACTCCAGGGTCCAGATGACTGACCGCTACTGTACTGCCGGAAATTTGGGTGTCAATTGTATCTCAGGGTATTTTTGCATATTTAACCTTGGAAAATTCCAAGAATTTTTATCAGTTTTAACATAAACAAACAACTAATAATTAAATGTTTGTTTTAGCTGAATTATGATCGTAAGACTCATATAAGGAGTTTTTTTGGTATAAGAAAGATGACGTCATGGAATATTAATGAGTTAAAAAATTGTTTAGTCAAAAATATCACCCATTGTAGGCCTCAAGCAAGAAATTATTTTTATCAGTTTTAATACTTTAACATTTAACCTACAGTGACCAATTTTTTAGTTAACTAACAGACGTTCTTGAAATTTTAACAAGTTACAAAAAATATTACTTCTTATGGTGCACAACATTTTTTGAATTTGACTGTAGCACAAAACTGTTTCTATATCAAACGAAAATTATCTGAAATAATTCAGTATGTACATATGTATAGACTCTGTACATTAAAAATATTTTATGTATACACTCTGTATATTGAGAATAAGAAAGAAAATTTGTATATAATTTTAATTTTTATGAATACTAGTAAACGAATTGTATAGCCATTTATGAATAAGTATTAAATCTAATTATAAAATAATTTATAAATATTGCAAAAAATTTGTTTAATCAGCAAAATCAATGTATATCATTTTAATACTGATACATATTTATATTAGGGTATAATAGTATTGTATTTAACATTTTTAAACAGAATAAAAGTTCAATTTTTGGTTTTAAATTACTATAAGTTAAACACGTCGCTTAATATAAAAATGATAACAGCATTGAGTTTTACTAAATTTTTAAGTATGTAAAATCAAAATTTTTTATAGACACATAGAACATTTTGAATTTGCTACTCTATCATTAACATACAAATAATATCATGTATATATAACGGGTGTATATTTAGTATTTTTAATAAATATTTTAGTATACAGGGTGTATCATGAAATATGCTTTTCAATTAGAACAATAAATTTCATAAGATTTTTGTTAATACTCTTATAGGTTAACGAAAGAAACTTTTTGCTGTAAAAAAATAGGGGAATGCAGGGTAATAATTAAATAAAACGCACATATTTTTTTTTTTAAATTTTATTTATAGAATATGTATACAAAAAATTAAATTGCTTAAATCTATATATTACTTAAAATCTATTTATTTTCCATATAAAAATTTTTTAAAAGAATACAATTTTCTAATGAACAAATTTTATCTGAATGAAGCATACAGCGTCTTGAATAATATTCATCTCGCAGAATGGAAATCTTCGGTACATCAAATATTTCTTCCAAATTCAAAATCCACGGCTGGTTTTCGGTACCATCAAACAAACTTGATATCCATTTCTTCTTTTCACCACCCTTGACGTATATAACATCATACTTCTTTAATATAGGTTTCAATATGGTATGAAGTTTTTTGTATGGAATAAATCCATACGACCAAGGTATCCCATGCCAATTCCGGTAAAGCCAACTGGCTACTCGTTGATATTTCTTCGGCAACTCGTTGAAATCAAACGGTGCGTCGAATATAAGATGTAATATATCATCCGAATTTTCTGCAGCAATACCAACTTCTTTAAAATAAAATTCGTTGTTAGCTCCTTGATAGCCTTGTATGTCAAGAAACGCCATTTTTTACCGCCACCGTAGAACTGAATTTATTCACACAATCCACAACTTTATATAGAATAATTAAAAGTGGTGGGGGTAGTTAGTTAATTTGTGGAACGTATTCGAAAATGGCTATTAATAGCTATTGCTAGTTTACCATCAAATTACAAACTGTTAATAATATTTAGCACATTTGTGAGTACCAGGTTCTTTTCACTTTAAGACCTAGTGATTTAAGGAATGCTAAATTTTCAGGTGAAATGTGTTGTTGCTCAAAAGTTTTACGTTTAATGATTTTAGGTTTCGAAAGTCCTTTGCTAGGTTCTCTAGCGGTGGACTGCGCTGAATTGTAAATTAACATGGTTCCAAAATGTAATTGTTTTACCACGAAAGTATAATTTCCAACGAAAGAGATGTTAACTCTTTGACAACCACCGGTAAATAGATAATATTTTATGTAAGTTCAACTATTTTATACCCTTCAACCATGATAAGGTGTATAAGCTGGAGTATAACTCAGAAAATTATATAGCGGTGGTGACGTAACACACAAATGCGGTGGTTGTGTTGCGGTTGTGGTGGTGGCGGTGTTTGTGTGGCGGTTGTGTGGTGGTGGCGGTGGCGGTGGTGTTTCTGTGGTGGCGGCGGTGGTGTTTGTGTGGCGGTGGTATTTGTATGGTGGTTTCGGTAGTTGTGTGGTGGTTGTGGGGGTGGCGGGGTAGCAGCGGTGTTTGCGGCTGACGTGCTCAACTTTATCATTAATTCAATCGAAGCAGCAATTTACTGTAGACAATAAATCGGTGGTGACATCTCGCGGTGTTTGTTGAACGCAATATCTAAATTAATCATCATCATAATCGCTAGCATCTTCTTTATCAGTTTCATCCAGATAATCACCTAGTGGCTCAATAACATCAGCCTTTTGAAGTTCACGAAGTATAGAGAAAATTTCTTGACCGACAGTAGTTTCTCTTAAAGCATCTAACTCTTCGATTAAAGCTTCACTATCGTCAACGTTAAACAATATGTTTTTATTTTCCTCTATACTCCTTATAATATTGAGTATTTTTTCACCAGTCTCTGAAGTCTCGTATAAACGTCGTAATTCATCTATTAAAGTATTAGGATTATGCCAGTATTTTATTTTTTTCGATTGCCCATTAGCATTTTCCGAGTCGTTGTATTTGATACGCTTAGCAAGTAGCTCTTGGTCCGTTGAATTGACTGGACGTTTTATTGCTATTCGTTCATTAGAATCCTCACCTTTATTTTGAGTTTCTTTGATTAATAAAATATCCAAAAGGGTTTGCAAAGCTGTAGTTAACTTGGGAATGATAACAGTTCCACTATCAGAAGTGGTTAAAACCCTGTTATTAGACTCATCGCTGGGTGTGTAAACATTATTTTGATTTCTTAAATTATTAAATTTAGTTTGAATTGCTTTTGATGCAGCTTTAATTCTTTGTTCAAGTGGATTGACCCTTTCTTCAACTTTATTGTTTAGAAATTCATCATCAACATCATTCCTCCCGGTATCATAACTAGATAAGTCATCAGCCGTGTCTAATGTTTGTCTTTTTAGCGGATCAAGAGAGTAACTATTTTCAAACCTTTTTGGTGAAAATTCCCGCATATGTGTATTTCTTATATGACGTGAAAGAGAATCTTTCCGCGAGAAGCTTTTATAGCACCGCGTACACTCGAACATTATAATAGATGTGTAAAGCTCAACTAGTCTTACAAGATTAATTCAGAATTGTGTTAGCGATTACTTATATACTCCACCACCACCACCACCGCCGCCGCCGCCACCACCACCACCGCCACCGCCGCCGCCACCACCACCACCACCGCCGCAACCACCACATCTGAGTTGCTCATTTTACTCCATGAAGTAGCTGTTGACATCCGGCTTACACATTTTGCCCCCATTACGCTCTTTCGGTTTGGAACTTAGTTCAGAAAAATGAATGAAAAGCTATATGCAAGTGTCAGGTGACTCAACAACAACATTAAAATACTTGCTCCTGAATATAGGCAATTACATTGCGTTGCCAACTGGGTCCATACCTACTGAGAGTCTTATCATAATTCAAGATATAATTTGGGAGGTTCTAGTGTGTTGTAAAATAAGAACAATATAAGAATTTATACGTAAAATAATTTATTTTTTAATGAAATATACGTTTACAATATTAAAATTAAAAAGTAAATCAATTCATTTTCATATCTGACAGTTACCTTAATCTTACATCTAACATCATACATGTGATAGCTATTTACTAAATTCCACAATATGTAAAAAACCACTAGAATCAGTTCCTTTATATGTAATAAAATATTGTCCTGTACGTAAACATTGAATGGTCTGCTCATCCAAATCCGCGAATCGTTTTGGAAGGAACACTTGAGCATCTCCAAGTTCCACCGCAACCGCTGGCCCATATCGAGTTTCCATGCGTCGTACATCAAGAATTTTCCACGTTTCATACGGTTTGAGTGTAGATAGCGATTTGAATGGTTTACCAGCACCAAGTTTATTCAACTTCTCCAAAACCGGATCCATTGTTGTATCAGTGGCAGTAAAAGTGGTCCACAGATCACTTATACTTAACTCAACACCGTGTTGTTCAGACATTTTGCCAATACACTACCAATTTCTGTTACAGCACGTCGCTTAAATAAATTATGAGTTGCCACCACAAAAACCAACACCACCACCACCACCACCACCGCCGCCACCACCACCACCACCACCACCACCACCCCAACACAACTACAAAATTTGAGTTGCTCATTTTACCCCACCGATATGTTTATTCCCACACAGCTACAAATTAAGTTACTCTAAAGCAACCACACCTTCATATGATCAGTGTTTATACACCACAACCAATGGAAAATATCAAATAAACATTAACATTTATTTAGTAATGAGGTATAATGTATATTTTGAGTATTCAACAAAAACTTTAATACTGATTAATAGGTATTGGTCAATTCCACTGTTACTCAAAATATACGTTATACCTCATTACTAAATAAATGCTAATGTTTGTTTTAACAACCGTGGAATTGGTCAATACTTATGATGTGGCAATCAGGTGATTGATTTTACTAAATTATTCGCAATTGCAGCGACTTTTACATGTGAGACAGTTTACATAATTGCAAACACAGTTTGGAAATGGCATCATACATCGTTTACAACACATGCAAATTCGTTTTTCGTTTCGACACCTATCACAATACTCGGGGAAGGAACACTTACACTGTGGTGGTTGAAATTTACAAATACCACAAATCGGCATGTTGTTTTTGTTTACTTTCTGGAACTTAACCAACAAATGACATCCGGTTAATAATTCAGTTGTATTTATAGTATTTTGACTGAAACCAAATAATCCAATATTTTATAAAAAATCGATATTTAATCGATATTGACCAATTCCACTGTTACACAAAATATCCATTATGCTTCATTACATCGTTGGTCATTGCGTTATAAATAAATGTTTACGTTGGTTTGAGCAACCGTGGAATTGGTCAATATGTATTATGTGGCAATCAGATGATTGATTTTACTAAATTATTTGCAATTGCAGCGGCTTTTACATGTGGTACAGTTTATATAATTGCAAACACAGTTTGGAAATGGCATCATACATCGTTTACAACACATGCAAATTCGTTTTTCATTTCGACACCTATCACAGTACTCGTAGAAGGCACACTTACACTGTGACGGTTGAAATTTACAAATACCACAAATCGGCATGTTGCTGTTGTTGTTTACCTTCTGGAACTTAACCAACAATGACATCCGGTTAGTAATTCCGTTGTATTTATAGTACTTTGTAACCGAAATTTTCCAATATTTTATCTAAAATCGATATCTAATAATCTTCCAGTATAAGAGCTGGGAAGAGCAACGTCACCAGATTGATTAATTTAGATATTGCGTTCAACAAACACCGCGAGATGTCACCACCGATTTATTGTCTACAGTAAATTGCTGCTTCGATTGAATTAATGATAAAGTTGTGCACGTCAGCCGCAAACACCGCTGCTACCCCGCCACCCCCACAACCACCACACAACCACCGAAACCACCATACAAATACCACCGCCACACAAACACCACCGCCGCCACCACACAAACACCACCGCCACCGCCACAGAAACACCACCGCCACCACCACACAACCACCACACAAACACCGCCACCGCCACAACCGCAACACAACCACCGCATTTGTGTGTTACGTCACCACCGCTATATAATTTGCTGAGTTATACTCCAGCTTATACACCTTATCATGGTTGAAGGGTATAAAATAGTTGAACTTACATAAAATATTATCTATTTACCGGTGGTTGTCAAAGAGTTAACATCTCTTTCGTTGAAAATTATACTTTCGTGGTAAAACAATTACATTTTGGAACCATGTTAATTTACAATTCAGCGCAGTCCACCGCTAGAGAACCTAGCAAAGGACTTTCGAAACCTAAGATCATTAAACGTAAAACTTTTGAGCAACAACACATTTCACCTGAAAATTTAGCATTCCTTAAATCACTAGGTCTTAAAGTGAAAAGAACCTGGTACTCACAAATGTGCTAAATATTATTAACAGTTTGTAATTTGATGGTAAACTAGCAATAGCTATTAATAGCCATTTTCGAATACGTTCCACAAATTAACTAACTACCCCCACCACTTTTAATTATTCTATATAAAGTTGTGGATTGTGTGAATAAATTCAGTTCTACGGTGGCGGTAAAAAATGGCGTTTCTTGACATACAAGGCTATCAAGGAGCTAACAACGAATTTTATTTTAAAGAAGTTGGTATTGCTGCAGAAAATTCGGATGATATATTACATCTTATATTCGACGCACCGTTTGATTTCAACGAGTTGCCGAAGAAATATCAACGAGTAGCCAGTTGGCTTTACCGGAATTGGCATGGGATACCTTGGTCGTATGGATTTATTCCATACAAAAAACTTCATACCATATTGAAACCTATATTAAAGAAGTATGATGTTATATACGTCAAGGGTGGTGAAAAGAAGAAATGGATATCAAGTTTGTTTGATGGTACCGAAAACCAGCCGTGGATTTTGAATTTGGAAGAAATATTTGATGTACCGAAGATTTCCATTCTGCGAGATGAATATTATTCAAGACGCTGTATGCTTCATTCAGATAAAATTTGTTCATTAGAAAATTGTATTCTTTTAAAAAATTTTTATATGGAAAATAAATAGATTTTAAGTAATATATAGATTTAAGCAATTTAATTTTTTGTATACATATTCTATAAATAAAATTTAAAAAAAAAAATATGTGCGTTTTATTTAATTATTACCCTGCATTCCCCTATTTTTTTACAGCAAAAAGTTTCTTTCGTTAACCTATAAGAGTATTAACAAAAATCTTATGAAATTTATTGTTCTAATTGAAAAGCATATTTCATGATACACCCTGTATACTAAAATATTTATTAAAAATACTAAATATACACCCGTTATATATACATGATATTATTTGTATGTTAATGATAGAGTAGCAAATTCAAAATGTTCTATGTGTCTATAAAAAATTTTGATTTTACATACTTAAAAATTTAGTAAAACTCAATGCTGTTATCATTTTTATATTAAGCGACGTGTTTAACTTATAGTAATTTAAAACCAAAAATTGAACTTTTATTCTGTTTAAAAATGTTAAATACAATACTATTATACCCTAATATAAATATGTATCAGTATTAAAATGATATACATTGATTTTGCTGATTAAACAAATTTTTTGCAATATTTATAAATTATTTTATAATTAGATTTAATACTTATTCATAAATGGCTATACAATTCGTTTACTAGTATTCATAAAAATTAAAATTATATACAAATTTTCTTTCTTATTCTCAATATACAGAGTGTATACATAAAATATTTTTAATGTACAGAGTCTATACATATGTACATACTGAATTATTTCAGATAATTTTCGTTTGATATAGAAACAGTTTTGTGCTACAGTCAAATTCAAAAAATGTTGTGCACCATAAGAAGTAATATTTTTTGTAACTTGTTAAAATTTCAAGAACGTCTGTTAGTTAACTAAAAAATTGGTCACTGTAGGTTAAATGTTAAAGTATTAAAACTGATAAAAATAATTTCTTGCTTGAGGCCTACAATGGGTGATATTTTTGACTAAACAATTTTTTAACTCATTAATATTCCATGACGTCATCTTTCTTATACCAAAAAAACTCCTTATATGAGTCTTACGATCATAATTCAGCTAAAACAAACATTTAATTATTAGTTGTTTGTTTATGTTAAAACTGATAAAAATTCTTGGAATTTTCCAAGGTTAAATATGCAAAAATACCCTGAGATACAATTGACACCCAAATTTCCGGCAGTACAGTAGCGGTCAGTCATCTGGACCCTGGAGTCTGAAGTTAGTTTTGCGGTAGCGCTTGGTACAGTGCCCCCACAAAATTTAGCGGCCTCCCAATCTTAAATAAACAATTTTAAAATTATTACATGATCCAAAATTATTATATAAATAAACAAATATAACAAAAATCCCCGCTTGTATGAATCATACTATAATTATAATTCAACAATCAGACCATAAATTAAAAATTCCAAGAAGACTATTTCGTATTTGAAATCCAAACAAAGAAATTGCTGAGTCATCAAAATCTTAAATAAACATTTTTTTAAATTAAAACTTATATAAATAAACAAATTAAAAAAGTGCTGACTTTGCTGAAAACAGGCTTAAACTTGTTGAAAAGTACAGTAGACACTCGATTTACAGTACAGTAGCGGTCAGAAATCTGGACCCCGGAGTCTAATCTTAAAATCTAGCGCTTGGTACAGTGCGCCCCCGACAAAATTTATCGTTAGCGACCGCACCCAATTTAAGATGACGCAGTTAAGTGAGGCCAAGATTTGCACGTAATAAGCACAGTACGCTTCAAAAAGTGATCGGACACCTTTTTGGTCAGGGGGGTCCACACTTTTGACATGGTAGTGTACCAAAAATTTAAGTACAGTACGGCGTTAAAAATTTGGGGCCACCCCCGAGTTAGGGTATTCCCCACATTTTTTGACGGGATAGTTCGTTTAAGATGACGTACTTAAGGCAAGCGCGTGTTGGGGCCAAGGTTTGCACGTACAGTACGTTTTAAAAAGTGATCGGATACCTTTTTGACCAGGGGGGTCCACACTTTTGACACGGTAGTGTACCAAAAATTTAAGTACAGTACGGTGTCAAAAGTTTGGGACCACCCCCGAGTTAGGGTATTCCCCACATTTTAGACGCGGTAGTGTACCCCATCTATCAAATTGTGGTCTAAAATTCAGTCTGCGCATGCGTCGTGTACTTAAATTCAGTCTGCGCATGCGTTAGGTTTACATTCAAAAATTACATTAGTGCCGGCGCATAATGAGTTAACATAAAACCAAATTGTGATAAGTAAATTGTGATGACGCATAATGGGTTAACATAAATTAATTTGGTTGCGGGTAATGACTCATCTCTTACGAGTTTCAAGGCTAACAGTATGAGCGAGTGTTGGGGTCAAATGTCAACAACAAATTTTAAATACATTTACTCGGTACGTGCCGGGTCAAAGGTCAAGATTTGCACATCAATACATTTTGATGACTCATCAGTTCGGAATGTGTAATACCGTAAAGTCACACGATTTCAACCATTGGCAAAAGGGTTCAAGTTGCTTAGTTTTGCGGTGCTCCAGCTCTCTCCTAGCCTATCTACTGGGGAGATTTTAACCCGAACGAAACTGTTAAAAAACAAAAAAAAATCACGTTCTTTTGGGTATAAAAATGGTGGCGGTAGGGTTTGAAAGTCGAGACTCCCAAAAGGCACCCCTTTGATACTAACTCAATCCGAATACAAAATTTCAGCCTTCTAGGTTTATTTGGGTGACCTGTGCGAGTGGTACAAACTTCGAAAACGTCGAAAATGCATGAAACTGTTATAAAGGACTGACTTACTTTGCTTTCTTTGATTCTCATTTATAAAAATATATGAACAAAATCGTTATAATTTTTGGAATTTTGAGTGGAAGTAAAATATTGAATAAAAAATTAAACAACTAACTCTGATAAATCTGAAAAATTAACACAAAATGTATGTCCTCTTGTCTGTTAAATCATTGACACAAATCTTGTGTAAAGATTTGACACATATGCTTTGTGTTAAAATAACATAAAAAATTGAGTGGACCGTTCTAGACATGTGAAATGTGTTAATTATAACACAAATTTTTTGACTGTGTATTATAAAATTGTCAAAAATTTTAGTAGTTTTTATTTCCAGCATTTTTAGTCGAATTTTCTCCGAAAAATTAGACTTATACAGTCTATACGATAAGAGCTGCGAGAGGCGAGACCAGGGGCGCTATCCGTTTTCGGACCCGTAGAACACGATTATGTAAAAAAAAAAGATGTCTGATATATATATATATATATATATATATTTTCCCGCAACCTTTTAATATGTGTAGGGCCCCCCTATGGAAGTTAAGAGATGAAATTTGGTAAGTGGGGCTTATTCCGATGCACAACAATACTATCAAAGTGGGGTCAAATTTTGGGCAAATTTTTTTTCGGACCCGACCTTTAAGGGGGTGGTGGGGGGGCGGAAAAGCAATAAAACTTTTCCAAATCGGTTTTAAATAATGTTTCGGTTAATTATCTACAACATATCCAAAATTCAGCTTCCTAGGATGATATGGTGGGAGTAGAGGGGGGAAAAACGATTTTCGCTGGATCTAACAGGCCCCCAGCCCCCCAGAATTAACGTAGAGGGTTGAAATTTGGTGTGTTGATAAAGCTCGTACCTAGGTTGTGCTTTTTGGAGGTTTTAATATTTTACCCCCACCCCCCTCATTTTTAAGCTACAATTTCATGCATTTTCGACGTTTTCGAAGTTTGTACCACTCGCACAGGTCACCCGAATAAACCTAGAGGGCTGAAATTTTGTATTCGGATTGAGTTAGTATCAAGGGGGTGCCTTTTGGGGGTCTCGACTTTTAACCCCAACCCCCACCATTTTTATACCCAAAAGAACATGATTTTTCTTGTTTTTTAACAGTTTCGTTCGGGTCAAAATCTCCCCAAATAAACCTAGAGGGCTGAAATTTGGTGTACAGGTTAAGCTAATAGCCAGACACTGTTTTTTGGAGGTTTCCACTTTTAACCCTTACCCCCACGATTTTTACGCCAATATTTCCTTAATTTTTTTGCTTGTTTTCTAACACGTCTAGAGACTCCATAAGGAAACCTAGAGGGCTGAAATTTTGTACGTGTATTCAGTTAGTATCCAGCAAGTACCTTTTAGTGAGTCCACATTACTTTTCCCCCCACTTCTTCCATTTTTACATCGGAATTGAATGCTATTGTTAAATGTGTTTTAAATGCATTATGTTTATTCTAAATACAAGTAGGCGAATAGTAATTTTAAAAAATTTAAAAAAAAGTGAATACAATTTTTTAACAAATGAAATACATACATATTAAGTAATTTGCAAATGTTATTAAAGTCACTGTTTATTTATTTATTTAATTATTATTTAGGAATTTTGGATTTTTATTATTTATAAAATAGAAATTTTGGATTTTTTTGGAAAGAAAAAATATCTTCATAAAAGCCTTCCAGTTTACTATTTAAGTTCCTTTTTTAATATTTAAAAGTAAAACACAAAGGCAATTGGCGGATAAGCATGGATAGAAATGCCCTCGTACGAATTGTGTTGGCTTTTTCCCTGTTAACTTCTATCGGCACAAAATTGAAATTTACTGAGATTCAGCCCTTAAAAACTTAAAATCTTTTTATAAAGCCCCGATCAACCGGACACTCATTATCAGTTTTGAAACCACCAAAATTACAAATCGCTTGTGGACTTTCAATTATATTTCGCTTGTAGACACTCAATACCGAAGAAATAATTTTTTATTTTTTTTATTTTTTATTTATTTATTTTTTTTTTTTTTGAAAGAAAAAATATCTTTATAAAGGCATTCCAGTTTATTATTTAAGGTCCTTTTTTAATATTTAAAACTAAAACATAAAGGCAATTAGCGGATAAACATGGGCAGGAATGCCCTCGTACGAATTGTGTTGGTTTTTTTTCTGCTACCTGTTTTCGGCACAAAATTGAAATTTACTGAGATACAGCCCTTAAATACTTAAAACCTTTTTTTAAAGCCTCGATCAGCCGAACACTCATCACCAGTTTTGAAACCAACAAAATGACAATTCGGTTGTAGACTTTCAATCACATTTCGCTTGTAAACATTCAATACCGAAGATGAAGGAGAAAATTCGACTACCGTGATGGGGCCCCGCTGCTCACGGCGTTTTTTTTCTTTTATAATGACAGATTCAATTTACACGATTTTTATTCGTGTAAATGAAATCCACATGAAATTGATATATTCCTGTACACTGAGGACCGATGTAACTTTATATCAAATATATATATATATATATATATATATATATATATATATATATATATATATATATATATATATATATATATATATATATATATATATGTATTTTATTCTTTTTCAGAAGAATTACTTAAAAATTGTGTTGTTTGAAACCGTGTAATTCGGGGGAAGGGTGCTCGTGTTCTTCGAGGGTTACCTGTAGTTACTTACTACCCAACGCATCAATCACTTTTTTTTTTTAAATTGATTCCGTTTGAATCTGTGACGGTCAATGGCGAACCTATCTACAGTGCATCAGGTCATTCGCATTTTTATTGTTTTGTTTCAATTTTTTTTTCTTCAATCGATCGAAGTTTATAATTGATATTTACCTAATATACATAGAATCGAGATAATAAAATTTTTAAAATAAGTATATTGCGTGCAAACTCAACTTTCCTTTGATATTGTAAAATATGTATTATTAAAATCGATATACTGCGACCATCTTTAAAAAAAAAAAACGTCTATATAAATCAATAACTATAATCTCGAGCACATTTTACTATTTAATAAGAAATAGGCCAAGTGCATATCAAACGCGTACTGAATTAGGGTTCCGTAGACCATAGGGTAAAGTTGCCAAATGTGTACCGGCTCCTTATTTGTACCTTTTATAAAAACAATATAAAGCAATATTGCAGAGTCATCTACTTGTAAACATTTAAAAGAGTGTTTAAAGAAATTTTAATTTACAGAATGTTAGCACTGAATTTTCAGTTATTTTTTTTAAAAATTCAAGGTGTCAATAGACTGTGTTTTCTATGTAAATTTTTAACAATTTTTATAAGATTAATTTTAAAAAATGGTAAGCTATTTTGTGTTAGTAAGACTTTTATAATTAAATAACACATTTAATTTACGTATTCGAGTCCATAAAACTTTTAAAAATTTGCTTTTTACACTTAACCATAAATTTTAAGTAAAATATGAACTGTTGCTTAATTTGTACCGCGGAGAGTATCGTAATGTGTACATGCTCCAATGTTCATATATCCCTACTAAAAAAAATATGAGAACCTAACGTGCTACAATTTTAACCAGCAGCGCCTATAAAAATAAATTGGAAAATAGAAAATTAATTTCAAAGAAGAAAGCAATAAAAAAAAATCTTGACACTCCTCAGGAAAGAGTAACGAAGAGAATTTTGATTGAAAGATATGAAACAGATTGGTATTGTAGGATATATTATAAAGAGTCACGAATTGAAGATGCGATATTGTGTAAAAAATGTAAAGAATGGCAACATGAATCATGTGCTGGTGTAAAACCTGGGGAAAAAGTATTTATTTGTGGCGAATGTTGTTGAGGTACAATTTTGGAAACTACACAGTACACATTAAGAAAACAATTTTCACAATTAAGCTTCTTGCAGCGTTTAATTTTTTGTAGAATTTTTCAGTTAATTTTTAATGACAATTGACAATTTTCAATCACATTTATAATGATTTATTATTTAAAGAGATACAATCATAGATGGAATCTGTTTGTAACTCTTTAAATAATAAATCATTATAAATTCATGATTTCTGTCCTCGCAGAGGTGGCCCACCCGCACTTGAATACTGAATTTCACAGGGACAGGCCATATTTTCTTTTTTATTCTTCTTATAAGACTAATTTCAAATGCTTTTGTGATTCTCTTCAGTGGTTTTTTTTACTAAAATAAGAATATTAATTATATACTTAAATTAGGAAGATAAAATACATAAGAAACAAGAAAGAAAACATAGATTACGTATTTAAAAAGGAAAACAGAAATAGATTGTGAACCTAAAAGACAAAATGAATCGATTTTGACGTCCATTCGATGTAGTTTGCTTCAGTACCACTGGTTTGTTAAGTCGATCACCACTGGTTGTGCTAGAATCTTCTTAACATTTTGAGGAACTCATCAAGCGTCTTTCTATTTGTTCTCTTTTTTCTATTCGTCACTTGGCCTTCTCTGTTTTCATTAATTTGTAATTTTTTCAGAGCTTTGGCGACGAAAAATAGTAAGGAAACGAAGGGGAATATTAAATGTCACTTTACTGAAGTTTACTTTAATTGATAATTCAATTTCGAAGACTGGTCTAATGATATTTCTCACTTCTCAATGTGAAAAAATACCTTATAGAAAAAGAAAAAAAATGGTTTTATACTAATGAAGATTTCAATCCAAAAACTGAAATTCTGAAATGAGTCGGACGAACAAAGAGTTTTCTATGAAACCCTAAAAAAAATTCAAGTACGATTTAAGACGAAACCAATTTTCTTAAACAGCCATAAAGAAACAACGCGTAGTGATATGTTACGTGCGCCGGTTATACGAGAGACCTTTTTGAAACTAAAATGGAATATTAAATTTTTATATGATGCGTCTTTAACGGTGAATTATTAGTTTTGATAATGGCCGAAAAACATTGAATTAAATTCGGTTTTTCCTTCTTGCCGCGTTGGCTACATTTGAATGGTTTGAATTCTGCTATCGTTTGTGATATTTTGCGATAAAAAAGGGGAAAAATGTCGATTTTCATATGTTAAACATGGTAATCGTTTTTCGAAACAGTTGAACGAAAAATTAATGGATGGTCATTTGAATATGTGTACAGTAAAACTATGTTAATACAACCATTTTGTATTTGTTTAATCAATGAATATCTCCAGATCTACTGGGGCTAGAAAAGTGAAACGTAATTCTATATATGAGGTACCAAAAAAAAGCAAAATTTTAACATCTTTTGTTTAGGAGTTCTGGAGTTATGGCCATTTTTAACTTTATGGAAAAATTAAAAAATTTTGGTTTTCTTTGATTTTCCCCGAATTTAATAAAAATCGATGAAACTTTTTTTCATAGCCAAAATTTTGTCATAAGTTACGGGATTTAGGAGAATTTTAATTTTTTCATACTTCTTGTTCTAAGACCCCTTCTCTTCGTTATCAGAACCGAAAAATTTTGAAATTTTACAGCATGGCAGGAGTCGTTGCATACTTCGAATCGGTAATCGACATTTTTTTTTTCTAAATGGAGTTACAGTGGGCAGATGACTTGAACAACAACTTTTCTTAAAAATGCACTCATCTTCCCCAAAATCGCAAAGGCGTCTCTTTCGTTGAAGATTTTTTGGCAACTATTCATAAACGCCTATGTACCAATCCTTTATCAGTTATTGATCTCAACCCCTCTCTCTCAGCAGGTTTTAAAAAATAAAAATTGGACTGAAAGGCCCCAGAGCTGCGCTGTCAGTTTTTTTCTTATCAGAATGATAAAATATTTACAATAAATTAAATTGTAACTATAAAGGCAAGTTTTTCCTTAATTTTCCGTTGTTAAATTTATCAGGAATGAAAACAAAAATAGCCTTGTTTCGTGTTAAAATTATTTGAAAATTACGGTTTTATCTATATAATGTTAACACATTTCTTGAATAATAATTGATGGCTGATACGATTAAGTAAAGTTTTTCAAGGTTTGTTAAAATGATGTGTTTAAGGTATACAAAAATATTTCTTATTTTCATTTAAAGTACAAACTGGTGTCGTGGCAGTAGGTAACGTAGGTACGCTTCTTTTCCGTGATGGAAAACGGTGGGCAGGGTAACAATCTTCAATCAGAACCCACGGACATGAAAAATTTTTTTCTTAATCTACATTACTTTTTTCTTAGAAGTAACTATACGAGATTATTAAAAAATTTCAAACAGTCATCAATTTTATCATTGTTTTGTTTTGATATCATCGTTTGACCTTAAATTGTTAAACTTAAAACTTTTTGAGAATGTTGAAAAATTTAGCAGACTTATTCTTTACTAGCCGTTTACCCACCCGATGGATTTTTACCATCGGCAACATTTCAGAATGTCAGTCAGTGTTAAAGATTTATTAAATAAGATATTTATTTTAATAGCCATAGTAACATATTTTTATACGATATCTCTAACTTCAAAAATGACGTATTTCCATACAAATTTTCATCCCCTATTTAACCCACTTAGGGTCCGAATTTTTAAAAATCCTTTCTTAGTGCTCATCTACGTTATATAAGGAACTTCTGTGCAAAATTTCATTCTTCTAAACCCAACGGTTTAGGCTGTGCGTTGTCTGTCAGTCAGTCAGTCAGTCAGTCAGTCAGTCAGTGTAAGAAATTTATTAAGTAGATATTAAAAATAAAAGTTTGTCTGAGATCATTTTTTTTCTAATGAAATTTTTTCTTATAATTAACAAAATACTTACACAGTATACGTATTGTAGTCATTAACACCGTTCTATAGCACTATGATCGAGAAGTGATAGGTAACAAGCGTACACACTTTGCATACATACATATGTGGACAATAAAGAAGTAGTTTACTTGGGAATGACATTATTGAGTGATTCAAAGACTCGCTCGGAATAAAATGATCTAGCGATGAGGGTTAGACTCTTACTGAAATGTAACGGAACGGCATTATTGAAAGTTTGTGCAGTATTTGTACGTAAAATTCATATTTTTGACACACCCTCTGATGTACTGGCTGGCAACACTCTTATTATTTTTTATAAAAATTCAAAAAATCTTTAAATTGTTATATTTGATTAAAAGTTTGTTTAGTTAATGGAACTCTGTAGAACTAATGAAAACTCTGTCATAGTAATAAAATTTTCTCTTAATTTCATTATTGTTGATTCACAACCTTTTAACTATATTTTAAACCACAAAAACATTACATCATAAACATATTAAAAAGTTGCGCCACTGTTTGTCTGTATTTAATAGCATGTTTCTAATAGTACAGTTAGGCCCGATTTACATTAACGCTCCGCTCTCGGTACGCTCCCACTCTACTCTCGCTCCGATATAATCTTGTTGTGTTCACATTACAGTGCTGATAACATGCTGGTACCTATTCGTTCTCCATTCACATTATAATGCCGCTCTGCGTACGCTCCCAGTTCGATACAAACATCTTTTCATAACAACTGAATGCAAGCAGAGTGGAGTGGAATCAAATAAGTGTTTACACTATAGGTACAAGCCATAACAAGTCTGATATCGCTCCGATAAAATATTACCTGAGTGGTATTGATATTCGAGTGGCATTGGAGTGGGAGCGAACCGTGACTGATATCGGACCGATATCAGAGCGGTGAATACACTCATTGTTTCTTGTGTAAGAATATTTTATCGAATCGGGAGCGGAGCGTTAATGTGGATCGGGCCTTATAAGTGTTAATATTATATACATATAAATTTTATAGTGAACTAAATTGGACACCCTATAATCATATTGTACATATTTTGTAATATTACATGTTTTGTTTTAACCTCAAAGGGGCGGTGATAGGCTTGCTGACACAGGGGTGTAGGGAGGGGGCGGATAGGGTAGGGTGGTTTATTTGTGGGGGTAGGCGTGAGTCGTCATTTATAAAACATTACACGCAACTTTGAAATAAGATAAACGATAATAGAGAAACTATTTTAATTACAATCAGTTTGAATTTTCAACATTGAAGTGCGGAAGGGATGAAGAGTTCATACCCCGTCGATTAGATAAACAACAAGTAATTAAATTTTAATTCTGACCTAGTCTAGAACAGTTCAAATAACCGGTTAAATACGATGAAATGAAGGATTCTTTTTTTTGCAATGAGTTACTTGTTTGGAATTCGTAATTTACTTGGAACTGTCATATAAATATGCATTAGTCCAAGAGCTATCGTACATTCTTTTCAGAGAGTTTTATACTAGTTGAAATTTTGTATGTATCGGCAATATATGCGACAATTTGACAATCTGATTCAAAATTTAAAAAAAAAAAAGGTTGACGAAGCTTAGCGCCCGCTCCAGCGTTTACGTCGACCCGGACCAAAAGAAAAAAATACCCCCCCCCCCCGGCGAGAGCGACAACTGGTAATTTTTTTAAAGAGTTAGAGCTTTTTTTTTTAAAAAAAAAATTGATCCCCTTCTTGAAGAATAACATTCACAATTAAAATGCCGCCCTGAGCAAATGCCCGGATTGTCCGCCCCCCGAGCCCCCTAGAGCGGGACTTGCGAAACTCTTAATAATGCCAATAATAGGAGCGTAAAACTCTTGAAAAAAGTTATATTCCGACCAAGAGCGAGTTGCTCACGCACAATTAGGGTCAAATTATTTTTTTTATTTATTTATTAAATTTAAATCTTACTCAAATTTGCTTGTGATATATAACTGAAAAATATATGAATGCTATTTAAAATATTTATTTTTTCTTTCAGCGACTATAGCTACACTATCAAAAATGTGCCGTATGTGTAGTGTGCCGGTAATCTGTGACTCAATATCTATTAAGCCTATTAAAATTGAAATTTTAGCTCTGATATCGGTCCGATATCAGTCACGGTTCGCTCCCACTCCAGTGCCACTCCAAAACTTAGAAATTTTGAGCTGTTCCATTAAAACCGCTGGACTAAAAATTATAAAAAAAAATATTTTTAAAATCCGTAGAAGTAGCTCTTTTAAAGCATGCCTCACAAGATATATTAATTGAACCTTTTTTTTGCACCAAACTGACCCCTACTTTCTTTTAAATCCAAAAAACTTTTTTTCTAATCGCCGCGCCGATTAGCGAAATCAAGACCTAACATTATGATAAATTTCAAATCGCTACGTTACATAGTTTTGGAAAAAAACCTTTGTGACAGTCGGACGGATATGAGAATGATCTTATTAGGGCTCCCTTTTTCCTTCTAAGGCACGGAACCTTTACAGCCATCTAAAAATTTATACCTATATTAAAAATTGTTGCACTTGAGAATGGTGTTATTGAGTGCTTGTACTGTAGCTGGAATAGTATTAATTTTTCAGCTACAACAATAAAAGAAAAATTGTGTATGGTAAAACTAAATTTTTAATGAGTTATAATTTTGATTATTTTAAATTCCACAATTTTTTGTTGAAAATCTTAAAAGAATTAAGTAGAAAGAAATTTAAATTATTTCAACAATAACAAACATTTATTACAATGAAACAAAGCTGAAGAAAATATACATTTTTACAGAGTACGCAGTATAAATTTAAAAGGTTACATTTATTTAAAATGAAGGTATTGAGTTTACATTTGATCAAAATGATAATAATTGTAAAAGCCACAATGCTCAATTGTTATTCATAAATTACTTTATAACAGTTTAAACCGTAAATTCTAAATACAATATCAGATTATTGATGATTTGTCAAAATAAAGAAGATGCAAAATACAAAATTAGAACGATACGGAAATCTTACCGTAACATTTGAAAATTAATTTTATCAAATAATACATATTAATGAAATTAATCTGGTTATACCAGGTAAAGTGTATACTTTACAAAGGTATACAAGTGTATAATTTACAAAGGTTAAAAATAAAATAATCTACTTGTTAAATATGGTATCGTTGCTTTGTCACTTTTCACAGCAAAATAACAGAAAAACACGAGTCGACTTTCGGCTTTTACACCATCATCAGGTGAAAAACTTAACTAAAAATTGCTCTTTTTGGCGAAAACTATTTATAATATAGATCGGAGCAAATAATGCATTGGTGGGGGATGCTAGAGACAGAGACAGAGACAGATACAATCACAGTATACAATAAAATTAAAAATTTTTGTATTGTTTGCAAAGGTAGTTTACAGCGAAATTTATTTTTAAAAACTGGTTAGGTCCAATATTATTAAATTGACCGGAGCACACTGGGGAAAACCAGACACGTGAAAACAGCGGCGAACGACAATTACCAGAAACAAAGGAAATCATACAGACATCTGTCTGTTGATATGCACGAGGGGTTACACCCAGCAGGTAGCTGCTTTTGTTAAACTAAAAGGTTTGTTAAATGAAGTAAAATCAAAAATATTGTAAAAAGACTATTTAAATATTAATTACCAGGAATGGATAAAATTTTTAAAATGGGTCCTATCAACTAAACTATTCGAAAACAAAACGTGAGATGCATCGTGTTATAGATTTAATAAAGGCGATTTGTTTAAATCAATTTGGTCATTCAAGATGACATGGTTTGGATCTTTGTTCAATTTGTTGATTTCCAGGGCTTCCAAAATGTTGAGTTTGCGGCCTTTTTTACAAATATGTAATATTTTGGGTTGTTGATCGGGTTTTACCGAATGACCTGTTTCTAGTAGATGTAAACCAAAGTTGGAAATGTGTTTCTGGGTAGTGATATGTTCCTTATATCTGGTTTCGAACGTTCGACCAGTCTGACCTATGTAAGACGCGTTACACTCCGAACAATCTAGACGATAAACTCCACATTTCTTCATGGGGTCGGATTTTTCTTTAGCGTTATAAAGGAAACGGCCAATAGTATGTGTGGAATGATAAGCGGGATATAGATCAAATTGTAAGAACATGTTGCCTATTTTTTGAGAGATGTTTCCTAGATATGGGAGGGAAATATAATGTTTAGAGTCCGAATTAGTTAGAATAGTTGGATAGATTTGTTCTATGGCTAGACTTCTTTGTTTTTTACGGATTAGTTTTTGGATAATGTGTGGAGCAAAACCATTGTTAACTGCTATTTGTTGTATGATCGATAATTCCTTTTCACGGTCTTTTGGAGATAGCGGGATAGCGAAAGCTCTATGTAGCATAGATCGGTAAGCTGCTATTTTTTGAGAAAATGGAGTGAGTGAATCAGCGGGGATTGTAGTGTCTGAGAATGTGGGTTTGCGAAAGATTTTATATGAGAATTTTGTGTCTGATCTATTAATAGTTATATCTAGGAAATTGATGGAATTGTTCGATTCTATTTCTTTGGTAAATTTAATTTGTTTATGAAGACTATTGAGGTATTTTAAATAGTTGTCCAACTGTCTGTCTGTACCTTTGAAACCGACCAGGATGTCATCAACATATCGAAACCAGAAAATGATATGATTTTTTGAAAGTGGATTATTTATAATAGAATGTTCTAAGTTATCCATGAAGATGTCTGCCAGAAGGGGGCTGAGGGGGGAGCCCATAGGTAAACCAGAATTTTGTAAATAAACTTGGTTATTAAACATGAAATAATTTTGTTGAAGACAAATTTTAAATGAGCTTAAAAGTTCTTTTTGGATATGTGAAGAAATATTTTTGTTGTTTAGAATGTTTTGAATAATCGGGATGCATTCATCAGAAGGAACGCTTGGAAACATATTAGACACGTCGAAAGAAACTAATCTGAAAGAACTATGTGAAAGGTGAAGACTATTTAATTTGTTGCAGAGATCGACAGAATTTTTTATGGAATATTTGGGTTGAAATTGTGTAATGTTTTTGAAGGATGTATTGAGGTATTCTGAGAGTTTTTTGCAGGGAGCATTTGAGTATGAGACCACTGGTCTGATAGGATTGTTTTCTTTGTGGAGTTTGATAAGCCCGTATAACTTTGGTGGTTCTGAGTTCATCGGTATGAGGTGGTATTTATCAGTTGATGACAATGGTAGGAATTTCAAATTTTCAACGTGGCGTTTAATATCTTTAGAAAAGGAATTTGTTGGATCTTTATTTAGTATTTGGACATCGGAACTATTTAAGAAAGATAAAATTTTATTGTTATAATCAGTTCTGGATAAAATAACAGAAGTGTCTTCATAGTCTCATAGTCTTCATAAACAAATTAAATTTACCAAAGAAATAGAATCGAACAATTCCATCAATTTCCTAGATATAACTATTAATAGATCAGACACAAAATTCTCATATAAAATCTTTCGCAAACCCACATTCTCAGACACTACAATCCCCGCTGATTCACTCACTCCATTTTCTCAAAAAATAGCAGCTTACCGATCTATGCTACATAGAGCTTTCGCTATCCCGCTATCTCCAAAAGACCGTGAAAAGGAATTATCGATCATACAACAAATAGCAGTTAACAATGGTTTTGCTCCACACATTATCCAAAAACTAATCCGTAAAAAACAAAGAAGTCTAGCCATAGAACAAATCTATCCAACTATTCTAACTAATTCGGACTCTAAACATTATATTTCCCTCCCATATCTAGGAAACATCTCTCAAAAAATAGGCAACATGTTCTTACAATTTGATCTATATCCCGCTTATCATTCCACACATACTATTGGCCGTTTCCTTTATAACGCTAAAGAAAAATCCGACCCCATGAAGAAATGTGGAGTTTATCGTCTAGATTGTTCGGAGTGTAACGCGTCTTACATAGGTCAGACTGGTCGAACGTTCGAAACCAGATATAAGGAACATATCACTACCCAGAAACACATTTCCAACTTTGGTTTACATCTACTAGAAACAGGTCATTCGGTAAAACCCGATCAACAACCCAAAATATTACATATTTGTAAAAAAGGCCGCAAACTCAACATTTTGGAAGCCCTGGAAATCAACAAATTGAACAAAGATCCAAACCATGTCATCTTGAATGACCAAATTGATTTAAACAAATCGCCTTTATTAAATCTATAACACGATGCATCTCACGTTTTGTTTTCGAATAGTTTAGTTGATAGGACCCATTTTAAAAATTTTATCCATTCCTGGTAATTAATATTTAAATAGTCTTTTTACAATATTTTTGATTTTACTTCATTTAACAAACCTTTTAGTTTAACAAAAGCAGCTACCTGCTGGGTGTAACCCCTCGTGCATATCAACAGACAGATGTCTGTATGATTTCCTTTGTTTCTGGTAATTGTCGTTCGCCGCTGTTTTCACGTGTCTGGTTTTCCCCAGTGTGCTCCGGTCAATTTAATAATATTGGACCTAACCAGTTTTTAAAAATAAATTTCGCTGTAAACTACCTTTGCAAACAATACAAAAATTTTTAATTTTATTGTATACTGTGATTGTATCTGTCTCTGTCTCTGTCTCTAGCATCCCCCACCAATGCATTATTTGCTCCGATCTATATTATAAATAGTTTTCGCCAAAAAGAGCAATTTTTAGTTAAGTTTTTCACCTGATGATGGTGTAAAAGCCGAAAGTCGACTCGTGTTTTTCTGTTATTTTGCTGTGAAAAGTGACAAAGCAACGATACCATATTTAATATGGATTTTCACAAAGTAAACCTGTCTAGTATTAATTATTTAATCTACTTGTATACACGCATGGTAAAAGGTGCTGAAACACCAGGAGTGCGAGATGATGAATTCCGACAAAGTTAAATAATTACATAAACTGGATTCACCAGGGAAACGTATACATATTAATAAAAAAATTATTTAAAGGTATACTTTTAAATTAAGGTGGAAGTAACCACTAGGTGACAAAATGTCGGGTGTCCGATGATTAAAAAAAAATTAAATATAAGACTGACAATTACCTTAAAATGTACAACTCCCAGCAGATACAACTATCAACGAGAAAAAGTACTATTAGTACACACAGCTGATAATTGCTTTAAAATCTACAATCAATTGTCCGTAATTGATTGTAGATCACTTAATTATCAGCGAGAAAAAGTACTATTTGTGCACACAACTGATAAAAGGCAAATAAAGTCAGTAAAATTTAATAGAACTCACCAAAACTGCATGGCGTCAAAAAGAACTATTAAATTATTTAATATTTAAAAAAGAAATACAAAATAACATCATCGGAAAACCGAACACCATATTAAATAATGAATAATTTCTCACCAATTCATAATAGGTGTCAAAAGAAATTGTTCAAGTGTATTTGAAGCAATTTAACAAAAATGAAAATAAAATAATTCAATTTCAAAAATAAACTATTAAAATTATCACTGAGCAGTCCTAACTGAAATTATACTTTACATTGTTAAATAAAATTTTAAAAGAAATATAAGGACTACATATCCTGAAGGGATATGTGGTCAGTAATGGTCGTTTTACATTTTTAAGATAAAATTAGGAAAGAAAAAAAAGTCTAAACATCTTGAAGGGATGTGAAGACGACAATGGTTCTAAATCATTGGATTCAACGACCCGATTAAATCTCGTCGACGACCAGATTAAATCTCTTCTAAAGTAACAATATTATCATTAAGGTAATGTTATCTAACAATTATCGCATGCACGTAAGAATGTTCTAGAAAAAGAATAAAACAGAAAAATAAGTTACACAGTGTAGATGTATGTGGATATACTGAAATATTTACTGGTCATTAGACAAACAAAAATATACTCAATAAAATATTACAGTTACATAATGAATATGTCTAAAAATATTGTTATGTATCAGTAGCGGTCATTTCAATTAAATAAACAAAATTTTATAGACAATAATTAATTAAATATTAATTGAAATAACGCTACACAGCAAAAACGAATTATCATGACATTTCTTGCTTGTTAGTTTTCCTCAGAACGGAATAATTACTTTTTCGTATAAAATGAACCGGTACAAAACTCTTTGAATAAAATGATTAGTAGCTCTTGATCTATATGTACGTAAAACCTTTTCTAACTATAATCAGAAACCGTATACAAACCCGAAATCATTTATAGCGTATACGCAATTATTTAGATGGCAATTTAAAGTATAGTAATAAAAATTTTTATGTCCATATAAGGGACGGCAGATGCTTACTGTGTAGAATTGTTCCTAAACTTATGGTTTTATTTTCGAAAAAGTATCAATAAAATATTTTTCCTCATTTTTCGGCTGTGATGTCACCGAAAAGATTTATTGTTTTTTCATTAATTTACATTAAATTGAAAGTCTGGTGATGCTTTGGAACGTACTTAAGCCAGAATTGACGTCCTGTTTTCTAAACTTGAATTTATTTCCAATATTAGGGATGTTATGCGGATATATAATTTCAAATACGGATACGGATATTTAAAACATTTTTTCGGTTTTGATTATGGATATGTAAAAATATTGGATATTGTTTCGGATACGGTTACGGTTATGCATAATTGCTTTTAGTGAATTTTCTTTTAGAAGAAACGGAAAAGTTGCACCAAAAAAATGCCAAACATGAATCAATGAAAATCTACCAAAATGAATACATGCAGCAAAAACTTTTTTCAACTTAAACTCAGTTATCCAACGATAGTTTTCTGTAATTATCCGAAGCTTGAATTGCAGGATTCGATTTTGGTTTCGGATAATTAATAATTTCGGATATCCGGTAGTTTCGCTTACTGTTATGGATATACATGACATCCCTATCTAATATACTGTCTACCTTTATTCAATAAATATTGAAACATCAGTGAAATTTATAATAAACAATTATATCAATATAGAGGATTTATAGAACACAAGAATGATTATCTCATTCAACAATTTTGATAAGTTGTTAAAAAAATAACAATTATAATTTATTATAGTTCAATAGCACTAAATTTTGCCTATAAATTAATTTTAGAATAGACATAAAAATTTTTTAAAAAGAGATTTTTGTCGGGATTGCCGAGGAGAACATTTGTGCAAAATGTGAACTCCCGAAAATGCTTTTTTATATTCTTTAAACAAGACTGAAAATTCATGAATAAGGTTTCTTGACCTTTCACCGCTTACGTAGCGAAAACGGTGATAGATACATTAAAAAGTGTTAAGACCTTTTTTGTAGACAATCGAATTCTCTACAAAAAAGTCCGCGAAAGCACCTGTCTATCTTATACAGGTGAAAAAATTCAGCGCTCCAAACGCGCACTCAAAAATCAACTTTTTCGAGCGTTCCGGTAGGGTGTGCCGTCCGGAACCTTGCCGGAATGCTCGAAAAAGTAAATTTTTGAGTGCGCGTTTGGAGCGTTGTATCTTTTCACCTATTCAAGATAGACAGGTGCTCTCGGACTTTTTTGTAGAGAATTCGATTCTCTACAGAAAAGGTCTTAACACTTTTTAATGTATCTATCACCGTTTTCGCTACGTAAGCGGTGAAACGTCAAAAAACGTTATTCATGAATTTTCAATATCGTTTAAGTTATATAAAAAAACATTTCCGGGAGTTCACATTTTGCACAAATGTTCTCCTCGGCAATCCCTACAAGAATCTTTTTTAAAAAATTTTTTATATCTATTCTAAAATTAATGTTTAGTAAGATAGGGCTTAAAATTGCTACTGTTGGACTATTAACTAGTTAATATGTCAAATATCATGTGACAAATTGAAATGAAAAATTCATTCTGTTTACCATTTATGGATTTATGGATCATGTTTGAAGTCAAAACATAAGAGAGAAAGAGTCGTCACAAACACGTCCATCCAAAGTTTTGATGCCATGATATCATTAAAAATCCCGCATTTTTCCCACTTCAGCTGCACCGATTGTTTTCTCAAAGTACGTTATATTAATTTTTATATTAATAATTACAACACCTCAAAGACTCAGAGGGCTTCTCTCATTATTTACTTTTTAAAATCCTTTCTCACAGAAGGAAATTCTTTAGACTCTATGTACAGTTCGTTACTGCAAGCGCAAAAAAATTTCAGTGTAGAACGAAATAATCAACTCAAATCGACAGTGTTGACGTAATTTGAAACGAAATTATTTTCACTTTATTTTGTATATGTATTATGTATTTAGTATTTTAATATTGTAGTATAATAAATCTGTTCTTTTTTATTTTCTTTTGTTTCTGACGTAGAATTTTAATGCATTTTTCGACCACATCTGGTGATAATGATACCAGTTTTATGGCAAGCTATTTGGCGTCGTTTATTGCTAAAAATATTTTTAAAACTCTTTCAATGAAAGCGGGTAAGGTTTGTGAATTGGCAAACAATGTTAAAGTATCTAAAATGTTAAAGTATTTAGAATATTGCATCAAATTCTGATGATAATTTGTTTTGACTCTTTGACTAACAGGGAGGTGTTCTGGGTTGCGAAATTCACTTTTGGATGAAACTTAGAATATTAAGGGGGACCACTAGTGTGAGCACCTGAAAAAAAGTTGATTTTTGGGAATTTTTTTAAAGAAAACTACTATATGGATTGTTTTAATATTTTCAGGACATATTCGTTGATATATATTAAATTCATGATAAAATGAAATCACCCCTCAAAGGTAGGGTAAAATTTCAATTTTCCTTGATTACTTGAAAACTACGACAGACAAATTTTTAGAGAGCTTTCTACTGATGTATATAAAGCCAAGATCGAACCAACTGAAGGGGCTGTTTACGCAAATTTGGAGATAAATTTTGAAATAGGGCGAATATACTTTACCTATTTTTGCTCAAAGTTGAAATTTAAAGTGTAAAGTCCAAAAATTGGACGGTTAATTTGAGGTGTGTCTTTTTTGTGAAATTTGACAAGGTATACTCCACACAGGATTAATTCATAAAAATAATTAATTTTTCCTTGTCAGTCATTTTGCACCAAGCAACAATAGTTTTAACAGTTTTAGCTGCAAAATTATCGCGCGTCCACCAACCTTTGTCAAACCAGAAATAAACTAATTAAACAAATATGGCCCAATGGTACGAGCCGTTGACTGAACTGCAGCGGTGTTTGTTCAATAAAAAGTGTGCGTTTCAGGCTGTATTACAAAGCGAGTATAGCTGTGCTGCAGCCGTTTTCGATAAAAAAAATGTTATTCGAAGCCTATAATGTTACTGACAGTCTTTAAATGTCTGTGATGTAATCGTGTTTGCAGTACTTTTATTCATACAAACACGGCTGTATTACAGAGTAACTTCTGTCTGTGCTGCAGTCGCCTTTTTGTTTACGCAACCCGGAACCTCTCCTTGAAAGTATATTATGGATATGAGTTGATCGGCCGTTAGATATTGGTAACACCTCGCAGGGAAGTTAATTAGATGTTTCAATGAAACCAAGCGAGTAAAGTTTTCTTTTTAAATTTTGATCCTGGAACAGCGGCGGATCATCGCGTAGACAAACGCGACAAATATTTAGGAGCTCGATTTTTTGTAGGCCAAAGTGACTATTCTGAATACTTGAATCAATATTTAAGATTCGTTTTAGTTTTACCAATTATTTAGTTTAGGAGGGGGCCCGATAAGCAAAAAAATGTGTACGGGCGTAAATGGGATTAACCCAACTCTGCTCCAAAAATGAAATTAATGATTTACGATAAAAATATTGTTTTGAAAATCTCACTTGCTGATTAACTGTAAAAATGTATGAAAAGATAATTTTACTTCCGTAGGAACTAAAACTACGAAACACTAGTAAAAAATCGATTATTTTTTTTAAATTCCAATGTGTTTTCGAATACAAAGGTGAAATTTCAATGTATTTTTCAGTGGCGACGCGTGAAATTATTAGCTGGGGAGACAGTCTTATTTACCATATTTTTAAGTAGACTTATTTTGTGTCTATTTTTATTTGGAAATCTATAGTGTTTCTAAGCCTTATTAAAGTTTTTATCTATAACAGACCTTCTGACCCAGTATTGTGACTAAAATAAAAATGTTTAAATGTTTGACCAGCCATTTGTACCTACTCCACCAAGAGTAAAAATATTGAAATTTTTGTTTTATTTTGCGGTTAGTCTGAATTAAAAGTCTTAAAAAAATTTAGAATTTTAAAATAATTAGTTCTGAAATTAGTCCTTTAGATATATTGTAGTTTTTAAATTAGATTCGTATGTTATTATTATATTTCTAAAGAAAAAAAGTAAAAAAATTTAAAATTTCTGATGTAAAAAACTTAAACAGATAGTAGAGAAAAACAAATTGAAAATAAATACCTACAAATTTTATTAAAAGGTTTCCAATGTTTAAATAATAAATAATAAAATCTAAAATTAATTAAGAAATATTTAAAAAATTGAACTGAACCGAAAGCAAACAAGCAGTTAATTAACTAACTACAAAAATATTTGAATTTTGTGTAACAATACATAAAATAGACTGTTGTTATGTGTACGTATATCGTACGTATACAAAATAGCAAACGCATACGTATAGATGGTTTAGACAAATTAATCTGTGTCTTCCTTAGCGGTGAATAGATATGATATTGCATTATTATTTCAGTTTTTTTATTATTATTCAAAAAGTACTGAATATAATTTGATAATTTTTATATTATTAGAAAGATTGCTACATTTTACATATAGATAATAAAAAATTATTCCAAAATTTTTCTTAGTTTTTGAGTAATAATGATGTAAATAAATTGGAGAATATTACATATATCCAGATTGTGTGTGTACATGTTTGAAATAGGCAGCATAGGCACTTAGGTAGTGTCTGTAACATATACATACATAGCAAGGGAAACATTGTTAAGACTGTTTCCCTTGGCGGTGAATAGATATAATATTACATTATTGTTTCAGTTTTTTTATTATTATTCAAAAAATACTGAATATAATTTGATAATTTTGATACTATTAGAAAGATTGCTACATTTTACATATAGATAAGAAAAAATTATTCCAAAATCTTTCTTAGTTTTTGAGTAATATTGATGTAAATAGAGAATATTACATATGTACATGCAGATTGTGTGTGTAAATGTTTGAAATATGCAGTGTGTGTAACACATATACACACATAGCAAAGAGAAACATTAAAATAATTGTCTTTTTGCGTTTAAGTAGACTTGTATGAGCTGTATGGATGTAACCATACACAGAGGTTCACATTTAATGTATCAGGTTATATGTATGTATATATTGTATGGTGTATACATGTATATTTTATTGTATATGTTTGTACACGCATATAAGATATTGTATATTCATGTGAATATACAATATATGTGATTTGAAAATGTGAATGTATTAATGGCCAATATTATAAAAATTAGACAGTAATTTTAAATTTTATGAAATTTAATTTTTTTGGGGAGACACTGTCTCCCTTGTCTACTCCCACGCGTCGCCACTGGACTATTTTTTAAAATAAACATGTTTATTTTTTTTTGTATGTATCTAGCTGTATTTTTGTTTTGTTTTTGGAAATCTGATACAACCGTGTTGATGAAAATTAACGAAAAAGTTTTAATGATCTCTAACAAATGGTAAACAAAATGAAAGTATCCATTTTCCACGCGTTTCAGTTTTTTATTTTTGCAGGAAGAGATACATTTACACACAAACACAATTATTAAAAAGTTTGGACGCTAGCAGTAACAATTCCAATTATGTTATATATAGAACTGAAGGTAAAATATTATAAGGTAAAACACCCATATCTGATAACATAAGACGCATTTTTTTAATCATAATAATTTTACTTAGTTTCAGTGATATTTATAATAAACAATTATTTGAGTGTAGAGGATTTACAGAACATAAGAATGATTAATTTCATATACATATGTATATCGTATGGATTGTGGTTTGAAAAGTCTTGTTATAGGATATAAAAAACAAATACATAAAATAGTTTTAAAAATCCAAGATGAAAAAGCTCTAAAAAGTATCAAATAAAAATCTTCGAATTCTTATTTAGAATTTCATTATATTTAGAATAAGCTGTTTTTCATCCGTCGTGTGTATTGTTCTATGATTTTGGGATACGAAATACCAGGAACTTGCTTAAAACTTGTTCGTCCTGTTTAAAACTTATTGTACGGAACCTTATTCGCACAAATATGATTGCAGCGATTTTTATAAATCCTAGCCAAAACCATTTCGTAATTACTAGCTTTCAAAGTGGCTTATTAAAAATTTTATTTTTATCCTAGATATTTTGGAATATCCTGGAAGCGGTTGGGCCCATTTCCATCAAACCTGGTTAAGTGCCATTCAACAATAATCAACTTTTAAAGCGGGTTTTTAAATTTTTGAATTTTAGTTTTATCGTGGAAATCTTGAAATATCCTAGAAACGGAGCAATTTTTGTCAGAATTGACTAAGAACCTCTTACTTCAGTGATAGTATTTATAGTATTTGCCGAATATTCGGTATTTGGCTGAATAGTGCATTCGTTGTAAAATTAACATATCAAAGTCCGTGGTCAATAATGCTATGTATTTTTGTAGTAACTGCTTGCAAATTTTGAAAAATAAATGTGCACATATTTCAACTGAAACATAAATAAATCTGTACCTATGTACATCTTTGAGATAAAATTATTCTTGTCAGCGTACTTGTTATAAGTACGATGGATTATTATCAATAATCTTCAATAACTCTTTAACAAAATCTCATATTGTTTATTTTGTTGCTATATATAGACAGATTATTGTACCTAAAAAGTTTTCTCATTAATGTGCTTTTGTATATACATCGAAGGACTTTATCAATATCAAAATATAACTTTTACGTCTCAAAAAAAAAATAACATCATTAATTAATTTTATCAATAAACTTTTGTTGTTTGTGTCATAAAAAAATAATTTATTATTACCATGCTAGTTTATACTATATATATTATATTGCTGTGGCTTCACATTTACTGACTCTGCAGGCTCATATATATGTGTTTATGTGTAGCATGTCAGAGATCTACCAAATACAATGCCAAGCTTACAAAATACAATTAAAATTAAAGCACGTTCGAATAGTCACACACGTATATTATGCATATAGGTACAGGGAAATGTAAAAAGTTTTCCCAACATAGGGCAGAGTATGCATGAAACGGACATTTTTGTTTTGAGGATTCTATAATAACCAAATGACATAAGTAGTTAAGAACAAAATTAGAAACACTAGTTAGGTTACTGTTAAAAGGAAATAGAATAAACCTTTATTTGTTCTAGTTGTATAGTTTTTGAGTTGTTTTTTTTTTCTTTTGGCTGTATTGAAAGGAAAACGATGATTTATGTAAGGGCCAGTGCTAAATATTTCTCATATTGCTTAAAAGTATCGATTATTTTTATCAGGTGATTTTCATTCGATTATTTTTATTCGAAAATTTTCAATCCGAAGGGAAAGTAAAATATTACAACTTATGAAAAATGAAAATAAAAAATAAGTGTTATTTTTATTAAGGCAGTTGCTCTGAGATAGTCAGGTACAAAAGTATACAGGGTGTAAAACAAATAACTCTCGGCCTTTTGTGGGGTGACTCATAGCACTCTGTAGACACTAAAACCGCAGGAATTTTTTCGGAAATAACAGTCGCGTCACCTCTCAAAAGGATAAGAGTTATTTCCTTTACACCCTGTATATAATATATACACACATATAAAAAAAGAGTTCTTTTATTAAAAATTAAATAATGTATTAATATTTTTCAGTGATTATATTTGTATACCACTTGTTTTATTTTAATTTCCGCGCGCTTATGTTGTAGGAATATAAAAATATTGTTGCAAAAGCGTTGTAAAAACGTTGTAAAATGACGTTTATAAATTATATTTAAAAACGGCGTGGTGAATAATTTTTATTTCTTATTAAATATGGTTTGTAACTTTGTATTTTATAATATATTAAATTTTTATCAAATTCCTTTGATACGTTTTCATTTTATTCAAAAAAAAAAATGAGTTTTCTCATCAGAGCTCGTGTTAAAATTACAAAACTTTGAAATCGTTTTTCTCAAAATTGGGGTGGTCAATTTTTTGTTTCGGTAAGGTCTCGTACTAGTGTTATCGAATGAAATAAATGTCTAGAGAAGTTTTGTTAAAATCCTTTGAAAAAATCGTTTTACCGATCAACTACCTTAATTTTAATAAACTATAAATTAATTTTTACTTAAATATTAAAATTTTCTGTAAATATAGTATTCAAATAAAATCAATTAAAATTAATTGTAAGTCAGCAGTATCATATTCAGTTCTCTGACATTCTGAATGTGTTAGTTACGTAATTTAATTTTTTGTTTTCAAAGCACCAGCCATTTGGGAACTTTTGGGTTGATACGTTTCAATGAAAGGCTTCTACAGCCGCCAGTTAACTTCAAAATATAGATCAATTTTTTCATGGCTAAAAAGATTCTGAATTTGCTTTTATTTTTGTTTGTCTTAGAAATAATTGATAGGACACAAATTCAAATATTAAATTGACCAGTATAATATTTGTTTGAAGCAAAATTTTGCGTCGATCTGTTAATCCGTTTGATATACATAATACATGCTAATCTTTTTGTAATTTACTGTACTCATGCATATATTATACGTATGTGCATACTCCATACACATGCATGTCCATATATGTTTGTACACAAATAAAAAAAAAAAAATTAAAAAAATATGATACAACAAAATTAATCAATTTGTACATTTAATTTTCAAAAAAGGAAGTTAGCTGACATATAATTTATGACGATTAAGCTTTTTGTTTTCCATGAATAGAAATGGAAATTATGAAAATGATAGCTTTAAAATGAAAACTTTAAAAAAAAAAAAACGACAAATATGTAAAATTATAATTGGTAATTTTTTTTTGCTGTTGTAAATAGCTGGATAGGTAGGTACCTATTTCATTTTTTTCATTTTTATAAATGTCCAAACTAATTAATTTTTAGGTGGGCAATAATTAAAATTGATGTAGAGGACAATAAAACTGATATTGGAATTTTTTTTATACTGGGATAAATTTAGGTTATTTTTATAGTACCTATAAACGGAATAATTAATATAACTAATTATAGGCAAAAACTGGGGCTCCAATTTTACACATGTTTTTTTCGTTTTTGAAGTACCTACAGCATATCCTTTTTTGATGTAGTGGATAGGAACCGCTTAAAAAAATTGCACAAAAAAAAGTTCCAAAACTTCATAAATAACTCTAAAAAAGTATAGTTTATTACAGACACATAATTAAAAACGCCCAAAGCTTTACGATTTCCTTAAAAATTGATTTTCTAAACAAGATAAAGCATTAATTTACATCTAAGAATCTATAAATTCATATCTAAAGAAATTTAGTGATGTAATAACTTGTATTCCTGTACAGTGTAGGGGAGACTGGAGCACTTAGTCCCCATTTTGATTTTTCGTTCAAATATCATAAAATAATATTGCTTTTCAGGATATTTTTTGATGACTAGATAGAAAATATATCCTTCTACCTTCTTGTTTCATCAAATCATTAAATAGATCTATATTTCCATTTATTTTTTCCATTTTCCCAGAACACTACAAAAGGATCAAGTGTCCCGTGTTCTGGCAGACTTGATTCCGGTATCGGGTAGACATGACCAGTACCTTACTGCATAATACGAATGAGGTAGCGGTTACACTGGATATGAATTCATCCAAAAATTCATTCGTACGAATTCGAACGAGTTTATCCAAGTTAATACGAATTAAACAAATGCATACATTTAGACATGCGTGGTTACACTGCTTACGATTCTTTCGTACGAGCTTGTACGACTTTTTGATACGACCAAAATATTTTATTTTTTGATGCGAATTCGTACGAAAAAAATGATGGATTTAGAAAAAATAATTATTTTTGTTGGACAAAGGCGGTCTTTAAGGGATTAAAAACCTAAATATTATCATAAGAGAAAGTTAAATAAGAAATTGTGGAATGAGGTGGCGGAGGAAATGTTTAGATAATTTTTTAGTTAAATATATTACGATATAATAAAACTAACCTAACCTAACAAAAACATTTTAAGTAAGTGTAATGAAAAATTAATTAACAAAATATTGAAGTTAAAATTTAGTTATTATATTGAAGTTTAGTGAAAGTAAAATTATTCTCATGCTTTATGAAATATGTCATCATACTGACAATACCATGATCAAAATACTTGCACAGAAAGATGTTTAACCAAAAGGACGTCACTGCTCTGAAGTTGTTTCATTCTAAAAAACTTTCAAAATGACATTGAGTCATTGACAATAACAGTTGAGATCAGTGTTGCACGTATTGATATTAAAAATAAGGTGTACTGTTCTATTTATGGTTTGGGTATCAAGTTTCCCAAGGATTAAGTGTCGGCAAGTGTCCCTAGTCCCCCCTACTGATTCTTACCTTTTCTTACTTTCCTCATCATGCATATTCATAAGCTTTTTTTTTAAAAAAAATTCAAAATTGCACAAAGGAAGCCCGTATAGAAACAGTTTTTGCTGTAGCTAATTCGGTGTGACTTTCTTAATTTGAGATGCAAGGAAATTTTTTATCGCAGTGGCGGACATGCTGGACATAGTATCAGACATTAGCTAAGATTAACATAACGCAGCCAATGTAAACCCGTTTTTGATTTTGTGTTGAATGGTACTAGTTTTTGTATTGAGTTGCAACATATTACGCAACTCAGTGATTGCCATGTTTTTCAACAAATTAAAAATATGCTGCGACGGAGCATAATATTTAATCAATTGGTTGTCTGTCAAACTTTGGCTGTCATTGCCTAGCATAAAAGTAATATTCAGTAAAATTTTGGCCAAGAGCGAGTCGGGCTCGCACAATTATGGCTCCGTTGTGGGCAATTGATTGGCCAAATTAAATTTTTCAGAAAAAATAAAACTTTAGTATCTAATTTTCTTAAAAAACACGTGACCGCAAATTATTAACAACAATTTACCTGTTAACATCTGACAACCTAAAGGTTGCGGCCGATTGAGAGCTGGCAACCATTCTTTTTAACATTTTTCGCATCATTTTTTTTCAAATGATGTTGATTTCATTTTAAAAAATTGTACTTGAAATTCGTTCAAAGAAATGAATTACAATATACTTAATTAAAGATACTTACGGCTAATTTTCGATAGGCAACCCAGGACCAATGTATTACATTACCATTAAAGATTCATTTAAATTAAGTTTCATTGAAAAAACAGATACCTGCAAAAATCAGCTGCGGGATCTTGTACTACATATTCTTTCTGACAATATGATAAAACTAGAAAGTTAAATTTTCAACTGTCTTCAACCTCAACCTCAAGAATTTCCAGTAAAAGTGTTCATGATGAAATTTAACACTCCCTTTTCCCTCGGAAAAATAAGAGCTCAGTGTTTGTTTAAGCAATTTATTCTGCTGAATTTAAAAACGATTATATTACCGCACGCAGGGGATCACCATAAAAACAGTTGTGGAAACATTAAGAAAAAAATAATTACTATAAAAATTTCAATCCATTTGTTATTATTTTTTAAAATTAATTTTCCCGTCTTTTATTCTCTACGTATTTCTTTTTTTTTTAAAGATTCAAGTGGTGCTGCGTCGCCGAGTTCGATATTGAAAATAATAAAAAAAAAAACAATTTTGTCGGTAAAAACGAAATCATTAAAAAAACATTTTCAAATTCGTATATAATATACGAATAAGTAGTTTTAAATAAAAAAAAAATCACACAACAACGAAGCATGGAGAAGCGTAACATCGAATAAGACGTCACAAAAGAAAAATAAAATCCGTAGATATGATTTATTTCATACAGTAATAATGATTTAAAATAGAAATTATCATGTTTTTTGATACCTTACCGTATAAAAAAATGATTTAGGTGTTAAATGGACGACAGACAGAGAACGTGTGATCCTGATTTATGTTGATACGATAAGGAAAACGTGTGAATAATGGTGGAAGATTATAAAAACAAATGCACTTGTAATCAGCAGCGTAGCGATCTCGTTTGGTGCAAGAAGATAATAATAAAGGCACAAGTGTGGGATTTGTAAAGAGCGATTTTCATCGTTCTGTGATTTTTATTTTTAAAAATTTCTTTTATTTTTATCGTTTCTTTTCTTTTTGTTATGTTTTACGTCTCACTCTATTGTGTGTTGGTGCTGTCAGTCGTTTATCTTACAGTAATTAAAACGGGTTTAGTGAGAATTACTTTTTGTAAGGAATAATAGAATAGTACACGGTTTAAATGTAGTAAGCTTGTTAACGGGTGGAACGGCTGCAACGTGTGCCTGAGCAGTATGGATTACCGGTGTAGTATACACTATTTATTGTGGATTGTGATTTTACAAGGTAAGTTTTTTTACACTATTTTCTTTAACTATCTTGTTGTATTTCCGTAGATATTAATTAATTTGTTTATAAGGTTATTTATATTTTATATTTTATCGTATTTTTTTAAAAAGAATTTTTAGCAGGAGATCTCATGTGTGATTTTTGTATTAAAAATATTTTTAAATATTTTTTAGATTAAATTTTAGGTCTTTCTTTTGTGTGAAAGTGCTTGCAAGGCAGTTTTACTGGCAAAAGCGTATTTTCGCATATTTTTACTACTTTTGGTATAGGACTGCAATAACTCTATTACTTTTGTACAGAACTGCCGTGATCTTACTACTTTTGGTACAGAACAATTGTTGTGACTAATTTACTCTTGGTATAGAATCAGTTTATTACTTTGCTATAGAACTGCCGTGATCTTACTACTTTTGGTACAGAACCGTTGTAACCTTACTATTTTTGCTACAGAACCACCGTAACGTTACTACTTTTGGTATAGAACCAACGTGACCTTAATACTTTGGGTATGTAACCACCGCAACTTTACTACTTCGAACTGTCGTGCCCGCACTATTTTTGGTACAGAACCGTTGTAATCTTACTACTTTTAGGTATAAAACTCTTGTCATTGAACACAACGGATGTAGGTTATAATCTTGACGAATCTTGACGAATTTTGACGAATAATCTTGGCGAATTTTCAATTATTTTTGAGTTAAATAATACTGAACAGTATTTTCTTGTTACCTTTCCATCAAAAATATCAATAATTCGCTTCTTTCGGTTGTTATAGTGGTTTTACTCTTTAAGGATGTTTGGGAGGTACAATCGGAGATAAGAGTACATAAAATTAGAAATTCGTGAATAATTGCGCTGTATAACAAACTATGAGGTAAATCAATAGTTATCTAATCAACTATACTATAACTGCTTGTACAATACATAAAACTATAGCTCTCAGCTAACTACAAGGGCTGAGTAGAATCTGAGGATTTTTGGGAGGAATTTCAAAAAAGTATGAGACGATTGACAATTTAGTACAATGTTCCTCATTAAATACTGAGGCCGCTGTGAAAATTTCAAACCGATTCACTAAGCCGTTAAAAAGTTATTAAAAAAAAAAAAAAAAAAAAAAAAAAAAACAAACTAATTTTACACGTACTCTTATGGAAATTCGAAAACAGAACAGATTAAATAACTTTTTAACGGCGTAGTGAATCGGTTTGAAATTTTCACAGGGGCCTTAGTATTTAATGAAGAACATTCTACTAAATTTTCAATCGTCTCGTAGCATTTTGAAATTTCTCCGAAAAATCCTCAGAATATACTCAGCTCTTGTAGTCAGCTGAGAGCTATAGTTTGATGTATTGTACAATCAGTTGTAGTGATAGCTATTATTTAACACAGATAACTATTTATTTACCTCATAGTTTGTTATACAACGCAATTATTAACGAACTTCTAATTGTATGTACTTTTATCTCCGATTGTACTTCCCAAACATCCTTAAGTAACGGTAATATTACATATGTATTACAAATTAAATTTTATGGAAAGGTAAAAATGGTCCCACTTGTTAACAAAAATCGCTTTTTATTGAAATTTCATGTTGGAGCGTTTACTTGCGTCATTATTTTTGACATTTTTTATTTTTATCAAATCATTTGTGATATGGGTGTAGCGCAAGGAAAGTAGTAGGGATAGCAGAAGATGGAAAGTATGCGCTAACAACCCACTATTTATGGACATTGTATCAAGATTCACTTAAAGCTCTAAAGGAAATCACCATAAGCGTAGCATTAGCCAGTCGCTGGAATTCAACCAAAGACCTGTTAATGTTTTTAGTTTATTTTGGTACAACTCAAAAAACAAATAAAACTGATGGTGGTGGGAGCTCTGGGAAGGATTTTTTTATTTAGCAGCTTTTTTTTCATCGGTTGGTGCGGGAAGCCTTTACCTATTTTCGATTATGGCCAAAAAGTGCTTAGATTACTTTTGAGTGTCACTATTAATAAACTATACCAAATGTGTCTTATATTCTATGCTGAAAAGTTACCGGCAATTCCACCACGATACTTTTCAATGAAAATTTAAGGTACCATCATAGTGTGATCGGCCGAAAAATAATCAATTTTCGCGATTTTTTTCGGATGGATAGGATGGGGGAATATATATATATATATATATATATATATATATATATATATATATATATATATATATATATATATATATATATATATATATATATACAGTTACTCACGAAAGTCTACGTACACCTGTGTAAATCGTTAGTAAATTTGGAAATATTTAAAGCAAATTTATCTCAAAGCGTTGCAGAACTGCAGCTCAATGCAGATTGGATTCGGTAGATTTTAACCCTATAGAACATTTATGGGGTGGACTAAAATTGCGACTGAAAAAAAGAAATATTTATAATCGTAAACTACTGAGAAAAGTGATAAAATTACAGACTGAAAAAGTAGTTAAATCTATGTCTCGTAGATTAGAAGCCGTCATAAAAGCAAACGGTTGTCTTACCAAATATTAATCAAGTTGTCATTAATATTCACTAATAAAGATATGAAGTGCACCTAGATTTTTGTGTGTTTCTGTTGTTAATAAAACTGATTGTATATTATAATTATAAAAACTATAAAAAATTTTGTACTTTTTATTCAAACCACTGCAATTTCTTCAAATTTCAAAAAAGCTCCCATAGGTACATAGCGGCTTACCTACAGATTGATAATTTATTTGCTTTTTTTCCCAAATGAAAACTACGGCCGCAATCGTCGGCCCAATATCCGCCCTTTTTTAAATACACTTTTTTCAAAAAATTATAATAATGGGGAATTTGACTAATTTTGGGAAATTATTTTAAAACACACATATTTATGTATTATGCATGTATACGTTTTTAATTTTTAAAAATAATGCCGAAAATTGTTAGAAAAAATTATTTTAGTATTTGTTCTCAAAATTTGCGCGAAAACGTTTACTAACTGTCAGTTACGTCACATTCTCTAGATAGCAACAGGTGTCCTGTAACTAAGAAAAAAATGTTTATTTTTCTTGTAACTAGGAAAAGAAATTGTTGATTTTTTAAAAAATTAATTAAATTTTGATTAATTTCCATAGTTATGTTTGCTAACCGGAAATTAAATAGCGACACTAGTGGTGATAGTGTTGAAATATAAGAGAAAGCAACGTCACAGCCCGTTTCTGCTTACGTGGATTTTAGCTAAAAAATTACTTTTTTAATTAAATTTTTTTAAATCAAATAATGATAGTTAAGATGAATTAGTATAATAAATTGCTGTCTTTTATTATAAATTTTCATTAAAATTTGTTTTAATTGCTTTTCTAAGATACTGTCAAATACCCCATTATAAAAATTAAATAAAAATGAATAAAAAAAATATTTTTGTATTGTTAAATAATGGTATTAATCGTAAAAAAATTCATCCTTATTCCCCCATTCTATCCATCCGAAAAAAAATTGACTATTTTTCGGCCGATCACACTGTGATGGTACCTTAATAACTTCAATATTATTTGTAGTGCCTTTACGGTATATTTTCACCATATTCCTTCATTTTGAGAACTCTTGAAAATGTTTTTCCGTCGCCACAACTTATTTTTGCAAATGGAAGATATATAATTTTCTTTTAAAATTTAAAATTTTAATTAATATTAACAACGTAATGGCGTAGGTATTTATTTAATTAATTAATCTTCAGCGTATAAAGCAAAATATTAGATATACATTTTTGAGTAGGATTTCGAAAATACTTTTTAATGGTTAGTCAGCGTAAATATAAATAAAAACAAATTATATTCCTTCAAGTTTCTTCCGTTAGAAAGTATTCAAAAACTTTGAATAACTAATACGGTGTGTATAGGTTTAAATAAATATAATTCAAACAGGTTTCATCGAATTTTTATTACAGCTGTTTCCAGAGTAGAGGATTTTACAGGCAGGTAATTCCAGTGTTTAGAACGACTAGTGAATAACGCTACCTATTATTGGGAATAAATTTTCATAGCTTTTTTCCATTAAATTTTTATATGTATGATATTTTATAAATTTTACTTAGTTAAAATTTCCTTTAAAAATATATGTGATTTATGCTCTAGATATCTACTTTTTATTAATCTTAGAGAAATAAATTTTTAAACACAAACACTTTTAAATTAATAGATAATGTAACTCGAGCAAATGATGTGAGATTCTAACATTTTCATCTACTTGCCTCTTCAATGTAAGTAGAGTGATTCTAAGAACCTAATATAACTATTTTTATTGTAATTAGTGTAGTGAACATGATGGGCCATTAATTTTGGAAATAACTCTATAGCGGATTATATTATATAATAATATAGGATGTATCTACATGCATATATAAAATTTATTAATCTCTTATATTTTAAAGCGAGGCAGCATGTTTTAAGAGCGTGTGTAGTTAGTACTTACGTGATTACAATTATATAATGATTTAGTTGTTTTTTACAAGTACCTGTGTAATTTTATCTCGCGAAAAGTACTTTTATACGTACGGAGCGTCTGGTTTTGAAACTTGTTAGGCAATATTTTCATGATTTCTAGTTTTTTGGGTATTTGTGATATAATTTGTGAATAATTCAACGATCTACCCCACAGATTACAGAGGTAACACTACTATTTCTATATTACTGAAACCAGTGTAACCAAACAAAAATGGAAAATATCCCACCAGTATGTTATATATGTGCACTGGGCTTAGTTTGTATTTGTGTGATCTGTCTTGTGTGTGTGTGCGTGTGAGTGATCTGAGATATGTTGCGTGGTGTCACATACGTATGTATAATACTACATACACATGTATGTGGCTTCGTGCGGTGGTGGTAATAATGACCATAACAATCAAAACGTGATCAAAACAATTGATCTACACTCATCCACTGCCACCGAACGAGTGATTACAGAAAAGAGATAGTAGTGTTCCTTCGTATATATTTTGTTATTTACCCCATCGGTTAATTTGATAAGGATGCATCTTTTTTGGTTAACGGCTACGGTTATGTAGGACGTTGGCAAGCGCGTGTAAAATCTCTTTTTAACAAGCGTATGTATGCGCTTGTTTAGTGTTCCAGTGATTTTGTATACAATACAAATAATAATTTTATTAGAAAATATTACTTTAGAATGTAAATATATTAGCACTGACATCATTTATATACATATATCCAATTTAAAAAAAAGGGTTCAAAATTTGGAGAGTTTTCCCCTTTTTGACGGAAGATTGTCTTGTTGGATATTACCAAATGACAATGGTTACTTTTGAAAATATTTTACAAAATAGTTAAGACTCAACTAAGGAACAGTTGACAATCTCCTAAAAACGGTCTTTTGTAAATTTCCAAAATTAATTTTCCACAGTCCCAATAATTACTAGAAAGTAACTTATTTATTGTTAATATTTATTATTAAAGACAAAGTATTTTCTATTAAAAACTAGCAGATAAAAACATTCGTTAACGCTTGTATACACTTGGAAACGTCCTATATAACTGCAGCCTAAACCAGCGTTTCCCAAACTGTGTTACGCGAGAAGTCATAAAGCATTCCGTGGAAAAAATTTCTATTAATATATTAAATTAACCTTTGTAATGTTGTGATTTCTTGTTCTATTGTTTGAAGTAAACTGTCTTGCGTCACTTTTTGTACTATATTTATGTAGTGATTCAATAATCCGGAAGCAAATTAGACATGAGAATTCGTTTTATTTTATGCAGTAGGAATGGGACTCACTGTCAGTTTTAAAACCAAACGCCTCGTATGGTATTTTGTTTCGTCATGTAATTAATAATTTACACGGAAAAATTAATAATTACATAACCATTTTCGTATGTGTAGTAAAATTAGAATGATTATAATTATTACGTGAAGGCATTAAAATTGATTGTGTGTGATTAATTCTAATGATTTAAGACGTATATCGCCATACTAAGTAGGAAAATATTTTATGAAGGCTACTATATACATATGAAAAATATTTTATTAACCTACACAGTAAAAATTTTTTATTAAAATTAATACATTTCACATGTCCAGAACGGTCCACTCAATTTTTTGTGTTATTTTAACACAAATCATATGTGTCAAATCTTTATGTACACAAGATTTGTATCAATGATTTAACACACAAAAGGACATACATTTTGTGTTAATTTTTCAGATTTATCAGAGTTAGTTGTTAAACTTTTTTATTCAATATTTTACTTCCACTGCAGCTTAAGATACTTATTTGAAAATCGTCAAAAATTATAACGATTTTGTTCATATATATATTATTATAAATGAGACTCAGAACCCAAGGTAAGTCAGTCCTTTGTAAAAATTCTTACTTGTTTCCATATATATGTACCAAAATAAAAAACATGAGAGTAGCTCTTATTATTAAACAAAACCGAAAAATTATAAGTTTTATTAAACGTTAGAAATGAAACAATCTTCCTACATTTTAAGATTATTTTGTTACAGATTTAGTTACAATAAATTATGTAAGCTTACTTGAGATTGTATTATGTAATATACAATCTCGTAAGCTTACCTGATTTTTAGATATATATTCTAATGTAAATTACGTACTTATAACATTCCTTTGCTCTACACAAATATTGTGTTACTTCTTTGTTGTTCAAAACAGGTTAACATTTTTATTCTGTTAAATCAAAATTTGTGTTAATATTTTCATTTAACACAAACACGAAATGTTACATTAATGCAGGGTTATGTTACTTATTTAACACAAAAATTTTAACCACTTTTTTTTTTTAACGCAGAACACAAATTCTTTTACTGTGTAGTTTTTTTTTAATTTTATTTTTATAGCTGGGATATATTTTTATAAGTAGAAAATATATTCATATTATGTATATGTATAATAAAAAAATAACTCTATTTCGAAGTTATATAAAGGGGAAAAAAATAAATATTAAAAAAAAAAGGTGAGTGTGCTTAAGACCCCATGACCGAAGCTAAAACGGTGATCTCGTAACTAATTCGAAATAACGTATGTTCTATAGATAGGACTTTACTGAACGAGTCACTAAAAATACGATTGTATTTTTTTTTATAACACTTTCGAACATTTCAGCTTTCTTCATAAGTACTCTCGAACAGAGTTACTCTCGCTATAAAAGTTTTTACTTTAAAAATCCATTGTCCAGAAGTGTGGCTTTCTAAATGTGCTTGGATACATTTGTAAAATGTTTTTAATCATCCTCGAAATTCAACACGAATGGAACTTTTCACTTATTACTACACGAGAAGTTTGTATTTTTTCGAATAAATTTGGATTTGTCTAACGAAAATTTGTTGGCTAGCAATTTAACAAGAAGAATTGTCAACTAACAAAAACGCGACAGCGAAGCTGAAGCTTTTTTGGGTTGACAGTTCTTCGAGTTAAATTGTTTTAGGCAAGAAATTTGAGTTGTAGAAGACACAAATTATTTCCGAAAAAATATAAAACTCAAGTGTAATACGGTAAAACAACTTAACCAATAAAATAATTTAGTATAATTCATATTATTATTTAATACACTGTTACTATGGTTCTAAAATCATTTAAATTTACCAATACGAATCTTTGTTTTGTTTTATCGTTTTTATCTACACTGAAATGACCAATAAAATGTTTTTTCGCTGTAAAAATCTGTCCTAACGTTTTTTTCCACGGTAAAAGTGAAAAAACTACAATATTCTTATGGGGCTAGACATACATGAGTTAATAATATCTACTTAATAAATCTCTAACACTGACTGACTGACTGACAGACAACGCACAGCCTAAACTGTTGGGTTTAGAAGGACGCAATTTAGCACAACAGATATGAAAAATAGCGTTTAGGCTTCTATTTATAAATAAAAGTCAGTTGTGTAAACGTTTCTGAAAATTTATTCCCTAAAGGGTCAAAACAAGAAATGAAAGTTCGTATGGGAAGTTCGTCATTTTTGAAGTTAGAAACGTGCATATTGATTTAGGCTTTTGAAAAAAAAACATTAGAAATGAGTAGAGAGTACCTAATTAAAAGAAGTTGTCAATGGGAAATCCCATCGGGTACAGGCTAGTTTATTAATAATGCTTAATTATTTCCTTGCAATAGGAAGTATTATGGGCGTAAGCTCAAAAGACCTCCAGAAACTGAGGTGAGAAGAACACAAATTGTATTATTTCCATAGTTACTAACCAAATCAAGTAATTATGTTTTTATATGAGTGAGTGAGTAAACTTCTATCTATTAATATGATAGACAAAGAGAAATGCAGATATAGATAAAAAACATCTTTTTAGCTTGCGCCCATAATAATTTCATTTCATTTTGTTATGCCTCTAATTCTTATACATTTTCATTTTTAATTTTTTTAGAGAATTGTGAAAATTTTATTTGCAGAGGTTCACTTATGCTTCTCATATCATATAATATTATTTGAAAATATTTTTGTTGAAAAAAATTTTTATTAAAATTTTTCTACAGCAACATTACACATCTACATAAATTCTAATCAAATATCATTTAGGGATATCTAAACAAAATTATTGTTTCAATTATCTGTGTACATTTTTATTTTAAAAATAACTTAATTACTTAAATTATTTATTATAATTATTATTATTTTTAATTTTATTGCACTAGAAAACATTGAAACATGTAGCAAAATGGATTTTGGTAAAATATTTTCACAAAATTAAATATTAAATTTCACAGTATTCATACCTATGTGATTTTTATTTCGTTTACGTAAATCTTTTGGTACAGAATTACTATAACCTTATTATTTTTGATATAGAGTTTCTGTGACTTCACTATTTTCGGCACCGAATCTCTGAAGCCTTGCTACTTTGGGTACAGAACTGATGTGGTCTTATTACTTCTGATACAGAACTGCTAGCATTTTACTACTTTGATATAAAACTGCTGTGATCTTACTATCTTTGGTACAGAACTGCTGTGATCTTACCGTTTTGGGATAAAATTGCTGTGACCTTACCATTTTTGATATAGAACTGCTGCGATGACTACTTTTGGTATTAATTCGCTGTAACTTTACTAGTTTTGGTACAAAATTGCTGTGACCTTGCTACTTTGGTAAATAACTGTTGTAACCTTACTACTTTTGATACAGAACTGCTGTGATCTTACCGTTTTGGGATAAAACTGCTGTGACCTTGCCATTTTTGATACAGAACTACTGTGATGACTATTTTTGGTATCGATTCGCTGTAAATTTACTATTTTTGGTACAAAATTGCTGGGACCTTGCTACTTTGGTAAATAACTGTTGTAATCTTACTACTTTTGGTACAGAACTCCTGTGATTTTGCTACGAAATCGTCGTAATCTTACTATTTTGGGCATAGAATCGTTGTGACCTTACTACTTTTGTTACAGAACCGTTGTAATCTTTCTACTTTTGCTACAAAATAGCTGTAACCTTACTACGTTTGCTACAGGACCATACTAACCTTCCTATTATTACCACAGAATCGCTGTAACCTTACTAATTTTGCTACTAGATAGCTGTAACCTTACTACTTTTGTTACAAAACCGTTGTAATCTTTCTACTTTTGCTACAAAATAGCTGTAACATTACTACGTTTGCTACAGAACCATACTAACCTTACTACTTTTGCCACTGTGAATCGCTATGATCTTACCACTTTTGCTACTAGATAGGTGTAACCTTACTACTTTTGTTACAGAATCGCTGTAACTTTAATACTTTTGCTACAGGACCGTGATAACCTTACTGTATTTGCTACAGAATGACTGTAACCTTTCTACTATTGCTACAGAATGGCTGCAACCATACTGCTTTTATTACAGAATCGCTGTAACCTACTACTTTTACTACAGACTCGCTATAACCTTACTACTTTTACTACAGAATCGCTGTAACCCTACCACTTTTGCTACAGACTCGTGATAATTTTACTACTTTTGCTACAGAACCATCGTAACCTTTCTACTTTTGCTACCAAATCGCTGTAATACAACCTTTGGTATAAATCGGCCGTCATTAAACACCACTGATATATTATGTACGTAAATAATCTTGATGAATTCGATAGTGCAGACGATCTGGCATCGCGGACCACAAATTTTGTAGTTCCGGGGCGACATTTGACCGATAGATTGCATTTTGGGAACCCCCTGCTCTCAACACTCTAAACCTAGCTCGTAATCTAACAACGTTGTGTTGCGGTGAAAAGTAACAAAGTAAACATATTCATATTTTTTAAAATTTCCCCATAAGATTAAGTATTGAATAAAAGTTAGTAGCAGTTAGTAGTTCAGAAAAATAAAATAAAGATATTCTTTATAAATGCAAGCTTTTCACATACGCAAGAATCACTTGAGTTACCGCAGTTCGAGTTTTTACAATAACACTTCTTTTTTCGTTTGTGAATTACATACATAATATATATTTAACAATACTAATTTCTTTTGATCTATAGGGATCAATTTATTGTTACTAATTTATCATTCACTGATTCAAAGATGTACCATAAGTACCAATTATATACCTCGCATTGTTAATAATGGTTTCGTCTTTGGCTGACGAGAACACACATATGACGAGGATCGATTAGTATACGTCAAACACTTCAAATCAAAGAGCTTAAGCCCTATTATCTCTATTCATCCCTCGGTGTTACTGGGTGTAGTTATAATAAATCCTGGCTATGTAGGGTAAGTCTGGTGTATAGAGATCATTGTTAATTAATTCTTAAGCTGTTTATTAGAGGCGTATTATTTCTACAGTATTGTATAATAATGATTGTGTTAGAACGTGTGTAAGAAATTTACCATGAATTTTCATTTAATTTTCAAGAAAATCGACATTTTCGCGTCTAGTAGTCTTAGTAGTTGTTTAAGTATTCAAAATTTTTGTATTAGTTCCATACAATAAATTTTCTTGATATGTAGAAAAATAAAACGTAAAATAAAAAAAGTTCGTCAAGTGCAGGCTGGACACGGATTCAGTCAGGGTTTCTCAGAAGCTAAAATTTTTCATAAATTTCGGGATACAATACAACGCATTTAAGTATATTACTGTCAAGACTACCAAGGTAAAGGATTCCATAGTAACCACCTCTGAAATTCGAAAATAGTTTTCGTTCAAAGATGAAAATTTTCACGTACATCTTACGTTCTAGAGCTTCCTGAAAAATTTTTAGTGATTATAATTTCGTAACTATTCGATTGTTCTTGATGAAATTATTGAAATTTTTATGGTTTAGTCCGGATGGTGAAATCCCATATAAATATCGAAATCTTACTTACAAGGAAAGGTTCAGGTACGGTCGTCACCGATTTCGATCAAATTTTGTCTGCTAGTCGAGCATAATATCAATATTGAGTCATTCCATTTGAAATCAACAAACGGGTGTGCCGCATGTTTTTTAATTTTAATAAAAAAAATTGAGGATAATCTTTGTGGTGCCGGAAACGCTAAACCACCGTCATTTAACTTTTTTATTGTGTAACTTCCGGTCAGTGCCCCTCCGAAGTCAAAAATTGGGTCAATTTCATACTTGTATATAATGGACTCTAGCTTTTTATTTAGAATAGGTATAGAAATGACTCTTGCTTTATTTGATAAAGTAATAAATGTACATTTCATATAATATAAAATAAAACCGAATTGTAACAATTAAGACCAAAATGGCGGCTATCTAAAATTTCCCAATTTTTTCTCATTTTTACGATTTTCAACTGAATCCTGTGTCAACTCTGTTGCACGCTAAGGATTGATTTTTTTTAGGAATAGAGTACTAACCTTTCTGATCCTACGACGTAATTATCATTGTCCTAGAATAGTATCTTCTACCAAAAAAAAAAATTGTGAAAATTGATAATTTTGAAAAATACTGAACTTTGACCACCAAAAAACCCATGTGGAGGAAAAAATAAAAATCTGATATTTTCAGAAAATATAGTCTATATCTTCGTTAATTATGTCCAATTAGTGCCATTCTGTTATTTTCACTTTCTTAGGAAATATGATTTTTTTGTAAGTACTACTTTTAGGAAAATCAAAACAAAATTTTTTATACTACAACTAAATAAAACAAGCGCTTTAGAATTAATAGTCATTATTTAAATGTTTCTTCGTAAAAATAATAGTTATATTAGCATACCGAAAGCTTGTTTACACTTTGTTTAGTGTTTACACTTTGTTGCAAAGTGTAAACAAGTAAAATCTGGTTAAGTTTGAAGCCCTGCCACGTATATTAACAAAATTTAGATTAAATAAATTATTAAAATTATTAAGCTACATTTTTATTCAACTTCCCATTGGCCGCTATTACACTGTCATAGATACATGTCAAAGTTTTATTTAATCAAAGAAATATTATAGTGTAATAAGTCAACTTTTATAATATAAATTTCTGTAACCATAGTTAAAGATACTTCTTAATATTTGATCATAGATTTGATCAAAGATCTTTGACATATATCTATGACAGTGTAATAGCGGCCATTGGATGCATGGAAGAAGGAGAGGTATATAATATTGTAAAGGAAGGAGCATTTCCCAAAATACTGATCAACATATTATGAATATTAAACGTGCGTATTATGAATGACGTCATTTTGTAAATATACAGTAACGGTTTTAATTTAATTAAAACATTGCCATTGCTTTTAAAACAATATATTTAGTATATTTTTCTTATAATTGTGATTTCTATATAAAAACAGAAACAATTAATTAATTATTTTTAATATCTGTTCTAGTTAATTCAATAATCAACTCCTTAAGAATGCTGTTCGACTATTTTATCAGTTAATTTTTCGAATTCTTAATTGTCTACTAAATTATTGTATTTTTTAACGGTGCTTAAAGAATATTATAAATTACCATAAACTGAAAACAAAAATTACTCAAATTAATCGATTATTTACAATTTATAACAATTTTTGTAAAAAGATTACGTTTTGGTTTATAATTTTCCATCACTAATAAGACATATCTTTTTGATAAAAGTAGACACAAACATAAATAAAACTATACAGTTATTAAATTATCATTTTATTAATAAATAAATAAATACAAACAAAATACATGATCTTGAAGTTAAATTTTTATATGCTCATTAATTTTACATATAAGACGCTACTGAAATGAAGGGTCAATCTAACCTATATTTTAATTTTTACATAATTTTATTTTTTACAATATTTTTAAAATTTTTGTCGTTATTATCACATATTTTAACTAAAAAACGAATTCCTTATTTACGTAGAATGATTCCTTTTTCGATATTTCCTTTACTTTGTGTAATGTCAAAATTGGTATTTTTCCGCTTATTATAAACCTGTTTTTTTAGATGAAAAATGTAGAAAAATTAACAAATTTTCCCTAGAAATGGTTGCATTTATTGATCAATACAATATTTACTTACCCAAATATTATATTTACGGTGTATTACGTTTACTAATTTTATTTTAAATTTAATTTTTTGTAGGACTGGATGTTTAGTGCTTATTTGCACGTGTTATAGTGTATATTTACTCTTTTGTTTTTTATTTTTTGTGGTACATTCAAAAGAATCTACGTATTCATTCTAACATATCATATTAAACTATATCTTGTCCCTCTCTTAAGAAATAGTCTCCATCCATATTCTTCTATATCAATGATTGGATGTTATTGTAATGGATCCGATTTTGAGAATAGCTAATTTTGACGTTTAAAATTTCCACGTCTCAAGGTCACTAGAATTTGTTTTAGCGAGATATCTGTGTGTGCGTTCGTTCATTCGTTTGTTACTGAGTTTTTTTCGCCTGGAGAACAAATGATGATATCGATGCGAATCAATTTTATTAAATGCGTAATTAAAAAATTAAGACCAGATAAGTTTTGCAAAAAGTTCGGATTGGCGGTGTAAAAAGAGAAATTAAAAAACTTGTGAAATATTTTCCGTCTCGGATTTTTTCGTTCGAGGTGCAGTGCCATCTACAATTATCTCTAGTCCTTAAGGGCACCCAATGGGAAGTTGACAATGTGGATAGACCTACCTCCCCGAATTTTTTTACTTTTTTTGTTGGGTTACGTAATTTTTGCTACTGCACATTGCAATAAATTTTTATATAGAAATTGTAGAATATGCGTAAGTTGAAAACAAAAGTTAAACAACAACAACACTCTCGTGACACAACGTAAACAGTAAAATATGAATGTAGTTTAATAGTTTATTTAATCTAAATTTTGTAAATATACATGGCAGGGCTTCAAACTTAGCAAGATTTTACTTGTTTACACTTTGCAACAAAGTGTAAACAAGCTTTCGGTATGCTAATATAACTATTATTTTTACGAAGAAACATTTAAATAATGACTATTAATTCTAAAGCGCTTGTTTTATTTAGTTGTAGTATAAAATATTTTGTTTTGATTTTCCTAAAAGTAGTACTTTCAAAAAAATCATATTTCCTAAGAAAGTGAAAATAACAGAATGGCACTAATTGGACATAATTAACGAAGATATACACTATATTTTCTGAAAATATCAGATTTTTATTTTTTCCTCCACATGGGTTTTTTGGTGGTCAAAGTTCAGCATTTTTCAAAATTATCAATTTTCACAATTTTTTTTTTCGTAGAAGATATTATTCTAGGACAATGATAATTACGTCGTAGGATCAGAAGGGTTAGTACTTTATTCCTAAAAAAAATCAATCCTTAACGTGCAACAGAGTTGACACAGGATTCAGTTGAAAATCGTAAAAATGAGAAAAAATTGGGAAATTTTAGATAGCCGCCATTTTGGTCTTAATTGTTACAATTCAGTTTTATTTTATATTATATGAAATGCACAATTATTACTCTATCAAATAAAGCAAAAGTCATTTCTATACCTATTCTAAATAAAAAGCTAGAGTCCATTATATACAAGTATGAAATTGACCCAATTTTTGACTTCGGAGGGGCACTGACCGGAAGTTACACAATAAAAAAATTAAATGACGGTGGTTTAGCGTTTCCGGCACTACAAAGATTATCCTCAATTTTTTTTTATTAAAATTAAAAAACATGCAGCACACCCGTTTGTTGATTTCAAATGGAATGACTCTATTAAAAATTTACAATATTGAGGTCCACTCCTCAAAAATACAGCGAATATTTTTATTTGAAGTTTAGGCAAAAATGCGGGTAAGATATAATCAAGTTATTTAGTGTACTTCATGGAAGTACCTATTAAGGATGGGAAAAACCGACCGGTGATAACCGAAAATAGGTTTTTCTGTTTCGGTTAACCGGTTTATTTCGGTTATTTTTTGGACTTGGTTATTACCGGTGTTTTTTTAATCAATAACCGGAAAAAAACGGACAAGTTATTTAAAAAAATTTTAAAAATTTAAGTTATTATTCAGTAGCCGTTAGTTCTTTGTTTTTTATTAAAAAAAAAAATTAAAAACTTAATTTCTTTAAAATTCTAATGCATTTAGTTAATTAGGGTTATTATGGTATGGAAAATAATGAAATCATGTTTCATTTTCAACATTAATTTTTTGTTTGCTTCAATATCCAATAATAGAATCGATCGTTTTGGTCCAACCTGCAGACCAATACCAAGATTCAAGTAAATAAAACGAAGAGGAAAGCAACAAGCAAATTTACCAGATATTGTTATCAAAATTTCACTCAACTTTCAAAACGACTTATTAATTAGTAATCTACTAGAATTTTTAAAAATTTCTAGATCATGAGAAATTTAGGAAAATGAATAAAATTTTCGTATATCGCTATCGAATATTCAATAATTACATATTAATATATGAATTTATTTATCTGTTAATTTGTCTAGTCGTATTACACTGACAATGAATTCTATACTTTTTTTTTTAATAAATTTGTGTTTCCTACAGTTCTTTGTTCTTTGTTACCTAAAAACAATACTTCGCTTTCACATTTTTGTTAGTTCATAGTTATTTTTCTCGTTAAATTGCTTAATTTTTTGTTTTTGTTTGTATTTACCGTATTAAATTCGTTTAAAAACAAATATAATTGTAAAATAAAAATTTTTGCCTGTAAGTGTTGACTTTCCTAGAAAAAAACCGAAAACCGGTTATTTCAAAAACCGGTTATTTTGAGCGATTTTAACCGTCAGGTTAAACCGAGCATAAAATAAACCGAAATAACCGAAAACCGGTTATTTTTGAAAAACCGCCATCCTTAGTATCTATAGCTCAGCGATAGAGCGCCAAAGTGCGAATAGTGGGATACCAGGATCAAATCCCGGTACAAATGGTTAATTCATTTTTTTTTTAATAACATTAATTTATTACGTTAATTAATAAAATTTAGCTACGAAATATTACTTGTTGCAATGGAATGGACTATTTTTTTACGAATTGGTTTGACTTAAAAAAAGCTATGCAGTCCGCCTTTCGTAATTTCCGTAGTTATCTAACCGCTTCGAACAGTTTACCATATCCTTATCTCTGTCAATAAAAGTTTCTTGCGAGTACGAGAAAGCTGTGTGCCACCCCCACTGGCAATGTATTTTTTTTTAATGTACAAAGTTGGTTCATCCTTCCCCGTTTTACCCTATATACAATACATATCTTCACAATTCAAGTTAATTAATCCTATATATTAAATTGATTGGTAATTATGATGACTACTGCATGCTACTAGAATATTGTATATTGGCACTAGTGGTAGTGGCACGCTTGTTTTAAAGCCGGGGATACACATGCCAGTACCTTGCACACTGGCATACCAGTACCTTGCACGTGCCATCTACTGTGTCCAAAATGGCATGTGTATACATTAACTGGTATGCCTATACTTGTTTTGTAAGTAGATTGCACAATATTTGATTTTTTGTGCCAGTAGACTGGTAAGCAATGCATTGCTCATGCGTGAACAGTTCCGCATGCATGCGTGAACGCACGCGACGGCTACGAGCATACCAGTAGCTGGTTAGCGTTGAATGAACTTGTAATTTTTTTATAGCTTTTCACTTTTTTGTGTTTTTGTATTTCTGTTTTGTCTTTTTAGTGTTAATTTTACAAGAACTGTAGCCAAAGCCAAAAATAAAGAGTTATTTCCAATTTAGTTCTGGCTGGGATCACATCTCGCATATGAGTATCTTTCTTTTTAATGTTGTTCTCAATTTATCAAATTTTTCAGGAGGTATTCTTAAATGGTTTCTATAACCTCCTGTGTCTTCTTGCCTCATTTCTCTAAGCAAACAAGTACTTGCTTCATATTTTTTTTGTATGCTAATCCAATCTCTCACCCAAAATTTTCTTTTTTTTTTTAAGTTCGATTTAGGTCGCTTTAACATTTCAACATATTCTGTTGCAAGTAACAATACTATACTAATTAATTCCTTTCGAATGCTTTTCATAATTTGCCTCAAACATTCAGAAATGTTTAAACAAACAGACTTTTTAAAAACACGGACAGTCTGTGACTGGCTTGTGTATCCACGCTTGCTTTTTCAAGCCTTGCAACGAACAGCCATACAAGTTACTTGCATGGCAATTACTTGCAAGTGTATCTTCAGTCTATCACTTACTGTCCTAAGCGGGCAACTGGTACGCAAGCTACTTTCCCAATTTGCTGGCATGTGTATTCCCGGCTTAATAGTGAAATTGTTTTATATGGGTGTTGGCACCAGATCTGTGCCACCAATTGTACATAGACCTATGTATATATGTACGTAACATGCAATATTTCATGAAGAATAAATCGGTTGTAATAAATTTTCATACAATAAATTGCCTGCCCTCATCATACTACCCACCGCTATTCTTCCACCATCGCACCGTTTACGCCACTCCCCTCTCTTGTCCTCATCCTCTTCACCCAGTGAAGCACAATTTGAAATGATTGTTTTTTTTTATCTTGCCTATCGATAAAATTGTAATTTTGAAATTACATATACGCCTATATAGATATGTATTGCACGGAATGGCGATAACTGCGCTTACAGGATGTACAGTTTTTTTTTACATAATTATGTGATTTGGGAGTTTTAGAAACCGGAATCACGTCACTCATGTCAACTTTCATTTTAAAGTAAACTTAAAATGGACTGTGTAACTTAAAAATCATAAAGTGATTGAAAAAATTATCCGGATCGGCCGGGAATCGAACCCAGGATCTCCTGGTAACTAGCCAGGCGTGCTAACCACTACACAAACGATCCTTTAAGTCGAGTGCTTAAAGTTTCAGTTTAACTGAACGATAAGTGAACATATTTATACTGAGTGTGTTGAAATGCAAACAAAAGTTTGTCATACGTAGTAATGTCTCACAAGCACTCGATAATATTTGAAATTAAAATTAAAATGGACTATAATATATGTACAGTGCGGACGTTATAGATTGAACGCTCAAGGTCATCTTTAAATTTCCGCTTTATGCATAGTTGTGCACTATATTATTTATTATAATTTAGTTCGTAACGTGCTGCCTCCTACATGGTCTTAAATCGAACTATTATTTTTGGAATAGCTGTCAGATTTGCATTTTATCGGTTATTTTCTTATTGTTTATGTACTTTTTCTTAAATTTTGTGGCTGTTAATTATTACTCGAGTTGTGAAGTAAGTAAATAATTTTTTATTCAAGCAATTTTTGTTAATTTTTCACATTTAAGGACATACATTTTTAGTATAATATTCACCACCGTATTGAGAGTGCGGAAATTTGTCTACTGTATATAATGTAAATATAATGAGCCGTTCAATCTTTAACGTCCGCCCGGTATAATGTATATGTATTCGGGTTTATAGCGTTCGTCAGCTTCTCTCTTACAAAGATCATGTTCCCTGTCGTGGTTCCCTGCCAGCCTTTTCTAGGCCAAACACTGCTTTACTCAATGCCTATTTTCTGCTTTCCAATTTCCACTCTGAAATTAGCCCTCGAGTTGAAAATTCAATTCATTCTATCCCTGTGCTAAATTTTAAATTTTTTCCGAATAGTTTCAGAGAAAATTACCTGCAACAGACGAACGGACACTGAAATGATTCCCCAAGTGGTCCATTTTGCCAATAAAATATGAAAATTGTATGCTTATATATACCTATACAAAATTGACTAAACAAATACATTTTGTACTATATTTATGTTTGGAAGAACTCTGTAGCCACTGTAGTCTATAGTTATACCATTTTACGATTATCTTTTTCTAATATATACTACCTACTGTGCTGTGTACTTTGTTTTGCAGTGTGTTCCATTAACATCGGTCGATTCTTTTCTTTTCTTCACCCTATTATTAGAACTCAAGCAGAGTCGAATATTCTATATTGTAGGTATAGGTATAAGATTGAAATTTATAAGATTATTTAAATACGCCTTATAAATATGGGTTTATGTTTCAATAAGTACATATTAGCGTTACTATTTTAACTTTATTAAAGTGTATATGTTTACTTGTATATATAACGATTTCCTTATACAGAAAAACCTATTTTTATGCGATATTTTTATGCAAGCGCATAATGTGGATAAAAAGTTGTAAATGTGAATGTTAGTTTGCGTAAAATTAGTTGCTGACTATTTTTAACGCATTTTGTCATCACACTATATGTATAAAAATATAATATTTGTATCATTCAGTTTCTTTACATAGCATGTAACGTATGTAATGCAAATTTTGAAATATTATAAAAATGAAATCAAATACTTCAAGCTGTTCCCGTATATAAAATCTTTCTTTATCTTGTCTTGAAAAACAATTTTTAGGGAAATCATGAGTTACGTATTTTTTGTTAAACTTTTTCCTATAGTATGTTGGGAACTGTACTTTTTATAGCTATTTACCTATATGACGTTTTTGAAAATTTTATTTTTTTGTGTGTGATTTTTTTGTGCGGTCCCTATTTACCGCTTAAACTGAGGTTTTTCTGTAGTATGTACTACAGATATTTATTTATCTTTTCTAGCGAAATAGCTGTTTATATACTTTCTGCATTTAATGTAAATAAATTTATCTATAAACAAAATTTGTTTTTGTTGATCTTATTTGCATAAGAATGATAATAGTATAATATTTACCTCGGATGCAGTTTCAAGTTGAAAAATTGAGGATGACCACAAAAATAAACTTAGGGACCGCAAGTGCTGGTAAATGACTGCTTCAACCAAAAAAAGGAAAATAGAACATTTGTAATATTATTAAAATTATTAGTTTAATACTGTTTAGCGTTCTAAAAAATAGTTATATTTCAATGTAAATCAATGTTCCCCAACCGCTGGTCCGCCGACTGATCGCGAAAGTATTTAATCGCCCCGCAGAAAGATGCGTGAATTACAATAAATTGCAAAAATGTTTATCATTTTTATCAATAGTTTAGCGGAAAACGAAAATGGCGGTGTTAGGTATATAAGGAAAAGATTTTCGGCGATTATAAATCGCATGTTTTGAAAATTCGTTTCCTTATTATTTTACGGTGCATCGTGGCACATGTCTGTCATAGTACAGCACAACTTTTTGTTTGAAAACAAAAAAAGAAATTGGCCTGGCTAACTTGACGGGAACATATGGTCGACTAAATTGTCGGGGAACAACATTTCATATTACACGACTAAATTTTATTCCAACTAATAATTCGTGTATTCTTTGTTATTGCAATTAAAAACTTGCTTTTAGTATTGTTAAGTCTCAAAAGCGCATGCTTCTTTCTTTTTTTTATTTAATTATTTTCTAATTACTTCATCTATGTTACATCCCGCTTCATTCAAATACGGGTCGCTCTCTGCTTTAAATCTAAAAGAACATTTAAATATCTGTTATAGCATCCTGCGCAATCTAGCGAATTTTCTAGGATTAACTTTTAAACGAATGAAAAAAAGAAATATAATTTTTCGAGAGCCATGAGTCTTCTTTATATGAAAACGCTTTATGTTTTAATGCATTTGTAATACTCCCTTTCCTTAATTTTAATATTAAACAGAATTTGAATAAACTGTATTATCAATAAGATATTATTGCTTTAAAACGTCAGTGCTGGCAGAAATGAAATCATTTATAAGCCACTGTATCGCGTAAATTTATCAATGATAAGTAAAATACTCTACTTTGCAAAAAAACACCACTTTTATTAAATAGTAGGGTTTTTTTCCAAGTAAAGTGTTTTATTTAAATCCCACCTAATGTATAAATAGTTTAAATATTGCTATCTATCGTCCTTTAAAAAAAAAAAACAAAAAACACTAAATGCACGTTCTTGTTAGAATGACTATAAACAAGAACAACAAGTCTAACTGACAGACAGACAACGCACAGCCTAAACTGTTGGGTTTAGAAGAACGAAATTAGGAATTCCCTATATTGTAATGTAGGTAAAAAAGGATTTTTGAACATTCGTCCTGCCACAAAAAATTAAGAAAAAATAAAAATAAAAATAAAAATACTAAATGGTATAAATATAAATTAATTGGAAGGACATTGGAAATTAAATTAAAAAAATTAAAGGCAGGGCTCCTCGACTACAAGGGTGCCCGGCTCCTGTGCTAAAGTCGATGACCCGTGATTACTGACAATTTTACTTATTTAAATTTAATTGTAGATTTTGGTAACTACAGGGAGTAGCATGCCAATAACTAAAACTGGTGGGGCCCACTTCACCAGGAGGGTATAACGCCGATATGAAATGAAATGTTGTTAGTAAAGCCAAAAATCTAAGTATTTTTACAAATCGGTTTCACCATGAAAATAAAGTAATTTTTTGAAATATATGGCGTGTATGTAGAAAAACAAGTAAACAATAATTTTAAATCTAAATTTATTTAAATTTAAATAATTTTATCACTAAGTTAACAAATATTTTAACAGTTAACAAAAATAATCGTAGTCTGAAGGTTAACAAAATTATAGAATATTTAAGAAAGCTAAAATTAAAAGAACGCGAGTTAACAAACAATTTACGTAATAGCTTAAAAGCTTAATAATTTTAGTAACATATTTCAAAATAAGATGACGTCAGGATGACGTAATAAATTTAAAAGGGAGAAAAGTTTATATTAACTATAAATGACATTTTCTTTAATACTAAGTTAAGATTATATATGTGTTTTAAATATTAAATATTCATATCGCATTCTTTACCCAACAGAAATGATTAATTAACATTATCTGAGGTAGCGATTTTTTAAATTTTGAAACACGACAACGTTTCAATGAAGAAATAATATGACTAGCATGGTAGGCCAGTCATATAATATATGTTAAAATAATAAAAACATATAAGGATAAATGATTGTTAATATTACCTAAACTGTCTTGTTTTGTGTTTCCGAAATCCAAATGTACGCGTGGCGCCATGTTGAAAAATAATTTTAAAAGAAAAAAAATCCTTACACGCAGTACTTGTTCCAATACTATGTCGACATATTATTTTTAATATAATTCTTATAATTTTGGTATTGTTATATTACTAATATTTAAAAATTAAGAAAATAAATGCCATTGTTCATGTTCGCTCTGGAACGAGCGAGCAAGGCAACCCGTATATTTCACTTCGCCATACTGCCAAAATTGAACCTCACGTATCGTCAATCGTCAAACAACATGCTATGATGTACTCATTCAATACATTAATGCGCGTATTAAATTGTTTCGCGAAAGGAAACAGTCCTCAATTAAATTTTTTTGTAATCTATACATGCCACCAAATATATTTAAACTGATAATTTAAATTATTTAATTCCAACGAATATTTAAACTGGCTACTTGAAACTGATTACTGAATTAATATTTGGACGGAACTAAAAATTATCTTTTATTTTCCAATTAACAAGAGCGACAAGCTAGACCAAATATATTTTTCGAGCCTGCGCTTTACATATCATAGAGAAGAGATCCATATATCAAAATCTATATCGCATCAATACAAAGTACCTAACACCAAAATTGCCAACAAAATACGCAATGTTATCCTACACGCCAACTGAGCTGTAATATCATGACAGTCCCTTAAGTGGATTAAATAGGGAATGAAAGTTTGTATGTAAATTCGTTATTTTTGAAGTTAGAAATATATAAAAATATGTTACTATGGCTATTAAAATAAATAATATTTAATAAATCTTTGACACTAATTGACATCCCGAGATGTCGCCGATGGTAAACCCCATCGGGTGGATCTACGGCTAGTAGAAAAATAATTCAAAAACATATAATTTGTTCCAATCTTTTCAATAGTGTAAATAAGGTATAGCTGAAAAACTTCCGCATATTTTCGGCTTCGAGAGACCCTAAATCCAACACAGTCACGAACTTAAATCTTACTATTCGCTGTAATAGCTGAATTTTCCTTAAACAAATTCTCTAAAAGAAAGTTAGTTATTCATTCCAGACAAGAGAAAAAATTAGTATTTTTTGTTTTAATAAAATTAGCTAAAAGTTTTGTTTCAACTAATACCCTTAGTATAATATATTCGAAAAGTTTTAATATAATTAAGTATTAAAATAACACTTAAATAGTACGCCAGCTTGCTACATAGCTGTTCGATTGGTCGACGCGTTAGAGGGCGTTATTTTAGAGTTGTAATGACTTGACAATAAAGTGATAAACAAAAACAACAAAGACTATAATAGTAGGATGAGACAGTATGGAGATCGGGGGTTGGGGTGCGCCTAAGTCGAAAGCACAGAGGGTAATTGTGAATATTTTTTTTTATTTGTTTAACTTGTCATCACTTACAAATTGGTTTGTGTTTTTCCGTACAGAATGACAATGTGCCTTCGGTTTTTAGCCGAACACAAATTATAGCAATAAAATAAATAAAGGAGGGAAAAAGTGACAAAAATAAAAATAATTTATATATTATCTTTTTGAATTTAACCATATAAAAGACTGGGTGTTTATTTTCGATAGAGATTAAAGTTGTTAAATTTTAGCCAAAGTGGTACAAGTATTCCCGAAGTTTCTTGACATTAAAAGTATATATATATATATATATATATATATATATATATATATATATATATATATATATATATATATATATATATATATATTAATTTTGAGGGGACGTTCAGTATTTTCTAGCCAGAATAAAGAATTTGTTTGAGAATAGAGTAGTTTCGATGTTTTAATTAGAACATCAACAGAGGAATTTTCGATGACTTCTATTATTCATTTTGAGTGTTAAAAGGGATTGAATTAAAGTTGACATCAAAACGGTTAACTTTTACTTCTTTATCTGTTAATTAAGTATTATTTTAGCAACTTCCTATGTATTTTATAGTAAGGCTGGGCAACCTTTTGTAAGGCACAAGTCAAGCTAAAACGATTTTGAAATTCCTTTAAAGAAATTCTGGATCGATCACAATGGTGATTTTTTAATTTTAGGTATTTAGATATAAAGTTCAATACGATAGAAAATTTGGGCACAAATTAAAATTTACTTTGGATCTCAAATAAATGTAAAAGGGTAACACCGATATCTTTGAAATTATAGCAGCTTGAACGGCGGGACTGGTAGCTGGCGCGTAATTTGATTTTCCCCTTTCACTCCATCTCCCCGTATCAAAATATTTCTGTGAATATCTTGGCCATTTTTGTATAAATAAGGAAACTCTTGTCTTACCCCTCATTACTACCGCATAAGATTTTAATATTTGAAAATTTATTTATTTTTTAAAAATTGTAGGCCGTAGTTAAGCACCCCCTAGCCGATCAATATTATTGATCAATATGCATTGATCAATAATATTGAAGGTGCCATTAATGCGTTTCAATGTAGCCTCAATATACGAGTTCTATCAATAGATGACTAGACATTTTTGTGAGATGTGTTTTTTACTTTGACTTGGTTGTGTTTGGAAAGTTCACGATCTGTTGTGAAGTTTTTATTTTTATTACTTATTTTTGCCAATATAAAGTATTAATTTTTTTCCTTAGTTTGTCTGCAGTAAAGTCTGGTTTAAATCAGATTAATGCATCAACGATTTTTTCCATAGATACCCGCTTCTTAGCCTGATTAATGTAATCCTTTTTGACTTAACTTTCCACAGTTCCGGCGAATCGTAATAAACTGTAATTAAAAGTAAAATAAAATTACGTTCTGACTGATTTTTTACTAGCGTCGGCCATTAGGTACATAGGTAGTTACACTTCGATATCTGAAATAAGACTAATGCAAATATTGATCAATATACCTTGTAAACGTCATTATGAGCATCAATATAGATTTCATCAATACACTTAAATATAAATTTCTATCAATATGCTTCAATATGCTGTCAATAAGTTTGAGGCTCTTCTCAACGATCAATATAGGCTAACTTCAAAAATGCATCACTGCTTGCATGTGGCAGAGTCAAAAGTTCAAAAACGCATCAGACGCATCACAACGAAAAATCAAAAGTTCATTTTTGCATTTGATGTGTTTGGACTATTTTAATAGATTGGACTATTTGAATAGATCTTGCACTCAAAATAGGTATGTAATATTTTTTATTCAAATAATTTCAATATTTTCAATTTCAAGTAAGTTCAAGTTGAAATTCAAAGATAATATACCTATACAAGGACTGTATTGCTATATTATCTATAGTCTATATGTAGCCAAATCAGAGGCTAAATGATGCCAATATCCCGTTTAAAAACATCTAGTGTGCATCAAATTTCAAGAGAGCATCAGCAGCGCATCATGTAGTATTAGATGCATCAGAAAAGTGATGATGCTGCATCGATGCGGTAAAGTTTGCATTTTTGAAGTTACCCATAGCCTTTCAATACGTATTGATCTATGCATATTGATCAATAATATCGAACGTCTAAGGGGTGCTTTAGCGCGTTAACAGGAAACTTCCGTAAATTGTTCATTTTTGGCTACCAAATTTCTGAACCATCCTGAATTAAAGGACTACATGTTCAAAACCACAGTTTTAATTTTAATTAAGAAAAAAAAAAAAACATTTAACAAGAACCCAATTTTTATGAGAACATACTTCTCTATTCCCCGTCTGAAAACACAATTGATCAATATTTTATAACTGCGTTTGGTGCGAAGTAAATGAAACACTTTGCCCTTTCATTTTTTTTTCCATGTTTTCTGCTAATAATAAAACTTTACCATATTTTTTGCTTTTTTGTGTGTCGTATATATGCGTTTTATATATAAAAAGGATTACTAAATTATAAAGTTAATCCTCCGAGTTTGCAAAACTTTTATTTGTATAAAACATAATAATAATGTGTGTAGAATTTAATGGTTTAATGTACGTACAAGTGTGTATATAGGGTGTTTTTTTTTTTTTTTTAAAGTAGCTCTCTTTTAACAGTGGGTAGTAAATTTATGCTTTAATACTTTGCATTAAATTTTTATATTGTATTTAACATCAAGAAAAAGTTATCCTACATTTAACACTCAAATAATTGCTACTGTACTGTCTTGAAAATTTTTATAAATATAAAAAGAACAATCTGTATATTTTTTGTATCAGTAAAAAATATAATATAAAGAAATTACTGTTTTTAATAAGAATAAATATGAAACGAAATTTTCCATTTTTTCCATTTTTTAAACATATACACCGAAGAAAGTAAAAATATTCAAGAGAAAATATTTGAATTTCATTTCCAAATATTTATATATTAAGGAAAAATTGTTTGCATATATTTAGTAAAAAATTTTCCTCAAACTAATATAAATATTTATAAAAAAATAAAAAAAAATTATATGATAGTAAAATGAGGCTCCTAAAGCAATTTCTTTCTTCATTTATAAAAAATATAAAAATATTTCAAATTTTTTGTTAAGACATAAACCTAAATAAAAAAATAATTTTCAACTGTAGGTAATATTATAGTAGATTTGTAATCACTGTTGAAGAATTATTTCAAAAGTACTCTTTCAGGCGGTTTGTTCCAAAATTTATATTATCTATTTATCAATTTTATCAATTTACAGAAATATATGATTTTTTTGAATTTTATTGTGCTTACTTCGTAGCTACTGCAGGTCTGCTACACAATACGTAATGTATTTCAGAGCATATCACAGCGTTCTGTTACTGAACTTTTAAAATTATATACGGAGATATTCTTCGATATTATTACTTTTAGTTACAGCAACAAAAAATATGTCAAATTTTTGAGTCACTAAGCCAGATTAGCCCCTTAAACACCAGGTTGCCACTCATTTTAAAGGTGCTACAGAGATGCAGCTTCTTGTTTAATGCTTTTGTGGTTTTGCTTCTACTAATCTTCAACTGCTTTAAAACAAATATGTACGTTGATACTGTTACTGCCTAACTGCGACACAACGCTGTACAGCGTCAATCATATAAAGTGTATTAGTTGTTAAAACAGTGTATTAGTTGGATTTTTGGTCATAATTGGTTGTGTCCGCGAACGTGTTAAGTGGGTAAAATAATTCCTTTTACAAAATACTAGCAAAACAACTCAAGAGTATACAACCAATTTTTTATTAGAGTGATATTCGAAGTCTCTCGTGTGTTTTAAATGGCGTCTGTGGCTTATTCCTATGACATTGTGATATATATATATATATATATATATATATATATATATGTATATATATATATATATGTATATATATATATATGTATATATATATATATATATATATATATATATATATATATATATATATATATATATATATATACTGTGTTAGTTTTTCGATAGTTGCCATTTTCATTACAGCCAAATCGTTGATTTAATCGAAAAATTGTTCAAATAAGAGGAGTAGATATCGACGGGGGTAAGCGATTGCTGTAATTAGGAGCTTTATAGCTCTTATGGTTTTCGAGCTGTGATGCCAACTTATAGTTTTTAAATGAAAACGTATGTTTAAAAGTTTTTCAAAAATTTGTTTATGATTCAAAACTACCAGTAACACATAAATTTTCATTGTTTTATCTCATATTTTTAAGCAATTACGTTTTGAAAATTACTCTTTTAAATTTCGTACTCAAGTGCTTGCAAACAATTAGTATTTTACGTAATTTAAAAATATATTAGCTAAATATGGCCGCCATTTTAATCAATGTAGTAACGAAAAATTAAACGATTAGTACGTCTTTTTAAATTAATTTACTTTAAATACTAATCTTTTAAAGTAATTTGATTTTATTATCCAAAAATGTTAAAAACTTGAAATATAAACATCTATATTCATCCGACATCTATATTCCAAATTCTGAATTACTACCATTTGTGCTACAGATACAATAGTGGGAAAGGTTCTTTTCTTGGATGTAATAGAAATATAACCAACCAAAACCCTGTCGATTGAACTAGCCTCAAATACATACGGGTATTTTTACCGCCTAATTGTTAAATTAAAGAAAAATTCAAAAAATGAACTTGTTTAAAATTTTTTTTTCTTCATTTATGTTATTAATTGATGCAATAGATCAGTTTTATCGAAAAATAAACATATAGTCTCATTTAAAAATCTATAAGTTTGTATCATAGCTCGAAAACCATAAGAGCTATAAAGCTCCTGACGATACTATGATACTACAATTCCTATTTGAACAATTTTTCGATTAAATCAACGGTTTGACTGTAACAAAAATGGCAACTCTCGAAAAGCTCACACAGTATATATATATATATATATATATATCTATATATATATATATATATATATATATATATATATATATTTTGTTATATATATATATATATATATATATATATATTCATTGTTTGCTGAAGTAGTTTTGATTATTATATACTGAAATTTTAAACACGTTTTCCTCGAAACAGTATTTTTACAATTGGCCGGCATTATCACTCAAAAACTATTCGTCCGATTTTTTCGAAATTTATATTTACCAAATATACTTTATATTATTACCAAACTTATATATCGATATTCGTTGAGAAAATTATTTTTTAATACAAAAATAGCGGAAAATTTTATGAAGATTTAAGAAACTTTTACAAATCTCGGCAACTATAGCCCATGGGAACTTGTGAAGTGACTCGCTTCAGTGAATGATTTCTCTAACCACTACTTTTGATTATGCTAAAGAAAAAGTACTATAACATTTTTCGGTCATAGTAGATATTGTAAAATGCCAAAACTCAATAATATGAAATTCCCTAAAGGTATTTCATCCATCAAATTTCAGAATATTGGGGGTAGTTCACTCGAAACACATTCGTGTAAAACAGCCATGCTTGAGAAAATATTACTTTGCTCGAACTATAAGCACATTTTTTAAACATAACATAGATATTTTCAACAAAATTTAATGCTATCACTTTCGTAACGTGAAATTTCAACAATACTTTACAAAGTAAGTATAAAATAACATTACAAAATGGTGCAAAATAATTAAAATAATAGCTACTAAGTATACCTGGGCTGGTTATATCATAATTTTCGTAAAATATTTCTGCAGTATGCATAAAATAAAATTACACATATTATAAATTACATGTATAATACAATTTTTATTTCTACATTTGTTGCAATTTGTTGCATTTGAATTTGTGTGTAGTACATTTTTATATGTAGGTACCTATATAGCTAATATTTAGTTGTATTTTTATGAAATCTAGTCAGTAAGGTGGTAGTCGTTTTTACGTGATATGAGTAAATTTATTAAAATATGTAATTGCAAATTCTATAAAAAAAAAGTGTACCATTCGTGTTCAGATAATGATCATATAAGTAGGGTAGTGGTGGATATTTTGTAGAATTTTAAATAGAACTTTTAAATTAAGTCTAGAATAAGAAAACTATTTAAATTAATTGACAATGATATTTCAAGTACAAAGAAATATGAATAATTTGATAATACTTTTAAAATAAATAAAAATAAGAATCGTTAAAACTAAATTTGTCAAGTGCAAGCTGGACATGCCTTAATATTAACGTAGCTACTCCGAGATAGTCAGGTACAAAAGTATACCTCGGCAAAAAAATTTCTTTTATCAAAAATTGAATAAGGTATAAATGTTCTTCAGTTATTATATTTGTATACCGCTTGTTTGTTTTGTTTTTTTAATTTCCGCGCGCATATGTTGTAGCAATATAAAAGAATTGTTGAAAAAGCATTGTAAAAACGTTGTAAAATGATGTTTATAAATTATATTTTAAAAACAGCCTAGTGAATAATTTTTATTTTTGATTAAATATGGTTTGTAACTTTGTATTATATAACATATTAAATTTTTATTAAATTCCTTTGACACGTTTTCATTTTATTCAAAAAAGTAGAGTTTTTCTATAAGAGCCCGTGTTAAAATTACAAAACTTTGAAATCGTTTTTCTCAAAATTAGGATAGTCAATTTTAATCGGAATAGGTTCGTATTATTGGTATTGAACTAAATAAATATCTAGAGAAGTTTCGTTAAAATCCTTTGAAAAAATCGTTTTATCGATCAACTACCTTAAGTAAGGATTCTTGTGATAAAATATGAGGCATTCAAGTACTTTTTTTACTATTTATCAACAAGTAACTTTCACATTTGGGTATAAATATTTTGGGTTTAAATCAAAAATGCAAAATGGATGCACTGGACCCAATATAGTAAATGTTGAAAACATCTGTGATTTCCATAGGTATTTACGTATATTTTAAAATTTGACCCCTTCTTATGGAGTAGTTAGAATTCATAGTCTTTCCTGAATTTGATCGACAAATCGTTTTATCGACCAACTACCTTAAAGAAATCTCAACTTCAGTTTAAACTATATTCCAAACAATATTCTACACGGCAGAGTATATACAATTACTTATGGAGTTAGTTACGAAAAATGAAAATTTTATCCATTTCGCAGCATTTCTTTAATGATTTGAATTTGAATTCTTGAGGATAATTCTGTAATATCGAAACATATACTTCAGTACAAAATTCCATTCATTGGCGACGTTTTATACGAAAATCTACGATTTAACCGACTTTACCCTATTTGAATTTATGTACTTTACTTCATAAGTTTGAAATTATAATCTAAGTACTTATTATCTGTGGAAATGAGTTTATAAATTATATAAACCATAGCTTTCATTCTTAATTTTCTTTATTTCAAATTATCTTCCCCTTTAATTTTTTCACTAAAGATAAAACCAAACAAAAACTGAAGTCCCAATAAATGACAAATAATCATTTGAACACTTCAACAGCAGGGTTAGTCACCACAATAATTTTTTTTTTCATTGTAGATCCAAGTAATCAGGGGGAAGAGCAGCACGATCAAAAAACAAAAAGAAATTAATATTAAATTACTGTGTGTCCAAATTTAAAAGACACACGGTAGAGAAAATGACGTAAAATTTCTATGTAATCAAAATTTAAGAATGGAAAATTTAAAAAAAAAAAAATTAATTAATCAGAATTGTTAATTGTAATTTAAGAAAACTGCGTTTCATAAAAAAATAATCTGAAAAAATATTTTATCTTGCAAATTTGTTTGTTTTTCTTCTTATTCTATCTTTCTACGTCGTTGTGTTAATAAGGAGACGTGGCCTAATGAAACTAATGTTCCTCTTTGCATACTCTTAAATTATTATTTTTAATTTTTAATTTGTTATTTTTTCTTTCTATATATTACTTTAGTAAAGATTTTGTTAATTTCATTCATTAAGTGGTAGTAAATATCGGCGATATCAAACTAAGGCAGTCTATTCATGCATTTTTGTGTGGATTTACTCGGCGTTCCCACCGTAATTTGTATATAATAAATATTAACGAATGAATTTATTAACATGTTTTCTGATAATGGATGTAGACGAAAGTCAATGGAACTAATTTGAAATGTGATTCATAAAGGCGATTGGTAGCTTTTACAGATGTTATTTTTTAAAATGATTTTTTCTTTCTTATTTTTCTTTTTCTGTTGTTGTTTGTTGTTTCATATCTTCATTTGCGTATATTATTTGTAGTGATGTACGTATTCCTTTTTGCAATCAACGAGTTGCTATATTTGACATCGTTGTGATTTGACTGGTTTGGATCCAAACTCAAAATATTTATTTTATTTTCTTTTCGTTTTGTTGATTTTTTAAAAATGTTTCCATTTTTTATTGATTTTATATTCTTGTTTTCATAATGGTGTTTTGAGACACCGAAATCGGTCGACATGCTGAAGATTGGGTAAAAAGTTCTGTTTGGGTTTTTTTGCTGGTCTTAATATTGAGATTTATCGCCAAATAAAGTCAAATAATGAAACTACAAGTATAAAATTTTTTTTAGCGAAAATAGAGGTAGCAATTTATTTAAGGGCAGAGTAAGGTATTAAAATAATTTTTTTTGCGTTTTTTTAAAATTTTTTTAGCTGAATGCATAATATCTCAAGAATATTGTCTCAAAATTTCAAGTTGATTGGAGCAAAATTGACGAAGTTATAAGCATTTTGGTTGTTACCTGGCAGATGTTTCTCTCTCTAGGGTAAAACCGGGACAGATGGCCATACGGGAGAGATGGCCAACGGCTGTATTTTTCAAATAACTCGCAGCATAGCGCTACCAATCAGTCAGTAGTAAGTCTTTGTTGCTAGTGTCACGTGTTGCTTGTGTCGTCTATTTATTTAAAAAAAAAAGTGAGCATTTTTCATGTTTTTAGTCTTTAGTATACCTTAAAATGATATCATAGGTCAATATATTTATATTTTTAAGCAAGATAAATTGTATTTAGTAATAGTAACGTGCATTTTAGGATTATTTATGTCTAATTCCATGCCACCACGTTCTTTTTGTTTACGTTCTCGTCGATCATATTTGTTGACACGTTATGGTCATTGTTCCTGCCGTTTGGGACAGATGGCCATACTATCATTGGGCTAGTCTGACGCCTGTTTAATATTGTTTTTATTCTTACATATTTAATTTTTTGACCAAATATATCGGGTCCTAGACCTGGTTCCACTAAAGGCAGATGGACAGAAGAAGATCTAAAAAATGCTATAATTAAAGATAAAATGACTAAAAAGGTTATAGAATCCTTTGCCTTTGCATGTACGTATGTATTAAGAAATACATGTAAACAAATAATTAACTTTTTAGTACAATTCCTCCTTCGTTTTTAGGGATTTTGTGGGCTAGTTTCCTATCACTTTGATATATGGCCATCTAACCCCTATATAGGGGTGAGATGGCCAAGTGTTACGTAATCATAAAAAGTTTATTATTTTTTTAAACTAAGATCTTACTTTATTAAGGAACTCGTATTTTGGTTCACAGATACATGAAGCAGTTTCTGTAAATTTTTCAGATTTTTATAGCCATAATTGGCTCCGCTATTGGCTTTTGAAAAAATCATGGCCATCTATCACTGTTTTAATCTATATATATCTCTCTCTCTCTCAGTTATATTATAGAAATTTCAATGCAAGTAGAAACATGTTTATACCTGTACTGTATATTTTGTCAGTGTAGAGTACAAAATTTAGTTTAGCAGTAAGTATTCTATATCAGTTTTATACAAGAATTTTTCAGTGTTCAAAACTTTAAAGCGTTTTCCCCATAGCTCACGTTTTCAAATTTGGTGCCCCTCATAATTTCAAAACTACTTCAAAACGATCCTTTTGAAATTTTGAACACTATTTCTGTACATAATTTACGAGGTAACGCTGGATAGTTTTTTTCAAATTTGTTAATAATTTTTATTTTACAATTAGCAGATTTTTTTTGCAAAAAATCGTGTTTTTCCTTTCTAAGTGTTCCAGAAAAGTGAAAAATTGAAATTTCGAAAAACCCTCCCAGCGTTACCTGAGGAAGACTATTATCTAACGAATGAACTTTAATTTTTTATTTCGGATGATCCAGCACCAAGTTACGAGGGGCACTGGAATTCTACTTTTTTCCGAGACACGTCCGAATAATTGCTGCCATTACTGTAATTTTTAATATTTCTTCGTGAAAATTTTATACAATATTCTTCGAATGTCATACTTTAATATACCACTGATTTTAATAAAGATATTTTAACTGTGTCGCCACAAAAAAATAACAAAAACATGCCTTTTTTTGTACGAATTAACCTTACTCTCTCCTTAATATTAAAGAAAATTATAGGAATAAACTTTCCAGTAAAATCCGAAAGTCGATTTCTAATCTTATAAATTATTTATTAAATAAAGGTGATCATTTTCACATTTCTTTCCTTAGAAAAATGTCATTAGACCATATCCCTGGGGCCATCCTCTATCGATAGGTATCTCACTTGTAGCAATGATGTTAAGTAACCCTAGTTATGTGCTTTTCACTGTATTAATAGATGGTCACTGCGTATTTCATTTTCGTATTAGGTAAAATTACTCGTGTTTTGCTTTATACGCAATTATAAATGTTGTTTCAATTACTTTGTCAATTTCACTAGAATTGAGTAGAATTTACTAAACGCGTTTTCAATCTCGCGACCATCATCAGAGTTCGCGACCATCATCATCACTCTGATGATGGTCGCGAGATTGAAAACGCGTTTAGTAAATTCTACTCAATTCTAGTGAAATTGACAAAGTAATTGAAACTTTAAATATTTTTAATATTTAAAATGAAATTTCACAAAGTAAACCTCTCAACAGTAAATTATTTATAAATGTTGTATTTTTGGTCGGCTAAAATGTTACTTAACAATAAATTACGCAATACAACTTTAAAAATAATAAAAGTTTATTCAAATAATAAAATAAAATAGTAACAGAAAATATTTAAAGTAATTGTAATTATTCTTGAGCACAAAAATGTATTTAATAATTTAGATTACTTTCAACTAGCTCGCCGAATTTACAAGTGAACTCTTTAACCGAAGTTGGCGGGTCGAAAACTATAGTCAGACGATCCATAGAGTATATTTGCGTAATTATCACCAGCGCTGCTCACGAATTTAGTGACTGCAATTATAACTATTATTCTTGCACGTATTCTTATCTTTTTTTTTTTCTTTGAGGAAGGGAATCCTCATGGACACTCGCTTGTTGTTCTGCGAGTAGTGTCGGACTCTTACCGACTAAGCCCCCCTTTCGCTCTCTTCATTACGTCCAGAACCGTCGTGAGTCATAACATCAGACGCAATGAGTAAATCACGTGCCACCTCCTATCCCTGATGTTCACGAAGCTCCACTTCTTTCATAGATATAATTTCTGAAATTAATTTTGTAATCTGCTGCCATTTGTTCCTGTTAGCTAGCATTTCCAAGATTCTTTCACGTATTCTTATCTAGGCTATCGGTAAGACATAATTGCATAGATCACTGCCAGTTATCACTCATACCACTGTCCATTTGATCAACAGATGTCTAATATACTATAATAAATTTAGTATATCTTTTTTATTTAGAAATGACGTTATTATCATCTCTTTCCAATTTATGACGCTAGCTGTCCTTTAAAGAAATTATACGATACTGATCCTTAAAATAGTACATAAATTATGTTCATTTTTTCGTTTTCTCACTTATTTCAATTGACAAATTATATAAGATTTAACTTACGGTTTTGTGTAAACTGAATGAAAGAGATAACATACCATTAAATTAGGTATTATCAAATAATTTTTACCAAAAATTTTTTATTTGACCCACCCATTTCAATTCATATTTTTATGATACCTTACTGTGTGGTACTTTACTACCTATAGGCATCATAAAAATATGAATTGCAATGGGTGGGTCAAATAAAAAATTGTTGGCAAAATTTATTTAATAATACCTACCTAATTTAATGGTATGTTATCTCTTTCTAACTTTCATTCGGTATACACAAATCCGTAAGTGAAATCTTATATAATTTGTCAATTGAAATAAGTGGGAAAACGAAAAAATGAAAGTAAACTTAATTTATGTACTATTTTAAGGATCAGTATCGTATAATGTTTATAAAGGACAGCTAGCACCATAAATTGGAAAGAGATGATAATGACGTGCTTTCTAAACTAAAAAAATATACTATAAGAAGGCTTTTAAAACACACGACGAAAAAGGTTTCAAATAAAAATTCCTGAAGTTCGATATACCAAATTTCATTATAATTTAGAGTAAATTAATTTTAATGAAATTTGGAATATGGAATTCCAGGAATTTTTATTTGAAACGTTTTAGAAGTTTTACGTGGTGGATTTTTAATATTTTTTCATTTCAAACTATTTATAGTTTTTTCGTCGTGGGTTTTTAGAACGTTATTATTTCTACCTGAATAAAACAAGGGAAGGGTACCCGTACCTAATTTAAAATTGCAATACGCGGTAACCAGCTATTAATAAATGTTAAAATTTTTAATATCATTTTTATTCTGGCAATACTGAAAAATACCCTGAAAACGGCTGAATCAATATTCATCAAACCTGGCTAAGAACAATTCCACAATTAATAACTTTTAAAGTGGGTTTTTAAGATTTCGGTTTTTTTTATTCTGTAAATTCTGAAATATTTTGAAAACGGCTAAAGCAATTTTTATTAAACCTGACTAACAAGGAAAGGTTCCCAGGTATCCGCCTCCGATTTCAGTGCCGCTGAAATATGTTATTCTACGTCGTTACATTACAAACAAATTACATACTAGTTTACATACCTACACTAATTTTTGCTATTAGCATACTGACAGTGGTTAATAATGTCACAATAAGTGGTTCTGAAGTTGTACTATCGTACGTAAGGTTTTTATAAGATTTGTTTTTTAATGGATATTATCGTTTTCGTTACCAAAAATTATCGATACCGAAAATAACCATATTTTCAAAATGAATGGAAACCTAATAAAAACCTTACATACGATAGTCCAACTTCAGAGCCACTTATTGTGACATTATTAGCCATTGTCAATGTGTTAATAACAAAAATTAATGTATGTAAACTAGTATGTAATTTAAGAGAGTGACTCACCGCCTAGCTCCAATGTTGCTGAAATTGAATTTTGAATTCGAGAATTTCATTTCCACGTTATTCTAATTGTCTTAAACTATTTTTCGTGAAGAAGAACTTCTTGAACTACCCAAGTAGTACGACTATTCGACACAGACACCCCCTAGTTAACTACCCCTAGACTTAATATTAGAACATTAAGCAAAAACAGGTCAATTAGATTTTTTGACGTAGATTTCAAATCTGTAAACAAAATTTTTATATTGTTTATTTTTCACCCCCTTTTTGCAAAATTAACCCTCAAATTTTAACCCCCAACCACCCCTGTTGTTGTAATTTGAACAAATTGCATATTAATAGATAGCTCTTTAAAATAGAGCAATATCGCCAATTTAAACTTTTGCTCTATCTCTTACTGTTTTCGAGATATTTGAAAAATTAAAATTTTACCCCAACTTTTGAAGGGCGATTTTACCCCTTCAAACCGTTTTTTCGTCGATAAAAAAAAATACGGATTCCTTAGATTTCGACTTAGAATAACATATTTCAGCGGCACTGAAATCGGAGGCGGACACCTGGTCAACTTTCCTTGTAAGAACCATCCTGGAATTACCAGCTTTCAAACCACAGTAAAATTGTCTGAACCGTTTAGGGGACAAATGTTAACAGACACATAAACACAAATCCACACACACTTCTTCCGTTTAGTTGGGGATAAATAGACAATTTATATACATTCATGTGCCTATTATAGACTGTTTATTTTAAAAATTTCTCAACGTAATGAAACTGTATTCATACTTATTCGCATATATTCATTGAAAAAAACTAATATATATTTTGTTATTGAAATAAATAGTACCATCATTTATGTATGCATGCAAGTATGTATGCTAGTTTTTTTTTGATATTGTATTCTATGAAAAGTCGATAGTTTTGTATACCTACACTAAACTCTTGTTTTATATTTCATATATACTTACATACCTACTCAACCCAAACCAAGCGCACACATATATAATATTTAAATAAAGAAAAATAAATTGTGAAGAGAGAAAACTAGGTTAGTATTACATGCACTTAATGTACATATTTTCCTTGCAGGTATTTATAATATACATTTCCGCCATATTGATGAAACGGCAGCATAAGTATTATTATTATACACTGAAAAATGATATCCAAGTACATGTAATTACAGGGTGACTGTTTTTTTGAGAGTTGCCATTTTTATTTGCTACGCCTAAACTATGTTCGGATAAGATTTACAGCTAGCGCTGAGTGCAATCGATTGTTATAGGCAACAGGTACATAGCACCTTTACTTTTCGGGCTGTGATAAAAACTTTTATTTATTAAATGGAAATCTATATTTACAAGTCTTTTAAAAATTAGTTTATGTTTCAGAACTATCGGTAACACTTAAATTTCTATTATTTTATCTTATGTTTTTAAAAGTACAGACTGCGACTGAGTTCAGATGATACAAAGATATACGGTGTTACGTTTTGTACAACGTTTTTAAAATTTTAAATTCGCTAATTTCTAAAATCAATCTTATTGTACTTACTTTGCTGCCGCCCACTGTACTTTCTGCTGGCCCAGACTATACTTTATAATGTATCAAATTTTCGAGTTGGTATTACTGCGGTAACGTAATTTTCGCGCTAAACTCCGGCTATATATATCAGTTGATCAGTTATGTTAATTCTTATTTAATTTGCTTTTTTTTCGTAATCCCGACCGGACTCTGTATACAGGTATGCCTAAATTACTTCTTCTAATATATTTTTTCTATTATTGCAATAATGTAATTAGTTTTACCATGTAAAATTTTGGTCACATGTAATTTAAAGGTTATATGTTGAATTTAAACTTTCTTTTTTAATTTTATCTCTGACAATGGTTAATTTAATTAAATTTATATTTTTATTTATTCAATTTCTTAAATATAACTTCTGTATCACAGGAATTTTTGTAACAAAAGTATGTGACAATTTGGTATGAACTTTGTAATGTGGAAACATTGAGTGGCTTATATGAAAATTGTGGAAATTTGTTAACCTAAAATCATGCGTTACTTTTAATGAACAAATTCTGGATGCAGTTAACTCGCTGTGGTTCAATTTGGAGTTTACGTTTTCTCATGTGAATTACATCTACCTGCCATGAGTTCGCTTCAACCCTGGACAACCACCATAGTTTCAGCGTACTAAAGCCCAATTAATACCATATTTAAAGTGGAAGTCTTTAGTTAAGTAATCTTTTTGGCATATTCTATTACGTTCTTTGCAACTTGGTTTTGGTGCTACTTTAGTTAACAAATTAACATTGATTAGTGAACCTAATAAAGTGTAAAACAGTTGATTTCGATTAACTTTCTGCCATTCAATTTTCTATTAATTCCTTGTAATGTGTTAGTTTTCATATTAACGTAAAACAGTTGAATTTCTATTAACTTTTTTTATCACTAAAACCTTTTGTTAATTTACAATGTTCTAAAGTTTCATACTAATTGTAATTTAAGGCTACCTACCTAACCTAACTGTAATTTTAATTTTATAGCATGCGTATTGGTCAGTAGATATTTGTATCTCGTAAATTTTCTATGTTTTTCCTACGTTCTCTTTTTGTATCTTATTAAAATTATTGTATTTCGCAATTTCTCTGTATTTTCTTACGTTATGCTCATTTTTTATCTCACTAAAATATTTACTGACTGACTAAACTTTTAATATTATGTAATTTATTTCTAAACTAAATTGTTGCTATTTTACATTTTCCTAAATTTTAATAATTTATTTATATTGTTAATTGTTATTGAAACAAGAAATTGTTATTAATTATTTATTCGTTCAAAATAATTTTATCACTCAATTACCTAATTTTTTTTGTATAAAACTTAATACCGGTAAACCGGTTTACCGGTAAATTACTAAAAATGCCTTAAAATTTTTACCGGTGCATCGCTGATTTTTTTACCGATAATACGATAAATTAAAAATAATATATTTGGAAATTCTTATAAGTTCATTTTAATTCATAGAAGAATGATCGTGTTTAGTGAACGTAAATATACACAATCAAATTACGCCTTACTGTGTATCCATAAAAAACTATTCTTTGATACAATAAAATCACACAATGCAATGGTTGGTTTTAAAATGCATATATATGCAATAAAACGTCCTTTTTGTATTTACTTACATATTATTTAAATCAGCTGTACTTTTTCCAAAATAATTAAACATTATGTTAAATGATTACATTGTAAGTAGCGGTGAGTAAATTTCTATTACAGGTAGGTATATATAATTGATTCATATTTTATGGCTAACAAAATTTAAAATTATTTTTTCAATAAACAATAACAATGGGTAGTATATTACTATGAAGAGACTTACAAACTCGTAAAATCAAACAGATTATCATTTTTACAAAATTTTTATCTTATTTTGTATAGGGTAAAAGCTCCTATACTCGAACGCGATTCAATGCTCGAACAGTTTTGCTTTTTTTTCAATATTTATTCTTATAATCTTCGTGTTTTAAAAATACCGGTAAATAACCGGTGAACCGGTTTTGCTAAAAAAAATTACCGAATTACCGGTAAATAAAAAAGTCGGTAAATTTACAATCCATACTCACGACCTTGAAATTGTACTAGAAATTGTACAATTAAACAATTAACAAAAAATTTACATGTAAGACTGAACTAGCTAAGGCAAAAATAAATTTTAATTTCAAACTGAAAAATTTCTATTATTTAAAATTTCCCTACTGTTTTTTTTTTTTCAGTGCAATAAGAAATTTTCTTAAATTTTATTTTAAATAAATTTCTTTTATTTACTTTGAATTATCTAACAACGGTTAATAAAAGTATAGTGTACACACACTTAACTCTCGTTTAACTACGTTGAGGTTAGCTGTTTAACATTTTACTGAAGTAAAAAACACAACACGTAAATTAATTTAGAGGCTCATTTTTTGACAAAAATAATTGAGAACATAATTGTTTAATATGCTGATGTGTGACATCTATATTTTAAAAGATAAACTACCTCTACTAATATCTGTGAATTCTTGGTTCGTTTCTTGGTTAAAGGTAATAAAACTAAACGATTGAATGTAGTCTATACACATATACGTGTTTCTTTGCCGTAAAATTAATAAACTGAAAAAAAAAAATTAAAAATATAAACTTCAGAAATAATTTTATTTTGGTTTATGTTTAAAAAGTATAAGTTTGTGTCATAACTCGAAAACTAATGGAGTTAAAATTCTCTTGGTTTTAGCAATCGAGTGTCCTCAGCAATATCTACAACTGTTATCTGAACAAATTTTTTACTAAGTCAATATTTTAACTGTAATAAAAATGATAACCTTCAAAAAACTCATTCTGTATATGGTATGCAGTTGTAGTATGTATATTATATGCATGAGGATGAGATGAATTTGTAACTCTTAAATGTAGAGATATGATGAGCTTTCAGTATATTATGTGTATGTGCATGTGTGTTTGTGTTTGTAAAACTAAATATTAGCCTACTTTATTCTGTTGTTTTTTAATCAATAGTCTTATTAAAAGATATATAATAAGTGTACGGGTGAATATACACAGTCGATTTTTTGATCGACTAATTGACGACAACTTTTGCACCAGAGGCGATTTTGATGGAAGCGTCCCCACCACAAAAGTCCATTTCTCCGTAAAAATTTAGCCAACGAGCAAAAAAAGTACTTTTTCTCCCAAAAATTCTGGCGGCGAGCTAAAACAATAAATTAGGCATTATCCCTATTTTCCTCTGTTGCGTCCTTTTCTGTCATGCGCGCTGGAGCGATTACTTCACTTGCTTTATTGTAATTACGCGTCTGGGTGTTATACAAGAAATTCCATTTCAACCACGGCACTTTCTCCCATCCATAATTATGTCACCGAAGGATGGCATATTAATCTCGTTGTGTGATTATAGTGGGGGAAAATAATTATAGAGTTGTACATGCATATATTGAATAAACGCAAGAGGGCTGTATTCTCACTGTATTATAGAGTTGTACATGCATATATTGAATAAACGCAAGAGGGCTGTATTCTCACTGTATTATAGAGTTGTACATGCATATATTGAATAAACGCAAGAGGGCTGTATTCTCACTGTATTTAAAAAATGAGCCAAAAAATCATAAATTAACACTTTCACTGAGGTGACATTACTTAGTGCGTGTCAAAAACACGCACTTGACGAATTTTTTTTTTTTTTTTTGGCAGGTGTTTAAATAAATCATTAAATGTTTAAACTATTTCAACTACCACAAGTTGATGTTTCTTGCATTATAATGTCATAATATAAATAGTCCAGTGCAATCAGCTTTATACTTCGCATCCAGTTATAATGGATGGATTTGAATGGTTTTGGATTCTTTGAATTTCTTATGCTCAAAAGTAAAAAGTTTGCCTCTTGAAATGACGTCACTTTTAGTATAATATATTCTATTTGCAGCTATATTTTTCTTTTCTTTTAAGAATTATTTTAATTCTATATAAAGTATACAAAGGGATTACAAATGTACTTGAATGGTAGGTATAGCATGTACAGTAAGACCTCGATAATCCGGTTTAAATGGGCGCCGGTAGGCCGGATTTACGAAAAAGCCGAACAATCGAGAGACCGTTTAAATTGTAATGAATTCAAAACCCCTTATAGTTCATCTAAGAAGTTAACAGCAAGCACTACTGTTCTATGTACTTGGTTTGTAGGCAGTTTTGAGTTTGGCGTGATTAATTACTGTACAATACAACTCTATTTTGTACTGTACAAATTGACTGTAAATATAGAATTTAAATTTGTGTAAAATTGTATCTACTATTTGTTAAATCGAGCCGGATTACTGGTGGATCCGGATTTTCGAGGGCCAAATTATCGAGATACTACTGTATAAGAAGAATGGGAATAGAGTGGGAAAGTAGTGATAGCGAAGAGTTTGAGGGACAGATGATTCTCTACGAGGAATACAGTCAGTATTTCCGCAATTTGGGCGGATTTTAAACATGTCTTGCGCTCATAATTTGTATTGGGCGATTATTCAGAATTTGGGCTATTTTGAAAATAGTCCATATGATAACTAAACATGTTTAAATTTTTAAAATTTTTCTTTTTTTTCAAAATTTCTTATTTTGTTCTTGGTTCGTTCCAGTTCTTTTAACTTTTACTACATATATACTTGTTGTGCCGTTTCTATTTTATATATTGATATATAATCCGTTCAATACTTTTTGCCTAAGTATAATGTGTGCAGATGTTCAAAATGGTTTTTATAGTTTTCGGTGGGAATAAGATATTTTCCCGGAGTAAGAAGTATCTTAGATATTGACCCAGGTAATAAGTTATCATCATACCAAATTTCATCGAAATCCGTTCAGTAGTTTTTGCGTGATGCGTGAACAAACAGACAGACAGACAGACAGACAAAAATTTTAAAAATCTATGTTTGATATCTACATCGATAACTATTTACAGTACCAGTATAATTTTCAGAAAATATTCCATATACAGAAACGGTCTCGTTAGAGTTTTATTATACGAGTATGTATAGATAATTGCTCTTTTAACGAAATATTACAATCATTATTTTCTTAAAAGAAATATTCAAAAAATTCCGATAATTGCATGTTTTTTCGGAATATTTACGAATTTCCAAAATTACGGTAATTTTAAATGGATAAACTTCTAACTTTATGCCATTAGAAAACCCCCAAAAAAATCATTGAAATCCATTCATTATAAATGGATTCCGTCATTTTCCTTTAATAATGACTAATTGTACTCGACTAAAAGAGTGGTCTTTTTACCTTCACTTAAAAGTTTGCAAAAGCAATTATTAAAAACGATCGCGTCACCAATGTGTAATTACCCTTAGCCATTGGTTAATTTATCTCTTGTTACAGCACATTAGACAACAAAGAAATTTAGTGTCGCTTTGTAGAATCTATTTTTAGTGTCATACAATATAATTTTAAACCGATTTTACAGCTGATCTATTTACCGCAAATTTGATAAATTAATTTTTGAAATATAATATACTTTAATTAAAGTGTTTGGAAAAAATTGGTTCATACACATATGTACGTACGAGCGGTTTTATTCTATACATTATTATGTAATCTATAATTATCCCTCTAACACGTTTTATCAGTTTTTTACAATCTAAAATCTATAAAATTACTTTCTGATCACATTAATTCGTTCCTGACTCGTTCCGTTACGCTTGGTGGCAATTTAAAATGATATCACTATTATCTGACAAAGGTGGTAATGACGCTTAATGAAGCTTAATGATCGAATCAATATGCTTTTACGAAACCGTACGGTCTTTATCTGTTCTACATCGAACTAACATTAATTTCATTCATGCGAAAATTAAATAAGTTCAAATTATCTATAATACTGAGTGTGTAGTTATCCTTTATAGAAAGTACGAAAAAAAAATTGGGTGAAAATTTTTCACCGGAAAAATTGTATAAAGTGTAACCTATTATCTAAGAGGAAAATTCGTATCTACTTTTTTTTTTTTCAACATTTCCTTGACTTTATTACACTTTTCCGGTTTCTGTGTGTTTTTTCTCTTTTTTGTAGTTTTTTACTTTTTTTTTGTGTGTGTGTATGCATAGGGGAAACGTGAAAACTTTAAGGGTTTTTATTTGTTGCGTCTGTAGACAATTGTATCCCAATCAGGGGCAGTTTTTTTAAAGTTTTTACAGTGTGTTTTTGACATTGAAAATTTAAAAAAAATATATAACGTAAAAGCCCCTATATCGGAACATGATTATATGTCCGAACAGTCTTGACGTTTATTTATTAATGAAGTTATTTCTGAAAGAAACCTCTGATGACTATTTGATGATTATGAATGATTATTTTTTTCAATTTAAATTCATCTCGCATTTAATATATATATATATATATATATATATATATATATATATATATATATATATATATATATATATATATAATTTTTGTTGAATACAGTATTTTGATCCTTTATCTACGTTTGATGCTTAAACCGTTCTATGTTCCTACTGTAACGACTAGATGTCACTCTATGTGTCATATTGCTCATATTACACGCCTGTTTGTATATCGGTTCCCAACTTCTAGTGTCATTAATATTTCTCTGTTTGGATATAACGTAAATGGTATAGTTATTAGACAGTTAAGAAAAATTTTCTAAACAAAGTACAAAAAAAAAACGTGTTGTAGCTTTATTTTTAACGAAAAAATTCATAAATAAAGTAAGACGTCTGTGTATTTTAATGTACCATAAAAAAATTCCATATTACAAACTGGTAAGTCTCTAAAAAAAATATTAAAGTTGTGCGTGTAGAAAAATACAGTTATTGAACAAAAATTTTATTTATTTATTTCTGGCGTATTTCCATAATCCACAAGTTCTGTAGATACTAGAAGGTTCTGTTTAACTAAAAAATCAGGAAGTTTGATTTACTATTCTATAAGCCTTATAGTCTTCCAAACAGAGTGTCTTGTCCAATAACTGTCAACGTTCAATAACTATACCGTTTACCTTAGATATCGACATTTTGTAAAAGAAAAACATTCATAAATAACAATTTTTGGGTTGTATTTATTTAAAAACATATTTATTGGATTAAAAAAACTTTCTTTCATGCCCATTTAGAAAAAAAATGGATGTTTAATTTATTTGTCAATTTTTATGAGCCAGTTTAATTACACACCTAAAAATAGTGTTCCGGTATAAGGGCTTTTACGTTACCTAAGTTAACATTCAAAAAAATTACTAAAAAAATCAATAATTTCTCTTTCATCATTCTGCCATTTCATTAATGGTTTTTAAGGTATTGAAAAATTTTAGTAAACTTAAATTTTAAAAAAGAACCCTTTTTCTCAAAGCAAACTAGCAAACTATACTGAAATGATTTGAATTAGCGTGGTTGATTGAATTAGGGTAATTTTGGTGTGAGCTTTCAATTTTTGTTATTGAAATGACCCAATTCCTTTTATGAATATGCTTGATTAAACAGAAGTCTTTTCTGGTAGAGAACAACTTCGAAAACTTTTAATTCGTTTCCGAATTCATCACTCTGCAAAATAAATTTGCGTATGTCCAATGATTCGGGAACATGAATGTAGCCAGGGAAAAGCACGGGGAAGCACGGCTTGGAAACCCCAATTGGTTTGAAACTACTTCTTTCGCTGATCTGATTCCTCTAAACTTACCTCAGAATAAATGATTGGTTACACTTATGTTTCGAGATGATGCTTTTATACACCGATTTCGTTACTCTGGTCGATTGACCTAAAACTGGACGAATATAAAATTTGAGCTTTAGAATTTCACTGCAAAATAAGCAAATTTGTTATCAGTATACTTGTATGTATAGAGAATTGCCCTTTTAAAATTTGTATGAAGCTATCCCCTATAAAATTGTTGCTCGTATTATCATATGTTAATAATGCTTTAAAAAGCTTGTGTCTCATGAACTAATTGTAAATTTAAAGACTTTCGAGATAAAGTTAGATGTCTACTAATTACAAAAAAAAGAAAAAAATATATTTTTAGAAAAATATTTTAATTTCTAGAAAAAATAAAAAATTATTATTATGGAACTACAGGTTGACGATTTTTTTTAACTATTAATAAATAAGGCAAAATTATTCCAGTTTTGATGTAGTTAAGGTGGTTAGTACATTAGAGCATTCTAAAGATTAAGAGACAAAACATTTTTTCGTATAAAATTTTTTATCAAGAAACTGTGTATGATTTTTGTTTTAGATTTACGAAATAGCTTTTTTTTACAGTGATAACAATGGATTAAATTTTGAATTTTCATTCTTATTGTTCAAATTTTTTTGTACATTCTCAAAGCATCATTAAATAAAAATTGCAAACAATTTTTATTACTAGTTTTTTTTTAAATTTAGGCCAATAGAGAAAACAAAATGCGGGCAGCCTTGAAGTTTTATGTAATTGGTGAAAAGCAACATACTGCAGAAAAACATAAGGGATTGGAATCCTAAAAATGAATACATGGTAAATATGTATGCACTGAGAGAAAAATGGCAACTTGAAATTAAATACCATCATTATTGTTTCAATAATGTACAACTTAAAAAAAATGTATTAATATAGGGAGGGTTTTGGTGATTTTGGATTATTAAAATTGGGAATTTTTGGAATAAATGATCACCGTATTCTATTGAAAAAATTTTTTATTTGGCTACGTACGTTTCGAGTGAAAAACTCTTCTTCAGGCCATATTCTTAAAAATATTAAAAATATTAAAATTTAAAAACAGGAACATACATTTTTCGAACAATAATAAATTACTCACAATTTTTTTTTAAAAGTAGTAAAATGAATCGAATCACAATAAGTTATTAAAATATAAAATTAAATTAAACATTTACACATATAAAACTAAACACTTAATATTTTTAGTCAATTTGTTAAAATTAAAGTTAAATACCCCTGTCGCAGCATCTGCATAACATAGCGAATTTCCAAATATTGGGGACTGGCGGATCTCATCTAAGAACTGTACCTATTTAAAATAGTTTAGCTTTCTAAGAGTAAAAGATTTTTTAAAATCGGCTGTGTAATTAGTTTTGATATTTTTGGGACCCAAGAACCCGAACGGACTTTGTGCAGCATAGTTGTATCCATCTAAAATAATTTAGTTCTCTAACAGTGAAAAAATTTTCAAAATCGGTCGGTTAGTTTATTTTTTACAATAATGGGAACAGTAAACCCTGGCGGAAATCATACAACATAACCTTTATTCATTTAAAATAATTTTAGTAAAAAGTTTATCCTAACAGTAAAAAACGGGTCCTAGGGATCTCATATAACTTATGATAGTCCGTAAGGTTCTTGTGGACATCATTTAATTACTTAATGAATTCAAACACTTTAACTTACTAACGGTGAAAAAATTTTCGAAATTTTCGACATTCGCTAAAAAAATCATTGAAAAATATTTGATATGTTTCGATCAATTAATGGTCAACATCAGCAAATAAAAGTTACTCAAATCGAAGAAAAGAATGAGTTATTTGTCCGTAGAAATTAAAATACAAATTCTGAAAACGAGCAGAGAAATATTGAAAAAACTAGATCGACAAAACATTCTCACAAATAACACTACCCAACTAATACTCGCCAATTTGAATGAAACTTAACATACTTATTAAACAGCGAAAAATATTAAATACGTGTTTTTTTTATTTCGGCTAAATACGCTTTTTAGGGCTAGAAAACACCATTCAACCTCTGTAGATGAAAACAGTTATAGCTAAATATTTTTGAAACGACATATTTTCTGAAAAAAGGGCTAAGTACTAAATTTGTAGAATTTAAAGCGATGCACTTGATAGTGACCCTGAAATCGATTTTCAAGGTCAGTTGAAAATGATTAGCCATTGCCGAACTTTGACCATATCCTGTACCTATAAGCAGTAATTTCATGTATTGACTCAATCTATCTTCAAAATTGATTTGTTGCGTTATTTTTCTAAAATAAAAAAAATAAAAACCTGACGAAATGGAAAAATAGGCGCAAATTTATAGGAAAAATTAGAAGAAAACATTTTTGTAAGTAATTTTAGAAGTAAAGTTAAGAAAAGATTTAATATCACTCCAATTGTAAGTTAAACATTAACTTTATGTTATATCAGAAATTTTCAAAATTTTATAAAATTTTTATTGCTACTCTATAGTTATCATATTAGGAATTCAATTGAACATATGATTAACTATTATTTTTCCGATTGCGATTGAGCAAGTATTTTTCAAAATTACTTCTTGATCACTTATTTTCTATCTTGCATGTAAAATTCGTTCGAATATACTTTGAACCATTTAGGGATGAAAAGTAAACTACTCCTTTTGAAAAATATTAAATGATTTTCAAATGACTTTGGAAATTGACCTCAAGGTCAACTTCAAAGTCATCATCAAGTGCATCACTTTGAACTCTATAACTTTGGTCCTAAGCACTTTTTTCAGAAAATATATCGTACCATAATCCACTTCTATGTTGATTCCTGGTCTCTTTTCCTGCGTTTCTAATATTTATGTCAATAAAAAATGTGCTACCGTAGACAAGGATGAATAGGTACGCATTCAGACTTCACACCGTATTTTTTTGTATTTATTTTATGAGTACCTAATCTTTAATATATTAAAAATTTACGCGAAGATGGTCGGTCACTTTATCAGCAGTATCCAAAAAAATTTCAAAATATCGGTGGTTTTTGAAAAATTAACAAAAATCGTATAATTTCTTCACTATGAAAAATTGGGGTCAAAAGAGACGAGAAAAGAGTAAATGGGGACAACCCGTAGGGTCGACCAAAATTGAAATTCTAATATAAAATAATTTCGAACTTTTTATATTTATACATTCAAAAAAGAAATAATAGGTACTTGATGATTTTCTTTAAAAATAAACGTAGAATCTAAAATAAAGTTTATATACCCCTGTCGTTTACCCCTAAGTTTATATTCCTCCTATTCTTATTTTAGTTCAAAAAATAATTTTTCAAAAGACTAAGACATAATAATTAATAACAGTGAGATTCTACGTCCATTTTCAGACTTTTGTCTAATACAGACGTTACCTAGAATTTTTTTTATCTACAAAAACATCTGTCTACAGAATTTATTAGTTAGGAAAATAATTCAAATATGTCTCACTAACAATAAATGTCTTAAATGAGTTTAAAAAATCAAAACGATACTGTTTATTAAATCGCGTAAAAGCTAGTAAATGCAATAACAGATATGATGAATTTATAAGGATTTTCTTGTACTACAAAATCTTAAAAATATGGAAACGCGTACTTTTTTTTCGTTAATTGTGTTTTATTCTTTTGCACAAAATTTTAAAAATACTTTATTTTCTTAAGAAAGGGAGGCAACTTTAGTCACAGATATGCCTATGAAAAGTTTTTGGTAATCCGGGAAAAACGAAAACACTTTTTAAAATTTTTTTATTGTTAAAATCGAAATGTTCTTTTAAAGAGGGTTAAAATTATCATATTTTACATTAAAATTTTGACACAATCACTCCCTAACTAACGAGCCTTACTTAATATTAGAAAATTGAGAAAAAACACGTCAATTAGATTTTTTTACACAGATTTTATTTGTTATATAATTCAAAAGGATATTTTAAAAATGTGTATGAATGGCTTTCATTAAATAAACTTCAATATATTTTCCATTTATTTTAACAGTGGAATGTCCTTATTAGTGGCTATACTTTCGGAGCGAATTAGACGAAGATTTTCTTCTAAAACCAAATTTAATAATTAATTAAAGAAATAAAAAAAAATTGTGGATTTCCTACCGTTCAAATATAATCTTTATTGTATGTAAAAATGTTATTACATTTTTTCAAAAAACTGTAAGTAAACTGTAAAATTTTCTTTACAAATATGTTAAAATAGAGAAATGTTTCCTTTTTAATTTATTTTTAACTCTTTTTAAATGATTCACTTTAAAATTTTTTAATATTTCTTAATCGAAATTTCATAAAAGAATGTGTCAAAATTTAAAAAAATTTTTCTTTGTTAAAAAAAAAAATTGAATGTGCAAAATTATTTAATATTAGAATACTCTGATTATACAATTCTAATCATAACTGTATTGTCAATTGGATAGAAAATTACGTAAAAATATTATTGTTTGAATATGATTTAACGTAATTTTTATACAATTGAAGCAAACTCTTATTAATTTTAGGAAGGTGTAAATATAATCAAAATTCTGATCATATCACATAACAGATATCGTCGGGATTTTTTTTGTAGAAAAAAAATGGAACAGAGATACATTATAAAAACATTTAACTGACAGAGAAATAGAATATAGCCGAATCGTTAAATTGGATTAAAAAAATCATGACACGCTACTTATAAAGCGGTTTTTTTCGAATTTAGCTCGCAAAAAATGAGACAGAAAAAAAAAGAATGCGAGTGCGAGTGAAATGGAGAACGACATATTTCCTAGTTTTTCTCGAAAAGTAAATAATTTAGAGCAACGGTATAAAAACATTTTTTATGCATTTTACCTTTTACTAGGGCTTGGTGTAAAAAAAAATTTGAAAAATTGCTTAATTCTGGCAAAAAACTCATTTTGTTGACAAAAAACGCCCGGAAAACCTACTTCTGGGCATCCGACGTGTCTGGCTAACGAACTCATCCAACGATTTGGAAAATCGAATTCGCACACAAAATTTCATAAGCATTAAACGTTTCGTTCGAGAGTTATCGCGCGGATACATATATATATATATATATATATATATATATATATATATATATATATATATATATATATATAAATTTTAGTGAATATCATTTTCGTATTCTAGGGACCTCAAAACATATTTCTGATATGGTCTCGGGCTTAGGTCGCACCATGACACCTGGCGTAAAAGCTGAATTTCCAGTTTTGGAAATTCGCTAAAACAGACAATATTTTAAAATAACAAAATGAAGTGAAATACTTTTTAATAGTATCAAGCTAAAATGATAAATGAATTAAAACGAAAAAATTTTTACCAAAATTATAGAGACAAAAATAAAGTATAGATGTATTTCAAAAAGAAATCTTTTATCTATTTATTTTTATAAAGAATAAACAAGTAGCTACAAAAATGAATATTGTTTATAGTACCAAGCTAGTGTTTATGTTTTTTTGAATGTTTTCACATAATGATTTGTAAAATGTCAGATTATCATTTTCTACTTGATTATTCACATTTTTTGTAGAAAAAATCCACAAGGTCTCCAGGTTTAGTCTTTTCTCGTAGTTCCTTTCATACTGTAGTACCTTTGTTTGTTGAAATCGAAGACGTGGTCGAATTTGTGTGCATGTTGTGCTAAGCCAGTACGTAATTCACCTCTACCCAAATCCCATCTATGCTGTTTGAGACGGTATTCCGATGATTTTGAGCTCTGACCAATATAAACCGAATCACAACTGGTCCAAGGAACGGAATAAACAAGATGGGTTCTCTCTGCGATTGGGTTCGTTCGTTCTGCAATTTTTCACTCGAAACGTACGTAGCGAAATAAAAATTTTTTTCAATAGAATACGGTGATCATTTATTCCAAAAATTCCCTATTTTAAAAAAAATGTATTGAAATGATAGACAACTATTGTTTTAATCAATATTATTCAACTTTAAAATAAAGTTTTTCTGCACTGAAACAATAAATTTCAACATTGCTAGACTTTCGTTAATGTTTTACATTGAATCAATGTGGTTTTTATTAATATTAAGTTTTTTTTCTCTGGGTGTGGTATTAATAAAGAAAATTCAAAACGGCGAAAACTTTTAATTGAGATTTGAATATCATGTAAGCCAGTAGCGTATAAATTTTGAAATTTTTGAACTAATTGAATCGTTCGTCCGTTGCGTCGAGTTTTGAAGTTTTTGATAAGTATTTAGATATAAAGTTATTTGCCTTGGCAGATAAAGTATGTACCAACTATTAAATATAATAGGCTACACTGTTGTATAATTATGTGTAGTTTACATACATATTTAACTTTCTTCGGCCACAAATATTCATTTCTTCGGTATGGGTCGAAATGACAATGTTGGCAATCGTCTACAAAGTACGTACATGCTTTGTGTGTTCCTTATCATTTGTTATAACCGCAAAATTTACATTTTATTCTCATATTGTCCTTTTGTTGGTATCCTGGAGTATTTATAATATGTTTATGCTAAAATTTGTGCTAATACACTTTAAAATTTTTCGTTACAGTTTCTGTAACGTTCAGGGTACGAAACTGATACGAAAATGTCACTTTACTGTTTGAGGTATCAAAGAGAATTTGAAAATTCTCAATATTTACTAGTAGATCAGTAGTCAGGTTGGTATTTAGGACGAAATTTGCAAAAACTACCTACAAACGGGCATCCGGTACCCATTTCCAAAGAGGAAGATATGGCGAAAAATTCGTTTGAGGTCAAGTATTTGGCTTGATTTATGCCTGATTCGCCTGTTCCCGTTTCGCCTGACCAATTAAAATTTCCCGATACGCCTGACGATTCAAATTGTGGTACCGTTTGGCCTGTCCATAAATTGGACGATGGCCGCCTTTTTTTATTATAATGTTAAAATAACACCATAAGAGATTTTAAGGAAAATTCAAAGAAAATCTAGCAACTTTACTTCCTACTTTTTCCAGACTTAGGACTAGCAGTAATTTTTGATAGGTGTAAAAACTACTATTGTAATTATTAATAGTTTATTCGCTTTATGTTTCGTCAATTTAAAAAAAAATTTAAAATAATATACCTATACATTTATACATATTTACAATAATTTGAACTAATAAAACTAATTTATCTTAAGGTAAACAGTGTAAGCGATTTTTGCTAAACATCGTCCTACTGTTATTTCATTATTTAAGTAGCTTTCTTGAATTTGTCTTATTCTTTTATTTACCTATAAAGTATATCAAGCGAATCACAACTATTTATTTCCGTCTAACATGTGGCCAGGCAAAACGCAACCAAAGAGTACCAAATTTTAATTTCAGGCGAAACGAGAAGAGGCAAAACAGGAATATACCTTTGGCTTTACGGTTCAGTACAAAATGAAAGCTTAAAAGATTTAGAAAAAAATTTTTATCCCTATTTGGCGCCAAGTTAATATTTTTTCAAAAATTGAATCGTCTAATTTCAAAACCCACTATACAACATTTTTAAAGAAAATGAGATAAGAGTGCCATATGTTTTAACTCTTATTACTTTAACTGAATTTGTATATTTAAAAAAAATTTTGAAATTAGACGATTCAAATGACTTTATAAAGTTATGTCAGATCACTTGACCATTCAATTTTACAAATATTCAATCCGGACCCTTCCACCGATTACGACTAAAAAAATTAAATAGCACATAATTATAAGCTACTCATATGAGCTTTCGTATTATTTCGCAAATTAAAAATGATCGAATTGCCGAGTATTCGGCGAATATTATTCGGTAATTTTTCAAAAAGTCCGATTTCCATTATTTTATACTAGAGACGCAGTAATCGCCGAATATGCGGTCTGCATCGTGACCGAATATATTTTATTATAATTATTTGGCGCTAGTTTTTAGGGGCGCCAAAAGCGCACGTTGGGGACGGGAAAATGTTAAATTTGACGTTTTTCTTTTTGCTCGTCACATATTTTTTGTAGGGAAAAAACAACAACTTTTTTTTCATTTTAGGGAAACATAGGGACGGCATTTTTCACGGTGTCCCGGGCGGCACTTAGAGTAAAGTGCGGTCCTGTAGGAAACTGTCTTAAATTTTCTATATTTTCTAATGAAATTTCTGGAATGCATCAACAACTACTGATTCTAGAACCCTTAAGGACGTTCGTGCATCAAACCTAATAGTAGATAAAAATTTTAATTTTAGAGAATTGACAAGTTCAATTACATAGTTATATTCCGTCAAAGATTTTAAGGCCTTCATAGATCATTTCTTAAAGTAATTGACGATTAAAAATCAAATTTTTAACACAGAGCTATTAGGAAAAAATATTCTAAACAGCATTTTTTCATTTTAAAAATTATAGTAAGTATATTATAAGAGTAGATACCATAATTAAAAATGTTTAAAAATATTCTTTGAAATATGCAATTCATATAATTGCACAAAAAAAAGAATCGCGTTGACGAACGTTAAAATGAAATATTAAATATTGAAATTAATATTCGTGTAGATTTTGATGTGTAAACGTACATAATATACACACAAGGTCAAATCAGACTACTAAATTTCAATCAACAACTGTGTATGCATTGATGTCATAGATCAGTACATAGGTGGTACGTATAGCAATCACCCATATACACGACACATTCTGTAGTGTTTTGTGGACGCGCTCGAACGTCTAATGGAAATTTTTTCCATTTTTAATTTTTTTGCCTTGTTTAAATTTAGAGTGTAATGTACATTTACATAATATGGTATACATATGCTATACATAAGAATACAATACACATGAGAGTTAAGATATAATATACATATATTATTGTTACGTAAATCTTATATAAAGGCACATACACACACATACACACGCACGATACGCAAAATATAATAAAATTATCAAAACCAATAAGATGTAGACTTTAAGAGATCCATCGAAATTCCAAATAATCTTTTGATAAAATAAATAGGGACGGGATAATCTTTAGATAAGATATGTACATTGTATATTGCCATTTGTACCATATTTTTCCACCAATATCTGATATAGGGGAGAATACAATATAGATGGCATGTAAGTCACGTTATATAAAAAATACAGAAATAAAAATAAAAATGTTAAAAAACATTTTTGTCCATAATTTTCGCACAAAAAAATAAAAATAAAAATGTCTTAAGAATTTATGCGTTTTAGATACATTTAAGCTACACCACAGTCGGTTTGAATTAATAAGCATGTTTAACTTCCCATTGGAAGTTATTGTAATGGGCCCGATTCTACGAATCGCTAATTTGGACATATCTCCACGTTTCAAGGTCACTAAAATCCGAATCCATTCTTTTTAGCGTGATGTCTGTGTGTGCGTTCGTTAGTTCGTTCATTCGTGAATTTTTTTTCGTCTCGCATATCTCGAGAACAAATAATCATATAAACACCGGACTAATTTCATTAGATGCGTAATTAATAAATGAAGACGGAATAAAGTTTTCAGCAAATTCCGATTAGCGGTTTGTTTTTATGGTAAAAAACGGAATTAAGTTTATTAAAATAACATAAATTATATGGATTTTTTACCATAACATTATATGATGGCTTGAGAACTTTCCTGATGTTAAAAATGTCAGTATTTTATTATAAAATTTAAAAAAAACGAAATAAGAAACTTTTTATGAAATATTTTTTGTCTTGCATGTTTTGAGAATAAATAATGATATCATTTGTTTGATACGGGCCCCCACCCTTAGGTACAGAGGACGAAGCCGCCGGTATGGTGCGTGGAGCAAAGCCTGTATCGGGGGCCCAGGGGAGGAGCTCCCTGGAATGGAAGTACAATAGTCTACAGTCTTGAAGGACTCCCAATTGGAAGTTCAAAGTTTGGGTAGACCTGTTCCCCCCATTTTTTTTTTTTTAAAGAATTTTTGAATATAAAGTAGAATTACGTATGTGTATTTGTTAATTAAAAATCAAATAGTGATAGAAAAATTATCAAACTGGATCGGCCGTGACTGGAACCCAGGAAGTCTTGGTAACTAGCCAAGCGGCTTACCCCCTAGGCCACCGTTCATTGGTCGAAAACCACTCCATTTTGACAACCATTAATTCATAGGTATAGATATATGTATTAACTAATATTATAAATGCGAAAATGAGTTTGATTGCTTGCTTGTTTTAATGTTTGACTTGCTTTTACGCCAATTACTAATTTGAAACTTTGCACAGTCCAACCCCGCTCTAGGGGGGGGGCAATCCGGGCATTTGTGCGGGGCGGCAAATTTTAAGGGCGGCATTCTGTAAAATTCAAGAAAATTCAAGAGAAAGGGAGAGCGGAATTTTTACAACTGACGAGCAAAAAAAAAAAATATTGTTAACAGAGTGGACGAAAAAAAGATACAGGCTATATTTTACCCCGGGAGAACATCTCAATCCTGTGGGAAATCTCATTCCTACGGGGAAATATATATGTTTTTTTAAATGAAACAAAAAGAATATTGGTTTATTTCGTTCGAACTTAGCATATGTATTGTTAATAGAAAGGAAGGAGACCATCACAGGTTATTTTTTACCCCAGGATAACATCTCATTTCCGGAAACAATAAAATTACGACAACTGGCTGTGAAAAAATGAACGATTGTTGATAAAAGGGCCGAAAAAAAAACACTGGCTAAATTTTATTTTGGGAAGACATCTGATTCCCACGAAAAACTATATTTAAAATGAAATAAAGAAATGCTTCACTAACTTCTTTCAAACTTAACATATTGTTAGCAACGGAAACGAACAAGTATATGGTTTACTTTTTACTCCGGGAAAATATTCTATTCCCGGGGAAAAATGTATTTTAAAACGTATAAGAAACGGATAATTAACTTCACACATTGTATATTGTTAATAGAGAGGACACAAAAAGAACACAAGCAACTTATTACCCCGGCAAAACATTTAATTTCTGTGATAAAATTACCAAAAAAATAACAACCCTGAACAGGTCCACGATATATCTTATACGTATTAACTTGATGTCATAATTTCAAACATCACACGGTCGAAGCCGTGGGTAAATGCTAGTATGGTCCCATATATTCAATGTTTCTATCAATATCTGATATAGGGGAGAATATATAGATGGTAGGTATGTAGGTACTCGTAAGTCATGTTATATAAAAATCCAGAAATAAAAATGTAAAAAACTATTTTTGTCCATAATTTTCCCACACACACACGAAAAAAAAAAAAATAATAAAGATAAAAATGTCTTAAGAATTTATTTGTTTTAGATACATCCAAGTTACACTACGGTCGGTTTTGAATTAAGAAGCGCTTTTTTAAAAAAATTCTTGAATATAAAATAGAATTTGAACTATGTGTGCTTTATATAAGATAGTATTATAATACTTGCATATATATTTGCGAATTCCTTGAAAAGGAAGGATGACAAATTAAAAAAAAGAACCACTTCCTTCGAAGGAAACACACCACTATAAATCATTTGCTCCGTTGCTCTATGAATGTGTAAGAAGTTTATTGTCCCGCATATAATAAATTTTGTGCGTCTTTTGTAAGTAAGTACGGTAATGGCATTGACCTTCATATTTACAAATTTCACGGAAAAAATTTTATTTGTAGAAAAATTTTGAGAAAAAATTTTGTGATAAAAAGTCTCCAAGAATTAAAGAAGAACATTTAAAAATTATTTTAGGATAATTTAACTCAAGTATTGTTCAGTGTTTTTTCTCTTCGTATTATTAGTCTTTCCTTGGAGTTCTAGTAATTTTGTTATGTTCGCCGTTATGTCTGCGTCATCTTGTTTTTTATTTTTTTTTTTATTTTGCACCATTTTGTATTACTGGAATGAAATTTGGTATGAAATCAGATACTTTACTATATTTTATTTCGGAAAGTTGTGAAAAACTTCTTCTTCTTCTTCGTTGGTTTTTAGAGTTTCCCACCTTCAAAAGAAAACTGGAATTTTTCCAAGATCACTTTCGTGTCTGTATGTCCGTGGGTCACAGAGATTTTTCTTAAAAATTATGTTACGTAAGAAACTGAAATTTGGCATAGTGTTTAAGCGTTGATGACGCGCATGATTAGTGATTAGCAAAAAATTACTTTGGATTAAAATGATGTCAGTATGGTCAGAAAAAAAAAATTTACCGTAAAACCGTCTAGACCCGGACACTTTTTTACATTTTTTGGATAATTTTATATTTATACATGTTTCCTTCATAGATATCACCACTAAAAATATTACCATTAGAAAGAGTGTATATCATTTGTTATATCCCTGATCCATTGATTTCATTATAAGTAAAAATAAAAAAAATAAAAAATAATTAGTAAGTGTCCGGGTTGCGTATTTCCATTTGCGTGTTCATTAGGAGGTAACGTTGCCTCGAAGTGCGTACGGTTTTGTAACACTCTAAAGACGTGTACAATTCAAGTCTCCCGTCCTCTAAACGCACACGAGTTTTAATGCAGAGTGTTCTTCCAAACACGTGGTCAAAGGAATACGATGATTAGAAGGAAAGTTCGCAAAGGTAATAAAAGACTGATTTACCGCCTAAGCGATTTATATCCAAAATATTGACAAAATACTTTCTATTGCTCAGTAGAAAAATTACGAAAAATGAAAGCAATTGTTAAAAAAAAAAGACTTATGCTAATATTATAGTCAACAAATCAATTAAATAAAATGACTTTTCAACAAGATTTTCGAACAAGAAATGACCAACAAGAAAATTCAGTATTTACTGACACATCTTAAGAACACCTTCCTTTTTTCTTTTTCTTGGCCTGATTTTTTATCTCTGGTCTCATCATCTTCAGGTAAAAACTAATTTATCAAAAAGTTGACATTATTAGGTTTAAGTAATAATTTTTAGAGTTATTAGAGCTTATAGAATTTCGTTGTCGATAGCATCATTCTTTATAAAAATTTATAAAAGCCACCATTTTATTTATTGGACATATAAATTCAATTTGTATATTTAAAAAAATTCATAAGGCAGAAGAAAGAAAAATCTTAAAGAGTACATTCTCATATTATATTCTCTCTAACGTGAGTGTTCACTTAAAAAAATCTAAACATTTTTTTTTATTTCCCAGACACTCTTTGGCAATTTTTGTACTAGGCACAAATGTGTGACCTTCATGACTATTAGTGTCGGCTGCTAGCGCTAATGACTAACCTTCTAATCAAAGCGTTTCCCTGAACACGTGTTTGAAAGAACAATGTGCGTTACAAACCCGTACGCGTTTAAAGGACGGGGGACTTGAATTAGGTACGTGTTTGGAAGAAGACCCTAGCGTTACAAAACCATGCGGGTTTCGAGGAAACAGTGCCTCCTATTGAACACGCAAACGGAAATACGCGTCCGGGTTTACACCCTAAATCAGTCTTGACCCGGACACTTACTTAAATAATGTAATAACAAGCAAACTAACCTCTCCTCTTGGGTTTAGGACAGTGTTTTATATCGTCTGATGTCTTTGAACCTGTCAAAGACTTCAAACTATTTTGTGGGAACGGAGAGGGGGCAATGCATAGTTTACTTCTCTATGAAGTAAACATACGATATGACACCAGAAGGAGGCATAAACCGCGTAATTCTGGGGGGGGGATATTAACGTAGAGGTAGTGGGAGTTACAGCTGGTGCGAATCGTGGCCATAGTGTAATAAACTGATGTGTCCGGGTCTAAAAGGATAAACATATATAGCAAGTAGTTTTTTATATATACATCGAATATAACTTCAAACATCATTAAATGATGCGCGATAAAATTCTGAACACATACTAATCAAAACTAAAACAATATGACAATTATGACGAAAATTACATGTCTAAGTTAGACACACATTTTATTTCTCTGAAAAACTGTAGAATAGTAATCCTGTAAAATGAGATAGTAAATGTTGAAATCCGTACAACTGTTTAGAGGATGTTTTTCTCTCTCTAATGATGTCAAGAACAAATGTTTATTGTTGCAAGTTAATGTAGAAATTATTTGCTTTGAAGATTGGTGCAAAGTGTCCGGGTCTAGATGGTTTTACGGTATCGATAGTTAAGTAATATATCGTGTGAGGTTTCATTTGAAAGAACTGCCTCCGAGGATTCTCCTCTGATTTCCTGGATCTCGAATGCCAAAATTGTGATTTTGACTGGGTTAGTGGATTTTGAGTCATAAATTACCGGGAAACTACAAGTTTTATTTACGGTGTAAAGTAGTTATTGAAAAAAAATTTGTTAAATAACAAGGAAAACACAGTAATAGCCTATGTAAATGTGAAGAAATTCATGCATTTTTTTCAGTTATTACTAGTAAATTTGGATACATAAACAAAATACCCCTGTCGCAGCATCTGCATAACATAGCGAATTTCCAAATCTTGGGCACTGGCGGATCTCATCTAAGACCTGTACCTATTTAAAATAGTTTAGCTTTCTAAGAGTAAAAGAATTTTTAAAATCAGCTGGGTAATTAGTTTTGGTAGTTTTGGGGACCCAAGAACCCGAACGAATTTTGTGCAGCATAGTTGTATCCATCTAAAATAATTTAATTCTCTAGCAGTGAGAAATTTTTTAGCATCGGTTCGATAGCTTATTACTGGCGTTTTCGGATCTGCAAGATCCCGGTGGACCTCATTAAAAAATCAGCTCGACCGTATATTCTAGGCGGACTTTATGTAATATATATATATATATATATATATATATATATATATATATATATATATTCAAAACCCGTTGTGTAGCATTCTACGCCGCATTTGCATCCGCAGGACAGTTGTGGATCTCAGATAACACAACCTGTACCTATCTAAAATAGTTTACCTTGGTAATAGTAAAAGGGTTTCAAAATCGGTCAGTTATTTTATTTTTGACACTTTTAGGTCCTACTGACATTTCAGACCTTACATAACGTAATCTATATGTATCTAAAATAGCTTAGCTCCCCAACAGTGAAAAAATTTTAAAAATCGGTCGGCTAGTTTATTTTTGACGCTTTTGGATCCGATGGACCCTGGCAGACTTTACATAACGTAATCTATATTTATCTAAAATAGTTTAGCTCTGTAAGAGTGAAAAAATTTTCAAAATCGGTCGGTTAGTTTATTTTTACCACTTTTGGGTCCCATGGACCCTGGCGGACCCTAAATAACGTAATGTATGTCTATCTAAAATAGTTAGTTCCCCAACAGTGAAAAAATTTTCAAAATCGGTCGGTTAGTTTATTTTTGACACTTTTGGATCCATGGACCTTGGCAGACCTTACATAACGTAATCTATATTTATCTAAAATAGTTTAGCTCTGTAACAGTGAAAAAATTTTCAAAATCGGTCGGTTAGTTTATTTTTGACACTTTTGGATCCCATGGACCCTGGCAGACCTTATATAACGTAATCTATATTAGCTAAAATAGTTTAGCTCTGTGACAGTGAAAAAATTTTCAAAATCGGTCAGTTAGTTTATTTTTGACACTTTTGGGTTCTATGGACCTTGGTGGACCTTACATAACGTAATTTATATTTATCTAAAATAGTTTAGCTCTGTAACAGTGAAAAAATTTTCAAAATCGGTCAGTTAGTTTATTTTTGACACTTCTGGATCCTATGGACCTTGGCAGACCTTACATAACGGAATCTATATTTATCTAAAACAGTTTAGCTCTGTAACAGTGAAAAAATTTTCAAAATCGATCAGGCAGTTTATTTTTGACACTTTTGGGTCCTATGGACCGAGGCGGACCTTACATAACGTAATCGATATTTATCTAAAATAGTTTAGCTCTGTAACAGTGAAAAAATTTTCAAAATCGGTCAGTTAGTTTATTTTTGACACTTTTGGGTCCTGTGGACCCTGGCGGACCTTACATAATGTATTCTAAATCTATCTAAAATAGTTTAGCTCTGTAACAGTGAAGAAATTTTTAAAATTGGTCGTTTAGTTTATTTTTTACAATTATGGGATCAGTAAATCCTGGCGAAACTCATACAAGTCTAGTACTCTAACAGTAAGAAAAGGGTTCTAAGGATCTCATATAATCTATGGCAGTCCGTACGCTTCTTGCGGACATCATTTAATTAATTAATTCAAATACTTTAACTTACTAACTGTGAAAAAATTTTTAAAATCGATTGGTTAATTAATTTCTGGCCGTTTTAGGTCCCGAAAACCTTGACCTCACATAAAATACCTTAAATACATTTGAAATGGTTTAATTCTTTAACATTATTAATTATTAGTGAAAAAATTTTCAAAATCGATTCAAAATATTTTTCCGTGCATACATATGTACATTATACATACTTTGTTTTGTTTCATATATTTAATAATATTATATCATAACATAATCTTCAATTTCTTGTTTACTTAAAAATTCAATAAAAAAAAAAAATTCTTCATTACATTAGCTTAGAAAATCTGTTTAATTTACATTTTTTAACATGGGATAGAACCATGCTAATTATAATGCAATAAATGAGAAACAAAACTCTATACATGTATGTGTGTTATATCAAATATATGTGAATAGTTTTCACTTGTTCTCACAAAATTCTTTAATAAAAAAGTGAAATATTTTTATACTTAATAAAGAACTGAGATATAAATATAAATTACTTATTAGACTAACAAAGAAAGAATAAAAGTGAAAATTTACATTTTCTCGAAAAATACTTAAAATAGAAAGAAAATTATAAGAATATTTTCTTCATAATTTTTTTTTTCCTTTTCAACGATGTAAAAATTGAACTGCCTTATGATAGGATCGAATGATAAAAAATGGCCAGAAAACCTACTTCTGGGCATCCGACGTGTCTGGCTAACGAACTTAGCCGAGCGAATTCAGAATCCAGTCCGCACACAAAATTTCATAAGCATTAGACGTTTCGTTCGAGAGTTATCGTGGCGACACATATATATATATATATATATATATATATATATATAAATTTTAGTGAATATCATTTTCGTATTCTAGGGACCTCAAAACAGATTTCTGCCATAGTCCCGGACTCAGATTGCGTCATGACACCTACTGTAATAGCTGAATTTCGAGTTTTCGAAATTCGCTAAAAGTTTAATTTTGTTTATTGAAAGTTTGGTGTATGGAATGCTAATTATGTAAGCCCGACTCGTTATTGGTCAATTTTTTATATCTTCGAACAATAAAGAAATATTACAGTAATGATTTGAAAAAAGTTTAGAAAATAACCTAAATTTTTTTAATATTCCAAGTTTTAACTAATGCCAACTCGCTGCATCATTTTTTGAACTTAAGTCCTTAGGTACAGTGCAGCTTCACTAAAGCTAAGAAAAATTTGGTAAACTTTAGTGAAACTTAACTTTAGTGAAGCATCTCGAGAACAAATGATGATATCAATTCCGGACTAATTTCATTAGATGCGTAATCAAAAAATGAAGACCGGATAAAGTTTTCAGCAAACTCGTTTCCCTTTGTTTTTCTAATATTGTTCGGTTTTTCACTTTCAATAAACATAATTAGTAACATTTATGAATTTTAAGTTACAATCGAAGTTCTAAAATTCGACAAAGAAAAGTTTAAATTTGAATACTCTTATGACATCCAAACCAATTTCTTTAAATAATACTATATGTACTTGTTAGCGAATTTTCAGAATGAAAATTCAGCTATTACAGCAGCTCTTATGGTAAGACCTAAGCCCGGGACTATGGCAGAAATTTGTTTTGGAGCCTCTAGAACTCGAAAATCTACTTCACTAAAATTTATATATATATAGATATATATATATGTATTTATGTGTGTACGCGATAGCTGTCGAACGAAGCATTTAATTGTTACGAAATTTGGTAAAATCGTTAATTGTTCAAAACGCTTGGATAAGTTCGTTAGCCAGACACATCCGATGCCACAGACCGGATATTTTGGGCTTTAAAGTCTTTTTTTTGTGTTTTTGATCAGAATTTAAAACTTTTTCAAAAATTTTATTACATTATCAAAAATTTCGTAAGAAGTTATATCAGAGAGCTTTTTATACTTTTCTTCTATATAACGTGGTTCTTAAGAAAAATCAAAAATAATCTCTTTTTAAAAGTCTCTTTTTATTTGTTATTTCACTCTACCTCGTTTGATTTTTCTATTTAATATATATTGTGTTTATAAATGTGTCTAAGGGTGTTTCGTCACTAGTTATTTCTATTACCTAAATATATGTCAGATTTCTTTAATTAAACATTATGAATAATGTCTTAATAAATTTATAAAGTTATATTATAAATGTTAATCAATTAAACTGTACTATTTATTTGATTAAATAAACTTTTGACATATTTTTTTTTTTGTGGTGTTGAATGGCCCTTAGCTATTTGTAAACGAAGTACAAATTTTGATAATGTTAGTTTTTTGTTTTGTTTTTTTATAACAATCTGTCAAATGGAATCATTTTTAAATATATGCATATAATATGCATGCATGTATATAACCTAATTATAAATATTTTTGTTTTAACACATTATATTTATTATTTTGAAAATTTTCTTATTTAATTTTAAATAAGATGAACTAAATTAAAAAAAACTAATTGATGGTAAGGAAATTTTATAAAAAAAAATATATATTTGACAAGATTTTGATGACATATAATTGGTATACTTTGGAATTAAAAACAAAGTACATGGGTACAATATAGTGTTTTTAACAGAAAATAAAGTTTTTGGAGCAACTAAACAGTGCCGGAACAACTAAATTAGCCATGTAGCAGGAGCCAGCAGTTACGAGCCTCGAGCTTGTGTCCAAAAGTGTACGAGCCTCGAGCTTGTGTCAAACATGAGTTATTTAACAAAAAAAAAAAAAAAAAATAGAAAAAAACGAATTTTAGCTCAACTTACATTTGAATGCTAAATCAAATCTACATAAGTGACATTTTTGACAAAAAAACACCAATAAAATTATGTATCATTTAATTAAAAATAAATTTTAATCTTTCTTAAAATATTTTACATTGTTACACATATAATTTAATTTCCATTAATAATTGTTAATGAATTTTAACCTCTTTACACACGACAGTTAGCTATTCAAACATTTTTACATTTGTAATTAAGTGTTAATTCGTTGTTGAAAACATTCATCACAAAAGATTGGAAATTTCTTTAGGTACTGGCAAGTAGATTGTTTGTCTACAATTTAATTGAAATACTCATAAAACAATCTAAAAAATAAAAAAATACATTAATTAATTATTAAATTTTTTGAAATATTTAACATCTTACCTGAATGGGGTTACAAGTTCCAAAATATGTTATAACCTTTCAAAATGTTGAACAATAATCCTATTTCAAATTTTAAATTTGTAATTCAATATCGACTAGATAAAATGTTTACAAATGAAAATGATTTCTACACACTAACTAAAAAAGTAATAGCCCATTTTCTGAACAAAGGAATAGACATTAAAGTATCCATCGTATCCATTAAAGAGATTAAATATCAATTGTGTAGACAACCCAGCAGAGGGCAACAAGTTACAAACAACAAAGCAAATTCCTCAAAGCGGCAAAGTTAAATAATAAATAAATAATTATAATTTTTTGTTTAGTCTATTTAAGAAAATAATTACTAATTAGTCAATTAAATAAGTGTTAATTTATTTTTTTTTGAAGTAATAATTTTGATTACTAAAATCTAAATCTTTTTAACAATGATTTATGATTAAATAATCAATATATAGATATATAATACAATTAGAAAAAATGTTATAAAATTTTGTGAAAAGCACACAGCCAAGGTTACTTAACGGATTTCGACTAGTGAAGTGTCTATGAATAGAGGTGGCACAAGAGAGCCTGAATTTTCAAATTTGGTTTCATTATTAGTTGTTATCGTTAGTTACGGAGCCACAAATTTTAATTTTTTTCCAAAGCAATTACACGTAAAGTAAAATAAATTGTTTATTCATTTCTCTTATAGAAATGGATAAACAGATCTCAGGTAACTGTACTATTATTATTTAAATTAAAATAAGATGATTTTGTTAGTATAAGTGAGGGCAAAATTATCACCCAGGACCTTGGGACCCCAAAAAAACTTCTTCATACTAAACAGCTGGGCGGATCTCAAGAAGATGTTGCAAAAATTAGATATGCTACTGAAATATGAATATTACTTGCTTTTATAGTATTAATTATTTAAGTAACTGTTTTTATACAGAATTTCAGAATAGCGAATTAAAAAGTGAAGTAAGGTTAAGATTGTTCTGCAGAACCTTCTAATAGGGATCACATTAAATAGCTGAATGGTGCGGACAATTAAATCGATCCCCAAGTTACCCTTCAAACACTATTGGAATTCCAGAAAAAGATGAAAGTAGCATTAAAATTGTTATTCTCCAAGAAGGGTCTAAAACTGAAGAATATCTAAAACTATTATTAGGGATATCAGAGCAAAGGTCTCAAACTAAAGCTACAAAATACAAAAATGTATTCCATTGCACGAAATTATATAAATCAAAATTAAAACAAAAATAAAACAAAACAGACACCTGAGTGAAGCCGCAGGACGGAAAGCAGAAAAAAATTATAAATTTTTCTGTTACTTAAGTAAAAATTCATTTAACTATTAAATTATTATTTTAAGCGACTTTCCATTTTGGAACTTAATTTATGACGGAGAATGTCATGGAAAGATCCGAGTCCGGGACTATACGGCAGAAATTTGTTTAAAAACATATATATATATATATATATATATATATATATATATATATATATATATGTATATATATATACATATATATATATATATGTATATATATATATATGTATATATATATATATATATATATATATATATATATATATATATATATATATATATATATATATATGTATGTACAGGGTCTAAAACAAATAACTCTCGTCCTTTTGTGGAGGGCGACTCCTAGCAAACTGTAGACACTAAAACCGCAAAATTTTTTTCGAAATTAACAGTCGCGTCACCCCTCAAACGGATAAGAGTCATTTCCTTTACACCCTGTATATAGTATATGCACACATACATATATACATATATATATATATATATATATATATATATATATATATATATATGTAGGTGTGTATATATATTATATACAGGGTGTAAAGGAAATAATTCTTATTTCCTATATCGAGGGGTGACGCGACTGTTAATTCCGAAAAAAATCCTGCGGTTTTAGTGTCTACAGGGTGCAAAGAGTCACCCACAAAAGGACAAGAGTTATTTGTTTATATATATATATATATATATATATATATATATATATATATATATATATTTGTGTGTGTGTCTGCGCGATAACTCTCGAATGAAGCATTCAATCCTTACGAAATTTTGTTAGAAGTTCAAAAGTCTCAAAAGCTGGGACGAGTTCGTTAGCTGATATGTCCGATTTTTAGAAGCCATTTTTCACCATTTTTAGTGATTTTTTGGTTAAACTTATTTAAATGCATATGTGCTATACTATATGTGATCTGCCAGGGTCCTGGGGACTCAAAAGTAAAAAATTAACTACTCAACCGATTTCGAAAATCTTATCACTGTTATAGAGTTAAACTATTTTAGATGGATACAAGTTGTTATATGAGATCCGTCAGTGTCCTATCTTTGAAAATTCGCTATGTTATGCAGGTGCTGCGACAGGGGTATTTTTCTTAATACGCATATACCTTTTATCGAATTTATAATGTCTTTGACTTAAAAATGTATAATGTAATAAAATTTTTTCTTTCTATTTCTATAAAATCCTTTTAACTTTAGTGAGAAAAAAGTGACGTCACTTAACAAAACTAATGTAAACTTTACTGAAGCTTCACTGTATGAAAAGTGTACACTACAAGAAGCATGGTTTCCTGCTGTGGTTTAGTATTATCCACTCAAAATGTAAAAATAAATAAGATACTGTAAATATTGCTTAGTAAACGTTTACTACGCAATGTTAACTACGCTACTGGCACGCTAAGAACTGAATGCGATAGAATAATTGAACCTGACTTTTTTTTTGTTCTAGTCTAACACATTCCATTTTTTATGTCCATGATTTTTATGTGACTTAAACTAAAGTGAGTCTCTAAGAATATTTCTAATTCAATAAGTATTACGATAAATACGACGTCTTAAAAATGGAAAGCCGTCTTAAAAATGGAAAGTTAAGTGAAAATTGATAAAATAATTATCAGATTAAATTTTATCCAAATTCAAAAAAGATACACTTTAAATTAAGTTTAATCATAAATTTTCCACTAGACATAATTGTCTCTTTTATTGCGCAAGTAATATAAAAAAAATACTTTCACTTCGAAAACTTTTCGAAGGCAATAAACATATAAAACTTGCAACACGGCACAAAAACACTTATCTGAATGAGTAGACATAATCACAAATACGAGTTAATAAATTAATTTAAATACTCCACCAAAGTACTTCCGCCTACTGATACCTTATATTCTTATCATTATTGTCAGAGATTATTTCCGTCACTTTAATCTTTAATGTCTTTTCTTAAGATTATTACAACATATCTTTGCGTACCGTAAAATCTGCTAACTTTACCTATTGAACTTAATTTTAGTATACCTGCACATAGCACCTGACACAGTTATAATATCTCTAACAAACTACTAGTGTTCTGACACTACCAGCCGCCATTTCCTTAAATCATTAGCTTTCTTCTGTTTATATAGTTCATTCCTATTTTCAAAAAATATGCAAACTTCAGTTGGTATTTTAGAAGCTATAAACCTTAGGTAAGTAATTTTTTCACTTATTATTACACGAGAGGTTTGTATTTTTTCGAATAAATTTGAGTTTGTCTAATGAAAATTTGTTGCCTAGCAATTTAACGAGAAGAATTGTCAGATAACAAAAATGCGAGAGCGAAGCTGAAGCGTATTTGGATTGACAGTAATTCGAGGTAACCCTTTTAAAAAAAACTATTTGGAAAATTTTTTTTGCTTCAAAATGCCGGACTTTTTACTGCCAGTGATAAGTACAATAGATAAGGTTACAAAAAAAGAAAAAGAAAAAATCAAATATCCCAACATCCAAAAAGTGAACGCCCGGAATTTACAAAATATATGTTATACTTAACTATATTGATAAAATTGAACATTATTTAGAATTATACCGTATTTCGGAAAATCTGTCACAGATGGCGGCACCTGTACCACTGAATATATACATATCACAGCATTTTGAGCCGCCATATTGCAGGACGAGTTAACTCGTCTTAATCATTTAAAGAGTTAAAATGCTTTTAGGCAAGAAATTTGAATTGTAGAAAACACAAATTTATTCAGAAAAAATATAAAATTCAAATCTATTATGGTATGACAATTTAACGAATAAAATAAATTAGGATAATTCATATTATTATTTAATACATTGTTACTATGGTTCTGAAATCAGTTAAATTTACCAATACGAATTTTTGTTTCATTTTTATCGTGTTTACCTACAATAAAATGACCAATGAAATGTTTTGTATCATTTTTTTAGCTGGAAAAATCTGTTCTAACTTTATTTCCATGATAAAAGTGAAAAAACTACAATATTCTTATGGGACTTGATATATATGAGTTAAGTTGTCATCAGTGTTTAGAAATAATTTCCACATTTATTTATTTATGAATTAATTTATTTATTTTCACATTTATTAACTTCCCATAGGAAGTTACGGTAATGGGTCCGATTTTACGAAACGCTAATTTTGACATATCTCCACGTTCCAAGGTCACTAGAATTCGAATCGATCGTTTTTAGCGTGATGTCTGTGTGTGCGTTCGTTAGTTCGTTCGTTCGTGAATTTTTTTTTCGTCTCGCATATCTCGAGAACAAATGATGATATCAACTCCGGACCAATTTCATTAGATGCGTAATCAGAAAATGAAGACCGGATAGTTTTCAGCAAATTCGGATTAGCGGTTTGTTTTTTGTGGTTAAAAAGCGGAATTAACTTTATTAACCTAACACTGATTATATAGATTTTTTACCATAACATTATTATATAATGGCCTAAGGACCTTCCTTGATGTTAAAAATGCCAGTATTTTATTATAAAATTTAAAAAAAAAGAAAAAAAAAACGTAATAAGAAACTTTTTATCAAATATTTTTTGTCTTGCATGTCTTTAGAATAAATAATGATATCATTTGTTTGATAAGGGCCCCACCCTTAGGTACAGAGAGCGAAGCCCCCGGTATGGTGGAAGGGGCAAAGCCTGTATCGGGGTCTCGGGGAAGAAGCTCCCTGAAATGAAAGTACAGTAGCCTCTATAGCCTTTAAGGACCCGCAATGGGAATTTGACAGTGCGGGTAGACCTGTCCCCCCAAATTTTTTGTTTAAGTAATGGATACTATAGGTTTGGTAAAGTTACGATCTTTTAACAATTCCTAACATTATCAACGAATGTCTAGTACAAAAGATAAAAATATTTGTATTTTAACAATTTATAGTAATTGGAGCACCTGTCAAAAATTTTAAATCTACGACGTTTCTTTGTTAGATATTACTTGGAATTAACAACAAAGTGTCAAGAATAGTGGAATTAACATGGAGAAAAATATGGGTTGGTAAAGTTTAGAATTTATTGACATCTTAATCTACTACTCGTTTATCGAAAATTTATTTATGAGTCAAATCAAAGACTTTTATCAGTTGATTTCATTAAAACAGTGAAATATAATTAATTTTGTCTTCATTTTAGTCACATTTGAATCGAAAAATATGATAAAGTTAGATTTGTTTACGGTACACACATAACGTCTATAGTAATTAAGAACATGGTTTTGAAGAAAAGTTATGTTTGCGTGCGTCACAGCACAATGAAAATTTCAAAATTTCCCGTAATCGTAACAATAATTAAAAGATAAATATTTTATAATGTTTAATTTTATAATACGCAAACGTTATAACAAAGTGACGTTGAATTGTCGCTTGAATGAGCTGCACACACCGAGAACGAAGCGCCATCATAATATACATAATATAGATTGCAAAGTGTGAGAAATGATAAATCAACGGTAATTTATCATAAAAATTATATCACGACACTTTATGGGTACATCAAAAATTAGAATACACTTGGGAGAAATTTTTCAAAAATTAATCTTACTTATACGATGCTTTCGTTGTCAGTATATATATTGTAGGTATGTGTACGAATATGTAGGTACCACAATATTACCTGTAATTTTAAAAATGAGATTTTGTGTATAATGTGTTTATAGATGATGCCATTAAATTAGTCAGAATTTTCCGTGGTAGAAAATTTGGAGAATGTAATTTTGTTAAAATGTTCAAAGACGAAAGAAAAAAAACAACTCAAAAGCATACCGTGATTTTCCATTCTTTTTTTTTTTTGTAAACATTTACGAATGATATTTTTACTCATTGTGAGAATGTTGCACAGTACACGGAGAGAAAAATCATATAATTTTTGTAGATAAAATTTCAGAAAAATTACCATGCTCTCTTATAATGCATGCGCGATCGACGACCAAAATAAAAAATGGTAAAATTTAATGTGCTAACACAACTTTTATCACACTCTTATGCATATATGTTATAGTTTGATTCTTGTTGTCGTACTCTTTCATTTGCGCATCTGACCCGCAACCTTATGTTGCTTGGGCTGTATCTGTAAAAACTTCGAAGATGCCCGATCTTTTCCGACTTTCGATTCTTTATGATGCATACAAAAATGATTGCCAACAATATATTCTAATACTAAAGATAGTGAAGTAACAAAATGATGAATTAAACGGTGACATCCCCATCCTCTAAGACAGTGTAATGAATACTGCTTACTGCTTGTAAAACAGTCTAATGAATCAAGGTGTTTGGTCCAACCCGTCCGACCAAGTTGGTCGTCCACACCTATGGTTGGCTATGTGACTTGCTATGAGTGAGGTACATTTCAACAGCGTTCACAACACACACAACCTTCTTTCTCTTTTTTCTTTCTACTATTAGCAGATAGCATTTCAAATATTATAATACAGCATGGTAATTTTTGTAAGAAAAACAAAAAATATTTTTTTGTCGGCAATGGAACTTTTTACTGTGCTGTTTTACAAATTTTACGAAGCTAATATTACGGAAACAATGTTCTATCCTTTAAATTTTCTATGATTAATTATAATTTTTATATTTTTACCGTACAAAATTGAATATGTTCGCCTTTTACACGTCGATTGTAGTGCCGAGCACAGTATTTTTTATTTGAATTTTCTCTCCGCGTAGAACCTCTGATTACGGACACCTCTCTTATGACCGTGGAATGTTATACTAAAACTAACGCATTCAGCACTCTCTTTGTGTCTCAAGATTTTCTGTTAACCGGACGCGGACACAATATTCTTTAACGAAGGTACATTATTACCTCCATTAACCGGACGCGAATATGTCTAGTGCGTATGTATACCTATGTGGGTTAGATATATTTGTTCATGTTTTAACTTGTTAACAATGTCTCTCTGATGTGATGATGCATTTGTGAACGTTATGTTTTTGTATAAGTACCTTCAATTTCGTTCAAGAAATTGATTTTAATGTTAACATATTTAATAAAAACGATGTAGAAAATATAAATCAAACTGATTTAACGGTTTTATATAGACACACATGTGATTGAAGAAATAAACATAAAATCTTATCGTTATGTTCAAGATTTGCAAATAGAAGGGACTATATTGTTCTAGAATTAACTAATAACCTTTGTACTCATATTCAAGAGAGGGTCGTACTTTTGGGGAAAAAAGTTGACAACAATTGAAGATTTTTTCAGTCCTAAACGTAATTAAAATTTTCGAAACAATTTCTGAAACAGTTTGTGAACCACTGATCCTCTATTAAAGGTGATGGAAAGTTTTAATTAATTTTAAAATTTTAATTCATTATTATAGTCACTACTATATCGATTTTCATAACTAAACTTTTCCTTTACTTATTGTCAGTTTCAATTTATCAGTTACGTACCATAAACCATATGTTACGACAATGATATAAACATAATAATGGGAACTTAAAGGAGTAATCTGGTCGGGTGCATTAAGTAATGAATTGAATGGGATAACTGTTTATAATTTATCTATTTAGAGGTTGGCATTATTTGCTGACGATGGATTTAACCACAACATATTTAAAGTTTCTATAGGAAACTTTTATTTTAGTTTAAAAGTTTAAAGTTATACCTTGTACTGGTTATAGTTTTATCTCAATTATTTAAGATATCTAATTGTAAATAGTACTTTGAATACAGGTTCAAATTTTATTACTAAAAATGAAAAAAATATAGAAGAAAGAAATCTACTTTCTATTTCTACTTTTAAAAGATTATGGTAATCTATAATATTTTAAACACAAGTGCAAATATTTTTGAACAGATGAAAAGTTTTGGAATTTAGAAGGTCTGACCGATATTATTGCTGGTTTTTTAAAAATATTTGCTGGCGAGAGACAGGCAAATATTTTTCCATGTACTGTGGTAACGGAAAAGCTGAAATTGCGGATTTGCGGATTGTCAGATCTGTGCCCAAGAAAACTTCCATTTTAGATGAGAAGGCGACAATTTCCTATTACGCTGTCGTTCGTCATGACAAATAACAAGTCACAAAGTCAGACCTTTGACAAAATCGTACTTCAGTGAAATTTATGTCGTATTTTCTCGAGTCAGGCACTTTAAAAATGCGAAAGTTTTGAATATAGCTAGTAATGTAACTTGAATTTTTATTTGATTACGCGGAATTAATTTCCCGCCGCGACTAAAAGGTAAAAAGTATGGTATGGGCGGAGCAATTTACCCAAAAACATTTGAGAAAAGTCCGATGGTTCTTAAGATGTTGCTGATTTTTCAACGGAAAAATGTCAAATTATAATAATTATAGTCAAATTTATTGGTTTTTCTGAAAAATTTTCAATTATTTTTAAAAATTCGACAATCGCGGGCTGCATTTTTTGGGTTCAAGGGTCGCAGTTGGTCAGCGGCACGCATTTTTGAAAACTCTGGTCTATATGTACAGATAAGTAATACATAAGTACTAGCTGGCAAAGTTTTGTAAAATCAAAAACCTAGTAAAATATATCCAACTTTCTTAAAATTTTCGGAGTATTTTTTTGCTGACATAATTCTGCATTAGATTACCGATTGCATTATGTTCTGTAAAAAATATCAAAAGGCTTAAGACTTAAAAAAACTGTGCGCGATTTGAAGGAAATACAAATTTGCATTCGAGCAACATTATTTGTTAACTTCTTTACTTCAATAATGTAATCTGTAAGGTTTGATCACATATGACCTACACCATTGTGTACATCAAATTAATTATACTTTATTAATCAATAGATATAATATTATGGTATATAGGTATGTAATAAAGGAAGGAACGCTTCATTTGCATATAAGAACATCTGACGATACTTAAAAGTAAATTATTAGTACCAATATTTAAACTTTAAATTTTCCCGACATTATAATCGGATTAAATAGTATTTTATCGTGCTCTTATTTGACTCTAGAAATATTAATTATTCGTATGTTGAATGCATTAAATGTCAAGGGAAGTAGAAAGAGAGAGATTGCATCTTTTTGCTACTCTTTCGTAATAAAACGTGTTTTAGTATATTGTCTACGATTGTCTAAGTCTTTTAATTAACTTTGTACCTACTGGGTGACTCTAGGAGATAGTGGGATTTTTGATACGTTATTATATCAAAACTTAAAAAAAACTTAGTTTAGAGCAGTGTTTCCCCACCATTTTTCAGTCACGGCCCGATAAAATCTCGAATAATTTTGTGCGGACTGGCATATAATATAGGGTGGTATATGATGATTATTAGTTTTCTAAATTTCATTTACTCATATTTAATATGAAAAGTGGTTTTCCGACTACTTGACCGATTATGTAATTCAGAAAAAATATTGACATTTTCTTAAGCATTAGAGCAGTGTTTGAAAGCCGTCTTTAATCTTAATAGAATTATTATATCTTGAAATCATTTCTGCCATTATTTGGAATAATATTTGGTCGTGTAATATGAAATGTCGTTCTTCGACCAATTTATATTTAAAATATCGATAATTTCTTAAGCATTAGAGAAATGTTTAAAAGCCATTTGTTAATCTTAAATTGAATTATATTTTATCCTGAAATCATTTCTGCCATAAATTGGAATAACATTTACGTCGTGTAATTTGAAATATCGTTTTCCGATCATTTGGTTGACCATATGTCCCCATTAAGTCAACCTTGCCATTTTTTTTTGTCAAACTCACACAAGTACTCACACAAAACGATTTAAATCAAAACTGGTATTGAAAATCAAAGCTAGCTATAAGCAAAGTATGTATGCTTCCTGAGCTTGCGCTTTTATACTGATTATTTCAAAGAGACAATACTGTAAATAATAATCTATAATGGTTCGATACAAATACGATACGAAAAACTGCCAATTGTGAATATAATTTTCACTACATGCCAAAGGATTGTCATTCATGACAGCATTTTATGAAAATTTCACTATCGCCTGATTCTTTAAACCTCATTTCGCGCGGGCTTATATTGAAATCAAACTTCTTGTGCTGGAATGAAGTTCACATAGGCATGATGTGAACTTCAAAACTATAGTGTTCCTAAAATTAATCGAAAATAAGATTTCGTTCGATTTGATCGTGATTATTATTAAAACGATGATGACCTGACAATAAAAAAATTTATCGAATTCCTTACTTGACATATTCCTTACTTACACAGTCCTTTTCCACCAGTAACCATAGAGTAGAGCACGTCCATGGATAAAATACAATATATTTCGGTTGGTATTTTTCAAATATTTTGGTGTAGTCAAAGAACAGATAAGATATATTATGTTTTAGTTGGAGCAAAACAAGCAAGGACAACACCGAACAAGCAGTGAAGAACTAAGCGTCGATGACAGCCAGTGATGTAAGTTATGTCTATACGGACGGGAAATTCCTTATATCAAGTTTGTACGTGAAATGTTTGTGGAATGCAAAAATTTTTCAATTTCTTGATCTTGCGGAAAATATATATGTTTATTCCTCTACACATAAATACTGTTAATAAAAATGTAATTTATTAGAAATTAGATGCGCAGAATTCAATTCGAAGTATAATAAGAAAGATGTGAATATGATAAACTTTTGTAGGTTTCTCGATTATTTCCACATATACCTACCTACTTCTACAATTTTATAATAAGTAGGTGATATTTAAATACAAACTGCAATTCTAAATTTCTTCTCTTAAAGCTACTTCAGTGTTTCAAAACTATCTATTTCAAGTCAAGGAATTAACAATTAACTTGATTTTTCATATATTTTATTTTTATAATGGGGAAAATACTAAATATTTAATTTTTGTTAAAAATTTCGTTCTTACATACAGCCCCCCCCCATAACTCCCCAGTTACAGCGCACCATTACAGTGGGTAACATGTATTATTTATTAACTAATAACTTATAGCCTTTTTACAGAAATTTAAAGAATTTGAGCTATGACCTCCCTTATACTACCCTAATAAACCCACTCCTAGGGGTGTTTAACCCCTTAGAAATTAAGTGACTCCAATGAAAAAAATTCTATAGTAATGTAACCTCGGTCTCAATCTTTCGACCACTTTTCATCAAAATTGCTTAAAGGCTAGTATGAGAAAAATACCAAAATATGATTTTTCAGCAAATTTTTGAAGGGGAGTTTTACCCCTTAAATATACGATTGGGCACGTACAATTAAAATATGTTTGTTGCTTTGTTAAATACCACAATACATATGAACGAAAGTGAACGAAATTGCAGGGGAACACTTCCGTCACATTCCTTGTTAGCAACTGATTTAGGTAGATCTTAACTCGCTAAAAATTCGCTTAAAGTCTCCAGTTCTCTTTTTACTGAGCGAAAGTTAGTTTTTCATTTGTTACTAACTAAATGTATTTTACAATATTAATAAATATTTCTATAGATACCACCAATAATGACAATATTTTAAACGACGACGACTATGAAATTACTTATTTACTGTACAAAATACTCTATTTTGAAATAAACAACCGGTAATTATTATGCTGATCTCAGCAAACTCAATACAGATGAAATTTCCACCGAATCGGGCTCGGTCACTATGATATTAAAATATTAATCACTTAGAAAAGATCAACTAACCACTTGCAATTGTGTTTCAACACCTGTGCTCAGGTATAGAATTTTATATTCATAAGCCGAAAGTAGGAATTGTATAGGAGTGACAGACGTTTGAATGGGCAGACAGACATGATGAATTAATAAGGATTCCAACATTATTTTGTTCTTCGGAAGCCAGAAAATCACATTTTTAACCAGATAAAAACAAAATCCACGATTAATTAGAAATTGGTTAATTAGTTTCATAACTTTTAGAATTTTGTAAGTATTGTATGTTTTCTTAAATAATGTAGACGGAACATTATACAATTTTTTTATTTAGCTATTCCATTTTTATTTTTAAATTCATATTCTTTTTCTTTTTTTTTTTTCGAAAAAAATCTAAATGTTCAGTTTGAATTAAATTTTCTAATTTTCTTAAAACTTGTATAAAATATATAAATAAAATAAAAGTCAAAGTAACTTTTCCGGAAAGAAAAATTGAAATTAAGTTTATTACTTATTCTTATTTGTTTGAAAAATTTTTATTTCAAGGAAAAATATAAAACTTTTATAATCATAATATATATGTTATATACTTATTTATGTTTTTGGAATATTTACTTATTCCTTTCTGCCTTTTTTCGTCATTTTTATTTTAAAATTAATATCAAATATTAAAAAAAATAATTCTCAAAGTTTCATGTTAAAAACTCGTTTAAAAAAATATCACTGTCTGATGAAAATCTTTCATTAATAATGACATACCTAGAAAAATTGAAAACGAAATGTTTTAAATTATAATTAAGGTGAAAACAGTAAATAACAATTCCTTGGAAAAATTAGATCTTAAAAAGAAGTTTTTTTGGAAAAAATAAATTAATACTGCTACAAGGTTATTATAAATTGTTACATTAAAAAAGAAAGTGAGAACATTTATTTGAAGAGGGAGATGAAATCGTGATTTCACTATGGGAAAGGAGAAATTAATAGGAAAGAAAGTTAATCCTTGGATAGTTTTTTTAAATTGATTTAAAACTAACAAAATATATAAGTAAATAAATAAATAAACCAATTTTTAATTTTCTAATATACTATTTTTTTACTAAGTTCTAGCAACAATTCTTAAACTCAAAAAAAATTCTTACAAAATATTTGATTTTAGCTTATGCCTGTGCACGCAGCCTAAAATCTCTCTTTAAAAAAATGCGTTACATTCATTTATTATTCACAGGGTCGACGAGAGGGTAGGGTACCTGAGGCAATTGCCCGGGGGCCCTGGTGCAAAAAGGGGCCCAGGAGAAAATGAGAAGTCTTTTTGCTCGTCAATTGTGTTTTTGCGGAAAAAAATGTTTGAAAATTTTTTGTTGTGCCCGGCAGCCCGTCATTTCTCTCGCCGGCCCTGGTTGTTTATATGTCGTTGGTTTCCAGTGACATGTTAGCGACATTTATCATATTATTTAACTTAATTACATTCTTGATTTACGCCAAGTTTTAATAAAAAAATTTAATAATTTAAAAAATAATTTAAATTCTGAATCGACTACAATAAAGTTGGCCACTTTTTCTATTATGATTTCATGTCTGTTTTGTTTCATTAGATTTTTTCTACCCGCACATGACCGCTCTTAAATAATAATCCGTATCGGATCTTATTAAATTTAATAAACAGTGTCATGTTTAAAGAAAAATATTATTATGAATTTTTTAAACTCATAACAGAAAGTAAAAGGTTTAGACTTTAGATAATCATATATATTATTAACAAATTAAAAGTAAAACTATGAAAAATTCTAGCTACTGATTGCGAAATCCGGACTTCTATGTGTTCAACACCCACTTGGCGATTTTTTAAGTATCTTGCGTGTTGAACAAAACAACCATAGCGAAACTGAATGCCTATTAGACATTGTCGAAGAGCATGTAGTGTTGAACTGTTCCAAAACTTTTATTTGTTTTAGTTACAGTTAATTTTTTTTATTAAAAACTCAGTTACATAATTATACCGTTCAAGATCTGAACAGACAATTTTAAAGTCTACAAAAATTTTGTCCGAAATTCCCAAAATAAAAAGTAGGGGAAACCTGTATAAAATCGTATATCAGGGTAAAACAGTATAGTAGGTCTACTTTTGCTATTAATTAAAATTTCCGGAACGCAAGCCGCTCAACAGCGTCCACCAATGAGAGCCATTTGTTAACAAACACTTGTAGCGGTAAGCACGAACGTTTTAAAAAGATTTCATTTTAGTATTTTTTGATAGACTTGATCTTATTTTTGTGAAAATTCAAGGAAAAATAGTTAAGTTTATGTGTAGTACAAGTTAGTTTCCAATCAGTTATGTTAAAGTGTGTGTATTTACTCGTAATTTACAATATTTGTTTTAGCAAAATCAATTTGCATAGGTGGTAGTGAATTATCTGTTTACACATAGGTCTCCGGACAAAAACCGGCCTATATATGATTTTGACTTGGACGTATGAATATGAACTAAACTGATATTTTATTATTAGTTGTAAAAAAGATGCCACGTAATCATAATATTACTATTACTAGTAAAAAATGGGATTGGAATAACATGAGAAAAACCGTTGAAGCTGCTTTTGACGGAACCATGGGGTACTTCAAAATTGCTCGAACATGTCAGGTCAATAAAAATCAACATTATACAAGACCGACTCAACAAATTCGAATAAAAAAATGATTTGGGTTCTTCAACGCGCAAAGGCTTAAGATGATTTAAACTGATTCTTCGGTGTTGAGTATAGTATACGGTTTTGTCCATGTATCGGGGTAAAACCGTATTAAATAGTGGTTTGAATTTTTTGTGTTATTTTTGTTTAATATTCGGATTATCCGAAATATGCTCATTTGATTATGTTCCTTAGGAAACTGGCTAATTATAAACGTTGCTTTCATACATATACGTTTTAAAATGAATGATATACAACGCCAAATCCTTAGCTATACGGTTTTGACCCGGTCTTCCCTATATTAACTTCCGAAATATTTAAATTTTCAACTTAAACTTCTAAAAATCTTTTACAGGTATTTTACAAGACTTCGACAGAAATTACTCGTCAACTAAATATACGCTATTTCGGTTGGCTCAACAAAAATTCCTCATTCTGTATTTCTGTAAGCTGTATATATAATGTAATCTTCTGACATCTGTAACTCTGTATAAAACCATTTATATTGTTTGGTTTCGATCTGATAATATATATAAATGTAATAATTTACCGAAACATTTTTAAAGTGTGTTTGGGATGTCTGTCCTATATACAATATAGTACAAACATAACACTCATAACTTAGTTATCGCTTGTAAAAACTATCACTTGTAGAGGTACCTTACGTATACCTATCTGTCGATGAGATGTATTCATGTTAGCGTAAGTACATCATGGTAGAAAAATTCTAACACAATGTAAACATGACTGAACGAAGTACCAAACGCGAGCGAGACACAAAAGTTGTCTATATAGTGGCTTTGTATATAAGTGGTGAAGAAAATAAGTTTTCTTTTTTTTTTTTTTTAGAGCTGACCCAATTTTTCGTTTTTATCTTGTCGTCTTTTTTTTCATTTTTACTACCCATATTTTTTTTTATTAAATTTTATGTTTGGCAATATTTTTATTTTACCCTATCTGTGATGATAATGCTTGATAAATTTTATTATAAGATTTAAAATGCTCTACAGTCCAGCGTTTCTTAGTATTTTTTTCAGTTACGACCCGGTAAAATCTCGGATAATTTTTGTGTGGACCGATCACATAATATATAGGATTAAATATGACGATTATCAGTTTTCTAAATTACATTCATATATTTAACTTGGTTATTGTTGTTTTATTTTCGATAGGTAATTAAATCAATATTTGGATTTGAATTTGTAAGTTTTCTAAAATTCGTACTTAAAACTAATAATTCAATTCAATTAAGGGGGACCACTAGTGTGACTTTTTCAAAAAATTGTAAAAATTTTGCATGTTTCGATAGTCTATACTTTTAAAAATAACATATTAAAAATTCAAGTGCATATCTCAAATAGTTTTTGAGTTACAGCCATCCGAAGAGCGGATTCTGATTTTCATTGTTAACTTTGAGGTATTGAGAAATGTATAAAGGTTGATAGTTCGGGAGTTTCTGGACGTGGCTGCCCGTAACATGTTGTGGAGAAGCTAGACCCTGGCACATTTAAACGACTCATCTAGTTTTACTATGACCGTTATAGTGAGTACATCGTAAATAATTTTAGTAAAAATTCTTAGTGATTAAAATCAAAAGGTAAAATATAGAAAAACTACATTTTTCAAATTTGCTGCAGCTATAACTTGAAGACAAGTCATCCGATCGAGTTGATTCTTATTGCGGTTTCTTTTATATATCTATGTTTCTCCGTACCATGAACCTCCAGTTTTCTAATCGAATAATAAATATAATTTTTACAGGCCAAAAATCATCAAATTTTCGCGCAAATTTTGAAACATTTTTGAAAAAACTCAGCCATTTTGTTAAATTTCAACGTTTTTTCTTCGATTGAGGTTCACGGTACGGGCAATACTTTCTAGTTTAATAGGCTTTTTGGTCTTTTTTAATTTCAGGCACTGTGAAGGTCGCTATCACTGCAGTAGTGGGGGAACTTTTTTTTTGGAGCCTTGGGAGATCGCGAATAACTCCCTGAATTTTCAATTTTTTCGTCCAAAAATTTTATTATGAATTTATTATATATCAACGAATATATCCTTAAAATATTAAAACATTCCATACAGTAGTTTTCTTTTAAAAAATTCCCAAAAATCACCTTTTTTTAAGGCGGTCACACTAGTGGTCCCCCTTAAGTCATAGCAAATCGAAAGTTAACAAGTTCATAGAAGTATACGGTACAAAGTATATATGAAATATTTTATTTGAATATTTCGAACATTATTTGCTTTTCTTCTCATTCGGCAAGCTCCTACTAGGCAGGGTTTAATTCCTTAAATTATAGGGGCTGGAACGCCTTTTCCCAATATTTTCACGAAAATTTTCCACAAAAATAAATGACGAGTTTTTTTTTTTTTTGGTTTACCGTAGGCCTCTACTTTTCAGAGTTTAGAGGCCTTACAGCCCTTAAACACACTGATCAAAAAAATCTCTTGAACGTATCGAACCGTGGTGGCAAAAATTAAAATTACCTGGGAGGTGCTAGAACAGCATTTCGCCATGTTTGAAATTATGCCACGCTCCTACTCTACTAGTTATACACATACATACAACTTTAATAATTATACAGTTCAAATACAATTGAGCACGAGTTATCTTTAAAGAATTAAATAATTCTTTTATTCGAAACAAATCAATCTTCTGTTTTTTTCTAAAAACAAACTGCAAATTCAAAGTTTACGCAAATGCAATAATGAAAGAGACAAAGCCAAGAAAACGGAAATTATTTAAATTTATAAGTGATAAATCATTGGTTAAATTTTAGTGAAACGGACCATACCTAAGAATAATCATTACCGAATTTCTTACTAGATCGATTAGGTGACAGAGTCGAAAGGATTCGTAAGGAAAGAATTAAAAATTTGGAATTTTTTAAAAAATAAGAGACACTGAAATTTTTAACGAAATAGAAAACGTAATAACTATGAGAGATTAAAATAGGATCAACACATAAAACTGATAGAATAATTTCAAACACACGGATAAGAAAGATATGGAGCGATTATATTGATAAAAAATAAAATACTTTAATAAATTTAACAGGAAGTCAGGTATCGATAGAACCGTAAAAATCTTCGCGGCGCGGCAACGGCCCGCGGATCGACGGTTGAGAAACACTGTTCTATACGACGAGGAGGAGTGGAGTTTGTTAGGGTTATACAAGAATTGCCACTGAAATTTTTTTGACGTGAATATGAATTACATTGCTGTAACTTATATAAAATTAAGAATAATTTTGGTGTTCTGTACCAAAATTGGCTAAACGGAACACTTATGGTGCTTATGTGGTGGTCCAGATACACGGAGAGAAAATTCCTATAAAAATTACTGCGCTCATACTACAATCGACGTGTAACAGGCGAACATATCCAATTTTTGTACGGTAAAATTATAAAAATTATAGTTATATTATTGTAATTTTTACAATTTTACCGTACAAAAATTGGATATGTTCGCCTGTTACACGTCGATTGTAGTATGAGCACAGTAATTTTTATAGGAATTTTCTCTCCGTGTATAGATATGAAGTTGAATTTCGATTCTGGGGATTAATTTCAGTACGTAACCCGAAAAGCGGAAAAGATCTTACTTCAAGTACACCGAATAGAGTAGGGGAGAGGGGGGCTTGTTGTAACAATTTTCAGAAAAACTACCCTAATTTAATATCTGTTAGCCTTTTTAGCATTAAAAAAGTATTTGCTGATAGTTTAACTATCCCTCTATCATATTCAAAAGAAATAAGATCAAAATGATTAATATGTGCTTCACGCCAGCCATTTTCTTAAAAAAAGTGCGTTGGTACAACTTGCCCCGTGGTTCGGGCCAGATGTAACAGCCATGGGGTAGGTAGTAACAATAAAAGTAAAGTCATTTTTGATAGGTATTTGAGCTTTAATTTGTCATCTTCCAAAGTGACATAAAATTCTACATTATTAACATTTATCAACAATGAAATTGAAAAGTTATTCTATAAAAAAATCAACAATAACATTTTTTAATTATAGATAAACCATATTTATAATCAACATGACACTTTGAATCACATTTATTTACTTAAAAAACCATATAACTGTCTAAAAAAAATAATCAGCTTTCGAAAGAAAGACGTTATATTATAATGACTAAATTCTTCAGTCTTTATCGAAGTAACAAATAACATGTTACAATTTGCCGAATTTGCCCCAACATATTGTTACAACAAACCCCGTAACATAATTTTCTACATTTAACAAAATTTTCATAAAATCATGTTGCTGAATGTGAAATTTTTAAAGAACATTAAAACTAAGTACATTTTGAAAACTATTCAAAATTAAAATTTTTTGATTAATTCATAATAAACTCGAAGAACCAAATATTATGAAAGTAATATTTTACGTTTCCGCAAGCACGTGTATACCGCCACTTACTGCGTTATCGAACGAAATACTAGCTATGATGACGTGATGCCCCATGGTATAAGCATTAAACTGAACAAAGAATATGGGTTTAAAGTGTGTAGATTTCCAATAAAAATTGCGTGTTACTACTTACCTCTGTTACAACAAGCCCCTAGTTCTCATATCAAAGGAAAGCTTATTAAAATACGAATTCAATAACTTATTATTTTTAATCAACTTTTCCGGAAGGGGGAGCTTCTTAACAATTGCTGCTCCCGATTTTCTCACCAGAAGGATCCCTAAGAAAAATCTGAAAGAATTCATAAACATCAAGAATGAGGTGTAGAGATTGAACGAAAATTATCAGGACTAAATTTTCTTACGTAATTTCGTTGGTATATAAAAAAAATTGATGACACATTTTGCTTTGAGCATGATGTTATTTTAACCGGATATTTTTATGAATTTTTTAGAAAATGAGTTTTAGAAATTATAAAAGAAAGAAAGCATAATTGATAAATCTACACGCGAAAAACATAACAATTTCTTCACACTGATAAGTATAGGTTCCGTGAGCTGATCGACATAACTGACGCTCTTTCGTAAATCTGAAACAAGTTGTGATGACAGTTACGGAAATTTTATGTCAACCTGGTCGAAATAAGTATTTTGAGGAAAATTAAACTAAACATTGAATTGAAGAACTGTACATGCATACAGTGTTGATTTTTGCGAATGTATGAGGTAAGGGCTGTACATAGACAGCATCATATGCATTATTCATACATACATAATATATAGAATATATACAGTAAACTGTGAAAATCAATACGAATAAATGCATTAGAAGAAAAGAATACACACTATACTTATATTTATATCAGTTTTATAGATTTTTATTCAAATGTTGCCACATTTTCCGTGCCAACAAAGGTTGATAACCTAAAAAAACAATATGTTGAAATTCAAATGAAACACACTGTATACTAATTAACAGTCATTATTGTATGTTTTGTTGTTTTCAAGTTAAGTTCGTTTCGTGGAAATGTGAAAGTGCCTTGTTATGGAAATAACAACACAAAAATAAAATATTACTTCCTTGAAACTTTGTCAAGATAAAATAATAATTTGTTTTGTTTGACACAAAATGGAATTCTTTAGTTTGTTCGCTCTGTCGTGTGTACGTTCTTTTACGTTATTTTAAAAGTTTTAATTTTCATTCTTCATTCAACATTCATAGTAGGTATATAATATTAGACAACAAACATCGTCAAGTAACAAAATGAATAATGGAAATATGCTTTAACTGTTAATGTCATATGCATTGCCCGTTTTTTCTTTGTTTTTAAAGTTTTGGTTTTTGTTTTCTGTTATTTTTTTTTTTTTTTTTTGCGCTGGCTGTTTGTAAAAGGAGATATTAAATTCATTAGATGAAAAATTCTTGAAATGGTTTTAAAATAAATGAATGTTTTCGTCTTTTTCATTTCTTTGTCAGTTGCTTTCGTTATGTCATTTGTTTTTCAAATAATCTTTGATTCGTTTGTCAAGACGTTTTAAGACGTATGTAAATGTACGAAATTCCCTTTGAACAAAATGTTAAAGCCGGTCCAGACGCAACGTCTTATCTGAACGACTTGTCTCAATCGACAAGTCGTTCAGATAAGACGTAGCGTCTGGACCGCAAAACGTACGTCTTGCATGACGGAAATGAGGTTGTACGATAAGTCGAAAGTTTGAGCTGCGAGGCATCATTTTATGAAAATTGGAACGACAACTTGGTGCGTCTGGACAGACTTTCGTTTTATCGAAACGATTTGTAGTATTTTTATACATAATATTGTAGTATTCTACTGCTTCGTGTCCGTTAATTTAAAAATATAAAATTTTACAAAATAAAAATTTATACATTTTTTGTATAAATTTTGTTTTTTATTTTATAATTTTCATTTTATTTTATAATGTCTGATCTTCGTCAATGCTCCCGTCAATTTTTGTGTGAATTTATTGACCTTTATAGGAGTTTTCCTTGCTTGTGGCAAGTTAAAACCCTAGAGTACAGTGACCGGAATAAAAAGTCACAAGCATACGAAGTCCTTATTGAAAAATACAGAGCCATTGACGAAACGGATAACAAGGAGATAGTAAAAAAGAATTTATTCTTTACGAATCGTTTACAAAAAAGAACGGGCTAAAATATTTAAATCTACTAGAAGAGTTTAATAAATGACTGTAAGTTTCAGTGTCCATCCTTAGGTAATTACGCCAATCAACTGCTTCATTATGAGGCTGACGTAATAGTCTGACATAAAAAAATTCATGTCTTTTTAAGAGCCATTCCCTAGACCATCTAAATCTTCTATTTTTTCTTTTATTTTTTATTAAAATGTGAACACCATAGAGTGCCCAGAGAAGTGTTTCTTCTATGACAAATTGAAATTTGAACGATAAGTTGGAGACGTGTGGACACACTAATTTTTGTACGTTTTATCGAACGACTTGCATGAACGTTTTATCGTTTAGATAAGACGTTGCGTCTGGACCGACCTTTATACGACTGGTCGAAGTCGTTCTTTCTATTTTGACCAAAATTAGGTAGTTGATGAGATCGTTCAAAGAAAGATTTGCCGAACCAGCCATTTATCTAAAACCAATTTCGTTATTTTGATAGCAAAATGAAATTCTCATATTCAAATTTCCCTAATTCAACCAGTCATTCTAATTTAGATCACTTTCATAAAGTGTAATTTGAGAAAACAAATTTTTAATATAATGATGTCATCAAGCTTACTGAAATTTTTCAGTTATTTAGAAGAAGTTTTTAAATTGATAAAATAATGGAACTGGAAGCGAGTTAAAGGTTTTCGAAGTCGTTTTTTGCATTTTTACCAAAACTGTGAATGTAAGACTATACAAGAAAGAAGACTTCCGTCGAATCAATCATATTTTTAAAAAGAATTGCGTTATTTTGATAGCAAAAATCCAAATGCTCTAATTCAACCAGTTATTCTAATTTAGATCACTTTCATAAAGGTTGATTTGAGAAAAAATAAATTCTTGAATTTGATGGCGTCACTAAGTTCATTGAAATTTTTCCATAGTTTAAAAGTAGTAAATAAAATGATAAAATAATGGAACTGGAAGCCAATTATAGATTTTGGAAATCGTTCTTCTCATTTTTACCAAAATTGAGTAAGTAGGATCCACAGACCCATGAACACTATTATATTATACTACTAGACAAAGCGTAAAGCCAGTTTGTAGGAATTTTTCTTGAACCAGGTAACGCAGGGTGAGACGGGTGAGATTTAAGGAATATAATATAATAATGTAAATTTTTGAGCAAATGCAACTATAATTATTGCAGTGCATAATTTGTATACGTGCATATTTTGAAAATAATTGGAATACTATTTTCATTCTTTCAAAACATTGTATTTTCTTTTCAAACAAGTAAAATTTTATTATCAATATACACTGTACATATGACAATAATTATTTGAAAACGTTACTACGGATACCATTGGTTATTACATTGATTACTATATATTACAGAATACTATCCGGCCGTATCTAGCCGCCTCAATTATACATTTATATAATTAGTCTATATAATATAATATATATAATATGTTTATTGGTCTGTGGTGGGACCACTAGAAAAAAGACTTCTATCGAATCAGTCATATTCCTAAAGCGAATTTGATCATTTCGATTTTGGTTTTCGAAATCGTTGTTTGTATTTTTTTTACTCCTGTTTAAGGACACATTCATTACATATCCGTTAATTGTTGAGTAAGTTAGGCATTATTCCAAAGGTGTGGAGGAAAAATCATTACTCACTACCTTTTTGACCAATGAAATCACCGTATTAACCATTATTCAATGGGCTGGCTTTTGTTTTGTGTATAATATACGTATCAATTTTTAATTTCAAATGTTGCGTAGTAACATCTAAGTAAACAAAGTAGCTTGTATTTTGTTTTCATCGTTTGTACATATATAAACATTTAATGAAATTAGAGATAGATTAAAAATTGTATTCTTTTGATTTAAAAATATTCAATTTTATTTAAATCAAAAAAAAAGTCGTAGAAAAAATTTCGCATTCTACTCGCTATTGGCTATTAGCAATGGCTATTACTCACTCAGATGCATTACGACACTCGCCTCGCAAGCTTGGCTCGTGTCGCAATTTCATCTTCGTGAGTAATAATAGCTATCATTACTCTTGATGTCGAGTCGAGCAGCAGTTAGTCGATTAATCGACTAAATTTGTTTTTTAAACAAAATTAGTCATTAGTCGAAAATATCGTGCATACAATAGTCGACTAATCGACTAAATTTTTAGTCGAATTCATAAATAGGGTAATCTATGTAACTTTTTTAAAAACAATATTTTCATTTGAATTTAATTATTGACTTTTTATGTATTTGTTACGAAAAAGAAAGATATGCCATATCACAATGTATTGATTACATAAAAGTGAAAAATTATATACAAACACATAATTTTCTAGTTTTCATTTTTTTGAAGTCCAATAAATAATACAAAAAATTAATAAATTGGTCATTTTTAGTCATTTAAAAAAAATTAATCAATTTAGTCATTTAGTCGAAGGTAAAATAGTCAACTAAAAGATGACTAAATTTAAGCAAAATTAGTCGACTATTATATATTAGTCGACTACTATATACTATTACCAAAACTGAAAACGTATAGGACTATTAGAAAGAGGACTCAGCCGAATCACTCATATATTTTAAAAAATAAATGCATAATTTCGACACCAAAAATGTAGAGTTCATACCAAATACTCTTTGGTTGTCCTACGGCTATGGAAATGGAACGACTTCAAAAACCGAAAATTCACTTCCAGTTTCAGCATTATATCAATTTTCAAGGCAATGAAAAATTTCAGTAAACTTGATGACGTCATCAAATTAAAAAATTTATGTTTTCTTAAACTTTACGAAAGTGATCTGAATATTAGAATAACTGATTAAATTAGAGTATGGTGTTTAAAATTAAATAATATCTAGTGCATATTTTTAATTTTTTTTTTTTTTGGGGCGTCATCACCCCTTGATCCCCTTTGTATACGCGCTGGCGTTAAAATTCCTTATATTGCGGTTCAACTGTATTTTACGATGTTATCACGGTTAACTTCTACTAAATATCTATCTATAGATAAAATTTAGGTATTGACAACAAAAAGTTGATAACAAGACCGCTAACTGTACAGTAACATCAATAAATCTATTTCATTTTCTATTGTTTTATAATAAATTATGTATCTGAAAACCCAAAATTATTTAAATAATTGATGAACTTATATAATAGATACAGGATGAGTTTTTTGAAGGTTACTCAAACAACAATAATTGTAGATACCACTATGGGAGCAATAAACTGCTATAACCAGGAGTTGTACATCTTGTTTTGTTTGCTATGATACAAACTTATACATTTTTAAATGGAACTACATTTTAATTCGTTGATAAAATTGATCCAATGCACAGTGGTCCAGTTTCCAAAAAAGTGGACAAAAATCAAAAATTAGTTTGAATAAAACAAAAAATGGTATATAAGGGTTTTTAAGGTCGCTCATTATGAATTTGATATTATTATATAATAAACAAATATTTTACTTCGCAAAAATACCACTTTTATTTTGAAAACTGTGACAATATTATTTCGAACCGTCAGTTCATTTTCAAACAGAATTTTGAATCATGATCAAACTGAATTCTGTTTGAAAATGAACTGACGGTTCGAAACAATATTGTCACAGTTTTCAAAATAAAAGTGGTAATTTTGCGAAGTAAAATATTTGTTTATTATTTACAAATATGGAATACCATAAAGTAACGCTCAAATCTATTAATATTGATATTATTATTTTGAAAATTCAAAATGGCAGGTCCAAAATGTCCGGCAAAAATAAAAAAATTAGTTTTATTGAAACAAAAAATGGTACATAAAGGTTTTCAAGGTCGCTGATTATGAATTTGATATTATTTTTTTGAAAATTCAAAATGGCGAGTCCGAAATGCCGGGCAAAAATAAAAATATTAGTTTTATTGAAATAAAAAATGGTATATAAAGGATTTCACGGTCTCTGATTATGAATATGAAGTGAGACAAAAAAGAACTGAAATTAGTGTAAAAAACGAAGGGGCACATTGGGGCAAGAATCTTGTTTTTCAAAATAGCCTACGTACTTCATACTTTGTTGCAAAAAAGCAAACCATCCAACTCGATCAAACTCGTAACTATTTCTTATAAATAAACACATTAAAATTGCAATATTTCTCTGTAATAAATACACCCTATAGAAATATTCAATTACCTTTTACCACATATCCATATTAATTACTCATCTTCATTTTCAACTTCCATCACTTTTGATTTCAAAAACACACTTGCAAACAAAAGTTATTAATGAACAAGTAGAAGGTGTGTACGAGTCCGGTCCTCAGTTAGCTGTGTTTGACCTTCTCTTATCTGATAATGCGGACGGTATAATGGACTGTCAGTTTGCATCGAGGTGCAGAGGTGTTCCCCTACGGTATTACGGGGTAATATGTTCAGAAGTACAAACTTCACTTTTCTCATTTTTGTCCGCTTTTTGGGAATTGGACCACTGTGCAATGCACCAATAAAAAATATAAATAGAAGAAAATTTTTTTTTCAAGTTTATTTTTTGAATTTTTTTTTTATTTTTATTAATTTTGCGGTGAGCAGATACGTATCTGTATAGGCCAAGTTCACTCGAGGTATTACAGTTTTATATTTTGTTTTTTTTTTTTTTTTTTTTTTTTTTGTATCCAAGAGACAAACCACCAATTAATAGATAGCACAGCAAGAACAATATCCCTTAAATTTAAAATGTAGATATCAAGCACCAACTTATAATGGTTTTAGATTTTTCTTGTAACAGAATAAAGAAAGTTAAAAGATTAATATCTAAATTAATCGCTAATTTAATAATTTGATCAATATTTATTAATTTAATGAAAGTTATTTACGTAAATGTTAAAGATTTAACTTCATTATAGAGGGTAAGGTATGTACATTGTGCATTGAAAGCACACATACAGCGCGTACTTTCAAATATAATTTTGAAATGTAATTACTCAAGAGTAGTTTTGAATCACATACTGGAATTTTCCAAGAAATCTCTTAAGGGGGTATTCTAGTCTAGAGACTCGATTTTGAGGTGATTTTACGGTCGTAATAAAAAAAAAAACAGTAAACATTTTAAGTATCCTTCTTTTAACAGTTTTTATTGATATTTGAAAAGTATAAAAATGTATAAAAATTTTAAAAAAATTCAAAATTGAAATCGGTACAGGCCGTCAAAGTGGAGACTTAAAATAGAGGTGTCTCCTGGTTGACGTGATTCCAACCCTCCTGGTGATCTGAAACATAAAATTTTAGTTAATTCTTAATAAACAAGGATGCAGAATTAGTTAGACGTAGCCGATTTGAAAAAATTAATTTTTTCACAAAATGGCATCCATTAAAAAAAAAGTCATTTTTTCGCCCTATTTTTTAAACTTTGAAAATTTTTTTAAAGTAGTACAACAAAAAATTCTAAAAACCCTTAGGTTGAACCAATTCTGATAGTATTAAGAAGGTCTGTACAAAATTTCAAGTAAATCGGTGCATTAAAACTTGAGATATCATGTCGACTGTATCAAAAAAAAGTAGTTTCGAGTAATTTATATTAAAAATTTGAATTTAACACTAAAAAGATACAAAGTACACAGGAAAAAATAACCAAAACTCCCAAAATAATTTGAATTTCTGTAAATGCTTTTAGAGGCTTATTCTTAAAGGTCTAAACTTTGAAAATATAAAAAAAAAGAAATATCGATTTTTTCGAATTTCTAGAACCCCCTTAATTATAGAATCTTATTTAAAAAAATAAAAGTTTGCAATATGGCTCGAAAAGTAAATCACGTATGAAGCTCTGGGCTATAGAAATCGCTTGGTCTCAACAATCGCTACAGATCTTATTTGAACAATTTTTGAATTTAGTTAATAATTTAGCCAAAATGAAAATGGCAACTTTTAAAAAATTCACCTCTATATAGGTGTATATAATATTTAATTATAAAATAAAACTGTTGGGGTGCCGATGTATTTGACATAAATAAATAATTATTTATTAAAACACTGGCGGTATTAAATTTGTTTGTAAATATCCTCCGTGTATTATTTCGAATTTATATATTAGTATTATTATTTAGAATTAGTGGTGGTGATACAGGCACAACAGCAAATTTTAATATCAATAGCTGCTAGGGCTGCTAGTACTGGGTGGGTACGCACAAAGATTATCTTTTGCGTAGGTATCAGGCGTATTGTTCAGCCAAAATTTTCACATAAAGGTATTTTATTTATTTACCCAATATATTAAGAAAGAAGTAAAATTATTTGGTTTGAAGATTACATCATATAACATGAAGGCTTTGTCAGCAATGTTGGCATTTGTCAACTAAATTTTTTAGTTAACTGATTTAGTCGATTTTGAATCGTAATATGTTCGGAATAACTTAGTTCGCTTAAGTCTTCACAAAATTTCGTCATTTTTTTGCTTCGACTCATCGTTTACGAGATATTTACGATCAAAAATCTACGATAACGCAAACTATCATTTAGAAGCAAAAATAATAAAATTTGTTAAATTCCACCGTCAATGTGTTAATGGTAATAATGAATATATTGAAAGCTAGTATGTAATTTAAGAAGGTGACTGCACCCTCCCTACTAAATTTTTAATTCGAGAATTTCATTTCCACGTTATTCTAATAATCTAATTGTATTAAACGATTTGGCTTGGAGAAGAACTTCTTGCATCACTCGAATAGTACGATTTCTACACCGTTACCCCATAGTTAACTACTCCTAGACTAACTTTTTGAAAACTGAGCAAAAACAAGTCAATTAGGTTTTTTTACGTAGATTCGAAAACGGTAAACAAAATTTTAATATTTCTTATTTTTCATCTTATTTTACCTTATACTCAACCTCCTTTGTTGATGTAAATTAAACAACTTGCATATTAGTAGACAGCTCTCTAAAAATGAGCAATATTTCTAATTTTAGAAGGGCGACGATTTCACCCCTTCAAACAGTTTTCCCGCCGATAGAAAAAAAATACGTGTCGCTTGTATTAAAATCGATAAGGTTCTGGCTCGGGACCATTACTTTTAAAATTGTCAGATACAGTTACTTGAGAACGGGGCAACAATTTTCAAAATTCTTTGCGTTTCTTTAATGTTTCTGATAAGTATATCTATTTCAAAGTTTTTAGTTATCTTTTTTAAGATAAGTTTTTGTATTCCTGTTATGTGTCTTTTGATCCGTTCCGAAAGACGACTCTTTTATAGTACAATTACTCAAATCAGTTATTTCAGATTTTAATGTTAAATTTCAATTAAGGTACTATCACAGTGTAGAATTTTGAAACAATCAATTTTTTTTTGTGTTCTTATCGTAAAGTACATACAGTTCTGCATATTCTCTCAAAATTTTAAATTGAAATTCGAGTTATTACGGTCGCTACGACCACGGATCAATGAATTTAGTCTAAATACAAAATTCTGTGGATCGATTGTCGCCTTTTGGCAGGATGTTATACTACTTTACTGTCAGTTTTTCCACAACCAGTGAACGTATAAGATCAATTGTTATTACAATAGTATCACATTGTTGTTGAAACAATGATTTGAAACAATTTCAAGATAAACTTTAAATGCGTTTGTCTCAAAATGCCCTTTTTAAAACGGTACCCACTCGCAGACGGAAAGTTTCCAAGCAATAAGTTTGAAATTTTGACAGGATATTCTTTATTCTACTCTCCATGTACCTATGGCAGCTTTTTTTCTTGAAATCCTCCTATTTTGTCACACGGAAAACTGTTGACAAAAAGCCTAAATTTTGTACTTACTATGCAAACCGCCGCCATTTTTCAAATTTCAAAAAAAAACGTCCATAGGTACATAGCGGCTTAGCTACAGATTAATAATCTATTTGACTTTTTTCTCAGTGAAAACTGCGGCCGCAATCGTGGGCACCAATAGCCGCCCTTTTTTAAAGACACTTTTTCAAAAAATTATAATAGTTATAAAAAATAAATAAAAATGAATAAAAAAAAATATTTTTTTATTACTAATGCGGGAGAAGTACTAACTTGGCGCACACATTTCTGTACGCAGAATAGCTGTTTGCCCACTGTACTCTTCCCACATACTTTTTTGCGTGCGGAAAGTAAACTTTTCACACGCAAATTGACAATAAAACACGCAAAGCCGGCTCTTAATTTTTCATTTAATAAATATTTCATAATTATTTCTATAGAAACCACCAATAAAATCATTTAAACAATATTTAATTCAGAAAAAAAAGACGAACACTCAAAAATATTATTTTAAAAAGTAATAAAATGTCAAAAATAGTAATAATAATAGAAAAAAGTATGTGAAATTCGTAATAAAAAATAGTATGTGCAACTCGTGCGGGATTGTCGATTGCCCACTCAAGCGAATGAGCGCAATCACTACGTTCGTGCGCTCAACTTCGCTTTCGTGGACAATCGACAATTTCCCGCACCTATTGCACAATAGACTATTCTATTGCTAAATAGTGGTATTAATCGTAAAAAAAATTCATGCCCATTCTCACTCTCTCATATTGACTATTGTTCGGCCGGTCACACTATGATGGTACCTTAAGAAATGAACGGTTGATGACGTTCTAGTTAAACAGAAAATGTCGACTTATTCTCGCTTTTATTCCGATTTATATAATATGTATACAAGTGCGAATTTATTAATATTATTTACTTAGAATTTAGTTGTGTGATAGAATAGAGAAATATACATATTATACTATCCCATGTACAAAATATGATGAAATAACAACAATAGCGACCCACGATATTAAATAACTCCATTATTTAATTATCTTTCATTTTCGAAAACGATACACAGATAAATGTAATTAATGTTATATTTTGAAAACGGTGGAAAATTTAACCGAAATAGGGCAATAGAGAGTCGACGAAACAATATTGCAATCGAGAGTGGATTTGTTTATCAAATATTAGGTAAATTTGAAAACAAATAGTTGAATTTTACGAATACAATAATACATGTTAGTGAATATTTTGTAAATTTACGGTAGTCCCTTAATTGTTAATAATTATAAGGCGGAATCTATTGTAAAAAAGCGTTGTTTTTTGTGTTGCGATGTAGAGTTCAGTACGTTGATACTACATATATCTCCTACGTACACCGTCTCCCAGAATTTGTCCTATGTAGGGGAGAGGTCGGGCAAAAAGAATAATAGCCTAACTGAGCTAGTTAGATGTATGATTGCCTCAGATCCAATGTCGTTTGCTTCTTCAGTTTGCACTTAATGGGATCATTTGTTAAAAGGAGGCACTGAAGTTTATTTGCGTGTTTAGTGATCGAAAAACTGTTTTGACGAGAAAAAAATCAATAAATAGATATAAGTAATTTACGAATTATTTTTTTGTGTATTGCAGTTATTTATTTTTAATGATTTCTGTAATTTTTATGATCATTACGAGCAATAAATTCGTCCTCGTATTTAATTTGAATCTATTTGTTTGTAATTGTAGGTTAAGTTAGTTAAAAATGTGATTGGCGGGCAAAATGGAGTCAGGCAAAATGAATAATAAAATGAAGCTTTTCTAGTCAAAAAGAAAATTGCTTTAATTAATTCCGGACCTTCCAATGAAATAGAAAAAAAAATCATTTAAAAAAGATAGAGTCGATCAAAGAAAATCAAAAAGATAATTATTTTTGTACTGTCTGTCAAGAAAAATACAAATATCCGCAACAGAAGACTGGACTCAATATAATTTTTGCCAGGAATGGACCCATGAAGCGTGTTCTTTATACACAGGTCAATCGTCCTTTTGCGATCGTCGTCGTCGTCCTTTTACAATAATTGCGACGATTAATTTATTTATTTTCATTAGTATTAGTTTTGCCCGTCCAAGATATTCATTTTACCCGCCCTAGTAGGGCAAAAAGAATAATTGCAACTTTTTTTTCAAGTGATTTTTAATGTGGCAAGATAAGAATTTTTTTAATTTTCTGTTTACTTTATTAATCTTAAGTAACTGAAGACTTGTTATCTTGAGATAAATAAATAATTTTTTTATAATCTCATACTTTTTTTTAGAGATCAAATTAGCACATCCTTCTTGCCCGTCCATCTCCTACCTTTCTGTTTTAATACTTCAATCATTCTGATTGTTTTTCAAGGCAAATTACTTTTTGTATAGATGTAAAAAAGAACGAATATATTTTTTACTTTCCGCACCTAAAAAGGATATTGAAGATATTAAAAAACTTGACAACGCGGTTGCGGTCAGCAATTGATAAGGAGTTGATATAGAAGCATTTCTAGATAATGGTCAAAAACACCACAACTGAAAAAAAAGGATCGTTTACCTCTCTTAGGGGTAAATGATACATTTTTAGGAAAATTGTCAGAAACGAAGTTGCAATAATAATATATTTGTACCCCTTTCCCACAAAATATTGTTTTTTCTTCTTTTCTTCTTTTTTCTTACTAGACCAATTTCGATCACTGTTGTGATCCTCTTCAGTAGTTTTTTTTTTTCTGCAATAAAAAAGTTATCAATTATGTACCTAAAATAGAAGATGTATTAAGAACCTAAAAGAGAAAGAAAAATTATGTTCCTAAAAAGAAAAGAAAAAATAGATTATGTGCTTAAAAAAGAATAGAGAATGAATTAAGTGCCTACCTAAAAGAGAAAAGAGAAAATTAAATGCCTAAAAAAGAAGAGAAAATGAATTAAGTATCTAAAAGAAAAAATAAAATTAAAAAGAAAGAGAAAATATATTACCTATGTACCTAAAAGAGAAGAGAAAATGAATTAAGTAGGTACCCAAAACAGAAAAAAGAAAATTAAGTGCCTAGAAAGAATAGAGAAAATAGATTATGTAGCTAGAAAAGAGGAGAAAATGACTTAAATACTTAAAAAAAATTTAAGTATCTGAAAAAGAAAAGAAAATTAGATAAGAATTAAGAAGGAACGTTAAAAATTTAAATAATCTAATACCTAACAATTGAATATTAGTATTTATTTTTAATAAATTTTCAGTTCTGTATAATTTTAATGTATTTATATTCATTGTATTTGTACCCAACTTATATTATTTATTGTAAGTTCCAAGTTAGTCGTAGATAAAGTATAGTATGTAACTCGGTGTGAGACATCTTACACACTCTCTGTTGTGTGGATCTTACGGAACTTTACAACCTCAATCACGTAATATATTATAATGTTCTTTACTATTACTACAGCATTAACTATTAATTATTCTGAGAGACTGACCGAGACATTCTGTATACTAAACATTTATCTATCTATATATAAGATACTGTGTCCTAGTTAGTAGCTACCATCGGATCGTTACGTACAGCTGATAGTGATTTATCGAGTTAATTATTTATACGTCGTAGTGTGTTAATAAGTTAATTTGGTAATGTAATTCATGATGACTTAAACACTGGAATGAGGGGCGGGGGGCGGAGATAGAACGAATAAGAAATATATTATGTTAGGGAACAACAGAATTGCTGTTGTTTTTTGTATACAGTTAAATGAGTAACAGAGACAAAGAGCACACAAGTTCCTTATTGTTTCATGTTTTTATTCGTGCGGTCTTTATCACGCTAATTTTCTTAAATGTTCTTTTTTGGAGGGGGCGTTTGCGGGGGAGGGAGACTGAAAAGTTCTTAAATAAAATTTATCGATGCGCACCTTGTTTAAATAATTAAGTTTTGTAATTAAGCCGGTGTATTTTATTGTCATACCATAGAGGTTTTCATGTGAAATTTGGTAAGTATTTTTTGCGTGTTTGTTTGCGTTAGTTAATTTCAACATTTCTATGAGTCGAAGAAATGTTTATTTAAGAGAAATTTCTATATTATCGTTTGATTAATAGGTCGAGTTATGTTGGAGAGTGAATTTTGTCTGTTTGTGATCCGATTGAATAAATATATAGGTTTAAATCAGTTAGTAAAATATTATGATTATAGCGAGGAATATAATCTTATTTCGTCAAGATTCAATGAATTTAAGAAAAAACTGTAAATCGATCAAGTGCAAATCGTATTTTGACAAATAATATTTCGTTCAAAAAGTAGTCTTTAGTGTCCTGTAATTATATTTAAGTTCAATTTTCATTGTAAAACTTGAAAAACAATAATATTTTTTCTACTCCTACTATTAAAAGTAACATTTTGCGCACGGATAAACTATATGTAAAAATTAACAATTGCCCACATTGTGCGGAAATAGTGTGCAAAATAATTTCCCATGGCTTAATATAATAAAAAAGTTGGCTATGTCGTTGATTTAATATATAATCTATATAAATAATTCTAAAAATATACATATGTAACTTGATTATTTATTATTGTTTCCATAGTTTCAAAGTATGTTTTGGCAAAAATTTGAACATCTTACCATTGTTATTATAAATTTAAAAATTTTTTACTAATTTAAATTTTATTTTAATTATTTATGTTAAATTTTGCGAAAAAAATGTGCTCGTAGAAAAAGTATAGTGTATAATACGTGGGGAAAGCTTACTTTTCACTAATATGAATTGTTGCATTCGCCCTGCGGGTTCGCGCAACAAACTCATATTCGCGAGAAATAACCCTCTTTTCCCATTTATTGTACAACATACTATTTCCTTTTATATATTCTTTTCATCTAATTTTTGTACAAGTCACAGATGGATGAACATATTATATATTATATTATATAAATGTATAATTGACGCAGCCAGTTACGACCAAGTTTCGACCTTAATAGTATTCTGTAATATAGTAATGGATGGTATCCGTAGTAACGTTTTCAAATAAACATTGTAAAAATATACATTTTTACTCGTTGTAAGCAATATCAAAATTGAAATAGAATCATGTGCCTTACTCTTTTTACGTATATGCGTATTTTATTATCTAAAGAGAGTAAGATATATAATTCTATTTCAAGTTGCTTACAACGAGTAAAGAGTATAACATTGATAATAAAATTTTAATTTTTTGAGAAGAAACTGAAAAATTTGGAAAGAACAAAGGTGGTATTCGCTTTATTTTCAAAATTTGCACGTATACAAATTATGTCCTGCAATAATTATAGTCGCATTTGCTCAAAAATTGACATTATATTATTTCATTAAATTTCACGTGTCTCAACCTGTTACCTGCTTCAAGAAAAATGTGGATAAACTGGCTTTCCTCTTTGTCTAGGAACGTAAAAGCCCCTATACCGGGACACTATTTTTAGGTGTGTAATTCAACTGGTTTACAAAAATTGAGAAATAAATAAAATTCCCATTTTTTTTTTTTTAATAAGCATGAAACAAAGTTTTTTTAATCCAATGAATATGTTTCAAAAAAATTTTCTTTTACAAAATATCGACATCTATATACAACCAAAGAAATATTAATGACATTAGGAGTTGGGAACCGATATACAAACAGGCGTGCAAAATGACACATATAATGACATCTACACGCCAAAGTAGGAAACATAGAATGGTTTAAATATCAGACGTAAATAAAGCATCAAAATACTGTATTCAACAAAAATTGTTTTATATATATATATATATATATATATATATATATATATATATATATATATATATATATATATATATATATATACCATGTGAGTTTTTTAGAGTTACCATTTTTATTACAACCAAATTTGTATGATAGAAATGGTACTAGAAAATGTTCTTTTTTTGGATGTAATGGAAATGTAACCAACCAGAACACTATCGGTTGAAGTAGCCTCAAGTACATATCCATATTTTTACCGCCTAACTAATAAACTAAGAAAAATTAAAAAATTTAACTTGGGTAAAAAAATATTTTTGTTCATTTCTGTTGTTAATTAATGCATTAGATCAGTTTTATCGAAAAATTAATATATAGTCTCATTTAAAAATCTATAAGTTTGTATCATAGTTCCAAAACCATAAGAGCTATAAAGCTCCTGGTTATAGCAATCGGTTGCCCTCGTCGGTATTTACAACTCTTATTTGAACAATTTTTCTATTAAATCAACGGTTTGGCTGTAATAAAAATTGCAACTCTCAAAAAACTCATATATATATATATATATATATATATATATATATATATATATATATATATATATATATATATTTCTTTGAATTTAAATTGAACAATAATCATTCTATTAATAATAATTTTTATTATCAGAGGGTTTTTTCAGAAGTAACTTCATTAATATATAAATGTCAAAACTGTCAAAACTCAAAAATGACATATGATCGCGTTCCGGTATAGGGGCTTTTACCTTAGTAGAATATAATAGTCTTCATTGGTCTGTGGTACAAGCATAAACATTGTCAGCGCCTACCATTAATACTGTAGGAGGCTTAATAGTTACTTTTCGAATTGCTTAACAACATTATACTTTGAATCAACCATATCGTCACATGTTAAATATTATTTAATCGGCCTGATTATGAATCAACTATTTTAATGAAGTGCTGGCCTTTAATTAGGAAATGCCTGAATACAACTACATAGGCACATCATGATCTGGCTGATTCAACAATCGGCTGCTAATATACATCTTAAGCGGGTTCTACACGATGCTACGAACGTTCCTTCCAACGTTCGATCGAACGTTTGAGGCAATTAAGTTCGATAGTTGGTGCGACGAATGTATCTGCTACACGGTGAATCGAATGTTTGATCCAATACGAATGATGATGTGTTTATTCAGTGGACGAGGCTGTTATCTGTCTGATGTTATCTCTAATGTTATACACTGATGTTGTCTCTCTTCACATGAACGAGTCGTGCAGTTGCTGAGTCGAACCAACCAACGCAACCAACATTGACCTTCAAACGTTCGAAGCATACCTTTGACTCGGTGCAAGAATACCGACATCGAGCGGGACATGGCCAAATGCGAATGTTTGACGCTCGACATTGGACACTCGTAGGTTCGAACAACGGCCACACGATGCGATGAACCATCGAACGTCCAATGTTGGAAGGTGTTCGTAGCATCGTGTAGAACCGTCTTTATATTATCTTTTGGGTTCTCTCATTATTTTCACCAAAGAAATCATGTATTTACGTATAATTTTTTCTAATCATTTTAATAAACTTCAAGTTACGTCAATAATAAAGTACATATATATGTACCTATTATACAATATAGTTGAATGCAATCTTGATTATTTAATATATATGTAAATGAGATATGTACTTACTACCCGCTCCCACACCATCCCATTTGCCATATAACCGCCACATGATAACTATCAACAAGCCACAAAACATTAATAATAAGACTTCCAGTTAAAACATTTGATGTTAATATTCAACATAGCGCACCACTATATAAATAAACTATATAATTAAAATTTAATAAACCCAAAAAAAAACTTAATAGTATTAAGAAGTTATACACACTTATTTTTTCCAAAAATATTGTCTTATTGTTGCATTTTCTTCCAGTAAATTATGTTGTACGATTACATAGGCGACCTGTACACGATCAGTAATAATGTCAGTATTTAGAAATACTGGCATTATTACTGATCATGTACTGATAATACTGAAGTATTCGTACATATAATTTACATTATAAAAATAATGATTCATTATTTTTGTTAGTAAATACTGACAGTATTAAAAATATATCAGTGTTTATACTATTAAAATATTTCACTCAAACATTTTAAATAACTTTATCTCAAAAGCACATTTTTTCAAAAACACAGATACGGTGAGTATGACTTCTTAAAAATTGTTGTATTGTTTGCCTTGAAGTTTTGCACATGAATGAATATAATAAAAAAATTATTGACGGGGTACAGCATTGTGTCGCAGTTAGTCAGGTTTCATTTGACGCTGTAATAGATGTCCAATACCAGTATCGTGTTAATTTTAATACATTGATATATTAAAAAAAATAAAATTCTGATATCTTCCTTAATGTCGAAGTGTATATAACCCCTTAATGATTTACGTAGGTATAAAAAAAACATGTGGAAGCACAGGAAAAGTTTTTTTTTTTTAATTAAAATTCAATCTTTATAGTTTTAATTGGATTTACTTATTTGGTAAATTAAAAAAAAAAAAATATTGATTAAATGTGGTAGACTTATTAATACACAAGGTTTTAATTGAAATTGTTTTTAAAAATTAAATTTGTAGAAAATAAAAATTAATATGCAAAGGTTATAGGTCATAAAAATATAAATTTTTCATTAGTATTTCAACACGGAGAGAAAATTCATAGAAAAATTACTGTGCTCGGCACTACAATCGACGTCTAAAGGCGAACATATTCAATTTTGTACGGTAAAAATATAAAAATGATAATTAATCATAGAAAATTTAAAGGATAGAATGCTAATAGTAGAAAGAAAGAAAAAAAAGGTATCAACGCTGTCACATAGCGAGGCAGGCTGCAGAAGGTATCAACACAATCATACATGAAGGTTACATAGCCAGGCTGGTGTGGCAAGTAACATAGCCAGGCTGGTCACTGCTGGTGTGGTGTGGTGTACAAACAGTATTCATTAGAATGTCTTACAGGACGGTAACCGTTTAATTCATCATTTTGTTACTTCACTATATTCAGTATTAGAATATATTGTTGTCAATCATTTTGTATGCATCATAAAGAATCGAAGGTCGGAAAAGATCGATTGTTCCTCAGTGCGTACAGCCCAAGTAACATAAGGTTGCGGGTCAGATGCGCAAATGAAAGAGTACGACAACAAGAATTAAACTATAACATACATGCATAAGAGTGTGATAGAAGTTGTAATAATAATATTTAAATAAATGATCGTAAAATATTTTTTACTTTGGTCGTCGATCGCGCACGCATTATAAGAGCGCATGGTAATTTTTCTGAAATTTTATCTACAAAAATTATATGATTTTTCTCTCCGTGAAGACGTGTAATTGATTTTAACTATTGATTCTAGAATTTTTGTCACAATCAGTTACTTTCTGACAGTTTTTTTTTTCGAAATATGCATTTTACAATTAATTTTTTTTCCGTCAACAAAAACGAGTCGTTAATTACATCCATCAAATACGTTTCTTGCTAACAAACCATAAATTACGTGTTGCAAAAAGGATTAAGATATAAATTACGGTAAAATAGTAAATGGACGACGAATGGGCCTCGCTTACCAGCGAATATAAATTAGTGGTTGTTTTCTAAATATGTATAGGTATATTGTCAAATATACGTTAGCACAATTTCGGCTCTTTATTTAAAATGTAGCACTAACAATATTAATCGGTGTATACCGACATTGTGAGGTTGAGTAGAAAAAGGACGTAAGTGGATTTGGAGTCGATAAAATTTTTTATTTGTAATTTCAAGCGCATATAGCAGGGAATTCTTGCAGTAGGGTAGAGTCGTGCAAAATTACCTATACCTGCGTTTTCTTGAAAAAAGGATGAAGTTCGCAACAAATTTTAATCGTATTTTGAAGTGTTGGTGCGCAAAAATATTGGTTTACAACATAATTCGGATATTTTAAATACATCATTTAAAATTAGATAAATAGAAAAAATTTGCTTAAATACCCTATTAATAATAATTCACATAGTGTTTGAAAAATTATCAATCAATTGGATCGGCTGGGACTCAAACCCGGATCTCTTGGTTGCTAGTCACGCGCCTTACCAATTAGGCCACTGACCGCTTGTTCGAGTGCCATTCCAATCTGATAATCAATCAAACACAACCTCTTCTTAAGGGGGGAAAGTCCTCCAGACAAAAGGTTTTTTAATAATTTTTTTTTAAGAAACTGGATACATTTATTGTATTAGATGAAGTTGCATAGTATAGTACATGTTATGGTGTATTCACTTATAAATTTTTATGAAAAAAAGAAGAAAAATGGCGGCGCTACAGCTGTTCCAAGTTGACTCTTTTAATTTGCGCCGTGGAATGCCCAGCCTCTTGTAATCAACTGAATTCAATCGGATAAAAAATTTTATTAAAATAAGTCATTACGCTTTGCATATACCTGTTTCTGATGAAAATTTTTTTTTCACAATTTAAAACCAAGAAGAAAAAATTTCACTTTTTTTATTATAAACAAATTGTTATGAACAATATTTATAATAATAACTTACGCAAAATTTTAGGTATATGAAAAAGCCAATATCTTACCTAAGGAATATCTGTACAAAATTTCAAGTTAATAACTTAGTAACTTTTTAAGTTATGTTTCACGGCGGGGAAAAAACCTCTTTTGAGAAAAACGCTATTAAAAAGTTTTCGTTCTTGAAAAGTAGAGTTAAAAACAGTTTATCGTTATCTAAAATAATCTTTCAGTTGGGATTAAAACATTAGAAATATATTCCTTAAGGTTCAAATGAACTTTTAAATCAAAACAAAAATGAAAAATTTGAAAGTTCTGGTGGCCCCTCCCCCTTAATGCGAGACGCAGTTTATATTTTTAATTTCAAATGTTATCGAGTGCCTGTGAAACATTATTAATGTATGGCGGACTTTTGTCCGTATTTAAACATACTCCAATATTCATATGTTCACTTAATGTCCAGCTTTAGGTGATACTTGAACACTCGATGTATTTTGGCAAATGGCCAATTCATATTATATTAATTAAAATTCACATAGTGCTTGAAAAATTATCAAATTGGATCCAGTTTGAAAGTACATTGAGTGTTCAAGTATTCGCTAAAGCTGGACATTAAGTGAATATATGAGTACTGGTGTATGTTTAAATACGGACAAAAGTCCGCCATACATTAATAATGTTTCATAGGCACTCGATAACATTTGAAATTAAAAAAATAAATACCCTATATTTTATTCCGAAAGCTGTGAAAAATTCAAATCACGGAGGAACCCTAATTTATTATGTGTCCAACACGCACTTGGAAAATTATCGGTTGCTGTTGCAAACTGTATATCAGGATAATTAGGTATAAGTTTTCAGTATTTATTAGGGCGTTTTTCTCAAAACGGTACTGTGAGACTTATGTGCGTTTTCCGTCCAGCGCTCCCAATTGTTAATGTTTAAGCATAATTTTGTGTTTTTATTTTTATGATAAAAATCAAACGCCAATTTAAAAATTTCAATTTATCAATAAAAATCTTTTTTGACTTTAATATACGAAGATAGAATTAAGTAAAACGATTTCTAACGTCGTCACAGGCACACAAGCGTAAGACAGAAATTTATCTTTTCGGAGAAGAAAAGAAAAACCACTCTAAATTTTTACTTTATAATCATTTTTGATTTTGACGTACGATGTTTTCTTTTTTTAACGACAAAATATTTTGTATTCTCTCTACTGGGAACTCTCTTTTTATGTATATAATTAAATTTTCCCTTTCGCGTGTTTTCCATTTTCATTTTCATTTTCCATTTCGTTTTCTTTTTTTTTTTATTATTTTGTTTTATTATTTATTTTTATTATCAACGCCATCGCGCGACCGAAATGGAATTTGATATCAGTAATTTAAAATCTAATTTTTAATCTAACAGAAAACAAATATTTTTTTTTGATTTAAAATTCAGTGATTTTCATTCACTTAGTTTTATCAGTCACACCAATCTGTGTATTTGGTTATTTTGTTGTTACTTTAAGTGTTTCCAAAGTGTATATTTGATAAAGTGAATACTACTTATCCTTCATAAAAGTGGTAAAGCGTAATTTTCTACCGACTGAAAATGTTACGCAAAAGTCAATAATTTATCTTGCTAGCAGGCGACTGGCGACTTTGGCGAGGGAACAATATTCCTTTGGAAAGTCATTCCTCTCAGTTCGTTCTGCGAGACTATAGAGAATGAGCACTGTATTGTTTTTTATTTGGATGGTGTCACATGAGGTAGGTTGTAGCATGTACAAAAAATCCTTTAAGTTGTCTAGAAATATGCCGTATTTTATAATAATATCACCTGAATCCTGAAATTTAAATAACAAAGACAATGTTTTATAAATTGTTCCCTATTTCACTTGAGCCGATGTTGTCTAGCTTCATTAAAATTTTTGCTTTGTTCTCTACTTAATCCATATTAATAAGACACAATAATAATTCTATTCATTGTTATAAAACAAACAACCATATTTTATAATAAGTATAATACGGACGTATAATGCAACTATGTACATGTTAAATTATGGTTATATAGGATGTTGAAGAATCGAATGTTCATATAACAAATGCACAAATTGTATGCATGAGCCTTGTTTATGAACAGAAGTATTGTTGTTTAATTCAAATTATTTTTTTCAAACTTGTACACCAATAAAGTGGTATATTCACTTATTTTGTACAATATATTTCAAACTGTTTTTGATCAACATAAAATATTATACAACTCTTCAATACTACCTACAAAGGATTAATAATATTGTACAGCCAGTTCCGGATCTACGATTTTTTAGAACCGGGGCAGAAACTTGAAAATGGCGCCCCCCCCGCCAACGTTTGACATAAATTGTCAAAAAAACTCATAAATATAATATAAATCCTTTACAAAACTCCAATTTTTCCCGTTGCGGCAATGATAAAACTTGAGGGTTTTGTTATTTTTTTTTAAATAAAACTACTCCGAAAGCACTACAAGTTGTGCAAAACTCAAATTTTTATCATTGGCCCCATCAGAGATACAGGGGCGCAAAATTTAAAAATTTGGAAAAAGTCAGTTTTCGGAAGTTTGAAAAAATTAAAGGATACAAGTTTCACAACTGAAATTGTGTGTATTTGTTTCATAATGGGTAGTTGTACCCGTACAGCATTCTCATAGAAAATACTAAGCGAGGTTTAAAACATTCCTTCTATAAAAAATAAAAATGTTTTCTTATGGAATGGACGATAATAGATTAAATTTGGACATCATTTAAAATAAAGAGACATTTATTACATAATGCGAACACAAAAATCAGCGCAAATTGCAAAATAAAAATAGCTACCACGCTTAAACGGTTCAAGATAATTTTTTTAAGAATTGTTCTCAATACTTCAAGTATAATAGAAACAACTCGAAGAATATTAATGTTTTCTAAAATGGTAGAGCAACCAACTTTTTTTTAGACTATTTGATATAGACCGACCTAGTATGATTTTGGCGCCCCTTGAAACTGACCTCCGGGGCAGGGGCCCCGGTTTGCCCCCCCCTCTTAGGTCCGGGCCTGTGTACTACATCAGATTTTGTGCAATATTAGGTATTGAGAGTGTCGGGACAACTTGACTGTGAATCACTGTTTGTAATTCACTCAGGGCAGTGGGCTGAAATGGCGGACCCCGAGGACAAAGCACATTCCTTTAAAAAAAAGTGGCAAGCGAAGAAAGTCTTTCTACTTTTACTCGGGCTCCTAACAAACCCCGCTACCCACCCTCTTGTCGGGGGTCTAAAATCACTCCCTGTATTAATGAAAACCGGAAAAAAAATTCACTCAGTAATTATTATTTTAAAAACTGTGTGTAGGTAGACAAATAGACACAATTGAGGATACATTGATTTATAATATCTCTGTCAGACATCGACAAATCAACCCGTCCCGAAATAACCAATTATTAGGTTTGTAATAGGGTTTCTGCTCGAGAATTCTCGGAAAATTTGTTTTTAGTCGAGACGGGAAAAAAAAAATTCGATGCCTCGAGAACTCGAGAAATCAATTTCGTGCGCAAGATACTTAAAAAAAAAATCGATCGTTTTAGACGAGTCTAGAATATCGTTTTCTTGTTATCGGGTTCGGGAAACATTATCAGTAAAGCAAGAAACTGCCTATCAAATGATGCTGATACACGTATTTCTGAAAGCCTGTTTTATGAGGAAAAAGCGTTGAATTAAAATTTGATTTTTTTATTGATTATTTTGCGGTTTACTAGTTTAGATTTAGTTGCCATATTATGTTCAAATTAAAAAAAAAAATAGTAGTGACCAATCAAACCTTCGGTTTCGGTTTAGGCCAGTTTCGGCCATAGTTTCGGTTTCGACCAAAAATCAGTCGAAACTTCGGTAGCACCGAAACTCAGTGATCGTGAATTGTCGCATTTCGTTCGGGCGAGTTCGTGTCTCGTATATGCATTAGATTTCAGCATACAATTAAAATTTGAACATGTCTAAATAAGTTTCGGTTTCGGCCGAAATTGAGATTGAGCCCGAAGTTTCGGTTTCGATTTCGGTTGTAAATCCTGTTTGGGTCGGACACTAAAAAATATTATTGAAAGTTAATTATGATTTGCTTAATCGAAAGACTGGGATGTTATTAATATAATAGTTAATAGTTTATAAAAGGTATTTTTAGTTAGTAGCAAAATGTTATCTAAATATGTAAGACTAGTAATTTTGTTGATTTAATTTTACTAATTATTTTTTATTTAATTAAAGACTGTTGTACATTTGGGAACTGGTAGGGATCCAATTGTGTAATTTATGGTAACTAAAAATTTACTTTCGATTTAATTGATCTCATCTATCAGTCTAATTTGAAATAAAGCAAATATTTGAAAATAACACCGTGTTTTATTAAAAATTTCAAAATTCCTCGAGATACTCGAGAAACTCGATAAATTCTGGTCGGGAATTCTCGTGCCTCAAGAAATAAAAAAGGTCGAGAAACTAGAAACCCTAGTCTGTAAAATGCGAGCATGATGTGATCTCACATAAGTTCGCATTCGTTGGTTATTAGAACTGTGAACAACATACGTGGGAGGATGTGTTTTATAGATAAATATTTCGGTAACCAAATGGTAACAAAAATGTTAAAAGGATTATGTATATTCTTTTTGAAAAATATTCGTTATTTTTTTTATTGGTAAATTTCTAATTAGCGACATGCAAGCTTTTATTTTAATTGAATTAAAACGTTTTAAGACAAAGGCATGATTACAATGGAGCAGTTGGAGCAGTAACCCTAGAGCACAGGACAATAAGGGCCGCAAGAGAAAAAAGTGGGCGAAAGAAGAAATAATTTTTTTAGGAAAGTGGACTTTTTATTCGTCAGCTATATTTTTGAGAAGAAATGGGTTTCTGAAGCAGGAGTATTTTTGAGTGTAAATCGTTTCAGGGCGCAAAAATTGTAGTTACGCCTCAGCTTTAAGGTATTTCTTTTGAAAGTGACCCACTGTCTTAAAAAGGTTGCCGACCCTCTGATTTACGTAGTGATTACATGGTTTTTAAGTTGGAAAATCATCCTATAGATGTTAATGTAAAATACTGTCGAAAATAAAGAACATGATGATATATACATTTTTAGCTACAAATAAGTACAAACGTAATAATAAGTGTATTAAATAATAAATAAAATGTACTCACATAGACTCGTGCATACGCACTCGCTAAAACTTAGGCACTTTACGTTCCTCGTTTGTATAATACGTAGGGGAAATCAGAAAAGTGAGAATAAAATTTACAACATAAGTAACTCTGTTCATTTAAATACTCGGATGGATTCTTCGGTTCAAGGGACAGAAATTGGAAGAAATATTTTTTTATTAAACTAAGAAAATGGAAAAATGGAAGGAAGGTAGGACATATTTGGTGGATTCACTTCTCTATTGTGCCTCAACAAACATTTTTTTTTTTCAAAGTCTTTTTGTTTTTCCCTTTGCCCTCCTACTTCGTTTCGTACTTCTTGCAATTATCCTTAAATGGAGTACAAGGCATTCCATACATATGTCTTCAGCTTCATCAGAGTTGATTTTCCCAAACTATTTTCGAATCATTTTCGAGAATATTTCTTACCTTTGCTCAGTAAAAACAGTATAAATAAAAATGATTTTAATTCTGAGGTACATTTTACTGAAGCGTTTAAATTTTATAAATGAAACGTTCCCTATATAGAAGAAAACATAAACATAACTGCTTATCGCATATTGTATAGGTTATGTAACTTGTAAATAATAAACCAATACTTTACAAATATGGAATACCATAAAGTAACGCTCAAATCTGTTAATGTTATGTAACTTATTTTTCAATTAAAACTTTTACAATCAACATTGTTATGCTTCCAAATTTACCTGAACACCGGTTTTTCTTCGTAGAAACAAATAAAAAAATTTGGACACATTTGTTTCGACAGTAACTACGATAGTATGTCTGTTTGTAGCAGTGCGTACCGGCGCCAAATTCAAAACACATTTTCTGATATAGTCTACTATATCAGAAAATGTGTTTCGGGGTACAATTCCGACTGGTGCACGTTTGCCGGGTTTCCCCTAGAACATCATTTGGATACAATTAAATATTTACAATGTCAGTCAACATGTTTATGAAGAGATAATTTGAAAAGTTCTCTTTCGTCATTTCACAGTGGGCCGCTACTGAAATGTGTGTATTATGTCACTTAATATTAATGTGACGCGTGTAGTGTAGGTATACATACATATGTACATGTAAGGTACGAGTGGATACCACCACGCCGGGGTGTTATGATAAGGAAACAAAATAAGAAAACCTATTGTTATTTTTGTCAATAAGGATGTGTGGGATTACGGGAGGGTGCATATGGAGCGAAGGGATGGTAATCATAGGGTATTATAAAATGTGTAAGTACACACTTAAATATGTTTTAATGTTTTTGTATGTATGTATGTATGCTTAATGTAATACCTAGAATGTAAAATATGTTTCGTAAAAAGTACAATTGTGTAAAACAAGAAGTTAATAAAGCATCATATTACAAGAGCGGAAATTAAGATTTTTCCAATAATCGCAGTGGATCTACTCTTTAGTAGCGGGGTATAGAGTAAATTAAATAAATACAAAAAAGTAATTAAATAAATACAAAAAAGTTTTTGTATTTATTTCGTACTAAGGCAATAATTTTAAATAAATATTCAGGTGGTTCTCAAGTTATTACGTTACTTTGAGTTATATCAATTTTAAGGCCGTTTTGAGTTGCTACATCAGTTTCGACACATTTAAAAAAAGTAATTTACTCATTCAGACCAGTTTTACTATTTTTAGGAATAGCCGGTAATTCAATACATTTTTTTTTTTTAGTAATTAATTATTACACAAAAGTAAAGCATTTATATCTGACGGATTCACACAATTTCTTTAATGAATTTTCGAATATGTGCTGCACAGTAAAAAAATTTGTGTTCTGCTAAAAAAACACCAGTGGTTAAAATTTTTGTGTTAAATAAGTAACACAACCCTGCGTTAACGTAACATTTCGTGTTTGTGTTAAATGAAAATATTAACATAAATTTCGATTTAACAAAATAAAAATGTTAACCTGTTTTGAAGAGCAACGAAGTAACACAATTCTATAACTACAGAGCAAAAGAATGCTATAAGTACCTATCTTACATTAGAATATATATCTACCAAAATATATATAATTAAAAATGAAACAATTTTCTTAAATTTTAAGGTTATTTTGTTACAGATTCAATCACAAAAAATCATGTAAGCTTACTCGAAATTGTATTATTATAATACAATTATAATATACAATATCGTAAGCTTACATGATTTTTTTAACTGAATCTATAACAAAATAATCTTAAAATGTAAGAAAATTGTTTCATTTTTAAACGTTTAATAAAATTATATTCGTCAATAACTGAAAAAACTTTAGAAAAAACTGAAAACATTTTTCGGTTTTGTTAGTCGAATTTTCTCCGAAAAATTAGACTTATACAGTCTATACGATAAGAGCTGCGAGAGGCGAGACCAGGGGCGCTATCCGTTTTCGGACCCGTAGAACACGATTATGTAAAAAAAAAAGATGTCTGATATATATATATATATATATATATATTTTCCCGCAACCTTTTAATATGTGTAGGGCCCCCCTATGGAAGTTAAGAGATGAAATTTGGTAAGTGGGGCTTATTCCGATGCACAACAATACTATCAAACTGGGGTCAAATTTTGGGCAAATTTTTTTTCGGACCCGACCTTTAAGGGGGTGGTGGGGGGCGGAAAAGCAATAAAACTTTTTCAAACCGGTTTTAAATAATGTTTCGGTCAATTATCTACAACATATCCAAAATTCAGCTTCCTAGGATGATATGGTGGGAGTAGAGGGGGGAAAAACGATTTTCGCTGGATCTAACAGGCCCCCAGCCCCCCAGAATTAACGTAGAGGGTTGAAATTTGGTGTGTTGATAAAGTTCATACCTAGGTTGTGCTTTTTGGAGGTTTTAATATTTTACCCCCACCCCCCTCATTTTTAAGCTACAATTTCATGCATTTTCGACGTTTTCGAAGTTTGTACCACTCGCACAGGTCACCCGAATAAACCTAGAGGGCTGAAATTTTGTATTCGGATTGAGTTAGTATCAAGGGGGTGCCTTTTGGGGGTCTCGACTTTTAACCCCTACCCCCACCATTTTTATACCCAAAAGAACATGATTTTTCTTGTTTTTCAACAGTTTCGTTCGGGTCAAAATCTCCCCAAATAAACCTAGAGGGCTGAAATTTGGTGTACAGATTAAGCTAATAGCCAGACACTGTTTTTTGGAGGTTTCAACTTTTAACCCTTACCCCCACGATTTTTACGCCAATATTTCCTTAATTTTTTTGCTTGTCTTCTAACACGTCTAGAGACTCCATAAGGAAACCTAGAGGGCTGAAATTTTGTACGTGTATTCAGTTAGTATCCAGCTAGTACCTTGTAGGGAGTCCACATCACTTTTCCCCCCACTTCTCCCATTTTTACATCGGAATTGAATGCTATTGTTAAATGTGTTTTAAAAGCATTATGTTTATTCTAAATACAAGTAGGCGAATAAAAATTTTAAAAAATTTAAAAAAAAGTGAATACAATTTTTTAACAAATGAAATACATACATATTAAGTAATTTGCAAATGTTATTAAAGTCACTGTTTATTTATTTATTTAATTATTATTTAGGAATTTTGGATTTTTATTATTTATAAAATAGAAATTTTGGATTTTTTTGGAAAGAAAAAATATCTTCATAAAAGCCTTCCAGTTTACTATTTAAGTTCCTTTTTTAATATTTAAAAGTAAAACACAAAGGCAATTGGCGGATAAGCATGGATAGAAATGCCCTCGTACGAATTGTTTTGGCTTTTTCCCTGTTAACTTCTATCGGCACAAAATTGAAATTTACTGAGATTCAGCCCTTAAAAACTTAAAATCTTTTTATAAAGCCCCGATCAACCGGACACTCATTATCACTTTTGAAATCACCAAAATTACAAATCGCTTGTGGAGTTTCAATTATATTTCGCTTGTAGACACTCAATACCGAAGAAATAATTTTTTTTTTATTTTTTTTATTTTTTATTTTTTATTTTTTTTTTTTTTTTTTTTTTTTTTTTGAATGAAAAAATATCTTTATAAAGGCCTTCCACTTTACTATTTAAGGTCCTTTTTTAATATTTAAAACTAAAACATAAAGGCAATTAGCGGATAAACATGGGCAGGAATGCCCTCGTACGAATTGTGTTGGTTTTTTTTCTGCTACCTGTTTTCGGCACAAAATTGAAATTTACTGAGATACAACCCTTAAATACTTAAAACCTTTTTTTAAAGCCTCGATCAGCCGAACACTCATCACCAGTTTTGAAACCAACAAAATGACAATTCGGTTGTAGACTTTCAATCACATTTCGCTTGTAAACATTCAATACCGAAGATGAAGGGGGAAATTCGACTACCGTGATGGGGCCCCGCTGCTCACGGCGTTTTTTATTAATAAGAACTACTCTCATCTTTTTTTTATTATATATATTTTGGTACATATATATGGAAACAAATAAGAATTTTTACAAAGGACTGATTTATTTTGCGTTGTTTGACTCCCCTTTATAGTAATATATGAACAAAATCGTTATAATTTTTGACGATTTTCAAATATCTTAAGTGGAAGTAAAACATTGAATATAAAAGTTTAACAACTAACTCTGATAAATCTGAAAAATTAACACAAAATGTAGGTCCTCTTGTGTGTTAAATCATTGACACAAATCTTGTGTAAAGATTTGACCCATATGCTTTGCAGTAAAATAACACAAAAAATTGACTGGACCGTTCTGGACATGTGAAATGTGTTAATTTTAACAAAAATTTTTTCACTGTGTGCCTTATGGTTATAAGATACGTTGGAAAATCCGACAAGTAATTTTCTATTTGATTCCCAGTATTGCAAGTCTCTACAATTTTCTCCATAAAAATTTACCATCCATTATTATCGTTCATTAAAAAAATAATTTGAAATTTTGTTAAAGAGCCATAGAATATGTGTGTTTATCTATAATGTAATAAAAATGAACCTACACTTAAAATTTAATCGTTTAACACAGGAGTTTCCAAACCTTTAAGGCAGGGCCGGAATTACCTCTGTGTAGACTCCACGGTACTTCTAATGTAGTGGCTCCTGAATATTACACATCTGAAGGTCCCTTAGTGCTTTTGCGGAGGTCTCCTTGAGGAACTTCCCGAACTTATGATATTTTTGAACAATATGAACAACCATATTTCCGAAAAATATGGTTGGCGAGTTGTCGAGAGAAAGAAACGAAGAAAGCTTATCCTTTCTATTCTATTTCTAAATTTTGAGATTTTATTCGATTTTATGGAGGCCTCTTTTGTGTAGGGGTCTCGGGGCACGTACCTTAAGTACCCTTATGTAAATCCGGCTCTGCCTTAAGGTGAAAATCATTTTCAGTGGCGACTTTCCGTCTCTGAAACCATATTATTAAAAAATTTCTCCTCAAAATATAAAGTGACGAGCAAGAAAAAAAGTTTCACATCCACTTTTTTCTACTTTCACCGGGCCTGGAACTATTAATATTGTTTTTTCCTTTTTTTAGCGAACCAGTCGGTCCAATTATTTTGAAAAATGTACAGTTGATTCAAACACAAGACAAATCAAAGTGGACATAAGCCGGAAATTCTGAGAACTTTTCATGGATTTATCAACAAATTTCCAAACAAAGTCTATTCAAATACTATTTTGTTTTTTATTCGTACAACTGTACTAATTCATAATCTATACACCTGCATTGTATAAATAAAATATTACGTTTATTTAAAAATTTTCCAAACAAATGTACGAATGACGAATCAAATCAAACAAATTTTACAAACAAATATACAAATGAAAAGAATTATGCCAATTCAAATTATTAATGAAAATTGATTATTTTGGAAAAATGTAAAAAAAAATAATAATAAAATAATAAACAAAAATCGACTAACAAAAGAATTTATTGCAAACAAATAAATCATTGTTATAACATGATTGTATTTTTGCTGTGTTCGGGTATTAGGTAATTTATTAATGGTTTGCCAGTTCGGGCGATAACAAATCAAAAAATATATATTTTGATGTGCCTACAAAAAATATAGGTAGGTATGAAATGTTTCAGAGATAATATTTATGTTTAGTTCCATTTGTACAAATATTCAATTTGAACAACTATTGAAGCATATTAATTTGATTCAAATACAACCATTTGTTGCACTGAAGTTATAGTTTAATATTTCTTCAGTCGTGAAACAGTTATTGCCGGAGTTTGAATAGGAAGTTCATTTGCACTTGATGTATTCTCCGGAGATGGTTTCATCTCATTTTCATCGGTATTATGATTTGGTTCATTGGGATTTCTCGAATGATTGTAACTAGAAAGTTGGAATGGTCACAAATTCCAAAAACACTTTCTTTGACTTATATTCATCAATCGGTATTCCTGTTAAACTTCTATAAAAATATAAAATATACATTAAGGGCCAATATTATAAAACTATTTTAACAGACAGTTAAATTTAACGCTCTGTTAAACTAATTTAACAGAGGCTTTGGGTATTATAAAACTCAGTTAAATTTAAAGATCCGTTATATCACCCGTTAAACTAACTGATTCATTTTGCTCCTTTAAATATTTAACTGGATGTTAAATGAAAATTTATATTTTTGACAACTACTTTTTTGACAAGCAGACTTTAAGGTCAATAACTTTGGAAGTCACAGGTTACAGTCTAATAAGATGTTTTCAATTTCATCGATTTCATCAGTATATTCAATTTCTGATTAGGATACGACTGCGAGTTAAATTAGGATACAACTGCCCAGAATTTTTCGCAATCGTGCGAATCCATTTGAGAAGTTAAGTGATGCAGAATTTAAACTTCGATTTCGATTTACTAAAGAAGTGACAATGTATGTTTTAGAAAAAACTGAAAATAACATCAAATCGACAACTTTCTGAAAGTGTTCAATTTCAGCAATGAACCAGTTGCTGATAACATTAAGATTTTATGTTACTAGGTCGTTTCAGCAAGTTATTCAGCAAGTTATTATTACAAATAACTTTAACGTGAGTACGGTAACTGTGGGTAGAATTATCACATCGCGTGGGTGCACATTATTATAATACTGCACAATTTTCAAATGTATGTGGTGCAACTGATTGTACCTATATTAAAATTCAGTCACCAGATGAAAATCGTGCTGAAGTGTTTAGAAATAGAAAAGTTTTTTATTCCATTAATACTCAAATAGCTTGCGACGTTCAGTTGCACATTATGGATGTAGTTGCTCGATTAGCAGGAGGTACCTACGGGCTACGACAGCAGAATTTTTGATAATTCTTTTATTTTTTATTTTATTGTTTATATCGTCAGTCTCTTTGCATTCAGTTATTTTTAAATATTTTCTAAATAAATTATATTTTTCATCTTCAATAAAATTTCGACCACGATCTCTTTCTTTGATTCCATTTTATTTTGAACTTTTTAATTTGATTAGTTTTACTTTTATCAATTTTATAATTGTCCTATTGGTAGCTATGGTTTCAAATTTCAAACTGGAATGTAGTTTTGGGTATTTTAGTTTAATTTATTGTTAACTAACTAACTGAACAAACACTGGATTTTATAATATCCAGTTTTAGTTTAATAGTTTGTTAGATTTAACAGTCTGTTAGCTAACAGACCGTTATCTTTTGCTTTATAATATTGGTCAGTAATTTAATTTTTTTTTAAACTATGTCAGAGTGGGTTAGAAGCAAGAGACACACTCGGCCTTTTTCGTTCTATTTTTCTAACTTCAGATATTTTTTCTTTCTTTCAAACGTATTCCACTTTGTATCAGACATGGTATGCGTTTCATGGAGCCATTTGAACCAATCACACAAATTAAATAGTTATAAATGTGTCAAATCACATTGTTAACTGACCCCTGATTTTTCGGCTTCATGTGACTTACAACTACACCTATAGAGTTGAACATTAGGAGAATTCGGTCGAATAGATCAAAAGTTTGATCACCGAGTTATTGGTTCGTAATAATATCTTTCTTATCGTTACATAACGCGCAAAAAATTTTAAAGAAATTTTTAATATTGTCCTCTATTGTTGACCAAGATAATGGGGCAAAGGGACTAAATTGGCTAATATTATGATCAATATTTGTCGTGACCTCTTTTTGTGGTATGTTGCTTTCCAATTTGCCTTATATTTATTATTACTATTTAAAATATTTGTTACTTAATCTGGATCATTGTGTACGTATATTTGTGGTGTTGCCACCTGTGTTATAAATCAAATAATTATTGATTTTATAGCAGTATGAAAGAAATATCGTCTTTTGTAAGAAACAATAATTGTGGATTTTATCCATTAACATTTCTCAAACTTTGCTCATCGTGGAGCATTTTTTAAGTTCTAGGAAACACCAGAGTAAAGGACAATGTGCAAAACTATATGGGGAGCTGCCGCCTAGCGCACAAGGTTGAGACCAGCGCGATCGATAGCTCTGGTCAAGTAGTCCACCTTTGTTGCACAATGGGCACGTTCATAGAGAACCTGGCCTTCAAAAGTTATAGGGCGTCAAATGTACAAAAAGTCTGCATGTGGCCATAGCCAAACGGGATACTCTGTATAGGTACAAATGGGTTATGAGACATGTCGTGGGCCGGCCTATTACTGTGTAAAACCGCTTTCCTGGCAAGTGGCCTAACCTCGTTTTTTCACGTGGACTATGGCAGAAGACGTACCGAGCGGCTTCAAACCTGTACATTGGGAGTATCCGAAGAGAAGTTAGGGAGTCCTAGCCGTGACGATTTCTGGCAGACCTCTTGGTAGATTGCCGAAATAAGGTAGTCCGAAGTGCACCCTCCCGAAGGGGACTCTAATGCCCGCTGCAGGACAACACACATCGTTTCCTTAAGAAATGGCCACGTGGAGTGTGCAAAACCTACTGCACGTCAGAACTTTTGAAGGTCAGTTTCTCGATACTTAAGATGGGTGTATTTGTGACCTACTAGGTAGGGGCTTTCAGAAAATACATATCTCACCAGTGGGCGCTGGGGGGAAATTTTGCGCATTGTCCTTTAGTTTTTCGCTAAGTTTATTGCGCACCTGATTTAAACCAAATGGTATTTTAGTGCTCGTTTTTGAGACTATTTGTCAATAGCAGACATTGTCCACCTCATTATTTTTTATTTTACTTATACCAATTATGTACATTACAATTTCGTTACATGATACATTTTCCTCAAATATAAGGTGTTTTTTTTTTTTTTTTTTTTTTTTTTTTTTTTTTTTTTTTTTTTTTTTTTAGTGATAAAACTTTAAATAAGGATGCCTGGTGACCTTTGGTTCGATATTTGTGTTCAATGTGCAACGTTTATTAGCAAATCGTGAAGATTTTATAAAAATTTATTAAAAGAGAACTCAACGAAATGGCTTCCAAAATTCGTGATTTGATGCCATATCATTATTTCCTGTAGGAATATTAGGTAAAATTTATTGTTAATAAACTGTCAATAACTGATTATAAGTTTTTTTATTCTTTGATTTCGATCTAAGCTTCCTTCGGGATAGTATAAAGCACAGTTTATTTTTTCTAAATTTCTTTTAAAAGCATACAATTTCATTCTCTGACCTTATTTTCAGAATTTTTTGGGGGGATACCAGCACTCCACGGAACGTGATTTTGGGAAACGCTGTCATTCACCAATATTGAATGTTAGATAGTTAAACCAATTAAAATAAATACAGGTTCAGAATTATAATAACAAGTACATGTGCAAGTATATGTATATTATGATAGGGAGCATTATCATTAGAACAAACTTTTATCCTAAAACAATTTTTTTTTCAATAATTCGGACCTTCTCAACACTGCCACCATTACTGAAATTTTATGTTGTATCTAGTACGAATACATAGGAAAATGTAAAGTTTTTTTTATATGGAAAGACTACATTTATGCCTATACATGTAAATGTAGAAGTATACCATATTTAAAAAAAATACAATGTATCCTATGTGTTATGTACTAACCTTAAAGTTTAGGTGAAAGTACCATGTGTATATGAGGCGAAATGAGGGGGGGGGGCGATTACATATATGTATGTATATGTTCAGCAACACATTGGTGACTCTGACTACCCTAATTATTTATTCTACAGTCAGCACAATATGTGAATATAATGAAAAATGATCTCAACATTTAACATTCATACATATATGTATGTGTAAAAGTGTATTTACCATAATACATACAATATTGTAGTTATTTTGGTGCCTAGTGTCTATTTTTATGGTACAATCAGTAAATTTCTAAAAAAGATTTGATTAGCAATGCATTTCGTGCTTCCATGGGTCGTCCGCCACTGCTGTGGGATATCCTTCTTTGTTCAGTTTGAAAAACTATCTTAAAAAAATACTATTTTGTTTCTTGACACACTTCTAACACTGCATTCTTAAAAATTCCATCACTTTGCCGACGACATTACTAACGTAACAAATACAATTAAAGTGGGATGGGATCATGGGACCGGCAGTCTAGTGTGTCTGCTAGTGTACAATGTCATGAGAACGCTGTGTCGCGGCGAGCTCGCTTTGTATTGTATATGCGATATGCGTTGAAAAACGCTACTAAGCAAATCGTCAATGTGATAATACCTTTATACAATTAAATTAACAGTGAAATTTTTCCCCAAAAAAGTAACACGACTGAATATAACATTTGATTGTACACTAGTGCTTCGATTGAGAGAAAGAAAAATGCGTATGGATTGGTCACACGGATATAAAAAAAAAAAACATTGAAAATTTTTTATGTAAACAAATCATTATATATGCATACAGGGTGGAATTTTAATAACTCTTATACTTTTTGGTGAATTTCGATAAAATTTTACGATGATTTAGAACGGATTTGTTGAAAACAACACAGCTACCTTTTAAGCCTAATATTTCTTTTATATCCGTGTGACCAATACATACGCATTTTTCTTTCTCTCAATCGAAGCACTAGTATATTTGAAATTTGTATTTAATATTAAATAAATCCAAAAGTTATTTTATATATGTATATTTGATTTTAATGGTGGAAGTTAAAAACATTTGAAAATTATTTAGAAATTTTATTCTGGTAATCGTTAATTTTTAACAACGATTCAAATGAATGAAAACATACCATGACTTTAAAACAACATCTCAATTTATAAACAAATATGTATAGATTCTGATAATTTTCACCTGCAAAGCGAAAATAATTATGTTTTATTTTAATATTTTTATTAGCTTGAATAGACAGTAATAATAATCGATCAGAATTACTTTGACATGTTATGAACATAATGAAAGTTTAAGGTTATATAGATTGATATTAACGTTTGTTTGTATTCAAATTGTGATGCCATTACAATAAGCCATGCTACGCGCCAATTTTTACTTTATTAAAAAAAGAATGACTCAATGTATTTTTTTTTAGGCAAAAAAAATCAGTGAATTTTAACGTTTTAAAAATTTTCCACATAAACATTCAGTGCTTGCGAAATAAAGTGCTTGAATTCGAAGCTCAAAACAACGATTATGACTTTCTATGTTTTACTGAACACTGGCTTTGCTACAATGAAATAAGAAATCTTAACATAAGTAATTATAAAGTAGTGGATAGTTTTTGTAGGACAAGCCATATTCATGGTGGGTCCCTTATTTTGGCAAAAAACCATTTAGCGGGTGACTTTTCAATTATAAATAGTATTAAAAAATTTTCAATAGAACTTCACTGTGAGGTATGTGCGGTGGAATCAAATAAACTGAATGTTATAATTGTTACAGTTTATCGATCTCCTTCTGGGGATATTAACATTTTTATGGAAACTTTTTCAAGTCTGCTTAATATTTTGAATAAAACAAAAAAGTTAATAATTATAAATGGGGATTTTAATATACATTTTAACACTAATAATATAGTGACTAATAATTTTATTGACCTCTTAGGTACTTATGGGCTATATTGCACAATTACGGAAAACACCAGACTTAATTCTTGTCTTGACAATATAATAACAAATGCGTTAGATACGAAATACTCTGTAACTGCATTAGATACATCCTTGTCTGATCATCTTGCTGTTATTATTGAGTGTAAAATAGATAATAAATTTGAATACTGTAGTATAAAAAAAGCCACCAGACCTATTACTAAATACGGTCTTTTCTTACTCAATTCCTATATACAGAATGTTAGTTGGCAATTTGTTTACAATTCCAAAATAACTACAGATGATAAATTTGATACTTTTGTTAGTAAAATCGTTGAATGTGTAAATTCAGCCTTTCCAGTTAAATTTCAATCTGTGAAGAATAATAACATAAAGAAAAATATTGATTGGTTCACTAATGAGTTGCGAGACATGCGTGAAAATTTACAATTAATGTATGATTTGTCGAAAACATTTAATAATCAAAAAATGACTAATGCATTTAAAAAATATCGCAGTAAATATAGATGTGCTTTAAGTAAGGCTAAATTAAATGCCAATAATAATTTTATCAAAAATACAAATAATTCAACAAAGGCTATGTGGCAAATTGTAAATCGCTATCGAGCTGGAATATTGCCTAACGAGGTAGACTGTTCTCTAATGCCTGATCAATTAAACAATTTTTTTGTAAATGTAGCTGATAATGTATTGTCGGAATTGCCAACTAATATAACCAGTACTAATACGAGTGCGAGTTTTTTAAATAGTGTTCGTGGGAGTGGTACTTTATGCTTTGATATTAAAGATTTATCTTTTATTGAAGTCAGAGATGCCATATTTTCACTCCGAAATACCAATAGTAAAGATATTTACGGTCTAAATTCAAAGATCTTAAAATGTATAGCGAATAATATATTTATTCCTTTAACAAAACTTTACAATGAATGTATCACTACTGGAATTTTTCCATCTGCATTAAAATGTTCCCGTGTAGTGCCTATACATAAAAACGGACCAACTAACTCACCAAATAATTACAGGCCCATTTCCGTTACTCCAATACTTAGCAAAGTAATTGAAAAAATTATTAAAAATCAAATAAGTAATTATTTCGAGAACAATTCATTATTTACTAATGCTCAATATGGTTTTAGAAAATCTATGTCAACTACAATGGCAGTAAATGCATTAGTTCAAAAGATCCATCATGGTTTTTCGAAAGGTGAACACATTGGTGTGTTATTTTGCGACCTGAGTAAGGCTTTTGACTGTGTGTCACACGGTATCCTAATTGAAAAACTCAATTACTATGGTTTATCTAAGTCTAGTGTTGATTTTATTAAATCTTATCTAACAGACAGGCAACAGATAGTATCTTTTAAAGACAAAAATTCAAGCTCTCAATTAATTAAACATGGCGTCCCACAAGGATCAGTGCTAGGGCCGCTTCTATTTCTCATTTACATTAATGACCTACCAGTCAGTGCTCCAAACTCTGAATTCATCCTATTTGCGGATGATACTACAATGTTAAATACAAGTACAGACAATATCTCATTAACACTTGCAATGAACGAAGCTAAATCAAGAATCAGTGACTGGTTTACTGCTAACAAACTCAGTTTAAACGTAAATAAAACAACAAGTATGTATTTTTCAAATTTCAAACGCGACGTTCCAAGTTTCAAGTCTGTCAAGTTCTTGGGTGTTCAAATTGATATCAATTTGTCCTGGAACTCTCATTTAACTGAACTGTGTAAAAAAATATCGTCTAATATTTTTCTATTACGCAATTTATCTGCCACTGTATCCTTGAATGTGATATTAATGGCTTTTCATGCCATAATTCAGAGCCAAATATCATACGCTCTTCTTAGTTGGGGTCATGCTAAAAATCTTGAAAGGGTATTTCGATTACAGCGTAAGGCTATTAGAGCTGTTTTCAAACTAGGATTTAGAGAGGATTGCCGAAAATACTATATTGAACACAATCTTCTAACAGTTCCGTGCTTGTATATATTGCAATGCCTAATTCATATTAAAGAAAATGAAAAAAATTATCGGTCTCACAGAGACAATCATTCGTACGACACTAGAAAGAAGAACGACATATATATTGAATTTCATCGCCTTGATAGAATTAAGACCGGTGTAAATTATTACGCACCACTGTTTTATAATAAATTACCCATAAGTATGAAAGAATTAAAACTTTCAATATTTAAGGAGACTTTGAAACGATTCCTTGCAAAAAATTGTTTTTATAATTTTAACGATTATTTATCTTTTAATTTTTTTATGTAAACATTTTTATTTTTGACTTATGTAAACATTTATTTGTATTAACATCAATAAAATTATTATTATTATTATTATTATTATCGCATTGTAAATAATAAAAAAATAAATAACGAGTTTTATTGCAATAATCTTGCAGATAACTTTTGTGATTAATTAAGTCTGGGAGATTCTGTATATCAATAGAAAAGCTTATGAAATAAAATTTCAAAGCACTTTTAAGGATGTATTTAAAATTGAATATACATACTAAAATTGAATTTTTATTTCATACATAGCAACAAAAAAAAAATTCAACCGAAAAAATTGGAGCCAATCCTTCATAAAAAAAAAAAATAGTAGAATTTTGTATTTGTTGAGCTGGTATCAGATATAGTAGTGGTATGAATATTGGATTTATATTGGAATAAAATTCAATAAATTTTCGATAAGATTTACCCGGCACAAATTTTATTATTTTCATTTTTATTTATATTCTTGCAATAACATTTCTTTATTTTTATTACTGCATATTTCTTGTTTTTAGAAATTATGCAGTAATATATACATAAAAATATAAATCTTGTGATTCGTCGTTGAAACTCGCTTTATTACGATGACACAATTAATAATTCCTCTAGTGCAGGCGTTTAAAAAAGTCTTATGTTGGCGAGCTCAAAAAGAAAAAATTTAAATTGGGAAGAACATAGAGAAGAAATGCGTTTATTTAAAACGTGGTTTGGGAGAACAAAAGTTACCCGTATATGTTACAATGGTGATTAATCCGTTAATCGCAGAACGAATTTTGGCCGATCTTCTCTTCTAGCACTTCTTAAACTTTATTTGTTCACGATTTCAATTTTCATGGTAATATTTTTTGCGATCTCGGATATTTGCGAGCACAGGACCCACCAAATCATTCAAACTTCATTGCGCTGTCTTATTTTGATGTACAAATTCAAAATAGGTGTAGAGCCTAACAGGAGCATTATAGCCGGAAAATAAATCACATTTCCTGAACGAATATTAGCTATTTTTATCGGATAAATTAAAATTTCACATGCAAGTTTGCCAACTTTCACTAACGGATCTGATTCATCTCATTTTTGTAGCTATTTACTAGATTTGAAAAAACTGAACTTGATGCTTCAAAGTCCATAATTTAATTTTGATGTTATCGAAACTAGAAATAGATTATCGATACTCTTTTCTTTATTTTGCACAGAATAGCTAGGAAAAGTATATGCAGAAATTACATCACATTTTTCAAAGGAATTTGGAAATAGTGTATATATAAGTAAACGTCGCTTACTTAGATAGTATTTTGTACAATAAACAAGCAATTTCATGGTAGTCGTAGATAAATGTAATTTACATACATGGTAAAAAATGCTGAACGCCATTAAAAATATAAAATTTGGTATTTTTCAATGGGAAAAATATTTTTTTTTACGAACATTAGATTGCAGATAATCTGGTATTACGCCGCGTATTTTTGGTGTTCACAGGCCGCATTTTGGAAACCCCTGTTCTAGCGACATATTGGCTCCAAACACGTTCCTTCTGTCACAAATTACTTTTTCTTATTTCTTTTTATTTATATGTCACAGATTTTATTATTCGGTCGTCAAATTACACTTAGTCAACTTAATATGTATTTTTTATAATTGGCTTCATACTTTATTAATGTTAAAAGCTGGATGTTAAATATACATACATGGTATAAGCTTGGCTACATAGATATTTATATTATCATGCACCCACTGATAAACTCCGTGTATACAGATTGAATTCTGAAAATGTTATTTAACGACATCGAAAACTTTTACTGAAAGTAATTTTCAAATTAACGAAGTTTAAAACGTTGTATATTTTCCAGAAATGGTAAAAAGCAGTTAAAATCAATAAAATTAGAATCGAAAACAAGTCGCTAAGTGCAAGCTGTTTTGGCGTGTTTTTATATTGATTTGATATAGGTAACTAATATATTATGGTAGATAAAATATTTTTTCCAACGAATAAAGGGTTTAGCACAGGGGTGGGCAAACGGTCGATCGCGAACAGTTCGACAGTCGATCGCAGACATTTTTAAAATCTTTTAAGGGGAGATTCGCCAAAAGAACATCAAGAATCGACCTTTATTATTATTATTATTTTCTTTTTTTTTTATACAAATAAATATCTTATTAAAAAACTAAATATACAACATTGTTTCTACGTCTTGAGATTACAAAATAAAATTTAAGAAAAAAATTGAAATCTGAGTTGAGTACAAATGGCTTTGAAGTCGACACTGCGAGATTTTTCCACCTTGATGATTCCTCGCGTTCTGAAATCCTCAGTAGTATATAAACAAGTAGCTTGTTAAATATAATTTACTGCTCGTTAATGGCCATATGAGTACGAAACATGTCACAGATATTTAAAAACTTTAAATAAAGTGGTATTAACCAAGTAAAAAAATATCTTTTAATTTTAAAATGGAATACCATAAAGTAACGCTCAAATCTATCGAAAAACCATACTGTTTGTAGAAAGTATGTTGTTCTATATTTTATAATTTTTACAGAATTTTCTAACAATTATCTACTAACTACCTCAAAAAATTAAAAATTAAAAATTTTTATTTTTTTCCATAGTTCTCGCAGAGGTACAATCACAGAAAAATATATATAGTACAGTCACTGAAAGACAAAATAATGTAAAAGCTAATGTAAAATAATGTAATTTTTTCGGATTGAATGGATTTTCCTGAAAATTTGTATACCAGCTCATCTGACCCTACACTTCAAAAGTTATATTGTCTTGATGTGTGCTTTTTGATAATTAGGGGTAAAAACTACCCTTGTATGACAAAAATACGAAAAGTCCAGATTTACGTATTTTAAAGATTCAATTTATGTTCAAACATGTTGGATAAAATTCCTTTCAAGTTTTTTAATATAATTTATGAAATTCAGTTACTTTTCTACCCAAAAAATTCTTAAAAACTACCCCTTTGTTTCCGAAGAAATAGGAAAAAAGTTTTAGCAGCCTAAAGTAACCTTTTGGTGCATTCACAATGTATTATATCTCTTTTATTTTTCATTAGGAAACTTATCACTCATTAAAAAGCTGCAACCATTAAAAAATAAACCACCCCTTATAATAAAATAAAGAAGAAAACGATTATTAACGGCTTGAGATATTATATACTGGTGTACATATGATGAATTGTAACTTTTTAAAAGTTTTCAAATGTATGATTATATTGTAACTTTTTAATCTCCCAAAAACCCTGATAGAAGAACTACCCCTTATAAAAAATCCTACCCTTTATGGAAAAATTGCATAAAAATTATATATATAGAAAAATAGCATGTGAATTATACATTACATGTTGATATAATTAATTTTTTTTTTCATTCTATTGAATTTATTTTTAAAATTTTTTAACTAAATTATTAAAAAAATACAAAAAATACACAAAGATGATGGTAATTTACCTGCTCCAAAAATTTTACCGAAAAAATGCAGTTGGTTTTCTTACTATAACTTTTTTAATTTTTAAGTTATCAATTCGCTTAAAAAACCATTTCGTAGGAAATTTTAAGCACTATAAGTCTTATGATTTACAATTTTTTTGAGTCCTTCAGTTTTTAGATTTGTAAGTTTAAAGGGCTTAGGAAAGGTAGTCTTCGCGTTCTATTTTGAGCTTCTAACAATCATAACTCAGTCAAATTTGGACGTACAAAAATGAACAAAAAAGCAAATTTTTCAGTAAGAAAAGACCTACAATTTTCATTCTATAATTTTTTTTCATAAATTTGTTACTTTTTTAAATATTTTGAAAAAAACTAAGATTTTTGTAAAAATTAAATTTTTTTTTCAAGAGTATATTAGTCATTTTTTCGAATTTAAACTTCTAAATCCGTTCAAACTCCCAGAACCCATTGTTTATATATGAATAAAATAAACTGGCGACGGATTATGCTTAGTTTCAATGTTTGCTGTCAAGTAATTAATTTTGATACCAATTTTTTTTCTCAAAAATCAAGACAACCATTTTGCTTTGAATGTAACTCCGTTAAGTTTTATACTAATGGCTTTTACCACAGCTCAAAATAAAGGTCTATTCAAGTACTTTAAAAGGTGTAATATAAATTTTTTTCGAAAAACCTCTCATTTTTCCTCCAAATGACATTGAAAGTTTCGATTTTAGCTATCGTCAAAATCGATTTTAAATTCAAGGAGTCATAACTTAGGTTATATTCTACCTAGAAAAATAAAAAAGAATGCAATCTCTTTGTTACTTGATTTTCTTTATTTTTGCTCATAACCATTTTTTATGTAAAACTTGTAGTTTTTGAGATATTTGCGAAATATCCCTCAAAAACATGCATTTTTTGGGCTAAAAACGACCACATTTAGGCGCCAATATCTCAAATAGTATTGATTGTACAAAAAATTCTTATAGAATATTTTTTGCTTAGAATTTGTCCCTTCTATCGAACGGTTATTTTTCATAAAAAAATTTTAACCCCTAGAAGGAGTGCCTTCCACCCCTAGGGTGAAAGCACACATCGGCGTTATATAACTTTTGTTTCTTGGGCTATTCCCTAGCTACAGTTCAAATTTCAAGCCTATCCATCCCATCCGAAAAAATTGGTAGCCAAATGCTTCAGTTACTGTACTAATAATGTAGCTTAGTATGTCTGCTATTGTCACAAAAAAGTGCATTCGAATTAGATGTGTGTAACACTTCGAAAAAAAATATAATATTATTATGATCGCTCTTTCATATGAACTTACTCATAAATTAATAATCAAATAGTACCTATATAGTTACAGTTTATTTTCATCTGAAATGAAAATGTTTCCTCCCTAAATTCCCCTTTTAATCACATCGTGGGCTGCGATCGATTTCGTTCTTCCCGCCAGGTAGACGGCACCCAGCAAATAAAGGAAATTTTGTTTTTTTTGAACAACCTAGATTATGAGTTATCAGTTTTAAATAGAAAGTAACACAAACAACAAGTTGCATCACTCTAATGCTGATGTTGGTAATGTTAATTCACAACTTTATCTACTTACATATCCCAATTCGTATTCTTCTGTATACAGTTTGTATATTGTATACACATTATAGTTTACTTACCATACATTTAATTTATACGAGTGTAAATAATATTTATTTTTTATGTGTTTTGCAGTAATAAAAAAAAAAAAATTGTAAGGACGTAAAATTTACGAGACCGGCGGGGGAGGAGGTGGGTGGGGTAGGTGAGGACGAGACGTATCGTTCTTTTATGGCCATAATTTTTAATATCATGTTTATTATAGGCGAAACATTTCGGTAAGACATTAAACCGGTAATACTTGGTTACCTAGCTAGAGCTTTGGTCGGTACCTATAACGGTAAACGGTTTTTGAACGTTACGAAATACCTATCTGTATGTATATTACGTTATTATTAAATACATAAATTATATTTGTATCAAAAATGAAAGGTTTATTGTTGCAAAAATTTTTATTATACATTCCGGTAGATATGTAAATACGGATAAAAAGGTTAATATTGCCTTCAATTTGCGTACGTCACAAGCACATATACAAATCGTCAAGGTTCTGTAGTTAGTAGCCAGAGACTTCCACAACTATGGGGGTAAGATAACGGAAATTACAAAACATTTTTTTACGGTTTTTCATAAAAATGGATAAATTTCTAACCGACAAGGTTATCTGGTACTCATCTTTCTAGTGAAACGTTAATTTTGAAAATGTCACGGTGTAGAATTCCGGAAAGCCAAACATGGATCCAGGAAATGCATCATAGTGTGATCGGCCGAAAAATAGTCAATTTTCGAATTTTTTTTCGGATGGATAGAATGGAGGAACGGGATGAATTTTTTTGTGATTAACACTATTTAACAATACAAAATTTTTTTTTTCTACTCCTGTTGAAGAAGACACTCATTACATATCCGTTAATTGTTGAGAAAGTTAGGCATTTTTCAAAGGTGTGGAGGAATTTTCATTACTCACTACCTTTTTGACCAATGAAATCACCGTATTAACCATTATTCAATGGACTGGCTTTTGTTTTGTGTATAATATACGTATCAATTTTTAATTTCAAATATGTTGCGTAGTAACATCTAAGTAAACAAAGTAGCTTGTATTTTGTTTTCATCATTTGTACATATATAATCATTTAATGAAATTAGAGATAGATTAAAAATTGTATTCTTTTGATTTAAAAATATTCAATCAATATTTAAACCAAAAAAAAAGTCGTAGAAAAAATATCGTATTCTACTCGCATGCAATGGCTATTACTCACTCAGATGCATTACGACACTCGCCTCGCAAGCTCGGCTCGTGTCGCAATTTCATCTTCGTGAGTAATAGCTATCATTACCAGCTTGTTGAATAAAATACTATTTATTCATTTTTATTTATTTTTTTATAATTATTATAATATTTTGAAAAAAGAGTCTTTACAAAAAGGGCGAAATTTGGTGTCCACGATTGTGGCCGCAGTTTTTATCTGAAAAAACAAAAACAAATAGATTATCAATCTGTAGGTAAGCCGCTATGTTCCTATGGGAGCTTTTTTTTGAAATTTGAAAAAATGACGGCGGCTTGAATAAAATGTACAAAATTTTTTACAGTTTTCCGTGTGAAAAAATAGGAAGATTTAAAAAGAAACTTCCAAAGGAACATAGTGACTTACCTACCTACAAATTGATAATCTATTTGATTTTTTTTTTCAAATATCTGCGGCCGCAATCGTGGGCACCAAATTTTGCCCTTTTTTAAAGACACTTTTTTCAAAAAATTATAATAATTATACAAAATAAATAAAAATAAATAAAAAAATATTTTTGTATTGTTAAATAGTGGTATTAATCGCAAAAAAAATTCACCCCTATTTCCCCATCCTATCTATCCGAAAGAAATTGTGAAAATTGACTATTTTTCGGCCAATCACACTGTGATGGTACCTTAAACTATTGACACTAAAATACTTTAGCGTCAATATAGTACATACATTGTTATTAATTTTTTTTTTTTATCCAAGTCTTCGAATTTTGCAATGTATATTAATCTTTTCTGTAACCGACGCCACCAACATCATTATTTTACATCATATTTATACACATTTCAATAAGATGTTGATGGATGAAGAAATTTAGGAGGAAAGGGAAGATTTGGAAGGTATGTGTTTGTAGCTATCTTCTTTGGAGAAGTCGTCAATATTTATGAGAAAACGGCAAAAAACCTTCACGAACCACGAGAATCACCAAATGTATCTTCTAAGCAAGAACGAATACAGGGAGTGCACAGACATTAATTCAAATTTTATCATATTTTACTAACATTTTTAATGATTTAAAAACCGTAAATAAAATGATAAACAAAATGATGGAAGTGGAAACAAATTAAAAGTTTTCGAAGTCATTCTTTTCATTTCTACCAAAATTAGGCAATCAGAATAACGAGAAAAGAATCTACTGTCAAATTAGTTACATTTATAAAACGAATTGTGTCTTTCTATGATAGTAAAAATGAAAAATTAACATCCAAGGTACCCTAATTTAATCAATTATCTTAATCCAATTCGCTTCAAGACGATTTGCTTCGAGAAAATGTAAATTTTTTAATTTTGTGACGTCATCAAGTTTACCAAAATTTTCCAGTGCCTTAAAAATCGTTAACGAAGTGACAGAATGATGAAACTGGCAGACAAATATCGGCTTTCCAAGACGTTCTTTCTTATGGTATCTTTAAAAAAATGTGGTCTTTCCTTAATTTGCGTGTCGAATTTGCTCCTGCTTGTATAGGTATTAAGTATGTAAATGCAAGTTGAATGCTTTCTATTCTGGACGCGATTCTCTAATAGAAAATATTGGAAAAAATAATTACCAATTATTTATATTAAAAGAATTTTAATTTCATTGCGCATATAGTGTATATCATGGTACTATTATTCCTATCAGAAATATGGATATTTTTGTTTTTATATTTATTTTTTTTTAATAAATCTCTTCTGCGAATTAAGTTTAGACAAATAAAGTAGGGTGTATTATATTGTTTTTTTATTGAGTTCAAAATTTATAACATTATAACTTTTACACCGAGTTAATTATCATCAGTAATATTAGGTGCTATTAAAATTTTTATATTTCACTAAAATTATACTTATTGAAGACTTTTAAGGTGGGGGAAAATTGTAATAAAATATGTCGTCATTGAATATTGTGTATTTCTACGGAATCGATAAAAAAATTTCGACTATCAAACAGTTTTGGATTGGTTTTTGCTGTGAAAAATTAAACTATCTAGCTTCACCATGACATTTTGAAAAAGTCAATTTTTTCACCTATTGTCAAATAATGGCTACAGGCGTATAATCATGGGTAGAATGCCTCCGCACGAATTGTGCTGGTTTTCCTTTTTGCAATCAATATAGGATTAACCCTTTGCGCTTATAAGACATGTACAGCATGACAAGGTGGTTTGTCCATTAACTTTACCATATTTAAAGGTCTTTTGTCTGTTGGATCATAAGACATGTACCACATGACACACTGAATGTTGAACTGTAATGACTGCTCATACTTCACATTACATGAATATTTTATTTAATAACTGCAAACACATTCATTTATTAGAAAAATTGTAAATAAAATAATACAAAATCACGTTGAATTATCTTTTTAAAATTAAAAACTAATTTGGAGAAACAAGGTTGGACTTTGGAGAAACAAGGTTAGAACTTCAAAAGAACCCGTCAAAAAAAGAACGTCGGTCGTTGTCATGTGCTACATGTCTTACCAGCCTATTTATAACTCACTTTTTTTTGCTTGAGTGCACAGAGTTAAAATTTAATAATTTTCAGGCCTTAAAAATTTACCTCTTGGGGGTAAGAATTAATTTTTTGAAATTCAGAAAAAAACTTATATCTTTTGAATTGGTTGACGGATTTGGCTAAAATTTTAAAAAATAAAATTATAATCTCAAAAATAATTGTTAAAATATTTAATATTTGCTTTTCTCATTAACTTACAATAGCTATGGTACAATCATCAAAATTTTTTTATAGGCCTCTTACTCAATTGATGCAACATATTATATTTTTAGAATTTTTAAAAAAATTCTAAATAGTTAAAAAAAATTAAGTATCCAAAATGATTTTTTTCAAGGTTATGTTCGTACCATAATCACCAAAATTTTTTTACGTTTTTGGCTTTATTATTTTGTAGCAACATAATTTTTTCAGAATTTTAAAAAGTCATTTTATTGTTTGTAATTTTGCACTCGGAATAAAATTCTGAAAAAATTATATGCTGGGGTAAATAGATTCAACAACATGCAAAAAAATTTTGGCGATTGTATCATGAATATAACCTTGGAAAAAAAAATCTTTTTGGATATTTAATTCTTATCTAAAAATAGTTTAATTTTATATATAGAATTCTTTTAGCCTGGAACCGTTTCCGCATTTAATTAAAACAGCATTATTTAGGTAGTGTAATATGAAATGTCGTTTCCAGACCACTTGGCTAACCATGTAATTCAAATATTATCCACACCTTCTTAACCACTGGAGAAATGTTTAAAGGCAATTCTTTAATTTTTGATAGAATTCTTGTAGCCTGGAATCATTTCCACCATTAGTTGAAATAACATTAGGTCGTCTAATATGAAATGTCGTTGTCGACCATCTATCCATAAAGTTAGCTCCGCCGATTTCTTTTATTCAAACAATAAAGAATTGTGCAGTATTATGGTTGACTTAATTATGCTGTCATGTGCTCTAAATAAAAAACTAAAATAAAAAGGCAATTTTTTACTTTACTAATACCACTTTATTTAGAATTTCAATTGTCTGTGACATGTTTCGGCCCGTATGGCCATTGACGAACAGTTCACAGACAGAACAGGCCGAAACATGTCACAGACAATTAAAACTCTAAATAAAATGGTATTAGTAAAGTAAAAAATTGCCTTTTTATTTTAAAATTGAATACCATAAAGTAACGCTCAAATCTATCAGAAAAGCTAAATCTTATAAATTACATTTTTTACAACTAAAAACAGATCGATTGTTTCTAGATCGATTACCGTATAGATAGTTTAATTTCTTAAACTTAAGTTTTTTAAGTCATTTCGCACCGATGAAAATTTTGCACAACAATTTCCAGTTAAACATATTATTGATTTTAAAATTTAAATGCGATCGCTTCACGGCCAGCGGATGCCAATTAATCATTTTCATATACATTTATGTTAATGAAACTTCATTTTACGTTCCATTAAAAATTTTTCACAATAGACGCCTCAAACCTAGTTTAATTTAAATTGTTCTACGCATATCACCGATGCATACACAAAAATTTTAAAATGTTTTAATGAATCATTTTTATTATTTTTTGACTGGGCTGGTGTGGTGCCGGGAAACAGACGGTAGGTGGCTAAATGATTTATAGTTCTCACGAAAAAATTAAAAAAAAAATATTCTATGAGTACACATACAAATGAAATAGAATTTTGTTTGTTTAATGGGGTTCCGAAGAAAAAATTTTGGAACCATTATAATTTACCTTGGACCAAAGTTGCGTAAGTGCGGGAGAGATGCCGCAGTAGCCATAGTTCGTCCGTTGATAAGGACTAGAATATGTTTAAAATAAGTTATTTATTTAAGTTGTATATGGTAACACATATGATTAGTCCATCAGTTTAGTAATTATCCAACTTTTTATTATTGAAAAGTAAGTTTTTTAACATAATATTTTATCAAGCATTTAGTTCATTAGAATTTAAGAATGTATATTTCATTGTTTTATTGAAAATAAGTTTTGTTATCAATTTAGGTATATTTTAAAAGTACTATATAAATTTTAGGTTACAATTCCGCACTATGCTTGCTATAGCAACATGCGGTATCTATCCCAACAAAAAGGAGAGATGCCGCATTTAAAGATAGACTTATATCTTAATTATACAATTTTTTTTTGGACTGTAAATTATTCCACGTAAATATAAAAGATCCATTAATGGATCAGAAAGAGTTCTCATATTAGTGAAGATAACGAAAATAATGATGATTTCCTGTGTACTGAATGTTTTGAAAGGTACTCAGAAACAACAAAAAAGTTGACTGGTTAAGATGTATAAAGTGCCAAAAATGGTTACATATCGCGAGCCTAATGTTACACTGTTCCATGTCGACTATTTTGAGATTTGCACTTTTTCACATATTTGAGTTCTCCATTTCATTGTCTATCTATATAAATTTAAATTTAATCAAAATTCCTTAAAGAACGGTAAAAATCAACAAAACATCAGAATTCCATCTCCTAAAAGTATAAATAATTTTATTAAAAGTTCTATGTTTCACATAGAATTTGGATGTTCTAAATTATTTTTTCGTTTAATTTGTTATTGATTCACATAGTATTTTGATATACTGTAATTTGTCTATACCTGCTTCTTTGGAAATTAAAATTAATTCATATTATATAAATTACATTTTAAAATTTAAAATATATCGAAATTTCAAACTCATTTTTCTCGAGATTTTAAAATGTCGACATGGAACAGTGTAACACTAAGCTCGCGATATGACATGCATCATGTATCACTCAACTTCGCTTTCGTGGGCAATCGACAATTTCCCGCACTCATTGCACAATATACTATTTTCATATACCACATCGTGTTGAATTGAGCCGCCTTTTACCATTTTTTGTGTTTGTACCTTGTTTTCGCGATATTGAGTTTCAAAGTAGCGAATAACCTATCTCCTTCTTCATAATTTTTAAACTGTTGATCCAAAAATTTTAAAAACATTGCTGGTACTTGCATGCTAAAAACACTCAATTAAGATTAGGTACTTCGTTTGTGTTGTGTCGATAACTTTCGGAGAAACAGGCAAACCAAATTTTCGAAAATTGATAAAGTGATGTAAAGTAAGAAAAATTGAGATGTTTTGAAATTCGAGTCCAAATCATTAAAAGCAGTGCTGGAAAATCGATAAAATTCTTATTTTTCATTAGTAGCTTCAAAATCGTAAGCGACCTTTCATTTGTAAGCCTCATTTACGAAATATTAAACCTGAAAAATGTCTTTTTAAAAGACATAGCAAACAGTATTATTACGTAAACGGCACCCAAGTAATTCATGTGCAAGTAAACCGTGTAAAATACCTACCCTATATTACATCCCGAAAGCTGTACACAGTAAAGGAATTTGTGTTAAAATTAACACATTTCACATGTCCAGAACGGTCAACTCAATATTTTTGTTATTTTAACACAAAACATATGTGTCAAATCTTTACACAAGATTTGTGCAAATGATTTAACACACATGAGTACATACATTTTGTGTTAATGTTTTAGATTTATCAGAGTTAGTTGTTAAACTTTTTTATTCAATATTTTACTTCCACTGCAGCTTAAGATATTTGAAAATCGTCAAAAATTATAACGATTTTGTTCATATATTATTATAATTGAGACTCAAAAACACAAAGTAAGTCAGTACTTTGTAAAAATTTGTATTTGTTCCATATACAGGCCGTTCATAAAGTTGCGGAACAGCTCAAAATCTCAATTAATATTGACTTTATCGAAAAATAACCCGAACAAAAGTTTCATGGGAAGAAATGTTATAAGTACGTAAGTTTCATTAGAATATATATCTACCAAAATATTTGTAATAAAAAAGATGAGAGTAGTTTTTATTATTAAACAAAACCGAAAAATTATAAGTTTTTTCAATTATTGACGAATATAGTTTTGTTAAACGTTTATAAATGAAACAACTTTCTTACATTTTAAGGTTATTCTATTACAGATTCAGTTACAAAAAATCATATAAGCTTACGAGATTGTATATTATAATATATAATCTTGTAAGCTTACATGATTTTTTGTAACGGAATTTGTAACAAAATAACTTTAAAATGTAAGAAAATTGTTTTATTTTTCAACGTTTAATAAAACTACATTCGTCAATAACTGAAAAAAACTTATAATTTTTCGGTTTTGTTCAATAATAAAAACTACTCTCATCTTTTTTATTACAAATATTTTGGTAGATGTATATTCTAATGAAACTTACGTACTTATAACATTATTTTGCTCTATACGAATATTATGTTACTTCTTTTATTTTCAAAACAGGTTAACATTTTTATTCTGTTAAATCGAAATTTGTGTTAATATTTTCATGTAACTCGAAATGTTACATTAACGCAGGGTTGTGTTACTTATTTAACACAAAAATTTTAACCACTAGTTTTTTTTTACGCAGAACATAAATTTTTTTTACTGTGTAGAAACTCTAACTACTGAGGAACCTTAACTTAATGCGTGTGCAGCAGGCACTTGGCGATTTTTTTCCGTTGGTAATTACTTTCTCAAAACGGATGGTCAAATATACAGACAAAATAGACGTTTGTTGTTAAATACATTAAAATTATTTAATCAATAAATTACATTAGTCACTATTTATTTGCATATGTGTGTATTTTAGGTCGTTAAATATAAAAGATTGTTAATTTATTTTTTTTTGGGAAATAAAGAAATTGTTAACAATAGAAAGAATAGAAGTAATCAAATAAATAAATTTATTATATATACATAAAAATAAAATCGTTTAATTGTATACAGCAATCTCTCGATAATTTTTTATTTAAAGGGGGGCGGAATATTCTTAGAAATGGAACGTTATCCAGTGTTACCTTTTATTGTGTTGGTCTAGAAATAGGGTTCAGATTTCAGAAAAAGGTTCGGCCATAAAGAGTGAAAAAATAAAATCTAGTGATGCAAGTGTGCAAGTGTGCAGTCTACACATTTGCTTTAATTAACAAGTAGTCTTATTTGTTGATTTATTATTGATGTAAAAGTTTATAATGTTAATTTAAATAATATTAAGAAAAGGTTTATTAATAAAAAAGATAGAAGGTACACAGTAAAAAATTTAGGCAATAAAACAGTAAGAAATCTGTTAATCAAAAACCATTCAGATGTTCTTCTATAAAGCTAGTCGCTTCCAAAATAAAAACTTGAAAAATTTCCAAATACTACCTACTAGGTAAAAAGTAATTGTATATTATTTAGCTGAGCTAATAAACAAATGTTTTTGCCGTTTTTAAGAGAACATGAAAAACAAAAGAGACCGCTAGGTGGGATAAGTGTTTTTAGTAATTTAAAATGTTGAGAATTAGATGTTAGTTAGGTGTTCTTCGGTCATGCTGATAAAAATCTTACAAAATGAAAATTTTTAGAAAAATCTCATAAAATATTTTAAATGGTGGGAGTGCTGTGACGAACGCTAAAAACGTTGTACACGGCGCTTTCACTGTTTGTTGTAAAATTTCTTATAAAAGTTTTCCTACATATACCATAAGTAGGAACTATTTATTTTAGAATGCAAAATACTCTAGAAAAGTCGTTAGTTTTTCTTCTTTTTTTTAGCGGTGAAGTCGAAAAAATGACTAAATAAAATTTGATGAAATTTTTTTCAGATCATATGCTAATATGCTTCGATTGATACCTTAACGAGGTCAATATCCATTTCTATACGTAAAATATCTTTCAGAAACAAAATGCAAAAATATTGGCTGGAAAAATTAGGGTTACAGAACATTCGTCTTACATAAAGCTCCATATTCAAATGCTTTCTTTGGGATTCGCTAATGAAAATTTAAATAACTTCTTTCTATACACTGAGAAAAAAATACGGTAATTTTTACGAAAATTTCTAATAAAAAATTACGGAGCTCTCTGGTAATGCGGGCATAAATGACAGGCAAAGGAGATAGTACGATGAGTATAGTAAAAATTACTCTATGGCTCCGTAAAATTTGACTACACAGTAAAAATTACACTGTGACTCCGTAAAAATTTCGGCGCTGTACGGGAAAAATTTTACTCTTTTACCGTATTATTTATAAGGTTTTTTAATTTATTAATAAATAATTGAATTAAAATAGTTTAAAAAGATAATGATAGAAGGGTAAGGATTAAAATCAAATTATTAATATTGAAAAAATGTTCTGCGGTTTTTTATTATTTTTGGAAAAACATGTTTCAATAAACATCAATACATATAAAAATTTTAATTGTTATATCTTAATTATTAGTTCTTTATCAATAATAAAATAATGCGATTTTCATGAAACACAAATGACAATTCTTTGTTTTAAATGTAAAGTCCATTAAATAGTTTATTATAAAAAATACCCATGTCGCAGCATCTGCATAACATAGCGAATTTCCAATCATAAAAGTAACTTTTTCTCGAAAACCCGCTTACCTAGAATAATGGTTCAAAATGTATTTTCTGTGATTTTCTTGGTTCTTTGCCACAATGTAAAAAAAATTGGAAAAAGTTTTAAATTTTGGCAAATTGTTTGCAAAAAACTCATTTTTTTGAGGTTTTTGGAGTCGGACGTGTCTGACTGGAGAACTCATACAGAATTTTTGGACTTCCAACGTTTTATTGTTTTATTATATTTGCATCCCAAGCTAGTATCTATCCTATAAATATAACAAGTTTCATTCCAAAATGAATTTCTCGGAAATATAGGCACTTAAATTTTCGAAATTTCTAAATTAATTTAAAATAGAGTTAGTCTCCAGAAATTTTGTATTATGGTAAATTCAATTTAATAAATGACAAGTATATAAGTATAGTAATTATAAAGCATTCGCATAGAACAATAGTTTTAAGTATACATGCACATAAGCAAAATAAATTTTGTATTTTCCTGAAGGAAGGAAATATTTTCCCGTAATAATAATAAATAAAGGTAATAAGTTATCACTACACCAGATTTCATAAAAATCCGTTCAATAGTTTTCGCGTAATATGTGCACATGCTCAAAAAGTTTTTTTACTTTCCTGTGGGAATGAGCCACTTTCCCGAAATAAAAAGTATCTGAGATGCTGACTCAGGTAATAAGTTATCACCACACCAAATTGCATCAAAATCCGTTCAATAGTTTTTGCGTACTGTATGCACATGCTCAACATGGTTTTTCCATTTTCCCGTGGGAATGAGACATTTTCTCGAAGTTGAAAGTATCTTAGATGTTGATCCGGGTAATAAGTTGTCAGCACACCAAATTTCATTAAAATCCATCCAGTAGTTTTTGTGTGATGCATGAACAGACGAACAGACAGACAGACAGACAGACAGACAAAAATTTTAAAAATCGCTGTTTTGATATCTACATCGATAACTATTTACAGTATCTGCACAATTTTTAAAAAATATTCCCTATACAGAAACGGTCTCGTTACATTTGTATTATATGTATAGATTACCTACTAATGGCTCTTTATTTAAAATATTAATTTTTTTTTTCAAAATAAATCGCCCCCTGTTCTAGGAAATATATATTTTTTAAATTTTTATAAATTTTCTTATGAAAGTGAGCTTCTTAGACAATTTTATTTTCAAGAAAAATGTATTAAAAAATGAACATTTAAATGATGGCAATTTCTGTATTGTGGCGCTATCATTGTCCGCGTTGGTTAACTACTTTATTTAAAAGTTCGAATAAAATTCCAGTAATTTTAATTTTTAATTGTTCAGGAACTTCAGTATCATAAAAGCAAGCAAAATATTATTACAATTTATTTATGTAGATACATATATGATGGAAAGTTAAGAAAAGAAAATGTTTTTTTTGAAGTTCGTGTTTAAGGTAAATTCGAAAAAACTTGGAAAATTTAATTAGTAATTAATTTTTTTAAAATATTTTTAGGTTTGGTTGTAAATAAATCTACTGTTGATCTTTCAATATGATACTGAACTATTCATTATTTAAAATGAAAAATTGTGTACTTATTAGATGATGAAAATAAAAAATTAGTAGTTTGAAAAACCGGAAAAAATCGAAGTCTTGAAAAAGTCTGTCGGGACACCGGAGCTAGAACCGTGACAAATCCGGGAAAACCAAGACGTATGGACACTCTACACGGATTGTGAATGTTATAAACTTTAAGTTTTGATTTTTAAGCGTATTTTCAGTGAAATTGAAAATTAACAACGTGTGAAATTTGACATTTTAGTTAAAGTGCATATAAAATATAATACCTACATGTTTTTATAAAAATGCAAATATAAATAAATGTTTTCTGTTTTTTTATTTTAATTGTTACTAATTATTTGGCTTTTTTAATAATTTAGAATTTTTCTGTCAAATGAATAAATTCTGAAAATATGAATTTATGACATAATTTCAGTAAAAGTGAAAATGAAATTTTTCACCCACACTTTTGTAGTGCCAATGTACATCACTGGATCCCAATTTTCAAATGGATAGATAATTTCAGTAGCGTAGAAACTAATTATTAAAAAATTGCAAACCAAATGTTTTTATATGATAATACGTACTTATAAAAAAGATGTTTATATACGTGTTCTTCCGAAAATCGTAAATAACTAACTTTCTCTCGATGAAGTTTGATTATAAACATTTACATTAGGGATGTTATGGATATTCGTAACCGTAACTAAAACTACCGATATCCGAAATAATTAAATCCAGCTGCTCAAAATCGGTTCCAATATATCAATTGGTCAGGACGGCATTTGTACATAATTTTAATATTTTCTTTAAGAAATAGTATTTTTTTTTTAAATACTTGTTTGATTTTTTCAAGGCGAGTACTTGTTGCGATGTGTGTTTACCATATTCTACAAAATAATTAAAAAAAAAAAAAAAAACATTGTAACCCTACTATTTTGAAATTTTCAAAAAAATATAAAAATTACCTCATATATGCTTTTTCTGAGTTAATTATTGAAAAATATTCTATTTTCCGAGATTTTTAAGGTAAAACGAGCAGATGTATGGTTTTTGTTAAACAAATTTCAGTTCTTTAATACATTTTTGCCTTAAAATATTTAATATTTTCAAAAATGTATGATACAACTTGTCAAAATTTAAAATTATTTGTTTTGTTGTCAAAAAAAAAAAAAAAACTGAATGTGCAAATTTATTTACCACTAAAATGATGGGTTTATACATATAATTATAACGTAGTATTGTCATTTGGATAGAAAATTACGTAAAAATATTATTGTTTAAATATGATTTAACGTAATTTTTATGCGATTGTAGCAAACTCTTATTAATTTTAGGAAGGTGTAAACATCATCTAAATTCTGATCATATCACATAAAAAACTGCGCCGTGATTTTTTATCTAAAAAAAATGGAATAGAGATACATTATAAAAACATTTAACTGACAAAGAAAACGAATATAGCCGAATCGTTAAATTGGATTAAAAAAATCATGACATGCTACTTATAAAGCGGTTTTTTTCGAATTTAGCTCGCAAAAAATGAGACAGAAAAAAAAGGAATGCGAGTGCGAGTGAAATGGAGAACGACATATTTCCTAGTTTTTCTCGAAAAGTAAGTAATTTAGAGCAACGGTATAAAAACATTTTTTAAACATATAACCTATTTCTTCCGATTGGTGTAAAAAAAATTTTGAATAATTGCTTAATTCTGGCAAAAAACTCATTTTGTTGACAAAAAACGCCCGGAAAACCTACTTCTGGGCATCCGACGTGTCTGGCTAACGAACTAAGGCGAGCCAAACCAGATTCCAATACACACACCAAATTTCATGTGCACTAAACGTTTCGTTCGAGAGTTATCGTGGGAACACATAAATATATATATATATATATATATATATATATATATATATGTATATATATATATATATATATATATATATATATATATATATATATATATATATAAATTTTAGTGAATATCATTTTCGTATTCTAGGGACCTCAAAACATATTTCTAATATGATCCCGGGCTTAGGTCGCACCATGACACTTGCTGTAAAAGCTGAATTTCCAGTTTTGGAAATTCGCTAAAAAAGAAAAGAAAAAAAAACAGAAAAAAAATGATAACACTTCTCGTACACATGACATACAAGGCACACACAACAATAAGTTAGTGGTCTGTTTTCAGTAGAAGCTGTAATCAAAATGAACTTGGTTTGTTGCGGACCTCGGTTTAGGCGTGCCAGAGCACTTACAAGTAAAGGTCCCGAGGCCGGACCTATCGATTTTGATGAAACTTAAATATGTTGTAGAACACTAAAAACTAAGGGACACGTATTTTTTTTTATCTGCGGAAAAACGGTTTGAAGGGGTGAAATCGCCCTCCAAAAATTGGGGTAAAAATTTAATTTTTCAAATATCTCGAAAACAGTAAGAGATAGAGCAAAAGTTTAAATTGGCGATATTACTATTTTTTAAAGAGCTATCTATTGATATGCAATTTGTTCAAATTACATCAACAGGAGTGGTTGGGGGTTAAAATTTAGGGGTTAATTTTGCAAAAGGGGGATGAAAATTAAACAATATAAAAATTTTGTTTACAGATTTGAAATCTACGTCAAAAAATCTAATTGACCTGTTTTTGCTCAATATCCTAATATTAAGTCTAGGGGTAGTTAACTAGAGGGTGACTATGTCGAATAATCGTACTATTTGAGTATTTCAAGAAATTCTTCTTCATGGAAAATAGCTTAAGACAATTAGAATAACGTAGAAATGAAATTCTCGAATTTAAAATTGAGTTTGAGCAACATTGGAGAGGGGGGAGTCACCCTCTTAAATTACATACTAGTTTACATACACTAATTTTTGCAATTAACACACTGACAGGGGGTAATAATGTCACAATAGATGGTTCTGAAGTTAGACTATCGTATGTAAGGTTTTTATTAGGTTTCGTTATTTTAGGTTAGGTTATGTAATTTTCGGTATCGATAATTTTCGATAAGGAAAACTATAATATCCATTAAATAACAAACCTAATAAAGACCTTACATATGATAGTCCAACTTCTGAACCACTTATTGTGACATTATTTTACCCACTATCAGTGTGTTAATAGCAAAAATTAGTGTATATAAACTACTATGTAATTTAAGAGGGTGGCTCACCCCCTCTCCAATGTTGCTCAAACTCAATTTTGAATTCGAGAATTTCATTTCTACGTTATTCTAATTGTCTTAAGCTTTTTTCAATGAAGAAGAACTTCTTGAAATATCCAAATTGTACGACTATTCGACATAGTCACCCTCTAGTTAACTACCCCTAGACTTAATATTAGGGCATTGAGCAAAAATAGGTCAATTAAATTTTTTGACGTAGATTTCAAATCTGTAAACAAAATTTTTATATTGTTTAATTTTCACCCCCTTTTTGCAAAATTAACCCTCAAATTTTAACCCCCAACCACCCCTGTTGATGTAATATGAACAAATTGCATATCAATAGATAGCTCTTTGAAAAAGAGTAATATCGCCAATTTAAACTTTTGCTCTATCTCTTACTGTTTTCGAGATATTTGAAAAATTAAATTTTTACCCCAATTTTTGGAGGGCGATTTCACCCCTTCAAACCGTTTTTCCGCAGATAAAAAAAAATACGTGTCCCTTAGTTTTTAGTGTTCTACAATATATTTAAGTTTCATCGAAATCGATAGGTCCGGCCTCGGGACCTTTACTTGTTAGAAGCAGACAAGCACATAGTCTTCTAGCGTTACGTTGGTACCAAGCTTGTGTGAGAGAAATGCTGAAAGATGGGTTTCAAGTAGAAAATAGAGATAACAAATTGCGTCTACCCTCTACTTTTCCTATCAACTTAGTAAAAGTTACACTGTGCCTCCGTAAAAATTCTTCTATCTCTAGTATAATTCAACAAAAATTAAGTAAATTTTCCTGGTATCCACTTGAAATTTTACTAGCCCATCGAATTTTACGGAGCAGTATTGGAAAAATTCTTAAGCTGTACAGGAAAAGTTTTCAAATGAATCGTAAAAAATAATTTTTGAAAGGCATTTTTTATATTTTTGCTTGATAATTTCCTACCGACTGGTCACTTGAGCCTGGTTTACCGGAGGCAGCTCCGTAATTTTTACTGTAATTTTTTCTCAGTGTACTATTAAAATATCAAAATTCAGTTTATTACAATAAAACGTCGTGAGCAGCGGGGCCCCATCACGGAAGTCGAATTTTTCCTTTCATCTTCGGTATTGAATCTCTATAAGCGAAATGTAATTGAAAGTCTACAAGCAATTTGTCACTTTGGTGGTTTCAAAACTGATGATGACTGTCCGGCTGATCGGGGTTTTAAAAAAGGGTTTTAAGTTTTTAAGGGCTGAATCTCAGTAAATTTCAATTTTGTGCCGATAACGGTTAGCAGGAAAAACAAACACAATTCGTACGTGGGCATTCCTACCCATGCTTATCCGCCAATTGCCGTTGTGTTTTATTTTTAAATATTAAAAAAGGACCTTAAATAGTAATCTGGAAGGCCTTTATGAAAATATTTTTTCTTTCCAAAAAAATCCAAATTTTCTATTTTATAAATAAATACACCGTGAGCAGCGCGGTCCCATCACTGAAGTCGAATTTTTCCTTTCGTCTTCGGTATTTGTTCAAGGAAAAATTCGACTAAAAATAAATTTTATATAATTATTTATGACATACCTACTCCAAATTACCATTCATATTACATACATAATGATAGAATTTAAAATTTACGATTTTAATTCAATTCAAAGCGGTACATATCTAATCTGTCTTGCATACACAAAATAACCATGTTTTTGCTTAAATTCTATATTAATAAAGAATAGTAAATGAATTACCCGGCGAATAGGTAGAACAAACAGGTTTTATAATTTTAAGAAAATGTTTATTTTCTTACCGGGGAATATTTATTCGCTTTTATAGCATGAAAGCCAGATGGTGTCGGTATGCATACATAGATATTTATCTAAGTAAGAAGATACGTATATATACGTACACGCGGAAAATTATTTCATCTACGAAAAGATGAAATCTGATCACCTGTTGTGTTTTCTATTACCTGGAAAATGTGGAAAATATACGTCGTCGCATGGATGGCATACATACGTATCTATAGCAGTAATGTAATATAATTCCTATCTCTCCTGTACAAGGAATTTAAAGTGTTGATATCCCTAGCATCTGCTACAAATTGTACGGTTTTTGGGTATAATCGTGTTCAATAAGAAGTTTGAAAGTTTTAGTTTTAAAAAAGTATCAGTTTTGTAACGAAGATTGTAAAAGGACTGTAAATTCCATCTTTTCGCGATATTTTCAATGGTAAACACTGCTGAGTAATTTTTTCGAGCGAAAAATGTTTTGAATCGGAAAATTTCCGTGAATTTACACTGTTTGAATCCTAAGGTGACTGACAGTGGTTAACAACCTGAACCCTAAAGCATCGTCGATAGGTTAAAGAAATGATGAATTTAATAGTCGTAATAATTTTGAAATACCTAAAACTTGCTTCGCTTAAGCGTAATATTTACGATCAAATGTTCATTATATTACAAAAAGTAACGATAAGTAATCTTTAAAAAAAATTTTCTGTTGCTAACGAAATCAGTGAGCCTAAGCCAACTTTTCGTTTTCGAAAATATCGATAACGAATTATACTTATCATAAATTGATTATAGCTAGTTAATTTAGGCCAGTTGCAATTCGTATATGCTTCAACAAATATTCCATGGCAATCCTCCTTTTGGATATTGGCGCAACGCACTGTTTGACATTTCTTCAGACAATCTTGGTAGTAAGAAGTTGAAACATAATAATAAATAATTATATGTAAAATATGTAAATTATTATTTCTAGTGTTAATAAACACCATAATTTATTTATTCAGTTATAAAACTTTAAAACGAAATTAGTAGTTCTACTCATAAACATTGAATGGCATGCATAATAATAAATTCCCATCGTACTTATTACTTACAATTGTCATTTTATTATTTTTAATATCAATTTAAGTAAACATACAATCTATACTTATATAGAGTCTATGTCAGACTCAACAAAAAGTTGAGTTACTAACACTAGAAATAATAATTTACATATTTTACATATAATTATTTATTATTATGTTTCAACTTCTTACTACCAAGATTGTCTGAAGAAATGTCAAACAGTGCGTTGCGCCAATATCCAAAAGGAGGATTGCCATGGAATATTTGTTGAAGCATATACGAATTGCAACTGGCCTAAATTAACTGGCTATAATCAATTTATGATAAGTATAATTCGTTATCGATATTTTCGAAAACAAATAGTTGGCTTTTGCAGCTGCAATACGTTTGCAATGTACCTACATCTTCCCCAGGTTAAGCCTTCAAAAATTTCGTTATTTTTTCATGACACACTGTTTATGAGATATTTGAAAGAGATATTTTCGATAACGAAAAGTGTCATTTAAAAACTTGATTTCAAAAATTTAACAAATCGAATAAGTGTTGCCTCTTAGATAATTAATTTTTGCAAGCTATTTGATTGTTGGATTTTTTTTTGTACAGCGTTATAGGAGAAATTAGCGTTATAAGAATACCGTGTTATCGGAGACTTGACTGTATACCATGATTTTGTACAGTGTTTGTCAAAAAAGGTGAATATACTTCATTATAATTTCAAGTATGCGTGTCGACATAATAAATTTACTTGTTCTTTTTCAGCTTTTTTTTTTTAAATTATCTAAATTTTGTTCTTTGTTTGGTATGTATGTCTCTAATGTGTATTTAGCTTGGAAATACGATTCGTATATAAGAGGATAAATTAATTCTGATTAACGTGTTGATTAAAAATGATAATCCTTAAACGGATAGAATTTATTTGTTTGTACATAATTAAAAATTTTATATATGTATGAAGACTACGGAATACCATCTATATGCATGCTTAATGAAATTTAATATAACATGTCTGAAAGCATATAGCATATCGTATAATTGTAATAGTAACATAAAATTTTAAAAGCACCTGAGGCACTCGCTATACATTGTTGCATATCATACATATGAAGATTCAAGTTTTTTGAAAGAACAAAAGACTTAAAGATTACCGAGGTAAAATCTATGTGAATTTCCGGAACTAATTATATCATAGCAGTTACATATAGCATTGCATACGACGTCCTTTACGTTTGGTGGCTGGTGTATGTGATGTAGTTCACGTAACACTACAAGAACAGTGGACATAAAATTCTGTAACTCGTCTGGCGTAGTGATGCGACTCGAGTAGGATTTTGTGACTCGAGTCATTCGAGTAATTTTGATACGTTACTCGAATTGTACTCGAGTTTTCGGGTCACTTAAGTCACTCGAGTTAACTATTTTAATCAGGGCCGCGCCAAGGGACATTTGCGCTGGGGTGCAAGACAAAAATTGCCGCCCCTAAAACGCCAAACTTATTTGTAATACATTTTTGATAATAAAATATATGCCTCCCGGCTACCAGTTTACTTACTATATATACTTACTTTAATGAAATGCATAAAATATTATAAAATATTTATTATTATAAATGGAATAAGACACTTAAACTTTTTTTAACAATTTATTTCGCATAAATTTCAAGAACAAGTAAATAAAAATAAATAATTTTACACAAAACAAAAACGAATAGTAACAATTTTAAAATTTTATATAAAATTCACTTTCCTTGCCTTTTTTATTGCAAATTCATTTATTAAATCTGACATGTCAAATATCTGCAGCAATTTTGTTTTCTATGCTAATTAAACTTAAATACGATATTCTTTCCTGTGACATACTAGATCTTAAATAATTATCACAGGAAAGAATATCGTATTTAAGTTTAATTAGCATAGAAAACAAAATTGCTGCAGATATTGACATGTCAGATTTAATAAATGAATTTGCAATAAAAAAGGCAAGGAAAGTGAATTTTATATAAAATTTTATAATTATAATTTTTTATTAACTTAAGTTTCGAAAAACTTCTCTCACCAGATGCCACTGTCACAGGTATTGTCAAAAATATTCTTAATGCAATTGTCATATTCGGAAACATTGTAGTAAGATCATTAGAAAATATATAATCTAAAACTGCTAATGCATTCATGTCGGGATTAATATATGTTAAAAGAGTTTCTATTTCATCACATAAATCTAACGCATTTATATCAGATTCGTTCCGCAGAGCCCAAAAGGGGATGTTTTTTACTTAAATTTCTGAGAAACGAAATAATGTAACTTTTACAAGAAAAGAGTATGGAGTGCTCCAATTTAAAGAACATCCTCAAAAAACATCATCTTATCTTATCCTAAGTGGAATAAGCAATATCGAAAGAACATGTATATTTTAAACTAAATTGCTTGCAGATGTGGATAAGCAAATATTGAAAACAAAATTTATAATAACAAAAAACAGAAATAATAAATTAGGTTTAAGATACATATCAACCAAATAGGAAAAAGAAGATAAAATAAAAATGTTGGTTTTAAAACCAAACAGTTGAAATCTTAAACTCTTTTATTATATTTAGACTGTTCAATACAGTGTTTACTAAGTCTTATTTAAAAGAATAATATTTTACTGAGAGATCCTCAGGCATCAATTTTTAGTTTGTTTTGTTTACTAATCGTCACGTACTATATACAACGTAACGCAACGAAAACTAAACAATTTTAAAGATTGATAAATGTTTTATGTGTAGAATTCAACGACGGTTTTTATAAAATTAAAGCGTGCAAGAACATGTTCGATCCCGATCCTGTTTGATCTCGCCGATTACCGCGCAAATGATTGTTGTCGCTGGTCGACAATCGGAATAATCGGATTACCGACGGGTCACAACAATCATAATAGACAAGTATTTAAGCAAAATGCGGGTAACATTTAGTGTCATCAAAATTACCACATAAAAATAGTAATAATTTTATATTTTATTTGCCGCCCCCAAAGCCTGCCGCCGGGGTACTAGGCACCCCTAACACCCCCGCTTGGCGCGGCCCTGATTTTAATACCTTTATTGAATTAGTAATATGAGACATACATATAAATATATTATTATATTATGCATACAGGCATTTCTTTTTAACAATATATTGCTAACTGAAATTTTTTAAAATTCGGTAACGGTAAAAATTTGAATTTCATTTGTTAAATTTGAATTTTTATTACAGAATTACTGGAAGTCTGCTTGAAAATAAAACATAATAATAGTGTTTATTTACGTTAAATTTAGTTGTAAATTATTTAAGGAAAGTTTATTTTTCATAAATTAAAAATATTTTTTTTTTTTTTTTTGTTTGTTTAAATATTTCAGTTGTATTTTTCTAATTTAAATATTTCAATTTTATTGACTAAAAAGTGGAAAAAATCAGGTTATCATTATATTTAAGTTAATTATCGGTATAATCGATTATACTTCGATTAATATACCGATTATAAATCGATTAAGATTATTAGTATATAATCGATTCGTAAAATAATCGAATCGGCACATCATTATTATATACCAATACCACAGTATAAATAAAACATTATTACCATAGGCAGTAGCGAAATGCACTTTCTATCCTTTTTGATATAAGTACAAACAATTAAGTATGTCCTTTTTTACTTATGTGATTATATGTTTTTGTACATGTGAGATTGAGGGTTGATAATGGTCATGTTAAATTATATGAACAACTAAAAACAACTTTCTTCGAAATGAATTGAACAAACGCGAAGTTGATGACAGTATTCAACACGAGAATTTAGATCGTCACGACCTATTAGCACCAACCACTGTCGAAATCGAAAATATTAACTGAATTATTATAAAATATTAATAATTATTTATTATTTAACGTATTTTTACATAAGCATTCAAATTATAATAATACTTACAAATTTGCATCAAACGGCACTCAGAAAAAGCATAAATTGATATTTTGTTTTGAATGATTTAAACAAAATTTAGCAGCACAAGAGTTATCACCAGACATTTTAAGCCACCATAATAATTAAATACATATCAGAAATATCTTACAGATCACAAAACACACTAAAATTACAAGGAAATATCAAAAATAACTGATGGCAAGCTTTAAATAAAAAAAATTTAATGACAGTTAAAATTCCACTGCCATCGTTGTTAAAAATTTTAAAAAAATCAGTGAACCTTAGACAAAATTAAATAATTTACATAATTATCAACTGTAAATTTTCACAAAATAATTTGACCTGCAAATTTATTTTTCTAAATTAAATTTACTTTAGTGATGATATTTTCACTGTATTAGTATGCATAATGTTATGCATTATTTAGGTACATAACATGGATAACCCTTTGGAATTTTTGAATTCCAAATGACTCTCTTACGTCATCTCGTTTCGTAACTGTTTGTGAAACAAACTATTATTTAAACTGTGCCAATACTTTACTAGTAATATTAACGAAAGCTAAATTCAAAATTACACGTATGTCACACTTTCATAAAATAATATTCAATATTTCAATCAACCTAATATCTATTTATTGTTATCGTACCAAGTGCAAGTTTCAACCCGTCTCTTTGTAACTAGTGAAGTAACGTCTGGCCCTAACCGAGTGTACTCGGTGTGCCGAGTTGACTCGGCAACTTGAGTGCCATTAGACTCGAGTAAAATTTTTTTTTTCACTCGACTACGAGTTTGACAAATTCATTCGAGTCACTCGAGTCAACATCACTCGAGTCGCATCACTAGTCTGGCATCTTTTGGTGTGATCTTATACCACTGTACATTCAGTCGTGTAGCAACTCTGCAAGAGCAAACAAGCATTGTTACGTCGTGTCTGTACATTCGTGCTTAGACATTACCAAATCGGATACATACAGTACATACATATAAGTATGTGGATACTACTGGTATTAGTCACAAATCCAAACATACAAACATCACACATATAGTCGAGACTAAATGTTCTGACAATTCCATTCATTTGATTTTAAGCATCAACAATTTAAAGAAAAATAATAAACAAAAATGTATAGTACAATATGTCGTAATATTAAAAATACCCCTGTTGCAACATTTGCATAACATAGCGAATTTCCAAATATTGGGCACTGGCGGATCTCATCTAATTGTAAGACCTGTACCGATTTAAAATTGTTTAGCTTTGTAAGAGTAAAAGAATTTTCAAAATCAGTTCAGTAGTTAATTTTTTGCGCTTTTGGGTCCCCAGGACCCTAATGGTTCTAATATAGTGTAGCATATATCCATTTAACAATATATTATTACATCACATTACTATATTTTTCGATTTTTTTTCTAGGAATGCAAATATATATATAAATTATATTTTCTCCCTAAAGGAGGACATCATACAAAGATTTCCTTTACATAACGTACTCTTAAAAAATCTGGCTAATTTTAATTTAAAAAGATGAGACAGAGCTATTGTTATTATAATACTTATAACACAACAATAACTAACTAGCACTTGCGTTATCTAGGAAAGAACTGCTAACAATTTGCAAATAACCCAAAAACCAACACGAAATTTTGCAAAAAACCACTAAAAATGGCCAAGAAACCTATTTCTGGGCATCCGACGATCTGGCTAACGAACTTACAAGTAAAGGTCCCGAGGCCGGACCTATCGATTTCGATGAAACTTAAATATGTTGTAGAACACTAAAAACTAAGAGACACGTATTTTTTTTTATCTGCGGAAAAACGGTTTGAAGGGGTGAAATCGCCCTCCAAAAATTGGGGTAAAAATTTAATTTTTCAAATATCTCGAAAACAATAAGAGATAGAGCAAAAGTTTAAATTGGCGATATTGCTCTTTTTTAAAGAGCTATCTATTGATATGCAATTTGTTCAAATTACATCAACAGGGGTGGTTGGGGGTTAAATTTTGGGGGTTAATTTTGCAAAAAGGGGGTGAAAAATAAACAATATAAAAATTTTGTTTACAGATTTGAAATCTACGTCAAAAAATCTAATTGACCTGTTTTTGCTCAATGCCCTAATATTAAGTCTAGGGGTAGTTAACTAGAGGGTGGCTATGTCGAATAGTCGTACAATTTGCGTATTTCAGGAAGTTCTTCTTCATAGAAAATAGCTTAAGACAATTAGAATAACGTAGAAATGAAATTCTCGAATTCAAAATTGAGTTTGAGCAACATTGGAGAGGGGGTGAGTCACCCTCTTAAATTACATACCAGTTTATATACACTAATTTTTGCTATTAACACACTGATAGTGGGTAAAATAATGTCACAATAAGTGGTTCTGAAGTTGGACTATCATATGTAAGGTCTTTATTAGGTTTGTTTTTTAATGGATATTATAGTTTTCCTTATCGAAAATTATCGATACCGAAAATTACATAACCTAACTAAAATAACGAAACCTAATAAAAACCTTACATACGATAGTCTAACTTCAGAACCATCAATTATGACATTATTACCCCCTGTCAGTGTGTTAATTGCAAAAATTAGTGTATGTAAACTAGTATGTAATTTAAGAGGGTGACTCACCCCCTCTCCAATGTTGCTCAAACTCAATTTTGAATTCGAGAATTTCATTTCTACGTTATTCTAATTGTCTTAAGCTATTTTCCATGAAGAAGAACTTCTTGATATACCCAAATTGTACGACTATTCGACATAGTCACCCTCTAGTTAACTACCCCTAGACTTAATATTAGGGCATTGAGCAAAAACAGGTAAATTAGATTTTTTGACGTAGATTTCAAATCTGTAAACAAAATTTTTATATTGTTTATTTTTCACCCCCTTTTTGCAAAATTAACCCCCAAATTTTAACCCCCAACCACCCCTGTTGATGTAATTTGAACAAATTGCATATCAATAGATAGCTCTTTAAAAAAGAGCAATATCGCCAATTTAAACTTTTGCTCTATCTCTTATTGTTTTCGAGATATTTGAAAAATTAAATTTTTATCCCAATTTTTGGAGGGCGATTTCACCCCTTCAAACCGTTTTTCCGCAGATAAAAAAAAATACGTGTCCCTTAGTTTTTAGTGTTCTACAACATATTTAAGTTTCATCGAAATCGATAGGTCCGGCCTCGGGACCTTTACTTGTTAGTCGAGCCAGTCCGGATTTCAGCTGCCATACCAAATTTCATAAGTATTAAACGTTTCGTTCGAGAGTTATCGCATACACACACACACACGCACATTATATCTATATATATATATATATATATATATATATATATATATATATATATATGTGTATATATATATATATATATATATATATATATATATATATATATATATATATATATATATATATATATATATACAGATTTTAGTGAGGTAGATTTCCGGGTTCTAGAGGCTCCAAAACAAATTTCTACCATAGTCCCCGACTTAGGTCTTACCATGGAATGGAAATTCGCTAAAAACGGTTGTAAGTAGATTAAATTTATAAAAGAAGAATGGAATGGTCTCTACATTTGGTCTTAACTATACAAACACAAACACTAAATATGAATAGTGTTCAATGGTGGGAATCTTTTGTCCTTGTTTTATTACACTGGGTTCAATAGTATAGAGAAAGTAGCGTTTCCTCTGTACTCTGTAATGTAGTTCAAGTAGTTGGACTTAAAAAGGAAATTTTGTCATTAACTATGGTGTATTAGCTATGACGTGATCGACTCTTTACTTTTTGAAATGAAAAAACAGTTTTTTTTTGTAAATTTCATAGTACCCAGTGTACTAATCCCTCCACATTATTTATTTAAGGCATTACATCACTCTTAAATACCAGAAAAGAAGGTTTTATTCGAGAACTTTTGTCTCCGTAACGAATAATGCAATCTACGTAAATTTTTAGAGCGTATTATACGTGATTTAAGGTACACAAAAAATTTCTTCCTTGGCTTACAAAACAAAATGGTGGCACGGGCGCAGATCGAACGCAGACGCTTTTTTCGAAGAAATTCATGGTGGACTGCATCAAAATTTTCATAAAGCACCCAGAAAATATAAAAAAATTTTCATCATTTAAATTAGTTTCACTAAAAGGGTACACAAGGTTATTAAAAAATATTGATTTATGGTTAAACGGCATTAGTTTGACAAAAAAAAACTTTGACGAAAAAATCTGTGAACCGCTCTGGATATCTAAGGAGTTCTAGATAAAATTTAAAGTCAATTGGATGAAAATTGCTAGAGTTATCTTGCCCATCGTTTTGGGAAACGTAGTTTCGAGAAAAGTTATCCATGTTTCAAAACGTATTTTTAAACGTTTCTAACCGCTTGAAATTGTTTCAGAAATCGGGTTGATAACGATTTATAAAATATTTCCATAGTCACAATTTGTTTTAGATACCATCCTGGAGATATTAATACATCATTTAAGCCAATTGGAGGAAACAATTTTTTCCTCCAAGTGATGTAACCCCTTAATATTGAAGAAAAGTAACATTATTTTTCCTAAAATGAATAAGTGATACATCAAAGTTGCAAAAGTTTATTATATACTCAAAGTATATTGTTACATATTAGTAATAAAAATTCAAATGTAGTAGTAATCGATATTACGACATTCCATTTAACTTTTCAACTCCTATTAAAACTGAAGGAAAGTGTTGAATTTTTAATCAATTTTTAAGTGTTTTATTAGAACAGATGATGCCTGATGTTGACTATCTATCTACAACATATCTACAGGGTGATTAAACATTTTTATATGTATAGAAATCAGTTATATCGAAATCAATTATATGAATTTATAAATCATCTTTCAGGCGACTACGCCGTAGAGGTATTTGAAATTACGACAAAAATTTATTTTGCCAACAATATGTCCGAGTCATTATTGGTGTAAAGGTGCTGTAGTCTTGACAATCACACTCGTAAAATTTAAAATAACATATATCATGTATATATAGTATAGCTTAGGCCTTTTTACTTGGCAGTGCGAGAAGACGAATTTAATACGTACATCTAATAGTATAGGAAATAAAAGAGGGAACGAAAAAGAACAATATGTTTGTTAAAAAGGTGTCTCTTTTTAATATGATTTAAACCTATGTATTTTTCAGATGTTATTGTCTCGTACTTGGAATGTATTTTAAAGTATATCTATCTGTATCATGTGAGAGTTACTGCCAAGTAAAAAGACCTCAGCTATACATAAAATAGCCAGAGACACAGATGAGACAGATGAAGCGTACTTATAAAAAGTGTGGTCCGAAAGTTACAATAAACTGCATTTTATACTGCTTACTGTCTACTCGTCTATCGGCTCTACAAGAGCAAACAACCATTGTTAGATGGTGGCTTTTGATTGTTAGGTCGTGGTTACATGATTAGTAGCAGGTACATGCATACAGTTGTTCGATAATATGTATCCACTCCCACCTCGCATCTCGCGCTACATACATAACAAATATCACACATACTAACATCCACTATACTACACATACAAACTCTAAATATGTAATAACCATAGAAAGTGGGGAGACTTCGCTGCCAAGTTTGATGACGTAAAATTTTGGCGACATGACAACCGGAATTCTAACTATATCATATAGGTGGTAGTTTGGCCCCTTGGCCAGAGAGGTCTTATTCGATCGTTATTGAGTTAACAAATTTTTCAATTAAAATTTTGAAATATTTTCAGCTTATTGACAAATTTAGAAAATTGTATAACATTCGGAATATAGAAATAAAAATTTTACTGTCATTTTACTGGTATTTTTTTTACTAAACTATACTTCTTACAACTACTAAAGTTACAAAGTAGATAGCCGCCATTCTTTTGTTACGGACATGACATTTTCTCGCACTTTACATGCCTTCTCATAAGAAAAAAAATTAGAGGTTATTTTTTTCCTATAAATTTTCAATACTAAGCAGATAGACAAATGTGTACACAATATTTGTTCTGAATATAAAATACATAACAGTATTAGTTTTAATGCTAGAGCTAATAAAGTTTGTGTTACGGACGCGACAAAAAAGTTCCTTTTTGTCGCGTCCGTAACATATCTCTAGCATTAAAATTAATGATGTTATGTATTTTATATTCAGTACAAATATTGTGTACACATTTGTCTGTCTGCTTAGTATTGAAAATTTATAAGAAAAAAAAACAATAACTTTTATTTTTTTCTCTTATGAGAAGGCGTGTAAATGTGCGTGAGAATGTCATGTCCGTAACTAAAGAATGGCTGTATATGTTTCAGTTTGAATATTTTTAAGTAATTAATTTTACCTGTCAGTAGATAACAAGTCGGGAGCGAACTAACCTGTGACCCTTTTTCAAGATAATATTAAAATCTGACCGCGGGAGCGAACTAGTATGCACCTTTTTTACTGCAAGGGTATGTTTCAAAAGAACGGCTTATAGAATTTATAAAAATTCTGCAGAATCTCGCACAAATGCCGATTCGGAATAAGTGAAATCAATTTTGACGTTTGCTTTGCTTTCACATTTTAAGTAAAAAGATTTAAAATTAATTTAAAAAAAAAGAACGTTTTAATTGTTACAATGTTTTAGCAACTATGAATTCCATTATAAAGTTAATAGTTTAAAATCTAATATAGAATTGGGAATATTTGTAATTTTCTTCGTGTTATAAACTGATTGGTTTGTGATATTAAAATCACACCACATTAGCCAATTAGAAATTTTTACATTTAATTAAAAGAAGTACCATTTTATAACCATTTAGGGCCTCTCAAAACACGTGTCGTCAACATTTTAATTTCAATGTTATATAATCAACACGTGTGGCGCTGAAAAATTATAAATAATAATTAAGTATTGCGTTATATAAATTTAATATAATTATATAGCAAGATTTTGTGTCGTTAGCACATCGGTACCTATATCTAAATGATTGATTCGATTTTGATTATGAATATGAACTAAACCCCTCACACATTACAAAGTTATTTTTGTTGAAGCTCACAAGATTTTAGGTGACTTTATTAACTAATCACCTGTACCTACAATCTACATTACCTTACAAGCATGCACAAACAATTAATAAAATTATTGATACGAGAACTATGGAAGAACAACAAAGAACAAAGAATTAATGAAAATGTTGTTGGAAAACATTTTCAAAAAGTAAATAACTGATCGTCTTATTTCAATAATAAAATTAATTTTCCCAGCATCTCTACTACATGTGCATTATAAAAAGAAAGGAAAAGAAAAGAAAAGAAAAATTATTATTACTTTAAGCAAGCGTGTATAATTAAAGTTTGCTATATATCTAATTTTAAATATTCTATTTCCCGGCGGAATACTTATAAACATCGGAATATCAAATTGAACACATAATTATCCTCGCTAGGAATATTAAACGGATAGAATTATTTTTATTGACTTAAAGGAATATACGTAATATTATATTACTATAAATAAATAAACAATAAAAATATTCCTGTCGTAGAATTCTGCATAACATAGCGATTTTTCCAGAACGATTAGAGGTGAGTCAATGTTACATATTTAAGTAAGTTGTGTCATTAAAAACCAACTTTAAGATTTAAAAAACTGAAAATTATTTTCTTTTGTTTTTGAATCATTAAAAAATTATTTTGTTTAATATTAGACGTTTAGTTATTGTAATAAACAGAAAAAAAAACTATACAAAATGTCATTTTATACAAATACACCCATAATATATTTGTGTACGTGTTAGATATTATATGTGCGTACACATCAACTACTAGAACCAAATTCATTACTTTTAAAATTATTAAAATTAAAAGATTCAATAATAATCAAATATTAATACTGTTACTTGTATTATAAAATTTAACTTATTTTTCTACACATAAATTATATATAACATATTTATGGAGAAAAAAATAAACTTAGTAATTTATTTGTCAGTACTGATCGATTCACTTTAAGTGTACACAACTTACTAAAAGTGTTTTGATTTTTGTGAAATATAGCGGAAAATGTTTTGATAATATGATTTATTCAAAGAAATTGTAATAAAAAACGATGTTTCCTTAAATAATAAGTAGATATAACCTCTTAACAAACAATTTGTAGCATACTAACATTCCAATTTATGTATTTTTACTTTCTCGTCCATATAGACCAAATAACGAAATTATATATAGCCTTAAGAAGGGAAAGTTTTACAATCAGACAAATTTGAGCATAATTATGCAGTTTTCACCACATGTTGAGTTTGGGAACCTAAGGAACCCAGAAACCCAAAAAATTCGGAATTAAATCTCCCGGGATTCGACTTTTGTTTCTGGGACCATTAGAAGGAGCAGAATTTTAACAATTTTGATCATTAGTTCTGGAGTTATCGTCATTTTTAACTATTTTGAAAAATCGAAATTTTTTTCCGTTGTCTCCAATTCTTGCGTATGAAAATTGATGAAAATTGGATGGAAGGTACAAGAAAAGGTTCTAATTATTGTAAGGGCAAATTTTTTACGTAAGTCGCCTAATTTGGAAAGATTTCTATTTTTTACGTTTGAATACCTTTGTCTTTCTCATCAGAACTGAAAAAAACTTTTGAAATTTTGCATCACGGTGGGAGTTAGCAGACTTCTAACACATGACAATCGATCTTTTTCAAAATGACGTTTAAGTAGGTTGGGATGATTCAAAATATAAACTTTTTTCTTGGAAGGGGGGGAAACCGAGGAAAAATCGAAAAATTTTATAAAATATAATTAATAAAAATTTCAATTTGTAACAATTTTGTTTTCGATTAGATTCATTAACGCGTCCATCTACTTCTAAATTTTTCGTAACTTTTGAGCGAAATGTCTTTTTCTGGAAATTATTCATAAATGCCTATATATCTACCCCCTACTCCTAGCAAGTTTCAAAAAATAAAACCGAGACGGGATTGTCCAACAACTGCGTTGTTAGCTTTATTTGGTTCAAAAATTCTAGGGAAATTTGTTTGGCCAATTACATTGCAGTATTTATTTACGTTTATATCAATTTCTGGGAAATTTTTTAATATTGCAAATTTTCCAATTGTTTTCAAGTTTCTTAAATTTTAATTCGATATACGCTAAATGTTTATTCAATTATATTGGAATAGCAGAAAATTTCAGAAAAACAAATACGTAGTTAGAAAAATCTCAATATTAAATATTTATACATTTTTAACAAAACATTTTCTAGATGAGTAAATACATACATACGGTAAAATTATGCAAAATATTTCCATTTTCGGAATAAATGTAATTTAAATAAGCGTATTTAAATCAAAAGGCAAAAATTTCTAAGAAAATACCTTGTTACAGAAAAGCATACATATATTTCGAGTGAAAATATAATAAAGACAATATAAATTAAAGTAAATGTTTCTATAGCAACGGCCATACCAAGTTAAAATATTTCTAAATAATTCTAAACGAGAATACGTACCAGTATTGAAATAGAAACATAATGATTTTGATAATGATTTTTAGGGTTGGGTACCTTAAAAGAAGAAACAGAATCAATATAAAACGCACACAAGTCAGTCAGAGAAGTTCTTCTGGCAAATTATGTAACGTAGGAATTTGAAATTTACCACAATGTTAGATCTTGATGACACGATCAATAAACAAATATTTTTGATTGAAATAAGAGTAGATCAGCTTGGCCCAAAAAAAGCTTTAGTTAATAATATATACTTTCAGTCTGTCACACAAGAGCGTCCGCTGGACTGTCTCAAGAGAAAACTATTACATGGAGAGAAAATTCATGGAAAAATTAGTGTACTCAGCACTACAATCGACGTGTAAAAGGCGAACATATTTAATTTTGTACGGTAAAAATATAAAAATTATAATTAATCATAGAAAATTTAAAGGATAGAATGTTCTTTCCGTAATATTAGCTCCGTAAAATTTGTAAAACAGCACAGTAAAAAGTTCTATTCCCGACAAAAAAATATTTTTTAATTGTTTTTCTTACAAAAATTACCATGCTGTCTTATAATATTTTAAATGGTATCTGCTAATAGTAGAAAGAAAGAAAGAGAAGGTATCAACGCTGTCACATAGCGAGGCAGGTTGCAGAAGGTATCAACACAATCATACATGAAGGTCACAGAGCCAGGCTGGTGTGGCAAGTAATATAGCCAGGCTGGTCACTGCTGGTGTCGTGTTGTGTGCAAACAGTATTCATTAGAATGTCTTACAGGACAGTCACGGTTTAATTCATCATTTTGTTACGTCACTATATTCAGTAGGGGAGACAGGGGCTAGTATTAACGGTGGTAAGTATTAACAGGCCATTTCCCGCCAAACTACGGACGAAAAAATTAAGTACGTCCGGTTGCTGTCATCAGTAGATGACCACGGACACGTTGTGACCAATCAGTCTTCGGCCGGTTGCCGCAAAACAAAGTTGTGAGTAAGGCGTAGATTTTATTAGGTAAAAGAACATTTTTAAATCGACGGTTTTTTGATTTGAAGCATGATTGTATACCTAGAAGAGACTAAATTTATTTCAAACGGTAGCATATTCCATCTGGTATTGTATTTTGTTTAAATTTTACCGCATTAGCAACGTATTCTTTTTAAAAATTTAAATTTGTAAAAAATTTACCGTCGGGGCAAGTATTAACAAAATGCATGGGGTAAGTATTAACATGTTCACATTTACCTCGTTTAAATTTTATGCAACAAAGATTATGTTTTTAACTTCCCTATAAGGAGGTTATTGTATTCATCCCAGTTTCAAAACCCAAATATCGTCATTTTCATGCTTCGAGGTTACCAACATTTTTTTCGTGACATTGCCAAATATGTTTGCATGTATGTGTGTGTACATATGTGAGTGTTAAGTTTAAATGGTTTTAATTTTTATATCTTTTCTGCAGTGAAGCAGTGGAAGAGTTTTTGCTTGATCTGAGTTATCATATATTTCAAGAATTATAATAATGTTAAATAAGACGAAGACTAATTTTTTAATAAGTAAATGTTTTTATAGAAGATATTAAACGATTGTGGTGGTCTATCGAAGACTGAAAATTTACCAATTTTTGTTTCGTTATCAAGGTCAAAGTGACGTAATTTGTTACTTAATCAGGACTGACTAACCATTGCCTCAGAAAAAAATTAAAATAATGATTAACTTTAACTAATTAAGTAAAGATAAATCTAAAATAAGGATTTTCTATGTCAAATTAATTCCTTTCTAATAATAAACACGTTAAATATGATACTTTGTTTTATTTCCTATAAGTACATATCTACAAAATATCATAATCATATTAAAACTCTAATGTTAATACTTACCCCAACGTTGTTAAAACTTGCCCCAAAAGTGGGGTAAGTATTAACAAACACATTTTTTAAGAAAATGGGTTTTTCCATAGAAAGTACAAGGGATATGTAAGTTTTTTTTATCAAAAATTATAGACAGATAGTTGATGCTTCATAACGTTTACAAAAAAAATCGCTAACTAGTTTCATTTCCGTTTAATATGTAAAAAAAGTAAAATCTATTAGTACATGCCCCTGTCTCCCCTATTAGAATATATTGTTGCCAATCATTTTGTATGCATCATAAAGAATCAAAGGTCGGAAAAGATCGATTGTTCCTCAGTGCGTACAGCCCAAGTAATTACATGATCGTAAAATATTTTTCACTTTGGTCGTCGATCGCGCACGCATTATAAGAGAGCATGGTAATTTTTCTGAAATTTTATCTACAAAAATTATATGATTTTTCTCTCCGTGTAGGAAGCTCCACTACTGTACCATTCGTTGAAGAGTAGGATTCACTATTACGCTTTGTGCTTGAGACGCCAGTAGGTATTACTTTGTATTGCGATAAGAACATAACATTTCCAAAATGAGTGCGTCATATGCAAAATGTTTTGAGGCAATGTTCTGGTGTATTCACAGTAAAGAACTTAAAATGACTTATAAAGCTGCTGCTAGGTATATACACAAGTCAGAAGATTTCGTATGGAAGTGGGTGTTGCGATATAATGGTTAGAAAAGCGTCAACAATATTCCCGAGTTAGAAAAAACGTGAGGGTCTTTTGAACAAAACCATTTTCAAATTAATTCAACGAAAACCTTTTTCAGCACCGCGACAAGGACAAAAGCTATTGACTAAAAAGGAAGTTAATATTAGCATAATGACTCTGAATAGGCGACTAAACGAAGCAAATATTTCTTGGCGTAATACGATGCTTAAATATTTCCTCAAATCGAAACATGTCAAAAAGTGGCGCTTGTGGGTTATGCAAAATTTGAACCGTGATTGTAGTAATGTAATTTTTACTGACGAAGCGTGTTTTTAAACATATGGATTTCTGCCAAATATACTTGGTCTTTTAATAAAACAGGTGTATCGTCATATCCGAGCACTCTGGCGGTCGTTACCGCAACAAATGCGAAAAATCTTATAAAAAGTATGTCAAAATGGTGTCCACAAATTCTAGGCAATAATGAAGTTTGGACAACTTACTAAGTAAATATGTAGTAGTGCTTTTAGTGTACTTTAAATCGATTTATTCACTTCTGAGAAATAATAACTTTTCTTTTAAATATGGAGACGACGCTCTTGTGTGACAGACTGTATATCCTGTAAAGTGTCCTTTGAAATACTTACCTCTACTTATTTATTGGTTCAGTGATCTTAAATATATGGAACTCAAAATTTGCTAAAAATGACTGTTGCTCCTTGATGACTGTTGCTTCTAGATGAGTAAATACATACATACGGTAAAATTATGCAAAATATTTCCATTTTCGGAATAAATGTAATTTAAATAAGCGTATTTAAATCAAAAGGCAAAAATTTCTAAGAAAATACCTTGTTACAGAAAAGCATACATATATTTCGAGTGAAAATATAATAAAGACAATATAAATTAAAGTAAATGTTTCTATAGCAACGGCCATACCAAGTTAAAATATTTCTAAATAATTCTAAACGAGAATACGTACCAGTATTGAAATAGAAACATAATGATTTTGATAATGATTTTTAGGGTTGGGTACCTTAAAAGAAGAAACAGAATCAATATAAAACGCACACAAGTCAGTCAGAGAAGTTCTTCTGGCAAATTATGTAACGTAGGAATTTGAAATTTACCACAATGTTAGATCTTGATGACACGATCAATAAACAAATATTTTTGATTGAAATAAGAGTAGATCAGCTTGGCCCAAAAAAAGCTTTAGTTAATAATATATACTTTCAGTCTGTCACACAAGAGCGTCCGCTGGACTGTCTCAAGAGAAAACTATTACATGGAGAGAAAATTCATGGAAAAATTAGTGTACTCAGCACTACAATCGACGTGTAAAAGGCGAACATATTTAATTTTGTACGGTAAAAATATAAAAATTATAATTAATCATAGAAAATTTAAAGGATAGAATGTTCTTTCCGTAATATTAGCTCCGTAAAATTTGTAAAACAGCACAGTAAAAAGTTCTATTCCCGACAAAAAAATATTTTTTAATTGTTTTTCTTACAAAAATTACCATGCTGTCTTATAATATTTTAAATGGTATCTGTAGTATTTAAGAACTTAAAATGACTTATAAAGCTGCTGCTAGGTATATACACAAGTCAGAAGATTTCGTATGGAAGTGGGTGTTGCGATATAATGGTTAGAAAAGCGTCAACAATATTCCCGAGTTAGAAAAAACGTGAGGGTCTTTTGAACAAAACCATTTTCAAATTAATTCAACGAAAACCTTTTTCAGCACCGCGACAAGGACAAAAGCTATTGACTAAAAAGGAAGTTAATATTAGCATAATGACTCTGAATAGGCGACTAAACGAAGCAAATATTTCTTGGCGTAATACGATGCTTAAATATTTCCTCAAATCGAAACATGTCAAAAAGTGGCGCTTGTGGGTTATGCAAAATTTGAACCGTGATTGTAGTAATGTAATTTTTACTGACGAAGCGTGTTTTTAAACATATGGATTTCTGCCAAATATACTTGGTCTTTTAATAAAACAGGTGTATCGTCATATCCGAGCACTCTGGCGGTCGTTACCGCAACAAATGCGAAAAATCTTATAAAAAGTATGTCAAAATGGTGTCCACAAATTCTAGGCAATAATGAAGTTTGGACAACTTACTAAGTAAATATGTAGTAGTGCTTTTAGTGTACTTTAAATCGATTTATTCACTTCTGAGAAATAATAACTTTTCTTTTAAATATGGAGACGACGCTCTTGTGTGACAGACTGTATATCCTGTAAAGTGTCCTTTGAAATACTTACCTCTACTTATTTATTGGTTCAGTGATCTTAAATATATGGAACTCAAAATTTGCTAAAAATGACTGTTGCTCCTTGATCTCTGAGATTTCTAAAGGTAAAATTTTGACTTTTACAGGGTTAGTAGAAATTGATTCATAGATTACTGAAAAATAATGGGCTTTTTCGACTGTGTAGCACTTGCTGAAACTTTCTTTTTAAATAATGGAATAAACTAATTTTCAACCTGTCTTAATACTGTGTATTCTTGAAAATAGTTTATTCTAAATTTTAGTGAAATTTGGCATATGGAATTTCAGGTTCTTTATCGTGGGTTTTTGGAACTGTTTAGAGTTTCTTTTCTAGCGGATTTTTAAAATTTTTAAATTTTTTTTCTATCATAATAACCCTAGAATATTTTGATAATTTTTCTGAAACTTTAACAGCAATTAATGTACCTATATTTTGTAAATTTTCTTTACATTTTATAAAAGTAAAGACAAATCTTAAAATTCTACATTTATTTTTTTAAATTCATTGTACACTTTATACGTTAAAAGTAATGCGTATCTCCCTAAATGACCCTATATATAATTTCTAGTCTACATAAAAAAGACTATTCTTATTAAGATATTTACATTTCCTTGAGAAAATTCACAGTATTTAACATATTTATTTAGAAAGAAAACATGCAAAAACCTAGGAAATAATCTTGGAAAATGTTTTACATTCGACAGTTATTATTTTAAATAATTACGTACATAAAAAAGAAAGGTGCAATTTTTTTCCCCAACAAATATAGTGTTGAACTTTAGTGTTATACATTTTTCCTATTATTTTAATGAAATGACAGACAAGTGACAGAATATATGTACAATGCGCCATATATTTATTCAATTCATCGGTAAAAAATGCCGTGCGACATGCTACGTACGCGTTGCCTTTGTCAAGTTCCTCAAAGTACATGAATGGTCAATAATATGCCGACATTTGACTGTATTAAACAATTCGGAAAGCCATGCGGTGGGAACGCCGGGAATAGTTAAATACATACAAGTTTCCTTAATGATATTTTGTGGAAGTACAAAAAAAGTAAAGATGGCATTAGCTGTTTGCTATATTTTGTTGTAAAGAGGAGCCCTTTCGTGAACCTGAAAATTAATATCATACACCGTTTTTTTTTTTTTTTTTTTTTTTTTTTTTTTTTTTAATAAGAACTAATGTCTAAGAACTAAAAAACTAAAAAATAAAAAATAAAAAAAATTCGTTAAATGACAATTGTTTAAGGTAATAAGGTCTGGTAACTCGCACTGTTTTTCATGTCTATTTGTAAGGGAATTTTTTTTTTTTTTTTTTTGAGAAAGAACAAATGAAAAGTTTTGAATTTTTAATATGATTTTATTTACATCTTAACGTAACAAGAAATATTTTTTTTGAATAAGTTAAATTTTGTTTTATTGTCATTATTATCACTTGAAGTTAGAGCCACAAAAAATAAGCACGTGGATATCCCCGGTGATTTTGACTCTTGGGGACATCTGAAATCAAAAATTCTTAATTAGTCTTAATCTATAGATATGTCATTCTGGTCCGAACTAGAATTTTGAAACTTTATTAAGAAATAACAAAATGGCGGACTTCGAAAAGAAGTCATTCTTTTGTCGCACAAAAAGGGTTGTAAAATGGAAAGTTAGGGGTGAAAAAAATTAATTCCAGTTGCGACGAGGACTACAAGTGTGTCGAATAACCAGTTTAAGCTTCACAGCAGTCGGTTGAATAGAAAAAAAGTTATAATCTGGGCCGACCGTAAGACGCTGTTTTGAGGAAAACTAGTTTAAGGTTTCAGTAACAAATTTTCATAAATAAATTCTTATAAATGATAAACAAATACTTTAGTTTGCAAAATACCACTTTTGTTTTTGAAACTGTGACAATATTGTTTCGAACCGTTAGTTCATTTTCAAACAGAATGTTTTTTAACAAAATTGTCTGTTTTTGAAAACTAACTAACGGTTCGATACAATATTGCCACAGTTTCAAAAATAAAAGTGGTATTTTGCAAAGAAAAGTATTTGTTTATTATTTACAAATTTGGAATACCATAAAGTAATGCTGAAATCTATTAATCATCGATGTCCAACTGCTTGCAGCTGCCGTTGCCGACCTTCAGCGCGCACCTATGAGGCGCTCTCGAAAATTTGTTGCAACTCGGTTCCTATTTCGAATTTCGGTCTAAAATTTTCACAGTATATTGCCAATATATTGTTCTTTGGAACTAAGCAAAAAAAATTTTCGATTTTTTCAATCCAAGTTACCAGACTACTACCTTAAAAATAGTACCTATATTGTTCACCAAAGATCCTAAGTGTTTTTTTTTCAATCCAAGCATTTTTATCAAGCATTTAATTCATTAGAATTTAAGAATGTATATTTCATTTTTTTAATGAAAATGATGTTTGTTATTAATTTAGGTATATTTTAAAAGTACTGTATAAAATTTTAGGTTGGAATTCCGCATTATGCTTGCTATAGCAACATGCGGCATCTATCACAACAAAAAGGAGAGATGCCGCTTTTAAAGTTGGTATAGACGTCGCATCATATTACATGTTAAAAACATAGAATTATATACCTTAATTATGCATTTATTTTTTTTGGACAGTAAATTATGCCACGTAAATATAAAAGATCCATTAACGGATGAGGAAGAGCCCTCATTTTAGTGAAGATAACGAAAATAATGATGATTGCCTGTGTATTGAATGTTTTGAAAAGTACTTAGAAACAAAAAAGAAGTTGACTGTTTAAGATGTATAAAGTGCCAAAAATGGTTACATATGGCATGCATCATGCATGGAGATGTGTATAATATACAAAGTTTTTAATATGATCTATGCGGCGTCTCACCTTTTTTGATGCATGCCCTAGGTGTGGGAGAGTGCCGCTTTGCAGGCTCTACAAAAATATTAATTATGAATCCTTTATGACTCAAAATTTAAAATTATTTATAAATAATTTCAAAGAACAATGTTTACATTTATTGTGTACCAAATTTCAAATCAATTAAATGCATACTTTAAGAATTATCAAGTGTTTTCAAAATGTGCGGCATCTCTCCCGCATTCACCCTAAAAGAAAGAAAATGAATAAATAGAAATAAAATTTACTGAAAATGCTATAGTAGGAGTCTATAAGTTACTATTTCCACAGAAAAATCTACTTATAATTGACGGTACCGATTGGATTATCTACTAGGTAGGTAAGTAATTTTTTCTAATTTGTAATTTTTTGTAACTATAGCAATCAAAAAACTGTCTGATCGATGTTGCTTACATGTAAACACAAGCTTACGATTTAAGTGTTTGGAAAACAACATTCTTTTAACCCTTTTTTCAGTTTTAATTTTTGTTTCAAAATAATAAAAAAAATAATAGTTTTCAGTTTTCCAAGGTTTAAACAATAGAGGTTTAAACATCTATATCCCGAAAAACATGCGCTGCCAGTTCTGAAGAAAACTTCAGACAGCTGATACACTGAGAAAAAAATACGGTAATTTTTCCGGAAATTTCTAGTAAAAAGTTACGGAGCTCTCTGGTAATGCGGGCATGAGTGACAGGCATAGGAGAAAGTACGATGAGTATAGTAAAAATTACACTGTGACTCCGTAAAAATTTCGGCGCTGTACAGGAAAAATTCTACTCTCTTACCGTATTATTTATAAGGTTTTTTTTTATTTATTAAGTAATAAATAATTGAATTAAAATAGTTTAGAAAGATATTGATAGAAGGGCAAGGATTAAAATCAAATTATTAATATTGAAAAAATGTTCTATGGTTTTTTATTATTTGTAGAAAAACATGTTTCAATAAACATCAATACATATAAAAATCTTAAATGTTATATCTGAATTATTAGTTCTTTATCAATAATAAAATAATGCGATTTTCATGAAACACAAATAACAATTCTTTGTTTTAAATGTAAAGTCCATTAAATAGTTTATTATAACAAAAAAAAAAAAAAAAAAAAAAAAAAAAAAAATGATAACACTCATGGTACACACCACATACAAGGCCCACACAACAATAAGTTAGTTGTCTGCTTGCAATAGAAGCCGTATTCAAAATGACCTTCGTTTGGTGCGGACAGTTACGCGTGCCAGAGCAGTTAGGTATGTTCTTGCCCTTGGTGAGCGTTACGTTAGTGCTATGCTTGTGTGAGAGAGATGCTGAAAGACAGGTTTCAATTTAACAAAAATTAAGTAAATTTTCCTGGTATCCACTTGAAATTTTACTAGCCCATCGAATTTTACGGAGCAGTTTAGGAAAAATTCTTAAGCTGTGCAGGAAAAATTTTCAAATGAATCGTAAGAAATAATGTTTAAAAGGCATTTTTTATATTTTTGCTAGATAATTTCCTACCGACTGGTCACTTGAGCCTGGTTTACGGGAGGCAGCTCCGTAATTTTCACTGTAATTTTTTCTCAGTGTAGTAATAAAAAATATTTTTGCAGATCCATAGATCTATAAAAATTTTTATCTAAAAAAACTGATTTTATCGACAGGATGAGGTAAGGCGAGGATATATACAATATCACATGCACAATCGGTATACAGATAATATATACACAATACGAGTGTATTAGGAAAGGATAGATTTTGATTGAGACATAAGGGACCGGTTTTTCTTTTTGATCGAAAACGTATTGTTCAAAGGACTAGAATACTGTATACCTGCAATTTATCAATCTATCTAAAGATTATCGATAAACAACCATCTGAACGCTATGACAAAACATCACATGGCGGACTACACTTCTATGGCCGATAATGTACCCACATATCATGGCTGGAAAAAGCTGTTACATTGTACCTTCTATTGTCGACTTGAAAAATTATTTATAAAAATGTGATGAAGCGCACACAAATAGGTACTATATTCGAAATAAAAAAAATACGTGAATACCTACGTCATTAAAAAACTTGCTCCTTTTTTTTCTTCTTTCCTATTCATTGTGTTATTATTATATATTCTTTTCTTCACTCTAGCTAGCAGATTTTTTTTTTGCACAAAAAAGAAACAAACAAGCAAGAATCGCCCGTTCGTTGCTACTGATAGATTGAGGATAGATATGTGTATATGTATGTCTTTGTTTATTGTGTGTATTGTGTATTTTGTGTATTCGTTTTTTTTTTTCTGTATACAATAATGCACAAAACAAAAAATGTATATCATTCAGTCTTGTTTAGTGTTCCGTACCATAGCTGGCAAAACGGAATCACTTTAGCGTTCGTTCATTTGCCACAGCCCCCCAAATTGCCCCCCAGCGCCCACTGGTGATATATGTATTTTATGAAAGCCCCCTCCTAGTAAGTCACAAATATACCCATCTTAGGTACGGAGAACCGGGTCTTCAAAAGTTCTGACGTGCAGTAGGTTTTGCATACTCCACGTGGCCATTTCTTAAGGAAATGATGTGTGTTGTCCTGCAGCGGGCATTAGAGTCCACTTCGGGAGGGTGCACTTCAGACTACCTTATTTAGGCAATCTACCAAGGGTTCTGCCAGAAATCGCCACCAGTAGGACTCCCAAACTTCTCTTCGGATACTCCCAATGTACAGGATTGTAGCCGCTCGGTACGTCTTCTGTTATAGGCCACGTGAAAAAACGAGGCTAGGCCACTTGACAGGAAAGTGGTTGTACACAGTGATAGGCCGGCCCACGATATGTCTCATGACCCATTTGTACTTATTCAGAGTATCCCGTTTGGCTATGGTCGTGTGAAGACTTTTTGTACATTTGACGCCCTATAACTTTTGAAGGCCAGGTTCTCCATGAACTTGCTCATTGACAAAGTTGACCTACTTGACCATGGTTATCGATCGGCACCGGTCTCAACCTTGGGCGCTAGGGGGCAGCTCCCCATAAAGTTTTTCTCATTGTCCTTGGGTAGCCCAGTTATAGATGTAAAGTTGAATTTCTGTTCTGAGGGTTAATTTCAGGTAGCGATCTGGAAAGTGTGACAAATATTTTGCCCCAGGTACATCGTATAGGATATTAATGAAAAGTTTACCGAAATACAAATTCAAGAACATCTATAATTTTTTGGAGGAGGATGAGTGCGTAAAAATTGCTGTTTCCGATCTTTATCGCTAGAAGCATCGCTCAAAAAGATCTGATTGAATGAAAATAATTAGGAATGAATTTTCTTACAAAAATACAAAAGAAAGTTCGATAAGCAATTTTGCTTTGCAATATGTTTTCACCAGTGGCGGATTTACCTTAAGTGCCGCTCTAGGCTCAATGAAAAATGCCGCATTTTTGCCGCCCTTTTTTCGCAAATTTGCCGCCTCTAAAAATCTGCCGCCCTTCTTAAAAACATTAGTGACGAGCAAAAACAAAAAAAATTCAATTCTACATTTTTCCGTTCTTTTTGCTCAAATTTGCCGCCCCTAAAATCTGCCGCCCTAGGCTCCAGCCTACTCAGCCTGCTGGTAAATCCGCCATTGGATTTCACTCAGTATATTAGCATTATGTTAAACCAGTATTTTGGTAATTTTTTTTAGAAAATCCAAAGATCCAATAGACCCAAAATATGCTAAGAAATTGACAATGTTACTTAAATAATTTTCTGACTTGAATTATTGTAGCTATTTTTATAATAAATAGTTTAGCCTCTATTGTGTAAATATAATGGAGCAGGTGGAGCTGCCGCTCTAGGACACATGACAAAAAGGGGTGCAACAGCAAAAACTATACCTAAACGCAAGAAAAAAAAATTAATTTATCTGCAAAGAAGAGAATTCAGAAACTGTTCGTTAAGGGTGTTTAGGTCAAGATTGCAATTACGTCCCTGAGTACGGTTAATAATTGAGTCGATGAGTTTCAAAACCATCTAATTAACACAACTAAAAATGTTCAGGAAACACAAAAAAACTGTTTTCTTACTTATAATAATTTTGATGTGGTTTTTACCATTAAATTTTTAGGAGTTCAGTTCTTATAAAGAAATAATAACAACGATACCACTCATCAATAACTAGTAAATAACGATTAAAAATTATAATTAACTACTTTTGTAGCAGTTTGCTTTAATTAGATGGTTTTGAAACTGTTAATTTTGTAATTAGCTACTTTTGCAGTAGTAACACTAACAATTAGACACTTTTGCAACAGTTTATTATTCTTTCAATAAGTCTTAAATAAAACAACATTCGTATAAATCTATCAATTTACATCGTACAACGTTGTTTTTACTATAACTTATGAAAAATAAGATATTTTCTTATAATTCAGTAGAATATTTTAATAATTAAAACAATAATACATACAACAAAATACATACAATAATTAAAACTACACTACATACATAAAACAAGTTTCTTTACTGTAATTTAACAGTAAGACTCAAATCAGAACCACGATGTTTCACACAATTTTATTCTGCACACATTCGCAGCCTGTTATATTTGACAATTCTACAAGTTTCTTTGTATTTATTTTTAGTTATTCCAATAGTAAATATTATCTTATAGAGAGTAATAAAATTATCACATACAATTATTTGATTTTCTGCAGGCCCTGCAGTGTTACATATTGACTATCTAACTAGCTATTTTTGTTCCAGGTTTTTCTAATGACGCCATTTATATATAAGTAATTAGATAGTTTTGCAACTGGTTTGTGTTGCTTGCAACGCCATGTTTTTTCAGTCAAAAAATATTGCAATTAGTTACTTTTGAAACAGTTTCGTATTTTTGTCATTAAAATTAAAGGGGAAAAAGCTGACTTTGCACCGTCTAGTTGGTATTTTTTGGTGCAGTTTATCTTCCTGAATAATAAACCGTATCTAACTCAATTTTGAAAAAATCGTCAATTGGATAGTTTTGAAACGGCAGCGACTTAATTATTGAAAGAAAAACAGGCGGTGCGCGCTGGTACATTCAGTTAATTCAGTAACTATCATTGATTCTTTCTATGGTAAACATACAAACAAACTAAGATACGATCGTTTTGAAATAAAAAATTATGGTTTATTTTAGAAATAAAATTCATTCGCCAGAAAAGCGATTTTATCCACTTTCATAGGCAATTACATCAAATCCATAAAAACAGTTGAACTGTATACGGAACATTATTTGCGCACGTACAATTTGCACCTAACGACTTGTTTTTTATTATTATAAAAATGATTAAAAATTAGAATACGACGAGCCGTATGAGTGTAGAATGGATATGGAGATATGGAGTGGTACGATGCATTGTTATCTCCATAGATAGTTGTGGTGTTGTTTTTTGTTTTTTTCTGTTATCATAACCTCAACAGTCAAACAGTCAGTATAGTGAGTGGTATATATATGAATTAGAAAAAAAAAGAATGGTATACAAAAAAAAAAACAAATCCGTATTCATTAATGTGTGTGACATGAATATTGTGCAAACATTAAAACTTATAATAGAAACAGAAGATAGTAACGATTTAAAGCGCAGACTGTACAAGTAATCTGAGTGAGTACAATCGCAGACCAAAGTAATAAAGCATTGTACCATGAATGAATGATAAATGTGGAATTATGTTTCACGTGATCTAATAGACGCTAGCTAACATCCAGTCTAATGATTGACAAGATCAGTCTTGATCAGAGTTGTGCCATGTGATGTAAAAAACCAGTTTTTTAACCCTTAACGAGCAGTTTCTGAATTCTCTTTGCAGATAAATTAATTTTTTTCTTCTTGCGTTTAGGTATAGTTTTTGCTGTTGCACCCGTTTTTGTCATGTGTCCTATAGAGCGGCAGCTCCACCTGCAGAGTTGTGCCATGTGATGTAAAAAACCAGTTTTTTACATTTTTATGTAAAAAATTGTAATGTACGTAAAAAACTGTAAAAAACCGTAAAAAATTACAGAAAATTGTAAAAAATGTAAAATACTTAAATCATTTGTCATTTTACTGACAAACAATTTATTTTGACGGTTTATATAACAATTTATTTTGACAATTACTTGTCAAAAAGTTCACATGAAAAAACGTGTAAAGAAAATGTCGACACAAAAATGATTTTCTGCTGGTGGAAGGCTATCCACAACTAACTACAAAGCTTTAAATTTCCAAATTAACAAACTGAGTTTTGACAGATCAAAAAAACTACTACATATTTATTTCTCTTTAAAGTATAATAACAATAAAATCACTGATAATGATGATGAAGGTGATTGATACCTTTAATAAAATTTAACTGAATAAATAAAAATCTTTTTAATATTGAATTCTTAAATAAACTATTCTATCAAAACTAACCTTTCTTTTTCCTGTTTGTCCCCATTTATATTTTTAATTTTCAAATTGCTTAATTATTAAGTTTTACTTTGCAAATATAGCAAATACTTCAATAGCAAATATGGAATACCATCAGTAACGCTTACATATCTATTAAATTTAAAAAATTTAGTTTTTTACATTTTTTGCATTTTTTACAGTTTTTTTTATCAAAACAAGTAGGTATGTGTAAATTACGAAGGTTTTTACATGTAAAAAACTGTGTAATTTACCCGAAGTAAATTACACGCACAACTCTGGTCTTGATTTTGCATTTTTTACAAGACCAACACCAAAGTCAATACTTAACATAATTTTTTAAGATAAATACGACAGACATCCAGAGTTTTACCCAGGTAAAACGTAACCGATGTCTTTTTTCGTTCTCTCTGTTAAAGGAATTTGCTACCCGTAAATAGCACAAAATTTTTTCCAAAAAACAATTTTTTCTCTTAATTTATACTTTATTTAGTTCTAAGTAAGAAAATATAACTAAAATATAACTGAATAGCATACCTATATAGCATATCCACTAGAAAATATAATTGCATACCTTATCCACCTCATCTTACAGTGCATCTCAACTTTGATTACGATTATCAGAAAATTTACTTTTTGTATGTTTTCAGCAATGAAATTAGATATTACAAAAAAAACCGTTGTTGAAGATAGAAGAATGCAATTTTTTGTATAATATTAACAGTTATATAAGCTAATTTTTCTTGTATTTTGAATAATATTACACTATTGCTTTTCTGGTAAAAAATACTTTTGACAACATTGCTTCAATTTTTTTTTTTTATTAATTCTAAAATGTGAAACGGGCATAGCCGGGTAAGATTGGGAAAACGGTCCTTGACGCAAAATTGATTGTTTTTATAGAAAATAATACTTCCTAGCCCCAGGTACATCTCTGCCAAATTTCAACTCTCCGAGGCTAATAGTTTATGAATACACAAAGAGACAAAAATTTAAAAAAAAATTACTGAGCGGATTTATTTGAGTTTAATATATATTGTGTACCCAGCTTAGGCAAAGTAATAAAAAAGAATTAACGTTATATCCCTTAATCTCTCACAAGATCTACATTTTAATATATTGAAAAAGGATAGTAGAAATCATAATATCTTTTATATGTGAGAAAACTATATTTCTAATATGAGTTACTTGCTTTATAAATAAATTTGACTATAATTATTTTTATTATTGTTAAGTTTATGGTTAAATAACTGCCAAAAATTCATAGGAAAATCTGGAAATAAAAAAAAATTGTTTCACAGATAGTGCATCCCCTTAACAATTTGGGAAATAGTGAAGTCAGTCATTCATTTTTTAAAAATACATTTTCCCTTGGGAATGAGATGTTTTTCCGTAGTAATTTTTCTTTGATATCTTCTTGATTATCATTACGCATACAATAGTATGGTTACGGAACCAGTACTAAGCCCAAGTGAATGAAGAAAAATTGTAGATATGTAAGAAACTCTAAAAGACTCGTAAAAGATTTATCAAACATTGTTCTTAAAATTTTTGGAAAATCTCCAGTGTGATTTACTTGTTAATAATTTAGAAAAACTTTTTAAGTAAAAAAAAAAAAAAAAAAATAAGTATAAAAAATATTTTAAAATCAAACTTTTATTTAAAGGTAAACTAAAAAGTTTGAAATAAGTTTTGAGTGAAAGTTGAAGCAATATGCAACATAATTTATAAAAGCCTTAGAGTTACCAAATTTAGTTAAACGCCTCACAGAAGCGACTCTTTCCTAATTCTTTTCCATTTTGTACTGGCCAGAACTACTCTTGTGATACGATCTATAAAATCATCACTGACTTTGAAAATGTAGTTATGAAAAAAATACGTTCTTAAAGATTAAAGACTGGTTTACACATTGATGTAATGTCTATGTACCAATCTATGCTAAATTAGGTACAGATTACAAGATTATAATTATAATGATTTTTCTTCATTAGACCATCATTTAAATCAGTTTAAAAAAAGTGGAAAATTAATTTTTAATGGTGGTTTAGGCTTTTTTGTCAAAATAAAAGAAATTTCCAAGTATATTTCACCCAATAAGAATTATCTAAATTAAATTTTGGTTAAAAAGAAAGAATTTTTAATGTAGTATACGTACATTTTAATCAATTAATTTTTTTTGTAAATTAACTTCCAGTGGCGGCTCGTGAGCTTTAAGACTGGGTATGCGCTTTCAAAAAGGTAAATCACACTTAATGTGTAAAGAGGTACTAAAATAGCAGGCGGGTCACGTGTCCCGGGCGGCAGGTTTTGAGGGGCGCCAAAATTAGGTATGTGAGGTTTTTTTCTTCTTTTGCTCGTCACTTGCTTTTTGGGAGGAAAAAAGGAAATACTTTTTCTACAGAGGCGCCATTTTTTGACCTTGCCCCGGGCGCCACTTAGGCTAAGTCCGGGCCTGAATAACATACAAGAGAAAAGCTTTTTTGGTATCAAACAACCACCTAATTTTAGAATATTTATCAAAAGAAGTTTGGAAAATGATGTGCAAACGCTTTTTTGTAACAAACTGAGTTGTAGAAAATATAAGATTCAGGAAAAATATAAAAATATGGAATAACTTTTCTTTTACAGTCAAAGTAAAACACCAGCAATATTTTTATGAGGCTAAATAAACACGATTTAAATTACCTTCAATAGTCTAAAGAAAAATTATTTTCGTCAATATTCCTTAAAAAAAGTTGTGTTAATTACTTTATGTTGTGTTAATAACGCAACCGTTGTTTTTTAGTCATTTAAAAAAAAGACAGTAGGTAATAAAATCTTAATAATCAAATCACAGTTGACAGCAACGATAAATTTATAAGTATAGGAAGCATGCTAAAAAATTTAAAAGCTGAGGTGATTAGAGCACAAGTTAAGATTTGGTTAGTTCGGCTGTTATCGAATATACGATAAGCGCCGAGCCTGGTGCCTACGATGGAAAAGAACTATACGGTATTATAAGCCACTAATACAGCTGCACATATACATATACATATGTAGATTCAGTATAGCCATTACATCGACTGTTATCGAATATACGATATGCGCCGATCCTGGTGCCTACCATGCCAAAGGACTACCAGTATTATAAACCACTAATACAACTGCACAGATACATAATATACATATGCAGATTCAGTACACACGGATATGCTCAGATGATGATCGCATAGCTGAGTAGGTACATATGCGTATGTACGTCCTATACACAGCTACATAGACTGGCTACAGGGTCTATTGTTGATCGTGTCTATATGTAACACGTACTGTGGACCATATTTATGCATTTTAGGTATATCATAATTAGGTATGTATAATTGGTATAATATATGCATTCTAATGTGCAATATATATGCAATAATGTAAGGTAAATCTTATGGAAATTGTATATTTAAATTATTTTGTAAACAATGTTATTTTCGTTATAAATTTATTTCAGTTTTTAAGAAACAGCTAGGGTAAGCGGCGCCTACCCCGCATACCTGGAATAACCGCCACTGTTAACTTCATAAAAAAAAAATCCAAATGAACCATTAAAAAGACTGAGATTTTCTTTGAAAAAAAATAATTATATTCGGTGTGTTAAAAGAAAAATTAATTGAAATTTATAATATAAAAAAGTATTTTACATTTTTAAAATGTTAAAAAATACACATTCATACATACATATAAAAGAAGAAATATACCGAACATCTCTTTTCTTCCTGTTTCTGTCTTTGTTTTTCTTTTTTTTTCTTCATTTTAAACACACACAAAAATGAAAAATGTAATAAAACAAAATTAGCAACCATTTTAACTTGGTCTTCGCTTGCTTGATTCCATTCTGTATCCACCATTATCCAGAACCGTAATTTTCAACGTAGTAACACATCTAGCAACATGTACGATATAGGCTGTACCGTTTACCTGGATTTAAAAATAGTATATTGGGCAATAAGTGCGGCAAATTATCGATTGCCCACGAAAGCGAAGTTGAGTGGGGCAATCGCTCGACTTATTCGCTTGAGTGGGGCAATCGACAATCCCGCACGTGTTGCACATACTATTTTTTATTACGAATTTCACATACTTTTTTCTATTATTATCACTATTTTTGACATTTTTATTACTTTTTAAAATAATATTTTTAAGTGTTCGCCTTTTTTTTCTGAATTAATTATCGTTTAAATTACTTTGTTGGTGGTTTCTATAGAAATAATTATGAAATATTTATTAAATGAAAAATCAAGAGGCGGCTTTGCGTGTTTTGATTAAATTTTGCGTGTTTTATTGTCAATTTGAGTGTGGAAAGTTACTTTTCACACGCAAAAAAGTATGCGGGAAGAGAACAGTGGGCAAACAGCTATTTTGCGTACAGAACTGTGTGCGCCAAGTTAGAACTTCTCCCGCATGAGTAATAAAAAATTATTTTCGCTGATTTTGTCTTGATAAGTTTGTGACACTACGGTAATTTTAAGGTGCGGTTTCGTCATTTCCTCGGTTATTTAAATTTCTGCTTGTCTGATTACTTTTAACTCACAAAAAAAGAAGTCAATGTCCAAACTGTGAGTGTCCTTAAGACTACACGACTGAAGTTAAAACTCCTATGGCGATCTCGTAATTGATTCGGAGTAACATAAGTAGGTATATTCTATAGATAGAATTTTCAAACCGAGTTTAAGATTAAATGCCATATTGCCATCAGGTTAAAACCAGAATCCATATAGAACTTTAAAGTATGTCCCAGTTTAACAATTCGGTTGAAGTATCCATAAACATTTTTTTGACATTTTTAAGTATAATTTATTTATTATTTATTTGTTTACCCTAGAGTATTTTATGTAAAACGGTTGGCTTTGAAATAATTCAAATATAAATATTTGACATCAATTTAAATTTGATTTCAGTTGCTTCAATTTTAAAATTTATTTTGGTTTATTTTGGTTTACATAGATTGGTCGAATTTTAGTAATCTGAAAAGAATTGAAATTAATTGATAGGTAATAGTAAAGAAAGAAAAAAGTTATTTTTATCCAATTTAAAGTGAATAGGAATTGTAAGTTTAGGGCCCCATACACGGTGAGATCTGTATCGATACCTTGTATCGATACAAATAGCGATACATATATCGGAGATTTGTATCATGTTTATTTAGCACACACACGCTGAGACTGAATCGTAAAACCTCAGTACAGATAAAAAATTTTATTAATAAAGAAATGTGCGATCTACGACGACCTGTGGCACCTGTGTTATTAGCAATTGCAATACAAACATCTTTACATTTTGAATCCCGTAGACATGGGTATAATTTATACATATTTATAAAATCTTCCCAAAAATCTCTATCTGCAGACATGATTATTCAAATAAATAACAATTATTTACTTTATTAACTGTCAAAATAAAAATGAAACCATAGTTACCATGATACTTGAGACAAGCACGATACTTGCTGATACTGATACAGTGATACCGAGACAGTCACATACACGACGAGATCTGTATCATGATACTGATACCTGTAACATGTAGCGATACAGATCTCATCGTGTATGGGGCCCTTTTTAGATAGGTAGATAGAAATTTATGTATTTGCACTGAAACTTACAGTGGTTGACAACAATTAAAAGTTAACAATAACAAGTCACAGTAATAAATTTACAAATGATATAATATTATAATACGTATTAACCTATTCTCAATAGGATATTACCTAGCTTAATAAAATTAACACATAATTAATGCAAAATAATTAGTTGATCGTTTAATAACAAGAATAGAATAAATTTATTCTTAATAGGATATTGAACATATATTTACTTATTTATTTATTTATTTTCTGTTGTTCTTTTTTCCACCACCAAGCAAGAACATTTCCAATAAATTAAATAATTTAAAAAAATGTAAAACATGATTCAGTTAGTAATGATTAAAACCACTAGTTTTTTTCACCTTATAACCTGCATTACAAATTTCATTACAATTAAAGCATTACCGTTTTCATTACACTCCCACACAGAGTTACCCTTCCTATAGACGTGGCCTCAAAATAAAATTTCGGTTCTTCATTGCTATAGAAAAAGAAAATTGAACGTCAAAAATAAATTTTCTTAAATCTTCCGAATATAGTCTCTTATTTTATAAATTGATTTTATATTTTTTGCAACATTAAGGCCAAGACTGATACTATGCATAATGTAGCAACACAAACTCAAGTAAACGAAATAAGACTTTCACTAAAAATGGCTTATTACTTACAATTTATTAGAAAATTTTGAAAATTTCTTAAAAATTTTCATCGTCGTATAATTTAAAAAGATGCAAGAGCTAAAAGGGTTAGTCTTGAATAAGACCAAGACGAATTTTGAGACCAAGATTGAATTTTACAAGACGAAGATTGTATGTGTTACCAAGACCAAAATAAAATCAAAATAATTACAAATTTTGTATCCTGGAACGATTCTGACTCAAGCGCCCCGTTACAGAAAGTCAATTTTTCCCGAAAACCATAAGTGGTGACTACAAAAATAAATAAAAACAAACATCCCCAGTTTTTCCACTGTTGCGCCCATTTCTTTTCCTGTTGCGCTCTGTAGCAACTGCTTCACCTATTCCACTGTAGTTACGTCTCTCATTCGAGTTATTTAAGTCAAAAAGTTCCTGCGAAATATATCACCCTATATATTACTTCAAACACTGTGTTTTTCCCTTATTACGCACCCCCATCTTCTCTGTTTACCAAAATGTGTATGCAAAAATTTCTTAAGTGATTTCAAAAAAAAAAAAAGAAAAAAATTTAAAAATAATTACATTACAACTTTTGTTAACTTTTATTTCCCTTCATCACACCATTCTCACTAAGCCAGTACCGACGTACAACGAACGCGTCGCGGCGCCTAGTAATAAATTTTTATTTTCCCCACTATTTACACGTCATGTTCCCACCAACGTAATGGTTAATAATAATGAGGGTGATGATTTTATGTCCGTCCGTCTGTCTTGTGTGTACAGTACGTTCGTGAATAACAATAAATAATAGGCTTCCATGTTTCCTACACAAAGTTTTTTTATTTCGTAGAAAACAAACGTGGCATAAAAGAAAATTGTATGAGGGTGATAGAAGTGGGCGGGGACAGACGGGGACGTTATAAAAATGCAAAAGAAAAGTCGAACATCATCTAATTGTTTGAAATGTATATTAATTAATCTTTCGAAGTAACCGTAATGTCCAAGTTGAATCAATGTTTCCCGAACACAAATAAGTTTTATCATAACTTTCCGAGTTGTGTTTTGTTTTTGTTTATTTATGTGTGTTGGTACACGTTGGTTCGAAAATTTGTTCGCAAAAGGAAACCGCAACCGATTATCGATGAAAATCGGTTATTGATTTTCTAAATTGGTGACGAACGAGAAATTTCTAATGTTCCTTATTATAAGTTTGGTTATTGAAATATTTTGAATAATATTTAGTGTGGTTTTATAGTATATGTACGTATCAACTTTGTTTTAAGTTTGATGGTGTTATGAAAATATTGGCAATTTGACAAATTGTGTTTTTGTTGGGAAAATTAGTTTCAATTTTAACCCTAGAACGACAAACTGGGGTAGAAATCTCCCCCAGGTAAATTTTAAACTACGTTTTTAAATTAGTCAGTGACATTATCGACTGGACACCTATACTACAATTTAGTTCAAGGTTCTAACAGTAGAGTGAGGTCGGGAAACCCTGCAGTTTCTTGTCTATTGTGACGAAGTGAAAACGTGAAGCTAGTGTGGGGTTGATATGTACCTACCCCAGTTTGTAGTTTACGTCAGTGTTTTGTGTAGGAAAGTTATTTTTATTTTTTTGATAAAATAATTTTGATTCACTTATAATAACTTTATTTTGCGATAAAACATTAGATAGGTAGGTATATAATGTTCGGTGATGATTTTCATATTTTAAGTACCCATTGATACACGTTGCCTTTTTTTGGCAGATGATGACGACCTGCGAGAATCATCGAATGCTACATTTATTACAGCAATTGTAACGCCTTTGAATAAGTTTTTTTTACATTTTGTATGGAAAAAAAATGAAATATATCCTTAAAAACTAAAATTTCATGCATTTTTGTTTGATTTTTCCATATATCAATTTCCCAATTTTTTGTAATTTTCAAAATCCAAAATAAATAGACTTCTTTGGAAAAAGATCATGATGACATTTTTATGCTTGAAGTCTCTTGTGTCCTCTTTAAAATACCGTCTGAAATTTGAAAATCGGTTCATTAGAAAAATAGTTATCAATTTTTGTTTATTAAATAACAATTTGAGCGTGTTTGAACACTTTTAACTATTTAAATGGATTTTTCACCGACTAGCCTTCGATTAAATTGAATTTTATCTCCACCATTCTTTTCAGCAGGAAACACGAACAAATTCATGTCCCCCTAAGTGAAATTACCGCTGTCAGATCGATTTTACGACCAAAAATCCCGTGGGGTAAATATGCACCCCAGTTTGTAGTTTAAGAGTAGAAAAAATAAGTTTGTAGTTCTAGGGTTAAGATTGTGTCAATGGGACAAGGAGAATTAGAAACGAGCGATTCATACTTTTAATTATTTTATCTGTTCATATGTTCCGATTGTGAACATTTTCAAAAGAATTTTGTACCTGAAATTTCTCTGTTCAAATATTAGTTTGCTAGTTGAGTTCTATCAAGAAGTTTATACTACTTACTTTATTTTTACACTTTATTCTTTTTAAATTTTGACAAGTGTTTCGAACTTAGTTGCTTATTTTCAAACAATATTTGTGTGAAAATGACTAACTAAGCTCAAAATAATTGTTACAATTACATAAAAAATCTCAAACCAAATAAAATGGTATTTTAGTGGTTTTTTGAATATTTTACCTTAACTTTGTCTTTTGATTCATCCATCAAATCCAAATGCACCCTCGTACTCCTTTCGGTCGGCCGGGGCCTGTCACCAAAATATCACGAGAGCGACCATTTTTATTTCGTAGCGCAACTTAAATGCTCTAAGCATAATTTTTTTCAGTAAATGGTTGGATTATAGTAAAGAGTGGTGGGGAGGAGATCACTTTCTCACGCCATTCACTCGAGGACAGGGATTGAATGACCATGCATTTTTGTATGTACTATTCGTTTTCAGAGAGCATTTTCATATACACTCGGAAACTTTTCGTTTAAAGAGTGTATTTTGATGTTGCAATAAGTGCCATGGTGTTGTTATTTTGAAAACTGACCGTGTTAAATCATCAGAGAAAACCACAATACGGACATTTGGAACCCCTGAGATACCGTACCTCAAATTCCCTTAGATAAATCCAACCCTGAGCAGCATAGTCTATTCCTATAAATTACTTTTAATTGGTTAAATTGGTGGTTAAAGGTCACAGTATATATATTTAAAAATCTACAAAAGCGTTTAATTCAATTTAAATAGAATTATCACTAGCACTTTCTCATACGTAAAATTGTTCCAGTACTATCTCAAATATTTCATCTCCATGCGAGAGAGATAACCAATCCTGAAACGAAATAAAGAATATTAAATTAGAAATGTATGCAACAAAGCGAGTGAATACAAATAGGAAACGGGAAAAAAAGAGGCATCATTGACGTAATCAAAATAACGCAATAAGTATAAAATGAAATTTTCTTAACTTTTACTCAATCTCTAGAGAATTTTTCCTACTTTCTTGTACATACCATAACTATACCAACCGTATAGTGACCGTAAATTGGAACGAACCGGCACGAATTAAAATTTCACATCGTATGTTTTTTCAAAATTGACTTTTTACACATCCAAAAATGGAATAATATTTTATAATTTTGTGTAGTAGTTAACGTAAATTCCAAAGTTTGTAAAATACAGAAATGTCATATTTAAAGTTGTAACCACCAAAACGGTATGACTAGTGACATCTAGCGGTTGATTTTGTAACATAGGAATATAAACTTAAAAATTGTAATTTGCCCCCTGGTGAAATTTTAGTAAACCTACTGTGTATCTTAATATGATGGGCGGTGCTAATGACGTAGCGAAATCTAAGTAACCAATAAAAGAAAAGAAGCAATTTTGGTTTTAGAATGGAGATAATAGGAAAGAAAAGTACAATAGGGGTTTGAAAGAGAATAATTGGCGTTTTAGACATTAAGAGGAAAACATGCAATATTTTTTATAACTATTCCCGCTTGGGATTTTATTAATTATTAAAATAATATAACATTTAAATATCAAATTTTACAACTATTTTCAATAAAGTAAAATATTAATTCGTAATGTTAAAACAAGTATTTAATTAATAAAGTTATGAAAAGTGTAAAAACTTATCTGTAACGGTCCAAGCGGCAAACAAGTAACTTTGCCGAATAAATTTTTAAGCAAATATTAGCTCAAATTATTTCACCTTCGACCTTTGGAAGCAATTATCAGGGACATCGAAACAAGAAAATTATTTCAAATCAATAAAATATCTTCGGCGTAGCAATGCAGGTTATAAAAATCTTGAATAATTTGATATTGATAACCTGTAAAAGTTCTCTGTTGTGTATTCCAATATGTCCTTCATATGTTCCTAATCACCCGACATTCATCCCTTTATGTTTGATATAGCCTTCATATTAACACATATACTATTCTTTTTCGTCCGTATTAACTTTCAATTTCACGGCCTCGGGATTTTTTTTTTAAAAAAATTAAATCAAACGTTTTATTAGAACAAATCAAATAAAATATTCTTAAGAATAAAAAAAAAAAAAAGAAAATGATTTTTGATCAAGTTTTAGGAAATGAAAAATAACACTGTATATACTCACTCTGACGTCTAGTATTTTCAGATCAAGGTCATATACAACTTTTTTCGTCTTGTCGCAATTCACGTTTAAGTCCCGGTTCGCTCCCATTTACGGTACCATATATTTACAAAGAACACAAAAAAGGTTATCGTAGCTCTTTTATACAAAAACTAACAGATTCTCTAACAGCTACGTATAACGTACATATATTTAGTATCTAATAGAGTTTGCTCAAGGCATATCTTTATTCCTTTGTCAAATGAATTTCGTGGGATCCCATTTCTTGCGTTCACGTTTTTTCCACACCCTGCATGTGATTCCCCCACACCCCACCCCGTCTAGTATCCTCATTACGATATCTTTTATGTAGAAGTGATAAGCAAGTATAATATGAATGTATGTACCTATGTACCTATGTATTATATACTTATACTACATATAATCAATTATTTCCTCGTGATAGGTACTGTAATCGATTTTCAATAGACTCTCTCCCGTGATCAAGTGTTTTCAAAAGGGTCGTGGAGATTATTTATTCTACTTTTTCGTAGATAAAAAGTATTTAAGGTAGTGGCTTCATGGATGTTTTAATATTGTATTTTATTTTAAAGTGTTCGACAGTTTTGTTGACGAGTTAAAATACATGACAAGCAAGTAAATAATTTTTTTTCATTTTAACCTTCAGAATTTAAAATAATGGCTTTTTTGCCACATTTATAATTATTGATATGATTGATATGTAAGGTTTTTTTTCTTTTTGACATAAAAACTTCTGTAGCGACAATGAAGCAGGTGAAGCAGTCGCTCTAGAACGCATGAGCGCAAGTACAGAAAGTAATTTTTTACTCGCTACCTTAAAAAGAACGCGTCAGAAATGGTGGCTTTTTTGGCTCGTCACCCTTATTTTTTGAAGAAAATGGGAAAAAGGAAAATAACACTAACAACTTTTTTAGTCATCAGTAGAGTAAGGACATTGGTCCGCACAAACGGGATGACCAATTTTTTATAGCGGGTTTTAGCATACACTACGTGGCCAAAAGTATGGAGACACCTTGGCCCAGGGTGTGTCCACACTTTTGACACGGAACTGTACTTAATGTTGTGGTACACTGCCGTGTAAACAGTGTGGGCAAAGGTGTTCCCATACTTTTGACGAAGTAATGTATGCTAAAATCCGCTATAAAAAATCCGTCACCCCTTGAAAACGCTTTTGTGCGGACCAATGTCCTCACTCTAGTCATCAGTTATATTTCTTTGGGAGAATGGACTTTTCAGAGGGAGCGCTTGAGTCAAAATCGCTCCAGGGCGCCAAATTTGTATTCTATTCGGAATTTTGAAAATTTTTTGAAGTTTCACCTTTAGGTGAAATTGGGTGGGAAAGTTCATATTTCAAGTCATCTCCCTTTCCAACTGTGACTCCATTTTCAGAAAAAAATCAACTATCTAGAAAAAGTTTGCGACTAATTCAATTTTACTGTAAAAATTTTAAAGTTTTTCGACACTGATAAGGGGGATAAGCATTTTTAAAAACTTTCGAGTCATGTATGTGACAGAAAATAATTTTATCCTGAAAGCTGGAGATCTTTTTATCACTTTATATGCAGGTTTTATAAATTTTCATAATTAAAGTTAGGCGGAAATTTTCAAAATGTTAAAGAAGTTAATAATTTCAGAACCTTTGAAGAAAATTTAATCAAATTTTACCCCTCCTGATGTACTATACATAAAATTATCACCTTTCATGTTTTTACTCCCAGTATAGATGTGGAGATATCTCTACTGATTCATACGTCGACATACCGTTTTACATATTATTTTCCACCCAGTTTTTCATTTTTTCGGGCTTTTCGGACCCTAAAAGGACATCGGGATCAGGTAAAAACCGTCATCTATATCCAGAATGATCGGATTACCATAATTTCTATTTAAAAAAAAAATATTTCCAACTTTACTTGATTAACTACGTTCTAATTACACTGAGATTTAAATATGTAAAGTAGGTATGCACTAATTTGATTCAGCGGGTCAACTAGATAGATGTCAGTATTGTGCCATTTTTCGTCTAAAACTTGTTATACCTAGTATAGCTAATAATAACAAGATTAAAATCAAAGCATTTGAAATGCAAACATTTCGGTTGTTCGTCTGACAGAAAAAACGAGTAAAACTAATTTTTCTATTTGAAACATTAAAAATTCATTACCCGGACGACCTAATTCAAAAATTTTTTTCTGTGGTGAACAACTTATATAACATTGTACATAATACATTCAAATTGTACAGATGCGTGTGGTTAACAGTACAGTAAAGGTACATTAAAGAATATCGCGTAAATAAAAATTGGCATAAAAAAAATTAGGTGTTAATTAGGTGCTTTCGAATCATGGGTGTGCTGTAAAGAACGTGAAATTCTTTATAACAGCCCCAATCGTATCTGTTAGTTCGATAACATCCTCTGGATTTTCAGAATATAATATCAGAATGTTTTTAATTCATTTCGGTGTACCGCAAGGTAATGTTCAAGGGCCGGTTATTTATCTTATATTATATATTGCAAACAGAGCTGGCAAAACCAAAGGCGGAACTAGGTGCAAAATTAACATAGGACGCCTTGAAATAAATTTCGTAAAACAATATAACAATTTATTGCATTTTGCTACATTTACATTGTACAAATTCGTACAGGCAGGGCCAGGATGAGATCGATTAAGCAATTCTGAACAAAAAGTAGATCCAGGGAACTGTCGTTATTAGATTTATCGACCTAATATATTTTGACATATATAAAATTTTTATATACGATATTTCAGCTGAAAATACACTCCTTAAACGAAATGTACGGTTGCTCTTGTCTTTTTAACCGACTTCAAAAGAAGAGGAGGTTCTCAATTCGACTGTATTTTTTTCTTTTTTTTGGGTATGTTACTTCATAACTTCGGTATATGGAAACCGATTTGGATGGTTTTTTTTTGTTGGAAAGGATGTACTTCCAGGTGGTCCCATATAAATTTGAACAAAATCTAACCAGAGACTTCGGAGATATGCGGCAAAATTTCTTAATGACGAAGGTCTTGAACGATGATTCCCAATTTTTGTCAAACTTGGTAAATATACAGAACAAATAAAAATAATAGACACGTATTTCTTTTTATTTGCCATAAAAGCATTTAAGGGGAGGTTTCCTGGAGAGTCCTTAAAAATTAAGTATTTTTCTAGAATTTTTTTCTCAAGAACGGAAGTAAATATCAATTTCAAATTTTGTACACATATTTATTAAGTATTAAACTATACAAAAAAAATTTTCAAGGGAAAATATAAAAAATTGTCCATTTTATAGATACTGCAGTGTGACGATCCGAAAATCCAATGCCTTGTTGGCGGACATCCTAGCGCCGGTAATAAACCACCGAAATCCAAAAACAAAACGATTTATAAAGTATATATGAAGAGTACCGGCACCTCTACCTATAATATCAATAAATTGCTGAAAGAAAAAAAAATGACGGATGTTTGAACTTTTGATTACGATTTTTGTCTTATTTTTCGCTCTTTAAAGTAAATTTAAAAATAAAAAAAAATATTGAAAGTGTATCGAACTTAGATAGAGGTGCCGAAGAATTGAATTATCTTTAAAAAAAAAATTTAAAAAAAAGGATCCATCGAATAGTTTTTGAGTTATCGTGTCCGCCAGTTCCAAAAATGTAGTTCCCAGATATTATAAAATATATATAAAGAAACGTATTTTCAAAATTTTATATTTAATACTCATTATTGCGTGAACTACGTTTTCTGATTTTTTTTTTTTTTATAGAAAGCTGGATTCGGTTAATGTGCAAGAATCTTGTTTTTAAATTATTTTCAGTAAAATCACTTTGGAAACATATTCTACATATAATTAGCTACCAATCTCTGCAAAAAAAAAATCGATTTTTTTAAGGACTCTCAAGTAAACCTCCCCTTGAGGGGTGAAATCAAGTCTCAAAATCGGGGTAAAAATTAAATTTTATAAAACTACTCGGAAACTACAACATCTAGAAGAAAAGTTTAATTTGATACAAGCCTTTATTTTTAAAGGCCTTCCTACCGACTTACTCAAATCCATGGTCGAACCTATTGGAGGGGCCTTAACAATAAAACTGGCGGTAAAATTTGAAATAGGGTGAAAACGGTTTGACAAATTAAAATATTAATATCAAATATGAAAACTGTATCATAAATACTAGTTCGCGTGTTCTTAAAAGCCGTAACGCTACAACTAAAAACTTAAATCTTAATGTAAAATCTTACATGTGCAGTCTATATTTTACCTAGATAATTCTTTTAGAAATAACTATTTAAACCGTTTTTGCTCATTGTAATTATACTCTACAATCAATATTTTAACGAAAGTATTCCATAAATTTAATGAAAGTATTCCGTTAAGGGGCTTATATCGATTCCAAAAGCTCTGGTTAATATTGGAAATGGATGAAATATTTTAAAAACAGAACCGATACAAGCAACACTTAAATTGTCAGCATTGTTGTTTAAGATGTAGTTTTAGAATATATGGTTAATATTTTAAATTCAAAATCGGGAATTATCACTTCAAGATCTTTCCTTGTAAGAGGTTCAGGGTCACTCAAAAAGGAAAAATAAAGCCTTTTTAAGAAAAAAAATAAAACCGACTTCAAAATAATAATTAAGAGCACTGAAAAGTATAAAATAGTTACGTAATTAATCAAGACATAAATATAAAAATAAAATTTTCCAGTTTTTGAAGTTGGCGCCAGTTGCCTATTTGATCGTTTAGAGATAGTAATAGTCGTAACAAGGTTTCTGTAAGAGAACCTGCCACGGCACCAACTTTTATTATGGAAAATTTTATTTTTATATTTATGTCTTGATTAATTACGTAATTATTTTATACTTTTCAGTGCTCTTAATTATTAATTTGAAGTCGGTTTTATTTTTATTTTTCTTAAAAAGGGTTTATTTATTATAAAGTTACAATACCTAATTGTAATATTCATATATGTGAATTTTATTTTGTTTTCGTAATTTTTTTGGTGTAGTAAAGCTGTAACTTCACTACTTTTGGTATAAAACTGGTGTAACTTTACTACTTTTGGTACAGAACTGCTGTAACTCTACTACTTGTAACACAGAACCGCTGTAATCTTACTACTTTTGATACAAAACCGCCGTAACCTTACTAGTTTTGGTATAGGACTGCTGTAACCTTACTACATTTGCTTGTTAGATGGATAAAATCGGTCTTAACTAATGGTAGATCCCAAGTAATATTTTATTATCTTCAGTCTTGAAAATGGTCTTTGTCTAGATACAGTGGGAATAGTGTTCTATTGATAAAGTTAGCATAGTTTTCAAAATAGTAACAAAATCTGAATACAGTACAAATAATATTAATAGATTTGAGCCTTACTTTATGGTATTTCATAATTGTAAATAATAAATAAATGCTTTACTTTGCAAAATACCACTCTTATTTTTGAAACTGTGACAATATTGTTTCGAACCGTTAGTTCATTTTCAAACAGTTTTTCTGTTTGAAAATGAATTAACGGCTCGAAACAATATTGTCACAGTTTCAAAAATAAAAGTAGTATTTTGAAAAGAAAAGTATTTGTTTATTATTTACAGTTCAAATAAATTACAATAATATTTTAAAAAAATATTGTAATACATTTTTGTAAAATTGTGACTTTAGAACCTAAGAATCCGCACGGCAAATTTTGATTTCATTAAATAAATTAATATTTTCTTTCAGAGATCACATTTAAATTTTTGGCAAAATCAGTCAGTAGGATGAAACCTGATGACTTGCACCGCCCTCCGCCCTCCCATACATATGTATTCATTTTCAGTCTAAAGATTATGAAAACTAAAAAAAAATTTCAATTTACAAATAACTTCGTTACACATGGGTTTTTACAGGCTTTGTGAAGTAATAAGCTTTACCAGTGGCGTAGCGAGGGGGGTGCAAGGGGGTCTATCATGCACCGAGCGCAACTCGCAGAGGGGCGCCAAATGTGCACCAAAGAAGTGCCAAATATTAACTATACGGTTGGTTCACATCAAATCAACCAATGCTCAAAACCTTATGTCTTCAGATCATTATAATATTTATTTTATATGATAGTACTTGCTTTGAAGATAACGAATATAAATTTTTATCTTTTATTACCATTATTTTTATACTAGTTATAACAATTTTTAAAATCCAATAACCGCAATTTTTCGGAGCGCTTTGAAATATTTAAACACATGTAGCTCAAAAGCTATTTACCCTAGAAAATAGAAACTGCTACCATTAATTTCAGAATTAAAAGGGCTTTAATTTGACATATAACGTGATAATGCAATTCAAATTTAACCCTTTCTCCACAAACCAAAAAAATGATATTTATAAAAAATCCAAATTCGGAATTTTTAATTTTTTTGAAAAAATTATATGTTATACCCAACCTCTTAAGTAAGTTGTATACAAAGTTTCATGATGGTATTCCAATGGTAACACACTAAAATAATTTTTATTCTGAATTAAGACGTATGGAAATCTGGTACATTTAGTACAGTATATGTTACTAACAAGGAAAGATTCCAAGGACGGACCAATCGATTTTGTAGAAATTTGAATAAGTTGTAGAACACTAAAAAATAAGCGACACGTATTTTTTTTTTATTTGTAGAAAAACAGTTTGAAGGGGTGAAATCGCTCTTCAAAAATTGGGGTAAAATTTAATTTTTCAAATATCTCGAAAACAGTAAGAAATAGGAAGAGATAGAATAAAAGTTTAAATTGACGATATTGCTCTTTTTAAAGAGCTATCTATTGATATTCAATTTATTCAAATTACACCAACAGCGGTAGTTGGGGGGTTAAAATTAGGGGGTTAATTTTGCGAAAGGGGGTTAAAAATTAAATAAATTAAAATTTTGTTTGCAGATTTCAATTATACGTAAAAAAATCTAATCGACCTGTTTTTGTTCAATTTTCTAATATTAAATTTAGGAGTAGTTAATTAGGGGGTGACTGTGTCGACATAATCGTACTATTTGAGTTATTTAAAACTTCTTTTTTTATGGAAAATAGTTTAATGGTATCAGTTTCAACTTTCTAGGGCAAATAGTTTTTGAGCTATATGTGTTTAAATATTTCAAAGAGCTCCGAAAAATTGAGGTTTTTGTTTTTTTTTTAAAACTGTTATAACTCAAATACGAATATTCGAAAAAATATAAAGCTTGATATTTTTGGCTACACTGATTGGAAGAAACTATTCACCCAATATCAGGCATTTTAAGGACATTGATGTTTAAAATCATGTTTTTATTGGTTGATTTGATATGGACTAACCCTATACGTGTTTCTGGTAGCAATGGGGGCGTCAATAAAGTATCATGCCCCGGGCGCCAGTTATGTTCACTATGCCACTGGTGAAAGTGTAGGGAAATTGCGAAATTTTATCCAGGTTATGACTTCAAATATATAGACACACAAACAAAGCACTCTTGAGCAAAAGAAATGGTGGTCAAGGCAACTTTTAGGAAAAAATTTAAAATACAAATTTACGAGAGAGATTTTTTTTCGAAATTTTAAATACACCGTTCCACTACCTACTGAAAATTTTTCAAATTTTAGAAATAAAGGGGGGGCGCAAATAAAGTGTCACGCACCGGGCGCCAGTTATGCTCGCTACGCCTCTGAGCTTTACGTATATATATTTTAGTTATGTTTTGATAAATAACTACTTGAGTCTTCGCACGAAAATGTTTCTAAAATGGACATTATTTGTACTCGCTCGTTGTATTACGATATATGATTACTTTACTATAATTAAAATCATCCGTTATGCTACTGTTCAGTCTCCCGTCTAAAATGTTTTATGTGTACAAGTTGGTTAGTACAGAATGTCCGAAAAATCGCTATCCAATCAGACACATATTAGTATGCGTAACGTAGATAAACACTAAAAAGGTATTTTCAAAAATTCACCGAAAAATATATTCAAGAAACAAAACGTTCACTTCGAAAACGACAAACCCGCAAATTAAAAGATCAAAAAATCACCACATAGGTGAATCAAAAACAACTAACAGTTGTTTTCCGATTCACCTATGTAGTTTTCTTTGCATGTAGTTGTTCCTTGAATATGCAATTTCCCCGCAATTGGTCTTTTGACTTCTAACTTTCACCGAAAAAATTTATATAAAAGCCACCAGGTCTAGAAACGTGAAATTTTGCAGAGGGGTTTCTTATGTAATATAAGAGGGCACTAAGGAGGGATTTTTGGAAAATCTTTCCTATAAAGTAACATGCAATTTTTCTCAGAGGTTTCTTATGTATTGTAGGAAATGAGATGTAATGAAAATTTTGATATGCAGGTAATGAAAATTGGTTTTTATCCACAATTTTCCCCGCATTAAGTTGATGATGATATAGTAGGTAAAACCAGGCCACCTTCAACGACTTTCCGCGAGCGAATTCGCGGACAAAAGCTGGTAACAATTAACAATTTTTTTATATTAAATTCATGGTATTTTAGGCTGGCAGCTGTTATAATTTCGTGTATCTATGTATAGGTAAAATTAATTAAAGTTGGTCTGACATCATTAACAAATGAAGTAAAATTAGACGTACATTCTTAAGTTAACAGGTATAGTTATTTTAATAGAATAGTACCAAAAAGGAAGAGAGAGACAGAAAATCTGGTATGTCTACCAAATCGGACGTTAGACAAAATTTAGTTAATTTCACCTAATATATTTTTATTTGATTAAATAAAAGACTTAAATAAAAAAGTAAATTTAAAAAAAAAAATCAAAAATTCCAACGAATAAATTTAAAGAAATAAAAGAAAAACTCGACTGCGCAAAAAGTGAACTTAACCGATGGAAACAAGATGAAATAGAAAAAAAATGTAAATATGAAAAAAGAAAGTGGTTGGAAGCATAGGTACCTACATGTTTCAGCAATTTAAATAGAAATGTTTGATACTTCCGTCTGCTTTATCCGTTTATACTTACATTTTCTTTTTTTTCCGTTTCATCTTGTTTCCATCGATTTAATTTGTTTTATGCGCAGTTGAGCTTTTTGATTTTTTTAAATTTACCTGTTTTTTCATTGGGGTTTCTGCTTACTATTAATAAATTCTTATATACCAATCCTTTATCAGCTACTGACCACAACTTCTGCCCTCCAGCAGTCCCATAACTGTGTTGTCGGCTGTCTAATGAGACTAATAAGTATAACATACGTGCGGAGCGCCCAAAAGTTCTCGGCCTAACATGACTAAACTTATTTAAAGGTGACGTAATTTATATTCACAGAAAGTATTAAGTCTCTCGTAATCATAAACGGAGTGGACGAGTTTACATGTGTTTTATTTATTCCGTTGTAAAAGTGTAAACTCAATATGTCGACCGTTTCAAAAATTGAATATCGTGTAGTCATAACATTTCTGACAAAAGAAGGACAAACTATAGAAGAAATTAAGGACAGATTGGATGGTGTATACGGTAAAGCCATGCCAAAGGTTTCGTTTGCGGTACGAATCTCTCAACGACGATGATCGTTCTGGACGTCCGGCAGATTCGATCACTTCCGATAACATCGCTCTTGTAGAATCGCTACAAAGAATTTGCTTATTATCATAAAGGCACAGAGATGCTTATCCCACCTTATAATAAGTGTATTGAAATGAAGGGCGGTTATATAGAAAAATAAATTCTTTTCACTGTTCTCTCTGTATTTTTAATACTCAGGCCGAGAACTTTTGGCGCATCCTACGTATTTCTTCACTATTTCCAAACGTGCAGACTTTTTGAACATTCTGTATTGTATGTATTATTATCATTGTAAATAATTCGCTAAAACATCAACTATAATTCTATAGCCACTATACGAGATATAACTGACAGTACCTACGAGTATATAACGTACAGTAAACATGGGTGAATTTTCTACACCATGTTTTTCTACATTATAATAAATGAAAATTCATTTTCTACTTCAAATATAATTTAACATGCATTAGATTAAGATAATGTAAGTTAGGATTTAATTTTAAGAATGTTCTACCATGTTCGCTGTTTGTTAGAGTATAGCGTGGACGTTTACTGACGCGGATTTTCTCTACGGGGAGGGGGGAGGTGGGTTCCGTTTTATAAAACAGTTATATAGCCAACCCCTTTCGCACACAGTCATGTATGAAAGGAACAGAAAGGGGACAATAATTACAACATGTAATTTTATTTGACTTGGAAAATTTAAATGTTTTTTAGACAAAAGTAAACGAAATATTATTTATTTGCTCTGCTGAAATGTAATTTTAATACTTACTTTTCCGTAAGCGGTGGGATGAGTAGACGAATTTGTGTTTTCAATGTTGGAATAGAATTTTGTTTCAAATAGTGATGAGTAGGAGAAAGACAAAAGGGTTGATTTAAGGAGAGAAATACATTTAAATGGGTAAAAATAAAGAGAACTTCAAGAATTTTTTTAACAAAGACGCTCCATAAGAATATTGGTAGCTCTTCAACTTTTACTGTGGAAAAAAGACAGATTTTTATAGCGAAAAAAGTAATACAAAAAAAAAAACTACAATACAAAATAAATATACAAAATAAAAATAATACAAAAAACTATTGGATATTTACCTACTATGACCTTACAGCATTACAATATTTATATTTTTTTTTTTTAATATACATATATAAAACTTTCCACTGAAGCCTGTCACTCCACAAACTCCCAAATGTCTAAGAGCCGTGATTATCGTTTAAAAAGCTAAAAAAAATTTTTCGTGTAACTAACTTGATTAGAATGTTGATAAACTAAAAAAAATAGCAAAGGAATGAAACATTGGGAAATATGTACGAATTTTTAAAAAAAAATTAAATGTTCACAAAATTTTCCTCTATTTTGGCGTTAAAAACTATATTTTATACGGATAGTGATATACAAGTTAATTCACATAGAAGATAATAATGTGTATATATATATATATATATATATATATATATATATATATATATATATATATATATATATATATATATATATATATATATATATATATATATATATATATATATATATATATATATATATATATATGTAGTGCCTACAGCTAAATACATTCCAAGCCAGTAGATCGCCAACTTTATTAACTACACAGCAACCAGCCAAGGACAAATTCCAATGTTACGTCACTAGAAAGCGGACAATGGAACCTTCTAGAACGATTTCTCTTTGTTTTAATGACAATAAAAATTGTATAAATACGCTACCCCAAACAATAAATTAACATTCGTTTAATTCAGTTCAGTCTGTATTAATCCATAAGTAACGGTGCACCGTTACTATGTATAAAGTATTTATATTTTAAATAAAATTTAATTGTTAAAATTTAAACTTATCTTTCATTTCTTAAAACTTAGAGCAATATCTTTCAGTAAAAGTGTTTTCAACAATAAGTGATTATTAAAATTCTTAAAAAGGTTTTTATTACATTTTACTTAACAAATGTAATTGGCGATCCTATATAAAACAAAAATCATCGATCAATCAATCAATCATCTATTTGTGTGGTCCAAATACGAGTAAGATTCGCATCTACGAAGTTATATCCGGGACGGTACTTTATTCAACGGAAAATCTCGTGGCACGACATATATATATATATATATATATATATATATATATATATATATATATATATATATATATATATATATATATACATTATGAGCATATATATATATATATATATATATATATATATACATTATGAGCATATATATATATATATATATATATATATATATATATATATATATATATATATATATATGCTCTCCCGCACTTACCTTAATTTAAAAATGTACGTCTAATTTTACTTCATTTGTTAATCATGTCAGACCAACTTTAATTAATTTTACCTATACATACACGAAATTACAACAGCTGGCAGCCTAAAGTACCATGAATTTAATATAAAAAAAATTGTTAATTATTTACCAGATTTTGTCTGCGAATTCGCCCGCGGAAAGTCGTTGAAGGTGGCCTGGTTTTACCTACTATATCATCATCAACTTAATGCGGGGAAAATTGTGGACAAAAGCCAATTTTCATTACCTACATAACGAAATTTTCATTACATCTCTTTTCCTACAATACATAAAAAACCTCTGAGCAAAATTGCATGTTACTTTATAGGAAAGATTTTTCAGAAATCCCTCCTTAGTGCCCTCTTGTGTTACATAAGAAACCCCTCTGCAAAATTTCACGTTTCTAGACCTGGTGGCTTTTATATAAATTTTTTCGGTGAAAGTTAGAAGTCAAATGACCAATTGCGGGGAAATTTCATATTCAAGGAACAACTACATACAAAGAAAACTACATAGGTGAATCAAAAAACAACTGTTAGTTGTTTTTGATTCACCTATGTGGTGATTTTTTGATCTTTTAATTTGCGGGTTTGTCGTTTTCGAACTGAACGTTTTGTTGCTTGAATATATTTTTCGGTGAATTTTTGAAAATACCTTTTTAGTGTTTATCTACGTTACACATACTAATATGTGTCTGATTGGATACCGATTTTTCGGACATTCTGTACTAACCAACTTGTACACATTCTACCATGTTCGCTGTTTGTTAGAGTATAGCGTGGACGTTTACTGACGCGAATTTTCTCTACCGGAGGGGAGAGGAAGGTGGGTTTCGTTTTATAAAACAGTTATATAACAGTTATATAACAGTTATACAACGTAAGTCGAAAAAGCATATTTTCTAGAAACAGCAAAAAACTATTTCCAGCAAACAAGAAAAACAGGTTTTTTGGTGTTTCTGGAAAATACGCTTTTGAAGCAAGGGTGCGATATATAAATATATATATATATATATATATATATATATATATATATATATATATATATATATATATATATATATATATATATATATATATATATATATATATATATATCTGCGTATATGACGCAGATATACGAATAAGACACAGATGCTAATTCACATTCTCAAGCGCATTTTACATTCAGACATTAAAATATATTAGGGTTTTCGAATATCGCTCTGGAAATTTGATAGTACATTGCTGAACTGTTTTACTCGTATTTAGCGAAAAGAAAAGAATGAATTTTTTAAAAGTTCTAAATATTTTTCTCCCCTTAACATATAAAATTTTACTTACACGTTAGATATTATTATTATCCTTTTGGTCTAAAATTAATGTTGATTTCGGAGACCATTACCTTTGTAACTTACCTCAGTTGTATAATTTTTAAAGTATTAATTAAAGTTTTTACCTTAAATAACCTTACTTGGAAACTAAAACACATATACTTCAATATAAAAAATTCTGTCTTTGTAAAAATTGAAGTAGAAAACGCTTTTCTATACCTTTTCTACACTTTAAAACAACACTAGATAGTTATAACTTCAATCTTTTATACAAGCAAAACTGCTGGTTCCTTATTTTTTTTCCCAACAAAAGAAATAGTCGCGTAAGGAAAAAAATGTCCTTATATTTTGATCATTCGAGTACCTACATATTCGCACATGTTCATTCTGTCAATGAAGCGAGAATTTCGTTAAGGCGAAACATAAGGAACAATTATTTAATCACACTGTCCTGCGAACTGACTGTACTTTACCGAACTGACATTGGTTGTGGCAAATGACTACTACATAATATGTCGAGAAGTTAATTTATTGATTGTAATCAGAAAGTGAACGGTTGGTCGAACGGTTGAATTGTAAGCAGCCAAGCAACTTCTCAAGTAAGGAAACATATATAACTTACAACGTGTGTCTAAGCGTATGTATGTATGTATGAATGTAGTTTATTAGTGACAATAGTGGGTGTTGCCGACACACGTACCCGACAAAAGTTACTAAATGTGGGTCAATGGATTCCTTTTTTGTCCGCTTGATTTAGATTTATTTATTCTAAATAGAATGGTATTGTTGAAAACTAGTGTAAATTATATGTTTTTAATCGTGTCAGATTTTACGTAATAAAAAATTTTATTTTATTAATTGATTCGGAGAGAATTACATATTAGTATATTATGAAGTGTTTCTTAAGCAAGTATTACATTTTCTTTTTCTGAATGTTAGTTAAAGTCTTTAACAGTTGTGATTATGGTGAAAGTATTAGGGAAGGATATATTTTTATTTCTTTCTCAAAGTATCACGGCTGTATCAACTAAATTATCGGTGACGACGCCTGAAAATGTTTTCTTGGGGAGACACAGTCTTTTTTACCTTATTTAAATAGACTTGTATCTATTTTTATTTTGATCACTAATCAACTTTATTAAAGCTTTTTTATTGTAACAAGACATTCTGACCCAGGACTTTGATTGTAAAACAAAAATATTGAAAGTTTGGACCAGACATTTGTAATTATTGTACCAAGAGCAAAAGATGCTCGAATTTTTTTGTTTTGTGATTGGCCTGAATTAAACATATAAAGGTTTTGAATAAATTAGAGATTTTAAAATAATTCTAGTTATAAACTTCGTTGTTTAGATAGTGTTTAAATATATTTTAATCTAAGATAGTGTCCATTTAATATATTAAGACATCAGAATTACACTAATTGTAAGTAATGAAAAGGAGAAAGATTAAAACTACTTAAGTAAAAAATTTTAACAGATTGTAGAGAAAAACAAATTAAAAACAAATACACATTTTAATAAAAAGTTATAAAAAATTAACAACAAAATTTAAGTTAATTGATAAATTTAATATTAAAATTAAAAAAACTGATCTAAACCAAAGGACAATAATCTATTAACACAGGATCAAAAATATTGAATTTCACCATTTTACATACTGTTAATGCTTGTACGCATATAGTAATAAATACCAAATACGTATACAATCATATAGATATTAGTACGAAGTACTTATTCTGTGCTGTGTACTGCTATCGACGCTTATCGGTGCTATTTACCGAATGTACATCGAGATCACTATGCTGCATTGGATGTACTGAAAAGACAAGCGAAAGAATGTTTCCCTTGAATAATTGTTTCAGTTTTTTTATTATTATTAAAAAATACGGATTATATTTTAGTGATTTTTGTACTATTAGGAAGATTACTACATTTTATTTTAGTTTTTGAATTATAATGGTGTAAAAATTGGAGAAGATTTGCATAGATGCAAGATATAGCTTGTGTCAGTGTGTGTGTATGTATAAAAATGGGATGTTTGTTACGCATACACACAAAGCCAAGAGAATCAAACTGAATTCTGTCTAACCACATACACATACATATAAGCTTATATTATTTTATTATGTATGTGTATACGTATACATTATTATAAACGTCTCTAAACGTATGTATATTGGATATACGTAATTCATTTTGTTTGGAAATGTGAATGTATGAAAATGGACAATTTATTGTATAAATTTCATAATTATTTTAAATTTTCTAAAAAATTTTGAATTTTGTGAAGGTTAATTTTTTGGGCAGACACTGTCTCCCCTGTCTACTCTCACGCGTTGCCACTGTAAATTATACATTTTGTAATTCTAGGGTCAAATAATTTTTGATTTATATAGTTGTGAAAAACTTTTAACTATAGTGGGGTCCAAACAGTGTCGCATGAATTCACTCATTGCCAAAGGTTAGCGAGTTTGAGCCGTAACCGTAACTAGTTACGGGTTGAGGAAACTGATTAAGACGATTGATTTTTTCGAAGAGAAATCGTTTATCGAAACATTTTTTAGAACCTGAGGTTCTATATCTTAATTGCAAATCCTTATGAGATCACTCTCTGTCTGTCCGTTTGTCCGTCTATTACAGAGGTTCTTCTCGAAAACTATACAGGAGTCTCCACATTCTCGCCGAGGTTGGACTAGGTTCCTCGTCGAGTTCCTCGCTGAGGTTGGCTCAGCCATATGAATAGCATTAAAACGCCAACCGCGAGACACAACGAAATGACCCTCTACATTCTCGTTTCGTCCAACCTCGGCGAGAATGTGGAGACTCCTTACGACGTAGAAATTTGAAATTTGGTATGATGTTAATGTCGCGCACATATTACGCCAATTGGTTTGGTTCAAAAAAATTTTTAATTATAGTATATCGTGTGAGGTATCATTCGAATGAGTCATCTCTGAAGGTTTTATCGACATTGTAATAGCTGCTGAAAAAAAAATATTTTAAATAACAACGACAAACACAGTAATCGACAATTTATTTTGTAATGTTTCAGTAGAATATAGGACAATTCATACATTTTTTAGTAATCATAAGAAAATTTGGATAAAAATTAAGTCTAGATAAATTTAAAAAAAAAAAGTATAATTTGGTTTATTGACTGCTCACTGAAATTCTGGTAAAGAACCCTCATTATGTGAATCCAACTTGCTTTTTGCTGCTCAATGCTGGAGATAGAATTCTATAAAATCACCTTGAAAAAGAGTCAGTTTGATATTTCTATTAAGATGGTGTGGAAATGTCCAAAATTTTACGTCCAACGTTGGGACTATGAGCCTATTTTGTTAACAAGATAATTGCCAGAACCGAAACTAAACCCGAACGAAGAAAAATTTCAGTCTGTATCCCTGCTTATAGCAATGACATCAAATAACTAAACATAGTCCAAAATTTTTCTCAGTCTGACTATTTGCCATTACTTTTTGTCATTTAAATTTGACTACTTAATATAGATTAATATACACTTATATAATAAATAATAGTTAAAAATTAAATTAAAAAAAGTTTTATTATTACTTGTAATTTAATGTGAAGTACTTTTGTGAAAGATTTTATGACTTAAAATTGTTAGTCAAAATTACATTAGCAATTTTACAACTAAATTATTATTATCGCGTAATACACAAAACACTGTTTGAAAACAAAACAAATAAACTTACTACAAGTACAATTTATACATATAATATTAAAGTGTTTTCTTACAATTGAGTTGTAGAATTGTGGGTAGAATCATATACAGATTGGTTTTTAGCGAATTACCATTCTGGGAATTCAACTATTACAGCGGCTCTTATAAGCGGTAAAATCTGAGTCCGAGACTATGATAGGAATTTGTTTTAAGGTCTTGAAAAACAGAAAATTACCTTCACCAAAATTTGTATACCTATATATACGAGTATATGTATACATATATATGTATGTATTTATGTGTCTGCGCGATAACTCTCGAACGAAACATGCAATTCTTACGAAATTTGATGAAAATGTCAAAAGCGCCAAACCCTTGGATGAGTTCGTCATCCAGATATGTTCGATTTTTATAAGCCGAAAGTTTAGTGATTTCTAGTGGTTTCTTGCAAAAATTGGCCAGTATTAAAAAATTTGTTGACTTAAATGAGGTCAAATTAAAAATTGACTTTCTTGAGATTCTGATTTGAACGTAATTTTTTTTTATTTATTTAATTACTGAAAAGTGATAAAGAGGATTAAAATTGTTAAGTTAAGGTTTTTAACAAGAACATGCTAAATATTTCCACTCAGTTTCTAAAATTGTTTCAATTAGATATGGGAAATACTAATTTTAGAATCACCTGTATGATATTTGGGGATGTTTTCTTTAAACAATTGTATTGTCTAGCACTCTATAGCTAGAACAAACAGATATAAAATGTTTAAGTCTAACAAATAGGGGTGGATATATATATATATATATATATATATATATATATATATATATATATATATATATATATATGTATGTATATATATATACATATATATATATATATATATATATATATATATATATATATATATATAATAATTTACACACAGTATATTTGATTGGTGGTTACAATTACATCTTTATTCCATTTTAGAAAGTATAACAGACTGCTGTGTATACGTATGTGCTTGAAATGAAGTAAGATGGAACTTCACATACCTACATATAACGAGATTGTTATTGTTTTAACAATTTACATTATACACATTTGAAAAGTTCTGTATATATTATTTCGTAGAATAATTTTCATGGTACTTGGTCCAATGGGAAAAATTTTGTTTGAAGTACGCCGACATGTTTCACGAAAGGAAAGGTTTTTCGTCAAAAAATTTAGATTAAACAATTTGTTCAGCTGCACGCCTTGGGTAAAATTATCAATTCTCGTTAACATGATTTGAAGATTTGGATAATGAAAAACTTATTCTGTGACGTCATCAAGTACATTCAATAATGGGGTACTGGACTGAAATTTAAAAAAATAGTACTATTCTATTTAAATGTCTTATTTTTATACGTATTACTTATATTTTTGATTTTGTTAAAAATCATCAAAAAATAATTATACAATTTTAAAATAATGCTACAATTTTCGCGAAAAATAGTGTATTGTATTGACTTAACAATCACTGTATATGCTAAGAGAAATATTCAGAGTAAAAAATAATTTCGCATTATTAATGACAATTATCAGAATCAACATGTTTGCTTATAAATTGTGATATCATTTTGAAATAATCGCATCTTTTCAATTATTTGAATCGTTGCTGAAATTTAACAATTTTAAAAGCAAACACACTTAATAATAATTTATGGAATTATTGGCGTTCTCTTTTTCTAAATTTGTAACCCTACAATAAGTAATGGGGATTAAAATCGAATGAAGTTGCAACTAACTTCTTTTATAAAATATTTATATTTTATATAATACGTAGGATGCGCCAAAAGTTCTCGACCTGAGTATTAAAAAATACAAAGAGAACAGTGAAAAGAATTTTTATTTTTCTATATAACCGCCCTCTATTTCAATACACTTATTATAAGGTGGTAGTGTTGGGTCGAAGCGACTCTTTTACGTGTGCTAGCACACATGACTCCGCACAGTGAGGTGTGGCGCACGGAGCGAGCGACTCTTTTGAAGCACACTCGCACACTGTGTTACGTGTCATGTGTGCGATTAAATTTGAAACGAGAGTCACAACTCTTTTCGAGCACACAGCACAGTGTGTTAATGTGGTATGTGCAATCCTGTCGTTTCTTTTATTTGTCCTTTCCGTCCTCCTTTAAAGTACAGTTTTGTAAATTTAGACCATATGGTATCGTATGACGTATGAATTCTTAAAATAAGAAATATATTGTGTAATGTGTATTGTACATTTAAAAAAAATATTTTTTGAACTTTGAAGAATTTTGAAGCATTGGCATTAGAATAATGAATAAGTTAATTAAACACATAAGAATGTTTTGATTTTAAATGTCTTTTAACATTAAAAGTAGATCCACCTTTCAAGAATAACATTGTTGAGCAAATTTTTTTTTTAGTTGAAAAACTCCATACGTCACTTGTTCTTAATTTTTGACCCATTATATAATAAAATTAAAAATACTTATAACTAAATATAAAAATTAGTCAATAAAAAAAAGTAACTAAATAAATACAGTCACTCAAAGTAAATTAAAGTCAATATTGTTTTTGAAAATTCACAAAATTTAAAATAACGAGGCAACAAATACAAATAATAAAAATACTCAAAAAAAATTACAGAATTGATTGGATTTGAAAAAAAATTAACCTTTAAAAAGTGTGGATATCTAATCTAGAGAAAACAAAAAGAATTGAAAGGGGTAAAACGACATTAATAAATAGAAAAAAAAATACGTAGTATCTAATATCCAACGTCAATATCCATTTAAACTTTTTTTTTAAAGTTAAACAGTTAATACAATGGAAAAATAGCAATGATTTACAACTTTAAATTTGTATGAAGGAGTCTATAATAAATAAAATGTACTTCTTTACCCTGCGGGGGTAATTTCCTGTACTAATTTTTGGGCATACATATTAACAAAATAATATGTAGGATATGTAGTACGTAAAAAAGTCATATTGTTGTCATTTTATAAACTGGAATGCAATTTCTCAAATGTCAACCGAAGAACTGTGTATCTTCATTTTCGAAAAAGTTGAAATTCTTTTGCTTGTGCCATAATATGCAATATGTACATGTGAACCTGATGTCCAGTGAATATCATATGTACAAAAAAAATGTGTTCAGTTATGTGTAGTAATGGCGGACTGTGCTAATGACTCATTTTGTAAGAGTCGCACAGCACACCGCACACTTAAAAGAGTCACTCATTTGGAGCGACTCGCACATGTGCGACCCAAAACTATAAGGTGGGATCTCTATGCCTTTATACTAATAAGTAAATTCTTTGTAGCGATTCTACAAGAGCGATGTTTTCGGAAGTGATCGAATCTGCCGGACGTCCAGAACGATCATCGTACCGCTAGGGACTCGTACCGAAAACGAAACCTTTAGCACGGCTTTACCGTATACACCATCCAATCTGTCCTTAATTTCGTCGGGAGTTTGTCCTTCTTTTGTCAGAAATTTTATGACTACACGATATTCAGTTTTTGAAACGGTCGACATATTGAATTTACACTTTTGCAACAGAATAAATAAACCACATATAAACTCGTTCACTGCGTTTATGATTACTAGAGACTTATTACTTTCTGTGAGTATAAATTACGTCACCTTTAAATAAGTTTAATCATGTTAGGCCGAGAACTTTTGGCGGTCCCCACGTAAGTTGCAAAATGCAGATGTTTTTTTCACCTTCCACGAGTTATACAGTTGTCTAAAGAGGCCGATTCTAGCGAGTGAAAGAAAAAAAAAAACAAAACATATTTTGTACGTGTTGTATACAATTTTTTTTGTAATTCTAAATTAAAATAAAAAAAAATTAATGGAAAATGGAAAAATTATCTCAAACTATTAAGTATATGCTTGACATCTAGATTCAAACAATTATTTCGTATCGTAAATGTAAAACTAAATATATAAATTTTTCGAGCGTGAGAAAAATTAACCCTTTTGGTGTTATTACAGGTAATTATAAAATTAATTTTTAATTCAGAAGTGAAAACACAAAATTATAAAAGAACTGGTTCGAAACTCTTTCTAACTTTTTCGCCCGTTCGAACCATAAACTCTGGAACCATTTTTACACATATGACAAAAAAATAAACTAACATGCGTATATGTATATGAAATACATTAAAACATTCAATGTTCAGATTTTAGAGTTTAAAACATTTGAACTTTCCACATAAACTACATGTAGAGCAAGCAATATACTTATTTCAAAATTTGAACATTTTCGAAAACATGCAAATTTTCTAAATAGCTATATACATACATTTATATATGCCATGTACGACACTACATGTTTTCCAGTCGTATAATAGTGAAAAGTTTTCAAAACAAAATTTTCCAACATTTGTTCAAAATTTAATTGTACTTGTAGTTTGCCATATTTATGCTTGTATTGTACATAAATATCTCCATATGTTAGTTAATATGTAATATTCATACCAAATACTTCAAGTAATATATGATCTCAATCTTTCATAGATTTGATTTAAATTGAATAATTAATTAAAACAAATCCACTCATAAGTGTTGAATAATATGTAATAATTTCATATCACATATTAACATTTTACAGAACCACCATATAGACCAGAATTTCTTAGTCACCTTTTTCGGTCACGGTTTCGTACAATGTAGGATAATTTTGTATGAAACAGATCACATATCGCTACCTTTCTCTATTAACTTCGTATCTGAAACTTCGGATTTTTGCACACACAGGAAAAAACGTATTTAAATCTGTGATTTCATCACTATGAACTTAAGATTTATGCTAATTACACCCTCTGATGTTGGCTACCTATTTATATAAATATACATATATATATATATATATATATATATATATATATATATATATATATATATATATATATATATATATATATATATATATATAGTGTTTAATAGGTTTTTTGTGTGTCCTAAAACATGTAGTTTTTGATACACGAGGTTCACAGAGAAAGGTAGCTATTTGACAATTACCAGTTTTCTAAATTACAATTAGATTTTTGAATATGAATTGACGTTTTCCGATCACTTGGCTGAGTATGTAATTCAGATAAATTTTGACACTTACTTAATATGTAACGCAACTATTTAATATTCTTCTAAATAGTATTCTTGTTGCCTGGAAATGGTAGAAAAATTAATTAATTTTATTGTGAGATTGGAAATAAAGTTAAATTAAAAAAAAATTTAAAGGCAGGGCTCCTCGACTACAAGGGTGCTCGGCTCCTGTACTAAAGTCGATGACCCGTGATTACTGACAATTTTACTTATTTAAATTTAATTGTAAATTTTAATAACTACAGGGGGTAGCGTGCCAATAACTAAAACTGGTGGGGCCCCTTTCATTTTTGGCTTGACTAACAACATTTCATTTCATAACGCCGATATGAAATAAAATGTTGTTAGTCAAGCCAAAAATCTAAGTATTTTTACAAATCGGTTTTCACCCTGAAAAATAAAGTAATATTCTGAAATATATGGCGTGTATGTAGAAAAACAAGTATCCAATAAGTTAAATCTAAATTTATTTGTATCCAAATAATTTGTGTCATTAAGTAAGAAATATTTAACACTTAACGATATAAATATTGTTTGAAAAGTTAACAATGTTATAAAATATTCAAGAAACCTAAACTTGAATTAAAGGATGCAAGTTAACCAAACGATTTACGTACTATTTAAAAAATTTAATAATTTTAGTAACATACCTATTTCAAAACAAGACGACGTTAGGATGACGTAAAAAATTTAAAAAGGAGAAAAAATTCTATTAACTATAAATGAAATTTTCTTTAATAATAAGGTAAGATTATAAATGTGTTTTAAATATTAAATATTCATATCGCATTCTTTACCCAACTGCAGCGTTGTCGCAAATTGCCCTTTATATTATTAGTACGCATCTGTACAAACCTTAAATACGTTAGCAATTTGCCACAATCACTGCTGTTCGATTATTTAAAATTATATAATATATTGTATGTACATTCTATTACCTTCTAGAATTCGTAATGCGCCTGCGACATACGTCACACGCCTTAGCTCCGATGTTCAGCTTGAGAGACAACTGCTGAGCATAGGTAGTATGGTGTGATAGCTAGCCGGAAAAACATATCCGATAGCTACCTCGTCTGATCAGCCCTTCAGGCTCTTACAGACGTTTTTTTTTTATAAATGTACTTATAATATACCATTATTGGTAATTTGGTGTGAAGGTGCTTCGATATTACGATGTTGTAACTTATTTTTTTGATTAATAGTTCAATAATTTAATAACACTTTTGACACCACACAATTTTGGGTGAGTGTTATTGAATTTATTCAATTGTGAATTTATATTGACATTTATTTGTTCCCATTATCAATTGTGTGTATTTATAATACTTTTTTTCTCATTGATAATTGGTGTACAAATTCTTGTACTTTTTCGAATAAGTTGTCAAATTTATTTTTATTTTTTATTTCTCTTACAACATCGTATGTCGCACACTTTCACACCCAGTGGCGGAGTCCACCTTTATATAAACGTATACACGTAATTAATAATTTTCTTAACCTTTGCTATTGTGTAAGTTTACCTGGGGAAACCAGTTTAAGTGACATTATATTATTTTTTATTTTTTTTGGTACGGTAACGTATTGTGTCGTTCCTTTATTTAATTTTTTTTGGCGTTAAGTGTTTGATTCTAATTTAACTCATTATACAGTAAATTCATATATTTCGTAAACGAATATTTTCGATTTATTTTATTAATTGCTTCACTGTTATGAAGCAATTAATTTTGTTTCGATGACTGCAGCATTGTGGCTTCCTGTCATCGAAACCACTTTAAATATTTCAGAATAAATTAACATTATCAATTTTTTCGAAGGATTGTAGATAAGTTTTTCACTGTGTACTCTGTAACATTTCCTTTTTTGGATTTATAATAAATTGTTATTGTTTTGAAAATTTCATTTCTTTTCATTTTTCTACATCTTCAGGAACTTTCAGGGATTTCGATCAACGAAATAAAATTCTCCTTATTTTCTTTTAATACCGGGATTGAGATCTCTATCAGTAACAAGTTGTGAGATCCGGTGTAATTTGACGAAATAACCTTTCGTTTTCTTATGCCAAACAGGTATTTGGGGTTTTATATCCGTAAATTTTATGCACCTACTCACAGCTTTGTTGCACAACAATTGTGATTAATTAGCACCAATGAGGTGGCGATATTTTTAAATTTGAAACACTACAACGTTTCAATGATTATATAATATAACTAACATGGAAAAAAAGGCCAGCCATATAAAATATATTAAAAGTGATAAAAATGCATAAAGATAAATGTTTGTTAATATTACCAAAACAGTCTTGTTTTGTGTTTCCGAAATACAAATGTATGTGTGGCGCCATGTTGAAAAATAATTTCAAAAGAAATAAATCCTTACATGCAGTACTTGTTCCAATACTATGTCGACATATTATTTTCATCTGATTACAATTTTGAAATTGTTATATTATGAGCGAATAATGGACACATGCGGTTGACTCCATCACCGTATGAGAGGTCGATACGTACGTATAGTTGTTAAGCAGTAAACAACACGGCTATACGATGTGCTACTTTCAATACTAATGCGCGTATGGAAACAGTTCGTTTTTAAATTCTTATTTATTATACCTGCCAACGAATATATTAAAAAAGACAATATAGATTATTCAATTTTAAAGAAATATTTAAACTGCCTATTTAAATTGTTTCGGTTGGAACTGTTTACTGAATAATACTTGAAAGAAAACTATATTTCTTATACACTATTTTTAGTCGAATTTTCTCCGAAAAATTAGACTTATACAGTCTATACGATAAGAGCTGCGAGAGGCGAGACCAGGGGCGCTATCCGTTTTCGGACCCGTAGAACACGATTATGTAAAAAAAAAAGATGTCTGATATATATATATATATATATATATATATATACATATATATATATATATATATATATATATATATATATATATATATATATATATATATATATATATATATATATATATATATATATTTTCCCGCAACCTTTTAATATGTGTAGGGCCCCCCTATGGAAGTTAAGAGATGAAATTTGGTAAGTGGCGCTTATTCCGATGCACAACAATACTATCAAAGTGGGGTCAAATTTTGGGCAAATTTTTTTTCGGACCCGACCTTTAAGGGGGTGGTGGGGGGCGGAAAAGCAATAAAATTTTCCAGACCGGTTTTAAATAATGTTTCGGTCAATTATCTACAACATATCCAAAATTCAGCTTCCTAGGATGATATGGTGGGAGTAGAGGGGGGAAAAACGATTTTCGCTGGATCTAACAGGCCCCCAGCCCCGCAGAATTAACGTAGAGGGTTGAAATTTGGTGTGTTGATAAAGTTCGTACCTAGGTTGTGCTTTTTGGAGGTTTTAATATTTTACCCCCACCCCCCTCATTTTTAAGCTACAATTTCATGCATTTTCGACGTTTTCGAAGTTTATACCACTCGCACAGGTCACCCGAATAAACCTAGAGGGCTGAAATTTTGTATTCGGATTGAGTTAGTATCAAGGGGGTGCCTTTTGGGGGTCTCGACTTTTAACCCCTACCCCCACCATTTTTATACCCAAAAGAACATGATTTTTCTTGTTTTTTAACAGTTTCGTTCGGGTCAAAATCTCCCCAAATAAACCTAGAGGGCTGAAATTTGGTGTATAGGTTAAGCTAATAGCCAGACACTGTTTTTTGGAGGTTTCAACTTTTAACCCTTACCCCCACGATTTTTACGCCAATATTTCCTTAATTTTTTTGCTTGTTTTCTAACATGTCTAGAGACTCCATAAGGAAACCTAGAGGGCTGAAATTTTGTACGTATATTCAGTTAGTATCCAGCTAGTACCTTGTAGGGAGTCCGCATCACTTTTCCCCCCACTTCTCCCATTTTTACATCGGAATTGAATGCTATTGTTAAATGTGTTTTAAAAGCATTATGTTTATTCTAAATATAAGTAGGCGAATAGTAATTTTAAAAAATTTAAAAAAAAGTGAACTTACTTTTATGACAAATGAAATACATACATATTAAGTAATTTAAAAATGTTATTAAAGTCACTGTTTATTTATAAATTAGGAATTTTGGATTTTTAGTATTTATAAAATAGAAATTTTGGATTTTTTTGGAAAGAAAAAATATCTTTATAAAGGCCTTCCAGTTTACAATTGAAGGTCCTTTTTTAATATTTAAAACTAAAACATAAAGGCAATTAGCGGATAAACATGGGCAGGAATGTCCTCGTACGAATTGTGTTGGCTTTTTTTCTGCTACCTGTTTTCGGCACAAAATTGAAATTTACTGAGATACAGCCCTTAAATACTTAAAACCTTTTTTTAAAGCCTCGATCAGCCGAACACTCATCACCAGTTTTGAAACCAACAAAATGACAATTCGGTTGTAGACTTTCAATCACATTTCGCTTGTAGACATTCAATACCGAAGATGAAGGGGAAAATTCGACTACCGTGATGGGGTCCCGCTGCTCACGGCGTTTTTTTATTAACTAGTAGCGTCAGACAAGACCACTATATTTTTCGAGCCTGCGCGCTACATATCATAGAGAAGGGATCTATATATTAAAATCTATATCGCATCAATACAATGTAACACTAAAATTGCCAACAATATACGTAATGTTACCTTACACGCCAACTGAGTTGTCATATCATAACACTGTCATTAATTGGAATAACATTTGGTTGAGTAATATGAAATGCCGTATTCGACTACTTGGCCAATCATATAATTAAGAAAAATAATTGAAAATTATTGTGTTTTAAACGAAATTCTTATAGTTAGGAATCATTTCAACGATTAGTTGGTGTAATGTATTATCGAGTGGTTGGTATAACTTTAATTAATAACATGTATTTTTAATTTATAATTAACTTTATTCTTCAACATTAACAATTTATAAAATAACAAATTATAATGTACGGTATGAACCATGTGAACGATGTGAACGGTCCAAAGCGCAGGAAAGCAGTCGTTTCCTTTTACAGAAAGACGCGTAGATACGTATTTGTACTTAATGTCATCTTTTGTATCATAGATAATGTTTAATGGAATAATATCGAATTGTAACACAGTCACATACATAACAGTTGGGATGATACATAGTCGTGTATTATGAAATGTCGTTTTCCGACCACTTTGCCTACTATATAATTCAGATAAATATCGCTACTTTTTTAGTCATTAAAGAAATTCTCAGAAGTAATTGTATTTGAAATTTTTGTAAATTTGTAATTTCATTATTTGACTTTATTTGGCGATAAAGCTCAATATTACCACCAGCAAAACAAACCCAAAAAAGAATTTTTAACCAATCTTCAACATGTCTACCGGTGTCGGTGTCTCAAAACACCATTATTAAGACACGAATATAAAAGTCAATGAAAAGAAAGTAAATGAAAAGAAAAAATAAATCTTTTAGTTTGAATCTAAACCAGTCAAATCATAACAATGTCTAATATAGCAACTCGTTGGCTGCAAAAAGGAATTCATACAATATCGCATAACTACAGTTGATATACGAAAAAGAAAATACGAAATAACAAACATCTGAAAAACAAAATTTGCAATAAAAAATGGAATTTTTGTAGTTTGAAACTATTTCGGGCATTAGTTGGAATGATATTTAACCGTGCGTTACCCATACTATGACTACTTGTTCGCGGTAGAATTCCATATATGTATGATCACTAATCGTGATTGACCTCTACGGTTGTTGTCGCTATGACACAGATGCTGTGTCATCAGACTATAAAGTGTTAATTGAGTCACGTACAAAATCTTCAGATAAAAAATCCAGGTTCGGTACATTTTCAACAGGATATTTGGTTTTCTGGGTTCTTTAGATACCAAAACGTCAGGATTCACTGAAAATAGTCTGATTATCACATATCACACTATCCTTTGTTATTGTTACAGCTTTGCTATATAAAGCCTATATTGACGGAAAAATAATAATATGTATGTTCTCTTGTTCTAATTTTTACTTTCCTAATCTTATATAAAGGAAAATATAATTATATAGTTCTCATCTTATTCAGCAAGTGTTACGAATCCGTTACTTTCAGCAATAGGACCATAATTAAATTGGTACATTGTTTAAAACAACTGAACCAACTATTTTTACAATGTAAGTTCGTTTTATATTTTTTCAGTCGAATTTTTCCTTGAAAAAATTAGACTTATACAGCCTATACGATAAGAACGGCGAGAGGCGAGAGTCGGGGCGCTATTCATTTTCGGACCCGTAGAACACGATTCTGAAGAATATATATATGTTCCCGCCACCTTTTAATATGTGTAGGGCCCCCCTATGGAATTTTAGAGCTGAAATTTGGTAAGTGGGGCTCATTCCGATCCACAACAATACTATTAAAGTGGGGTCAAATTTTGGATCCGACCCAACCTTTAAGGGGGTGGTTGGGGGGTGGGGTTATGGTTTCTAAAACAATAAAACTTTGCAAAACCGACTGGAAATAATGTTTCGATCATTTATCTACAACATATCAAAAATTCAACTTCCTAGGATGATTTGGAGGGAGTAGAGGGGAAAAAAATGTCTTTTGGCTAGATCTAACACGCCTACAGCCCCCCAGAATTAACGCAGAGGGTTGAAATTTGGTGTGTTGATAAAGTTCGTACCTAGGTTGTGCCTTTTGAAGGTTTTAATATTTTACCCCCACCCGCCTCATTTTTAAGCTACAATTTCATGGTTTTTGACGTTTTCGAAGTTTGTACCACTCGCACAGGTCACCCAAATAAACCTAGAGGGCTGAAGTTATGTATTCGGATTGAGTTTGTATCAAGGGGGTGCCTTTTGGGGGGGGGTGCCTCAGCTTTTAATCCTTACCCCCACCATTTTTATACCAAAAAGAACATGATTTTTCTTGTTTTTTAACAGTTTCGTTAAGGTCAAAATCTCCTCAAATAAACCTAGAGGGCTGAAATTTTGTGTAGAGTTAGCCAGCCACTGCTTTTTGGAGATTTCAACTTTTAACCCTTATCCCCACGATTTTCACGCCAATATTTCCTTAATATTTTTGCTTTTCTTCTAACACGTCTAGAGACTCTCTAAGGAAACCTGGAGGGCTGAAATTTTGTACGTGTATTGAGTTAGTATCCAGCTAGTGCCTTTAGGGATTCCACATTACTTTGCTCCCCACTTCTCCGCTATATATTTATACTATAAGATAAGTAGGCGAATAGAAAATTTAAAAAATTAAAAGAAATTAACTTACATTTATAACAAATGCAATACATATGTATTAAGTAATTTAAAAATGTTATTAAAGTTAATGTTTATTTATAAAGCAGGAATTTTGGATTTTTATTTATAGTATAGAAACTTTGGATTTTTTTGGAAAGAAAAAATATCTTCATAAAGGCCTCCCAGTTTACTATTTAAGGTGCTTTTTTAATATTTAAAAGTAAAATGCAATGGCAATTGCGGATAAGCATGAGTAGGAATGCCCTCGTACGAATTGTGGTGGCTCTTTTCCTGTTAACTGCTACCGGCACGAAATTGAAATTTACTGCGATTCAGCCCTTAAAAACTTAAAACCTTTTTTTTAAAGCACCGATTAGCCGGACACTCTGATCATCAGTTTTGAAACCACCAAAATGACAGATCGCTTGTAGACTTTCAATCACATTTCGCTTGTAGACATTCAATACCGAAGATGAAGGGAAAAATTCGACTTCCGTAATGGGGCCCCGCTGTTCACGGCGTTGTTTTTTTTTTTTTATTCACTAAAAGTAAGAATGTAGACATACATCCACCGTTGAGTTATTGTTTCTAATTCGATAATTATGTTGTGTTTTCACTCCCTTTTGTACGCTCCTTCTTACACTGTAAAAGTTTCTTGTTTTTATTTTGGTGAAAAAATTCACGGACCCAACCCATTCGATCGTATAATAAATCAGTCGTGTTTTTGTGTCTCTATTTTAGGTTCCTACATATAACGTTTTTTCTCTTTGTTAGCTTTTAGCGTACCGTAGACATACCTAACTTTACGATAATCTTCGATTCAAATTTGAATAGTATGAAGACGCAATTAATTTAGTTATGCTTAACGGGTTTAATGAACTCAAATGCTAAAAATGTTTGATTTGACTCATAAATAAATTTTCCAGGGAGTTAAATTACTAGTAAAAAATGCAGCATCCTGCACATAGAACACTAGAAGCCAACTAATATAAAAAAGTGTAATTCGCTTGGAGTCATTTGTATGCCAGTCACAGCTTAAGGCAGGTAGTCAGTCAGTGTCCGTCGCCGAACACACACTGTATTGTGTTAACAATGAACACCATTGTTACTTAAATTGGACAGCTTGGTCTGTCCCATAATACGTGTGTTGTGGTGGTATGTGTGAGTACGCACACAAAGGCAAACAACAAACTAACACAATTGCAAGCGGTGTGTACCTACACACATGGTGGGGGAGATTTTACGTCACAAACTCATTACAAGTGGAACAGATACATAGACCACCTAGTTTGTCCCCTTGATCCTGCATGACATAGCGAAGTCACGTTTATAAAAATTAATTTTTCTCGGAAACTAGTCGAACCTTTGGTTTAAGTACCTTTTTTATGTGGTTTCCTCCTCTTTATAAAGGCGTACATAAATGTCTCCAAACTTTTTAACTCGGGGAAATTTTTGCAAACCACTATGTTCTGGGCATCGAACGTGTCTGGCTGAAGAACTCTTCCAAGATTTTTAGACTTTCAACGCTTTCACCAAATTTCCTAAAAATAAAATGTTTTGTAAAGAGTTAACACGCGGACACATAAGTACATATAGGTACATATTATATATATATATATATATATATATATATATATATATATATATATATATATATATATATATATATATATATATATATATATATATAATTTTAGTGAATGTCATTTTCGGTTTTTACCTGTTATATTCCTGGACTTTGGTTGCATCATAACAGTATGGTTGTAATAGTTGAATTTCCAATTTGTAAATTCGCTAAAAACAGTAGTAGCTTAAGATGTCAACGAAATGTCGAATCAAAATTCGACATCGTCAAACAAACTTTACCAGTCTATGTTTTTCAATGAGATATGAAAGATACTATAAAATTATTAAGTATTCCACTGTTGTTGACACTTTGTTGTTAATTCGAAGTACCTACTATCTAACAATAAAATGTAATAGATTTCAGATTTTTGAGAGGTAGTCCAATTATGTTAATGTTAAAATGTAAATATATTTGTACTAAGGAATTGTTATAGGACCCTAACTTTAACCAAACTGATAGTAACCATTACTTAACGATTTATTCAATAATGCGTGAATAAAAAAATGAGTCGCTGAGTTTCAATACTATGTAATTGACGATTTTTTCAAAATTGAGTTAGATACGGTTTATTATTCAGGAGGATAAACTGCACCAAAAAATACCAACTAGACGGTGCTAATTCAACTTTTTCCCCTTTAATTTTAATGACAAAAATACGAAACTGTTTCAAAAGTAACTAATTGCAATATTTTCCAACTGAAAAAACATGGCGTTGCTAGCGACACAAACCTGTTGCAAAACTATCTAATTACTTATATAAAAATGGCGTCATTAGAAAAACCTGGAACAAAAATAGCTAGTTAGGTAGTCAATATGGAGCACTGCAGGGCCTGCAGAAGATCAAATAATTGTATGTGATAATTTTATTACTCTCTCTAAGAAAATATTTACCATTGGAATAACTAAAAAAAAAAAATACAAAGAAACTTGTGAAATTGTCAAATATAACAGGCTGCGAATGTGTGCAAAATAAAATTGTGTGAAATATCGTGGTTCTGATTTCAATTTTACTGTTAAATTACAGTAAAGGGACTTGTTTTATAGGAGAATATTCTACTAAATTATAAGAAAATATCTTAATGTTCATAAGTTATAATAAATAAAAACAACGTTGTACGATGTAAATAGATAGATTTGTGCGAATGTTGTTTTATTTAAAACTTATCGAAAGAATAATAAACTATTCCAAAAGTATCTAATTGTTACTGTTGCTGCTGCAAAAGTAGCCAATTACCGTTTCAAAACCATCTAATTAAAGCAAACTGCTGCAAAATTAGTTAATTGTAATTTTTAATTGTTATTTACTAATTATTGATGAGTGGTGTCGTTGTTATTATTTCTTTATAAGAACTCTATGATTTTTCCTAAAAATTTAATGGTAAAAATCACATCAAAATTATTATTATAAGTGAGAAAACAGTTTTTTGTGTTTCCTGAACATTTTTAGTTGTGTCAGTTAGATGGTTTTGAAACTCATCGACTCAAATGTAAAAATTATTTCTAAATACTTACTACTTTATTAGATTATGTAATTCTTCATATGATAAAATTACCTACCTGTTTTATAGCTTCTAAAATATCAACTAAAGTTTTTCTAGAACGTTAAATATTTCTTGGAAATAGCTATCATTAAAAGTAATACTATTGGCAGGGCATCGTTTCTAAAATTTTAGGTGCCGGAACGCTGGCGTAACAACAAATTTTTCCAAAAAACAGAAGTGACGAGGAAATGAAAAAAATTTCGTTTTGGCTTACCGTACTTTTCTCCTCTCAGTCATACAGCCCCTAACGGCACTGATAAAAAAATCTCTGGGAAACGCCAGAACGCCGTTCTAAGCGAAATTAAGCCTTGGCTATAGATATTATAGGCTATGAAATTTTAATTTTTGGTATGTGTAAAATTATGTTCAATAAGTAAAGTTAGGAAGTTTTACGGCAGTGTGTGTTGTTCGACAGAATTGGGAAAAAAAATAAAACTTTTAAAATGGATTATTTGTCTTAACATCTCGTAGATCGATGAAGGTATCGTTCGTTGTTTGAGAAGAAAAATACCTGCGTGTCCCTGTCAAATGCACATAAATTGTCATTTTGTTTGAAGGTGGGTACGCACGGGAAAAGTTTAGGTTTTCTTTTATTTGTATTTTTTTTCGTTTTCGTTAGTGGAAAATGGAAAATCAAATAATAGTTTTTCCCTTGATTGACTCTCAATTTAATTTTTAAGTTTAAAACTTATTTTGGTAATGTAAATAAGTATATCAGTAATTTGATCAGGTTACCTATCTCAACCGTATGAACTTTAATAATGATGCCCTGGGCATATACATATACAATATGCAGACCCAAAGGTAATGTAATTGGGCGTCATTAGATACACCGTCATTAGATACGTATGTGATACCATCAATGTCCAAACAGTGCAGCTAGAATTGAGTCAAATATGGCATAGGGTCAGTCGGACCAAAAGAGGGATCCATTGTAAAGTTAATTTACGGGGCTAGTAAAGAACCCAGTAAAAAAATCACCACCCAAATAGTATTCAATCTTAATCCTAAACAAGCAACAAGTTTTAAAACACGTACCATACCATAACCTTCTAATTTCAATAATATCCCAGCTAAAATTATGGAACCAGAAGTTGGAGCAGGATCAGAGGACATGAGCCTTAGGTAACCATAAATGAACCAAAAACATAGGTATCATAAATAAAATAAGCACGTAAAACAAACAATTTATTATAATATCCTCACTAAACATAAAATATATTAATCTCCTATTTGCCATGTACAAGTAACAAATACCTACTAACATAGGTAAAGAAGCGAATACCCCTGTCACAGCATCCTATATAACATACGGAATTTCCGTTTATAAAAACTAGTTTTTCTCGGAAACTAGTTGGCATAGAATAATAGTTTAAAGACTTTTTGTGTGATTTTTCTCCCCGTTTCAATCGTGTAAAAAAATGACGCAAAAATTTTGGCAAAAAACTAATTTTTTCCACGAAAATTGCCAAGAAAACCATGGTCCGGGCAACTACTGTGACCTTACGACCTTTGATACAAAACTACGGTGATCTTACTATTTTTAGTACAGAACCGCTGTGACCTTACTACTTTTAGTATAAAACTACTGTGACCCTACTACTTTTGATACAAAACTACTGTGATCTTACTATTTTTAGTACAGAAGCGCTGTGACCTTACTACTTTTGGTACAGGACTGCTGTGACCTTACTACTTTTGGTACAGAACTACTGTGACCTTACCACTTTTGATACAAAACTACTGTGATCTTACTAGTTTTAGCACAGAACTGCTGTGACCTTTCTACTTTTGGTACAGAACTACTATGACCTTACTACTTTTGATACAAAACTACTGTGATCTTACTATTTTTAGTACAGAACCGCTGTGACCTTACTACTTTTGGTACACAACTACTGTGACCTTACTACTTTTGATACAAAACTACTGTGATCTTACTATTTTTAGTACAGAACCGCTGTGACCTTACTACTTTTAGTATAAAACTACTGTGACCCTACTACTTTTGATACAAAACTACTGTGATCTTACTATTTTTAGTACAGAAGCGCTGTGACCTTACTACTTTTGGTACAGGACTGCTGTGACCTTACTACTTTTGGTACAGAACTACTGTGACCTTACCACTTTTGATACAAAACTACTGTGATCTTACTAGTTTTAGCACAGAACTGCTGTGACCTTTCTACTTTTGGTACAGAACTACTATGACCTTACTACTTTTGATACAAAACTACTGTGATCTTACTATTTTTAGTACAGAACCGCTGTGACCTTACTACTTTTGGTACACAACTACTGTGACCTTACTACTTTTGATACAAAACTACTGTGATCTTACTATTTTTAGTACAGAACCGCTATAACCTTACTACTTTTCGTACAGAACTACTGCGACCTTACCATTTTTGATACAAAACTACTGTGATCTTACTATTTTTAGTACAGAACCGCTGTGACCTTACTACTTTTAGTATAGAACTACTGTGACCCTACTACTTTTGATACAAAACTACTGTGATCTTACTATTTTTAGTACAGAACCGCTGTGACCTTACTACTTTTGGTACAGGACTACTGTGACCTTACTACTTTTAATACAAAACTGCTCTAACATTACTAGTTTTAGTACAGAACCGCTGTGACCTTACTACTTTTGGTACAGAACTACTGTGACCTTACCAGTCTTGATACAAAACTACTGTGATCTTAATATTTTTAGCACAGAACTGCTGTGAGCTTTTTACTTTTGGTACAGGACTACTCTGACCCTACTACTTTTGATACAAAACTAGTGTGATCCTACTATTTTTAGTACAGAACCGCTATGACCTTGCTACTTTTGGTGCAGAACTACTGTGACCTTACTACTTTTGGTACAAAACTACTGTGATCTTACTATTTTTAGTACAGAACCGCTGTAATCCTACTGCTTCGAGTATAGAATTGCTGTAACCTTACTACTCTGGGTATAGAATCGCTCTAACCTTACTGCTTTTGGTATAGAACTGCTGTAACTTTACTACCAAGTCCTCAGCGTAAGTGTAGAAAATTGTAACTAGTGGTAAGCCCAGAGTGTGCCCGACACGACTTAAGACATGTAGTCAGTCAGTGTCCGTCGCCGAACACACAGTGCATTGTAATACATTGTTAGAGCATTATTACTTGGACAGGTTGGTCTGTCCCATAATAGGTGTTTTGTAGTAGTGTGTATGAATACGCACACTACTACAAAACACCAAAGCAACACCATTGCAAAAAGTGTGTACATACACAACATAGTGGGGAGATTTTACGTCACCCACTGGCGACAAGTGGAACAGTTTAATAGACATTTTAGTTTGGTCCCTTGTTTGCTACTATTGATACAGAATCACTGTAACATTGCTACTTTTTGTATAGAACTGCTGCAACCTCGCTGTGTTTAGTGGATAATATAACTGAAGAGGTAAATCGATTCTGAGTAATGATAGTTTGGAATGGTAGAAATGGAAGTACTCTTTTATTATCTACAATTTTGAAAAAAATCTTTCTGCAGATATAATAGTAACAGTTGAAAATAGTAACAAAATTTGGATACAATTCAAATAATTTATGTATTTTTAAATAAATAGGTATTGTATAAATACGTATTGGTAAAGTCCTAATTCTGAAACGCAAAACTCTACAACAAATTTTGATTTCAATGAATAAATCGTCTTTCAATGGTCACAATTAAGTTTTCGATTTTGCAAAATTAATCAGCAGCGTGGAGTCTTCAGAACAATGTGCCTAATGAGATCGCACCATTTGCGCCGTTTTCGAACCGGTCAGGTTCTCAGTATACACCTGACATTGAAAATTCTGTAAAACCTAATATTACTGTTTTGTTGCTAACAAGGAATTACACTGAAAATTTCAAAAGTTTTACTCAAAAACTCGTTCTTGTGATCGCATAACCATATCATACGAACTTTGAACAAATATCGTGATTCCCACAGAAGAATCCCATTCTAAATCATTGGATAAAATTTTATTAGAACTTACGTATTGAAGAAAAGCTAAAATGCTATACCCTGTATACCGAAAATAGTTTGTTTATTTTAAAAGTTGTCTGTAATATTCCGTAATTTTTTTTCCGTAATCCATGTGAAGGAGCTTGATCCGATATTTGCAGAACTGGTATATTGCTGTTGTAAAACTGGGGAAACTTAAACGGGATCTACTAAAGCCTACGATGGCTGAAATTTTCAACATTTTTCGTTCAGAAAAAATTTTTAAACGAATAAATAAAATGGCATTATCATTGTTTTAAGTTATAATATCGACGAGATGACGTCATCATCAGTTACGAAAACTGTAACTACAATGTCTTTTATAGAACATTGTTTCCTTAGTAGGTACATAATATAGTTTGCAAATGCCGTAAATTATGCCTTAATTCTATTCGCTTACGCTACAAAACTGATAATATAACTCCGGAAGATTTGTTTAAAATTTGATCATATCAAGGTGGCTGATTTTCCGATCATGCTGAAAACTCTTTAATAATGGAAAACTAATATACCTACACATGGTGTTAATATTAACCTTGTAATACACTAAGCTCTTATAAGCTGCATAATTCGATAGGGATAATCATACTTTGGTGTAAAATATGAATTTTACAAAAATCGATAACAATTGAAAGACAAAAGAAATCTGTGAATCAAATAAAACCTCCGAATTATATTTTCAATCAAAATAGTCTTGCAGTCTTTACTTTTTAGTATAATAGTATTCGTTTCCGATGCTGCAGATGGTCACTGAGCATTCTATATTCAAAATTATTTTTGTCACCGTATATTTTATTCATTATCTACCTTTACTGTTATTAAAAATTTATGATGTGAACAACGCTTATTTAAAAATTTTATATCTTATATTATTTTTTATTCCATTATTATTTTTATAAATTTTTAACACACAGTGTAGGTAAGTTTCAAGTTTTCTTCCTTTTAATAAGTAAATTAAAATGAAGTAAATGTAGGTTATAGAACTACAAATTATTTAATTTATCTTGTCTTACAGCTATCACTACGTTTTATTAACAGTAAGTGTGATAACCATCAAAAAGAGCAAGATAAGGATCTTTGGAGAAAAAACATGAAAAATTTAATGAAATTCGTTCAGAAAATGTGATTTAATTTCCGGAAGTTATTTCTCTGTTGTCTTATCAATTCTAATTTTGTCGAAACTAAAAAAAGGTAACATCTAAGAGAGCTAACTCGTGTTCCTAACATCAAAATTGCAGTTTCCTGTGGGATGACGTCATCAAATTCAATTTTTTTTTTAAATTGACATCCGCGTATCTACGCAGTAAACTTTCTCAGGGACCGGCAATATTTTTATAGAATTAAAAAAACTATGTAAGTCACGAAATAATTCAGCATGTGTAAACATACACATTTTTAATCGAAAAGTATTAACAGAAAATATAATGACAATAAACAATAAGCAATAAAAAACATAAATGACAATGTAAACTTATATTCTTATGTGTTGCTCGTCTATAAATATTTACAAAAATCATCACAAAGAGAGTGCGTTTGTTACTGATCAATACTTGTTTACGATAACATCGTATACATGTGTGATTACTGATCACGATCAACCTCTACGGTTATCCTGTCTATTATACAGATGGTGTTTACTCAGACCGTAAAGGGTTAATAGCCAGAAGATTGATATGAATCAGCTCCGTTGGTGAAATTTTGGTAATTAGTGTGTTCAATTTTCGTTTTTCTTATAAAAATGACCAAGTTTGTTCAGAAAAGGTGACTTATTTTCCGGATGTGATTTTTCTAATAAGTTCTACTCTTTTTACTTCTCAGTTTTTAAATTAGAATAGGCATTCGACCAAAATTCGCTGTGCAGTCGATGCGTTAAACATCAGAGTTTTATAAAATTTGTTCACCAAAGCGACGAAGCTTAAGTAAAGAAATTCATTTTTCCTTTGTATCTTTACTTATTTTTGAGATCTTGTCTTGGCACCACATATATTTTGATATTTACAATTTGGCTCACCAACACAAGATTTTGGGGAATCCGAGTCTATATGAACAGGTATAGTACAAAAAAACAATCCCTTGTTCCCTTAAGAATATGATTTTTAGTCTAATAAGAATAATGAATTAGTGTGTTGGTGAAATTAAGGCGAAAAATTGGAGCAAAATGATATTTGACTCAATCCAACATTTTTTATAGTATATAAAACCGCAAAAACTATTTTATTTATTTACGCCTAACAAAAAATTAGTTTAAAAATTTTGTTTTTATTTTTCTGTTTATATATACATAGCCACTATTAATTAACTTGTTGTTGATATATACATTAGTAAATTATAACTCGAAATATTAACAAAAAATACAGTTTTTAAACTACATGGGTATATAACAACAATATTGGAGATATTTTTAATATTTTTAATGGTGTAAGCCTACATAACTTTTTTCATTTAATGAATGTAATTTAATTATAAATCAATTTTAATTAAAGTAATAAATCTCTTTCATACGTATGTGTATTTAATTTCTCTGAATTACAGGATTATTTTTCGGGTATACCTATATAAAAAGGGTATTCGGGGTATCAGGGCATTTGATTGATCATCAAACATCATAATATAAATGCGACAAAATTTAGTATGATACACAATTAAAAAAAAAAAAAAAAATAACAGATGCAATTTATGGGGAATCAATATTTCCCATTGGTTTAGCAGCACAGTGTAGCAGGTTCATTTTCAAAAAAAAAAAAAAAATTTTCAAAAAAAAAAAAAAAAACAATACCAACGTCGTAAATATTTAAAGTTTTACTGAGGTTTGAAAAGTTTTATGATATTCCATATTTGTAATAATCTGGAGCTTAATTGCTAATTTTCAAGCAAAATTAAAATTATGTAAACTCAATATATATTAATTTCTAGCTATATCCTATGAACAAATAATGGTGCGGGATGACAGTACTAGTTGGAAATAGAAATAATAGTCTTGTTCAGAATTATGGGAAAACAAGTTTAAAAACAGGTTTTAAACAGGTGATAAAGCAAGTGCGCAAGAAATTGACGGTACACGGGAAAGTTTAGCGGCGGACTAAAAACATTTTTAAAGTAACAAATTAGATTAATAATTACAGTCGTATACAAAATTTTAATAAATAAATTACAATATGGAAAATAAAACTGAATTATAAATATCTGTAGAATCGTTGAAAAATTTATCTGACAACGAATTACTTGTAGCGATTGCTATTGCGTTTAGAATTGTTAATTTTTGACCTTTATTTAGTGGATGGAAATTTGAAATGTTCTGGTCTCCGGGTCTCGAAATTTCTACCAGTTTGACCAATATAGAAACAGTCACAATCTTGACAATTTAATTTGTAGATATATACCTACCCAACTTTTTTAGTTGATCTGTTTTTGTCTTACTATCATCGATGGCAAATCAGGGTGTTATTATAGCCTCAAAGGAAAAAAGTGAAACTGAACGTTATATATATGTATATATATATATATATATATATATATATATATATATATATATATATATATATATATATATATATATATATATATATAGCAACATAATTCAAAATCTCCGAAACGTCCCAATTTACTAATGATTATATTATTTATAACCCTTAGTCTTAAACTTTCCGACAATAGTGTATTTCTAAAAAAAGTTGATTTCTTTCCATTGTTCACTAAGGAAAATAAGAAACTGCTTGTTAGAGAATACGTGCTTCAGCAATTATTTTTTATTTCATTGATTTTCTACTCGTCAAAGTATTAATTTTTGCGAACAAATTCAATTATAAATTACACAAAAAAGGGAGAACTTCACAAAAATGAACAGAGAAACAAATTGAAATTATTGTTTTTGCAGACGAAAAAAGTTTTCTCACTAAATTAAAAAATTTATTACTTCGACGTACAACTGAATGAAGAAAACTTTACATAAATAAACTAATTAAAAAAATTGTTCCCAGTTCAATGATTTATAGATAACACAGGCTAGGCAGGGACGTGAAAAAAAAAAGTTGAACGTACAAACAATATTTATTAATATATTGGAGCACATAAATAAGGCACGAAAATTAGATCTATTTGCCATGTAAACATCGAGAATAAAACCAATTCGGATGGGGCATGGCGAAACAACCGATATAAACAAAAAGGAATTAAACGGTTTAATACAGTCGAGCTGGGGTGACACTCCATCGTGGCACGGGAGGATCGATGAAGGCTGCACAAGTCTTGTGTTTATATATGTATTTATGTTAAGGGGGTGGATCAGTTGCGAGAATTGCAGAGCATTTCATCTTCATATATATTTGGACATGTTCCAAATATGTCTTCGGTTCCATTCAAATACAGTCTTAGTACGCGCGGTGAGTCAGGGTTGAACATATTTAAAATTAAATTTATTTTTCTTAGAAAATTCTTTTTGTTTCTTTGTTTTTTTTGTTTTTTGTTTTTATGATTTATTAATGACTGCATATGGAGAGAGGTGAAAGTTAGAAAATTCAACGATGGATGTAAAAATTATATTTTCTAGTTCATTTTCTTTAAAAACGATCAGTAAAATTAGCAAAATTAGACCTACATGCGATTTAAAAACCATATTTTAGACCAAGCTGATTGTGAGATAAGCTGTGTTCAAAGGAAGTTATTTTTTAACTGCTTCCTTCGTTTAATAAAATGCTAAGATAAGAAAAGATAACAACAATAAATCTTAATGTATTCTGAAAAAAAAAAAAAGAAAATTGAAACTAAAGTCATTATTTCCCTATATTCACTATCTGATATATTCAATATCTGAATTCTTTAGAAATTCCTGATTGAATTACATCATCAAGTTTTTTTCAGTTTTGTATATTCGTTACGTTGTATAATTTTCGTGTGACATTCTTGTACCCTAAAATATAAGTAGCAATAAATTCAAAAGTTCTTATTCATTTATTTATTTATTTTGTTATTTCAGTAAAATATTGCTTTCCTAGAATCTAAATTTCTTAGAATTTTTTAGTAGAAAGTTTATCATAAAAAGTATCTAGAATAAATTGGGTATAATCAATGAAATAGTAAAGTAAATCTAGTACAGCGTTTCTCGACCTTTCTTCAATCATGGCCCGGTAAAATTTCGGACAATTTTTTGCAGACCGATCATATATGACGATTAATTTTCTAAATTACATCTATATTTTCCGACCACTTGACCGACTATGTAATCCAGATAAATTTCGATACTATCTTAAGCATTACAAAAATGATTAAAAGCATTTCTTTAATTTTAAATAGAATTTATTTAGTTTGGAACCATTCCTGCCATTAGTAGGAATGAAATTAGGTCGTGTTATATAAAAGCACCGACCATTTGCTTGACCATAAATATGACCCACCAAGTTAGCTTTACTATTTTCTTTTTTTAGACAAAATGTTCATGCCATGTTGTGCTAGATGTATATTTTCATGACAAATAGTAGAAGCTAAATTGCCTCCCCCCCAAAAAAAAAATTTGGCAGCAGAAAACTATTTTTGTGGATAAAGTAAGCTCCGCCGTTTTCTTTGTTTAAAACAAAAAAATGTTGTGCTCTGTTGTTCTAGACGTGTGTTATCATGGGTCGTAAATAAAAAAAAAAATAAATTCCAAAACATGCAATTTTTATCGCCAGAATTTTTGTAATTTATTATGTTTGAAATAAGTTATCTATTATTATTTGTTATTTAGATCATTGTTTTTCAACCTGTGGATCGCGACCCTCTGGAGGGTCGCGAAGCCTTTTTATGAGGGTCGCAGTTACTTTAAAAATAAAACCACTCTAGTTCAATATACAATATTTAAGTTAATAGATGGCTATATTAATGTGATAGTTTCATACTTTCACGCGGTAAAATTGCGGTTTATTGTCAATAACAGTAAATCTAAATTTTAAATAATTGTCGTCATATAGACACTTTTTTGGCTTCGTTTTATTACTCCCATTGGAACTTGAAACTGACAGATGTTACCAAAAATTTATTCCTTTTCAATTGTTAAAATGAGCACACAATTTTGAATATTAGACAATAAAAGACAATGAGCAACTACTAAACAAACAACAAGGCAGTTCAATAAATTTAAGCAGTAACGCGAGTTCACAATTCAAAGAATTCAAATGGATTACGCTCGGAAGTGTTAAACGGCGACGACCGTCGTGCATGCGCGTGTCACTTTTTACACCACACGTGCTTCAGAAGCTACTATAAGTCGTTAACTTCGTCGATATAAAAATATGCCTGTTTCAACTAGTTTCAAGTCCTTAATTACGTATTTAATCGATACCTAACTATGAAAATAGTCAATAATGATGAACGGATTCGATATTTATAACATAAAAAAATAAATGCTAGTATCTTGCCCAACACTGGTAGTAATGGAGGACTATATGAATATATTCGTGATAACGTGAGTATTTCATCTTGTTTCAATTTTCCTTAAGATATCTCTTTTAACACTCTTTAACATTAGACTAACTAGTCTGTGAATATTCGGGATTTGGCCGAGTACCGAATATAGTTTGCCGAATACCGAATATTCGTAACGAGATTACAAATATGTAATAATAATTTGTAAATATACATGAATTTTTCTTTTCTTTAGTTCTTTTACATAACCCTAGATGTTTCGTAAATTTGATAATGACAAAAAAGACATTCGAACACATTCGAAGTGACACTGAGAATGTTCTTTTATTAAGTAAATATTTTCTATTCACAGAATACACTGCACAATAAATATAAATATCAGTAGAATAGAGGCAAATACAATACTACACATAGAATATAAATAAATAAATAACGATAAACTACTCACTGAATTGAATTACTTAATTTAATCGAATACGATGTTATTTACGTCACACATCGTGACCAAAATTGACAAATATTTTGAAAAATTTTGACCACATTTCGAATTATTTATAACCGTAATTTTAATGATAAATATATTTGATTGAAACTATGTAATACTCACTAAATTGTATTTAAACCTATTTCGTATTTCAGTAGTTGGGCTATGACGGTACACTTAATAGGTCAGCTTGGCCGTTAGGGTGCACCGTATACAGAAACTATGAATTATGGTCACTTTGGCAGAAACAATGAAAAATTCAAACAATCACCCTAGTTCAAATCACATCCATAAAGCCTAAATAGCGAATCAATAAATTTTTTCCATAAAATTCTTAATGTCCTAAAATCCGTAAAAAAAATAACCGTAAGGTTTCGAAGTCTTTAATTTTTGCGAATATCAGGTATGTAGAATCATCACTTCTGTTCTGTCAGTCACATTTTTAGAAGCAAATTCGCCATTTTGAGAGCTAAAATAAAAAGTTCACGTCAAAATTATTCCAGTTAAACAAATCAGCTGGATTTAAATTGCTTCCATCAAGTATCTACACATAAAAATTCTCGATACCTTAAAAAGCATAAATGGAATGATAAAATGATGAAATTTAAAGCGAATTGTAGGTTTTCGTAGTCGTTTTTTTTCATTCTAGTCAAAATTTAATATGTAGAGCCATCAAAAAGAATATTTTGATGGCCCAATCAATCGTATTTTTAAAAGGAATTTGGTCATTCTGATAGCAAAGCTGAAAATTTGCACGCAAACTATCCCAATTCAATCAGTTACCGTAATTTAAATCACTTCGATAAAGCTTGATTTTAAAATAAAAAAAATGTTGTGTCGATGGCGTCATTAAATTTACTAAAAACTTTCGATGTTTAAATAACCGTAAATAATATGATAAAATGGTGAAATTGAAAACAAATTATAAGTCGTCGAGTCAGAATATTACAATTTTTTTTTCAATTCAAATTAACAAATAAAAGAACAAAATATAAAAAAAAAATAACCTTACTAGGTGACACCTGGTGCCATGTTTAAAATACATAGTTTCCTTTGTATTACGTAAATCACTTTCTTGACTACGATATATTTTCGAAAGCACCGTACATATACTGTTACACCACCAAATTATCTTTACGCCAATAATATTATAAATCATGAAACTTGATCGTTTGAATTTTCAAAACAATAGATTTCGCGTTCCATTCTATTCTAATTAAGACAATTGAAATGCTGACTAATTGAATTTCGGTGACAAACTAGAAGGAATGTCTGTCAATCCAATATACGTACGATTACAGTTGAATGATCGCGAAAATGTTGATTGAGAAATACTTATTAGAATTTATTGATTTTATTAAACTTTTGTACTGTAGAAATATATAGGTACGGGTATTGCAGGAAACTTTCTGTAGAATTAAAACATTTACAATAATTTATTGTCTATATAACTTCTTCAATGCATACTTACTTGACGTAGTTATCTATAATTATTTAAATATTTAATTTGTGAATATATTGTTAACTTCATGGTATTGATTTCTGCTGATTTTAATAAAAAATTTAAATTTTTAGGGCTCTGTACCATAAAAGGAAAAACGGAAACCTTATAAGATCGCCCTAGTGTCCTTCGTAGTATCAAACGTAGAATAGAAAAAAATTATTTTGGATTAAAATAGGCAGTCAGTTTTGTTCAAAAGAAAGTTTTAACTAACACTAATATTGTGTGAGGTATTATTTAAAAGAGCTATCATCATTTTTATAATTTTTGGTCTAATAGTCTTAATGATAGGGCTCAAAATTTGCTAGAAATGACCGTTCTCCGATTTTAATAGAGTTAGTAGACATTGAGTCATAGATTACCGAAAAAACTACGGATTTTTCGATGGTGTAATGTGTAGTTACTGAATTTTTTTTTTTTTTTTTAAGTAAGAAGTTGAAACACGACAACGTATTTACTAATATTTCAGTAGAATGTGGGACAAATCATGAATTTTTTAGTTATCAGATTTCTGCTGATTTTAATAAAAAATTTAAATTTTTAGGGCTCTGTATCATCAAAGGAAAAACGGAAACCTTATAAGATCACCCTAGTGTCCTTCGTAGTATGCAACGTAGAATAAAAAAAAATTTATTTTGGATTAAAATAGGCAGTCAGTTTTGTTCAAAAAAAAGTTTTACTTAATACTTATATTGTGTGAGGTATTATTTAAAAGAGCTATCATCATTTTTTTATAATTTTTGATCTAATAGTCTTAATGATAGAGCTCAAAATTTGCTAGAAATAACCGTCCTCCGATTTTAATAGAGTTAGTAGACATTGAGTCATAGATTACCGAAAAAACTACGGGTTTTTCGACAGTAAGTTTTTTAAGTAAGATGTTGTAACACAACGACGTATTTATACCTCATTTCAGATACAATTGATCATAAGTTTTCGTTAAAAAATTAAATAATTCTTATATTCGAAGCAAATAAATCTTCTATTCTTTTCTAAAAACAAACTGCAAATTTAAAATTTACGTAAATGCAATAGTAAAAGAGATAAAGCCAAGAAAACGGAAACTATTTAATTCAAAGTGACGAAGCATAGTTTTTAACTGAAATGAACACATACTAATGTTTCAGTACAATGTGGAACAAATCATGATTTTTTTAGTTATCACAAGTAAATTTGGATGAGAAAATATATCTACATAAAAATAAAAAGTTTAATTTCATCTATGAGATACCCACTGCATGGAACACTAATTGTGCATGTCCGACTGGCTCTTGGTCGATTTTTTCACCATATTTGAATTATTGATTTTATTGGTATTATTATTTTATGTAAATTGCATGCACTTTCTTTAATAGTAGGTACATTGGTATAAGAAGTTTGTCAGAATAATTAAAGGTAGACGTCTCTGATTGATGTATTATATTTTTGTCAGCTAAAAAATTACTTTAACGATGGAAAAATTATCTTTGCAGAAAAGTATCATCAACCAAATAGTACGATTGGATAAGCTAGAAAAAAAATATTGAACTGTAAAAGGAATTATTGTCGTTGGGCAAAGCCCACGAGAGAAGGCGCGTTGCAGCTGCGTCCCATGTCTGAAAAGGGGTCCCGGAATTAGGGTTTAATTTCTAAAATTTTAACTACCAAAACGCCGAAGTAATAGAAGTGACGAGCAGAAAATAGGTGGTCGCCTTAACTTAGGCTTACTGTTTTCCGTAAATGTACTGACGAACGAAAAAAAGTCGTCGTCTTGGGGTGGCATTTCTCCTAAATAGTATTGACGAGCAAACGGAAAAAAGAAAACGTCTTATGATTCTGCTCTCAACCACACAGCCCCAGGGCCGGATCTAGGGGGGAGGGACAAGACGGGCACGTGCCCCCTGGAAGGTTTTAGGGGCGCCAAAACGGTGAAAACTTTTTTGGCGTAGAAAAAATTTTGGAAGTGACGAGCAAAAAAAAGGTCAACAGTGAGTATTCATGATAGGGTTAAGGTGAATGGAAAGGTTAAGGGAAAAGGAAGCGATGACCAAAAAAAGGTCGACAGGGACTATTTATGATAGAGTTCAGGTGAATTTATTCCTGGAAAAGGAAGTAATGACCAAAAGAAAAAGGTTGACAGTGCCTATTTCTGGTAAGGTCCAGGTGACTTTTTCTTTTTTTGTCATCACTTTCTTTTCCAGGAAAAAATTTTTTTTTTGTTGCGGGGGCGCCAACAGGAAATTTTACCCCCCTCCTAATATCTCTAAATCCGGCCCTGTACAGCCCCTAAAGATACTGATCAAAAAGTGCTCAGATCACAGCCTCTTTGTGATGTTGCTACTACTGTCTCGGTAAAAAAGGGAAAGTAATGTTAATAGTATCAGGCCCCGTTAAAATAAAAAAGATATCAGACGTTTTTTTTCTGCGTGTCAGTCATATTTCTTGGAGGAAAATTGAGAAATATAATTTTTCTTTTTCTTTCTCCTCAATTATATTTTGGGAAGAAATTTTTGAAAAATCCGATTTTCGGAGCAAAATGGCACCGTCGGAAATGAAGCGGCTCAAAAAAGTTTGGGAACTCCTGCAATAAATTATTTTCTTGACCAAATCACTATACAATCCTACATACATGACTAGTTTTTCTTTAATTAAAACCCAATCGAATAAAATAAAAAATACCCCTGTCGCAGCATCTGCATAACATAGCGAATTTCCAAATCTTGGGCACTGGCGGATCTCATCTAAGACCTGTACCTATTTAAAATAGTTTAGCTTTCTAAGAGTAAAAGAATTTTTAAAATCGGCTGGGTAATTAGTTTTGGTATTTTTGAGGACCCAAGAGCCCGAACGAATTTTGTGCAGCATAGTATCCATCTTAAATAATTTAGTTCTCTAGCAGTGAGAAATTTTTTAGCATCGGTTCGATAGCTTATTACTGGCGTTTTCGGATCTGCAAGATCCCGGTGGACCTCATTAAAAAATCAGCTCGACCGTATATTCTAGGCGGACTTTATGAAATATATATATATATATATATATATATATATATATATATATATATATATATATATATATATATATATATATATTCATAACCCGTTGTGTAGCATTCTACGTCGCATTTGCATCCGCAGGACAGTTGTGGATCTTAGATAACACAACCTGTACCTATCTAAAATAGTTTACCTCGGTAATAGTAAAAAAGTTTCAAAATCGGTCAGTTATTTTATTTTTGACACTTTTAGGTCCTACTGACACTGTCAGACCTTACATAACGTAATCTATATGTATCTAAAATAGCTTAGCTCCCCAACAGTGAAAAAATTTTCAAAATCGGTTGGTTAGTTTATTTTTGACACTTTTGGATTCGATGGACCCTGGCAGACTTTACATAACGTAATCTATATTTATCTAAAATAGTTTAGCTCTGTAACAGTGAAAAAATTTTCAAAATCGGTCGGTTAGTTTATTTTTACCACTTTTGGGTGCCATGGACCCTGTCGGACCCTAAATAACGTAATGTATGTCTATCTAAAATAGCTTAGTTCCCCAACAGTGAAAAAATTTTCAAAATCGGTCGGTTAATTTATTTTTGACACTTTTGGATCCCATGGACCCTGCCAGACCTTACATAAGGTAATTTATATTTATCTAAAATAGTTTAGCTCTGTAACAGTGAAAAAATTTTCAAAATCGGTCAGTTAGTTTATTTTTGACACTTCTGGATCCTATGGACCCTGGCAGACCTTACATAACGTAATCTATATTTATTTAAAATAGTTTAGCTCTGTAACAGTGAAAAAATTTTCAAAATCGGTCGGTTAGTTTATTTTTACCACTTTTGGGTCCCATGGACCCTGGCGGACCCTAAATAACGTAATGTATGTCTATCTAAAATCGCTTAGTTCCCCAACAGTGAAAAAATTTTCAAAATCGATCGGTTAGTTTATTTTTGACACTTTTGAATCCCATGGACCCTGGCAGACCTTACATCACGTAATCTATATTAATCTAAAATAGTTTAGCTCTGTAACAGTGAAAAAATTTTCAAAATCGGTCGGTTAGTTTATTTTTGACACTTTTGGATCCCATGGACCCTGGCAGACCTTACATAACGTAATCTATATTTATCTAAAATAGTTTAGCTCTGTAACAGTGAAAAAATTTTCAAAATCGGTCAGTTAGTTTATTTTTGACACTTTTGGGTTCTATGGACCTTGGTGGACCTTACATAACGTAATTTATATTTATCTAAAATAGTTTAGCTCTGTAACAGTGAAAAATTTTCAAAATCGGTCAGTTAGTTTATTTTTGACACTTTTGGGTCCTGTGGACCCTGGCGGACCTTACATAATGTATTCTAAATCTATCTAAAATAGTTTAGCTCTGTAACAGTGAAGAAATTTTTAAAATTGGTCGTTTAGTTTATTTTTTACAATTATGGGATCAGTAAATCCTGGCGAAACTCATACAAGTCTTGTACTCTAACAGTAAGAAAAGGGTTCTAAGGATCTCATATAACTTAAGGCAGTCCGTAAGCTCCTTGCGGACATCATTTAATTAATTAATTCAAATACTTTAACTTACTAACTGTGAAAAAATTTTTAAAATCGATTGGTTAATTAATTTCTGGCCTTTTTAGGTCCCGAAAATCTTGACCTCACATAAAATACCTTAAATCCATTTGAAATGGTTTAATTTTTTAACATTATTAATTATTAGTGAAAAAATTTTCAAAAACGATTCAAAATATTTTTCCGTGCATACATATGTACATAGTACATATTTTGTTTTGTTTCATATATTTAATAATATTATATCATAACATAATCTTCAATTTCTTGTTTACTTAAAAATTCAATAAAAAAAAAATTCTTCATTACATTAGCTTAGAAAATCTGTTTAATTTACATTTTTTAACATGAGATAGAACCATGCTAATTATAATGCAATAAATGAGAAACAAAACTCTATACATGTATGTGTGTTATAACACATATATGTGAATATACTTCACTTGTTCTCACAAAATTCTTTAATAAAAAAGTGAAATATTTTTATACTTCATAAAGAACTGAGATAGAAATATAAATTACTTATTACAATGACAAAGAGAGCAAAATAAGGCAATAGTGAAAATTACGATTTTCTCGAAAACTACTTAACATAGAAAGAAAATTATAAGAACATTTTCTTCATAATTTTTTTTTCCTTTTCAACGGTGTAAAAATCGAACTGTCTTATGATAGGATCGAATGATAAAAAATGGCCAGAAAACCGACTTCTGGGCATCCGACGTGTCTGGCTAACGAACTTAGCCAAGCCAATTCAGAATCCAGTCCGCACACAAAATTTCATAAGCGTTAGACGTTTCGTTCGAGAGTTATCGTGGGAACACATAAATATATATATATATATATATATATATATATATATATATATATATATATATATATATATATATATATATATATAAATTTTAGTGAATATCATTTTCGTATTCTAGGAACCTCAAAACAGATTTCTGCCATAGTCCCGGACTCAGATTCATGAGACCTACTGTAATAGCTGAATTTCGAGTTTTCGAAATTCGCTAAAAAAACAGCCCGAACATTCAGATTAATTAATTTTGATTAAACGAATGTTCTTTGGAGCTTCTCGTGTACCATATTTTATTTTCGTTTTCTATATTATTTATCTACCTACTAATTGGGTAATGTAGGTGTACGTAGCTCACTGTACAATAGGCTATCTGATGCTGTCAATATTTATATATTGTTAGTAATCAAATTGACCGTGTAGTCAAATTTATCTCTACCGTCGCTCTCCCGGTCCCCTCTACGTCCCAACCCACACGTTCCATCGCCCTTGTGAACAATTTCGTTCGAACAAAATTATTGTATTTGTTGAACAATTTATGATTTTTTATTTCGTATCGTTTTTCTCTTTCATCTGTATAGATATAGGACAAAGCTGTTTCGCGCACATCCCTTTTAGCGAATTTCCCTTCTGGAAATTCAGCTATTACAGCAGCCCTTATGGTAAGACCTAAGTCTGGGACTATGGTAGAAATTTGTTTTGGAGCCTCTCGAACCCGAAAATATACTTCACTAAAATTTATATATATATATATATATATATATATATATATATATATATATATATATATATATATATATATATATATATATCTATATATATATATATATATATATATATATATATATATATATATGTGTGTGTGTGTGTATGTATTTATGTGTGCACACGATAACTCTTGAAAGAAGCGTTTAATGCTTATGAAATTTGGTATGCGTGCTGGAATCCGGACTGGCTCGGCTAAGTTGTTAGCCAGAAACGTCGGATGCCCAAAAGTACGTTTTTTGGCCATTTTTCGCCATTTTTAGTGTTTTCTTTTTGCAAAATTTGGCTAGAATTCAAAATTTTTGACACCGTGGAAAAGGGCGTAAAAAATTGCATAAGATAAGCTTTTAAAACATTGTATCAAGTGAACTAGTTTTTAAGAAAAATTAAGTTTGCATAATTTTTTTACAATAAATGTTTCATCGTTTTAGCAATTCTTTTCTAGATAAAACAAGTGCTACTTAGTTATTCAGTATGTATGTATGTGTTATAATAACAATAGCTCTGTCTCATCTTTTTAAATTAAAACTCAGATTTCTTAAGAATACGTTATGGAAAGGAAATTTTTGTATGATGTTCTCCTTTAGAGAGAAAATATAATTTATATATATTTACATACCTAGAAAAAATGCGAAAACTATAGTTATGTAATGTAATAATATGTTGTTAAATGGATATATGTATGCTACACTATATGAGATTCGTTACGGTCCTGAGGGCCTAAAAGCGCAAAAAATTAACTACTTAACTGATTTTGAAAATTGTTTCACTGTTAGAAAGCTATACTATTTTAAATGGATACACGTCTTAGATCAGATCCGCCAGTGCCCAATATTTGGAAATTCGCTATGTTATGCAGATGCTGCGACAGGGGTATTTTGCCATGCGATGGGTTGCGATGGATTGACTGACATATGACTGGTTGTCTATAAATTTATGGATACCCATATTCATCAAATCAATATATTCATGTTCTCTATTCACACACAAAATGATAAGTTATCCATTATATTTTTTTAGTCAATGACGGAAAAGGAATTTCGTCATTAATTTAAATATTGCTGTACTATTTACGGTAATATTAGAAATGAGAAAGTGAGTTTGTAAATCAATCGACTGGAAACTTTGCATAGAGATAGTTGGAAGGGCGGAGAAGGACGCAGGCTACTTTTTACACCATAAAAATATATGATGTCCATGTATTTTTGGTCTTTTTGTCTGTAGGCTTCTAAACTTGTTATCCTCAATAATACATAAGTATTATTCATTTTAGTTTTATTTAGGTGCTATAAAATAGTTGTTTTTAAATTTTTTTGAGTTTACCCGAAGATGATTTAAAAACCGAAAATTGGCCCGCATTGACATTATACAGTATCTTTCATGAAGTTCGCACTATATTGGAAAGTATTTTAGTGGTGTCAGCTGGTAAATCGGTTTTTATTTGGCGGAAAACCAGAAAATTCAAAATTACGGATTACTGAGTCTAGTAAATATACTTCGATAGTTAAATACGATAATCGATAAAAATGAAGCTCAAAAACCTACTTTTGAAAATACAGTTTTTAGGGGCTCTAAGTTAAAAATAATTGTATGCATCCTCAAAAATAAAATCGATATCATCCTTTGAAATCACCTTATTTATAAAATCATAATTATCACCCAAATTGCTGGACATTTAACAGAAAAATTTAATTTTGTTCTAACAAAAACATGCCTCTGTATTCAAGTTTTCTGTAGTTCAAATAAATCCTTTTAAATTACCAGAATTTTTGATAAAATTTAACTAATAAATTATTATTAGTTATCAAAATACCCGTGATAAACAAAATTCACGGCTCATATACATCCCAAAAAATCTGAGCTACTTTAACTCCTTTGAAAGGAAAGGCTTTCCATAAGCAATATTCTTCAGTGTAATATTGCAAAAATGAAATTTTTTAATGCAATATTTCAAAAATAACTATACAGCTAATGCAACAGAGAAAAAAATGAAGTAATATCTATATAGCAAAATCGATTTTAAAATATCCTTTCAAAAATAATTTAATTATGAATTTATGCGTTACCCGTATCAGGGATAAAAAAAATGACGAAAGCCTTGATTGCCTCGACATTCGTATCAAATATTACTTTTTAATTCAAATTTTAATCAGTTTTATTCATACGCTGCACTGATTAAAACACAATACACAATGGGATATTTAAAAAAAAAAATGGAATGTACCTAGTCTCATTCGAAACAGAGCATCAAAATTTAACAAAATCAGCCTATTTAACTCTATAGATACCTACGTATAGGAAATTATATATTACTAGCCGTATACCGACCCGATGGGATTTACCATCGGCAACATCTCAGGATGTCAGTCAGTGTCATAGATTTATAAAATATAAGATATTATGTATTTATTTTAATAGCCATAGTTACATATACACACCGTCAAAAGGGACTATTTGGTAACAATATTATCTATTTTTGCATCTATCTTAATATATTTTAAAAAATTGAGTCAATCTATAGGAGCAATTCACGTAATACATAATAATTATTAATTTAATCCTTATTTTTGTGGCCTTTCCAAATAACCCTTGGGCTGAGGCTATTTGATATCGGATAAAAAGAGTTACCAAAAACAGGCTAAAAAAATTTTTTTTTAAAACAATTTTAAGGAACGTTTATGGTTACGAAAGGGCCATTTGGAACGATTTCCTTGTAAGACAGTATCTAACTATTCAATGAAAACTTGTAATATTAGGAAAATAAAACAAAGTAGTAGCATATAAAAATTATTAAATTTATTATTTTTCAAACAGTTCAAAATGGCTTTAATTAAGAATCGCACTTAAACGGTAATAAAATATAATAATATATTCAACTTTAAAGTTAACAAAAATTTTAATTAATAGTGTATAATAATTAATTTTGAATTAATTCCAAATAATCCCTTTTTATATTTCAAAAAGCCCCACTTCCGAAAAAGGGCTTCAAAATATTTAGGCGTCAATATAAACAAATTTTAATGACTTCTAATTAAAAAGGGAAAAACTAATAGTTAGTGAACAACTTACCATTCAAATAAATACCTTAACTTAAATTTTCCAGTCGAAAGTTTGCACTGCAATAATATTCTGTAATTTTTATGTTATTATAAACTGACACTTCACAAATGAAATGGAACAACTGAACAAGTTTGTACTGGTCAAAATACTACTACATTAACATCCCCTATTAAAGACGCATTAAGGTTATGAATACGTTCAGAAATCAAACAGATGTAAGGGTTTAAATCTTTTTTTTGTTTTTTTCAAATAGCCCCTTCGATTTCAAATAGTCCTGTGTGACGGTGTCTCTAAATTAAAAAAAAAAAAACAAAAAGATTTTTCATACAAATTTTCATCCCCTATTTAACCCGCTTAGGGAACGAATTTTCAAAAATCCTTTCTTAGTGCTCACCTACATTATATAGGGAACTACTGTGCCAAATTTCGTTCTTCTAAACCCAACGGCTTAGGCTGTGCGTTATCTATCAATCAGTCAGTGTTAGAGATTTATTAAGTAGATGTTCAACTAATTGGTCATTTGTTATTTTTAAATTGTAGGTACCTAACATTTTTATAGTCGTCCTATAGTATGCTGTCTGTATACTTGCTTTGATCATTTATATAAAATATTTGCCGAACGTATAAAAAATATAATTGAACTGATATATTTAGCGGATTCAATAACGTACTATAGTAAAACCCATATTATATTATAGGGATATGAGACATCTACCTATATTATATGCCTATATGACAATAACATATAAAAAAAATATTTTAAGTCAAAACATGTGTTTTATGTCAAATGCAAAATAAAAAATGAATTTTACATTTGCTTTCAAACATATTTTATTTCCATATTTAATAAAATCAATACATTAATTGTCTCCAAATATAAAAAATACTACCAAATATTTATCAGAGCCAGACACGAACTTTAATTTTAGAGAATTTTTTTTTTTTAAACTATTCAGATGTTAATTAAAATTGACATAGTGTTTGAAAAATTACCAAACTGGATCGACTGGGACTCGAACCCGGATCTCTTGGTTACCAGCCAAGCGCCTTACCAACTAGGCCACCGATCACTTGTTCGAGTGCCACTCCAATTCAGTAATCAATCAAACACAACCTCTCTCTAATGCGAGACGCAGTTTTATACTTTTTAATTTCAAATGTTATCGAGTGCCTGTGAAACATTATTAGTGTATGGCGGATTTTTATCCGTATTTAAACATACACCAATATTCATATGTTCACTCAATGACCAGCTTTGGCTGATACTTGAACACTCGATGTACTTTGGCAAATGGCCAATTCATTATGTTAATTAAAATTGACATAGTGTTTGAAAAATTACCAAACTGGATCGGCTGGGACTCGAACCCGGATCTCTTGGTTACCAGCCAAGCGCCTTACCAACTAGGCCACCGATCACTTGTTCGAGTGCCACTCCAATTCAGTAATCAATCAAACACAACCTCTCTCTAATGCGAGACGCAGTTTTATACTTTTTAATTTCAAAAATTCAGATGTTGCTTTTTTCTAAAAGCAAAAAATGTGTATATTTTATGATTGTAGTCACAACTTTAATGTTATCTAAGAGTCATTTCTATAATCAAACTCAATTTTAAGCCTTTATTTTTAATGTGAAGTAAGTAAGTTGATTTTCATAATAGATATTAATTTGTTCATAAGCAAATATCAGTTTAATAAAATTTTTAAAGCCTTTAAATTTTATTATGAAAATGGTGCTAAGTTAGATATTGAAATTTTGAGCTAGTGTAAATTACAATGTGCATCAGGTTCGAAAGGATTAGAGAAATTTCAGACAAAGTTTTATCACACACCCGTGTCACTTCCTGTGATAGCTGAAGTTTCCTTAAAGCAGTGAAAGTTTGAGTCTGGCCAAAACTCTCGAATGAGACATTCAATTTTTCCAAAACTTTTGGTGAAAAGTACCAAACTCTTGGATAAATTCTTCAGCCAGACGTGTTTAAAAAAACCTAGAAAATGGTATTTTGGACTTTTTTCGGCAAAAAAGTTAATTTTTTATTAAAAGTGAAAAGTTTTTTAAGTTTCCGAGGTTTACATATTTTTCTTTTTTTTCGAGAAACATAATTTTCTTATAGGCATTAATATATATTGAGGGTTGATGATCTCGATCCAAACAAAATAATGTGGGTGGCACAAACACATTTCCAAAAATTTTTTTGAAACTTTTCTCTTACTACAAAAAGACACAGTGATAAGTAATAAGCTTTAAGGTCATCTTCAATGATTTATAAATTTTGTTCGTTAAGTAGACAGCGTCTTGGATTACAGTATGAAATTGGAATCTTTTGTCACATTAATCGATTCATAGAGATATATTTTATTTCTTTGAAGTCTGGTGCACTATTATTAGGTAGAAAATTTCCTCATGTGTATTCTGTTGAAAACCTTTGAAAATGTAGTCCATCTCTGTAAAAAGAATGGATTAAAATAATATTAACAATGGTACATTAATTAAATTTATAAAACGAGATACTCCATGAAAGCCTATTAATGTTCAAACCATTAATAATTATAAAAATTAATATTTAATATAATATACAATTATACAAATATATCCATGCAAATAAATATTTATAATAAAAATAAATGCATAGGTACAACTGTCATCAATTTAGCTTTTGTTTATTCGAATACAGGATGTTTATAATTGATTTAATTTTATATAAGAATACATTGCCAATGGATCTTGGCACACAGCTTCCTCTGTAAACGTCTCGTCGTAACAGACTTTCATTCAATCTTTAAAGTTACTTTGTGCTTAAACTACACCTTATTTTGATTCTGTGTCTTACAGAAACCAAAAAAGAAAAATATGGGGGAAGGTCTACTAACACTGTCAACTTCCCATTGAGTGTCCTTAAAGACTAGAGACTACTGTACATAAATAACTCTTTTTTCATTTCAGGGAACTCCTCCCCTGAGCCCCCGACAGAGGCTTTGCTCCTTGCACCATACCGGGGGCTTCGCCTTTTGTATCTAAGGGTGGGGGCTTCACCTTTATCAAACTCTCAAGATATGCGAGACAAAATATATTTATACTTGTTTTTTTCTTATCTTGTTTTGTTTTTTTTTTTTTGTTTTTTCTAATTATATAGTTACTTATTTTTTTTTCTTTTTTTTCTTTTAAATTTTATTTTTCTACTCCTACTATTAAAAATAAGATTTTGCGCACGGCTAACTATATGTAAAAATTAACAATTGCCCACACTGTGTGGAAATACAGTGGGAAATTATTTGCCACGCCTTAATATAATAAAAAAGTAGGCTGTTCCGTTAGTTTAATATATAATATATAGAGATAATACTAAAAATACACATATATGTATGTTGATTATTAGTCGAATTTTCTCCGAAAAATTAGACTTATACAGTCTATACGATAAGAGCTGCGAGAGGCGAGACCAGGGGCGCTATCCGTTTTCGGACCCGTAGAACACGATTATGTAAAAAAAAAAGATGTCTGATATATATATATATATATATATATATATATATATATATATATATATATATATATATATATATATATATATATATATTTTCCCGCAACCTTTTAATATGTGTAGGGCCCCCCTATGGAAGTTAAGAGATGAAATTTGGTAAGTGGGGCTTATTCCGATGCACAACAATACTATCAAAGTGGGGTCAAATTTTGGGCAAATTTTTTTTCGGACCCGACCTTTAAGGGGGTGGTGGGGGGCGGAAAAGCACTAAAACTTTTCCAAATCGGTTTTAAATAATGTTTCGGTCAATTATCTACAACATATCCAAAATTCAGCTTCCTAGGATGATATGGTGGGAGTAGAGGGGGGAAAAACGATTTTCGCTGGATCTAACAGGCCCCCAGCCCCCCAGAATTAACGTAGAGGGTTGAAATTTGGTGTGTTGATAAAGTTCGTACCTAGGTTGTGCTTTTTGGAGGATTTAATATTTTACCCCCACCCCCCTCATTTTTAAGCTACAATTTCATGCATTTTCGACGTTTTCGAAGTTTGTACCACTCGCACAGGTCACCCGAATAAACCTAGAGGGCTGAAATTTTGTATTCGGATTGAGTTAGTATCAAGGGGGTGCCTTTTGGGGGTCTCGACTTTTAACCCCTACCCCCACCATTTTTATACCCAAAAGAACATGATTTTTCTTGTTTTTTAACAGTTTCGTTCGGGTCAAAATCTCCCCAAATAAACCTAGAGGGCTGAAATTTGGTGTACAGGTTAAGCTAATAGCCAGACACTGTTTTTTGGAGGTTTCAACTTTTAACCCTTACCCCCACGATTTTGACGCCAATCTTTCCTTAATTTTTTTGCTTGTTTTCTAACACGTCTAGAGACTCCATAAGGAAACCTAGAGGGCTGAAATTTTGTACGTGTATTCAGTTAGTATCCAGCTAGTACCTTGTAGGGAGTCCGCATCACTTTTCCCCCCACTTCTCCCATTTTTACATCGGAATTGAATGCTATTGTTAAATGTGTTTTAAAAGCATTATGTTTATTCTAAATACAAGTAGGCGAATAGTAATTTTAAAAAATTTAAAAAAAAGTGAATACAATTTTTTAACAAATGAAATACATACATATTAAGTAATTTGCAAATGTTATTAAAGTCACTGTTTATTTATTTATTTAATTATTATTTAGGAATTTTGGATTTTTATTATTTATAAAATAGAAATTTTGGATTTTTTTGGAAAGAAAAAATATCTTCATAAAAGCCTTCCAGTTTACTATTTAAGTTCCTTTTTTAATATTTAAAAGTAAAACACAAAGGCAATTGGCGGATAAGCATGGATAGAAATGCCCTCGTACGAATTGTGTTGGCTTTTTCCCTGTTAACTTCTATCGGCACAAAATTGAAATTTACTGAGATTCAGCCCTTAAAAACTTAAAATCTTTTTATAAAGCCCCGATCAACCGGACACTCATTATCAGTTTTGAAACCACCAAAATTACAAATCGCTTGTGGACTTTCAATTATATTTCGCTTGTAGACACTCAATACCGAAGAAATAATTTTTTATTTTTTATTTTTTTTATTTTTTATTTTTTTTTTTTTTTTTTTTTTTTTTGAAAGAAAAAATATCTTTATAAAGGCCTTCCAGTTTACTATTTAAGGTCCTTTTTTAATATTTAAAACTAAAACATAAAGGCAATTAGCGGATAAACATGGGCCGGAATGCCCTCGTACGAATTGTGTTGGTTTTTGTTCTGCTACCTGTTTTCGGCACAAAATTGAAGTTTACTGAGATACAGCCCTTAAATACTTAAAACCTTTTTTTAAAGCCTCGATCAGCCGAACACTCATGACCAGTTTTGAAACCAACAAAATGACAATTCGGTTGTAGACTTTCAATCACATTTCGCTTGTAAACATTCAATACCGAAGATGAAGGGGAAAATTCGACTACCGTGATGGGGCCCCGCTGCTCACGGCGTTTTTGTTTCCATAGTTTCAAAGTATGCTTTGGCAAAATCTTGAACATCTTAGCACTGACATTATAAATTAAAAAAATTTTTACTACTTATTTAAATTTTATTTTAATTATTTATGTTAAATTTTACGAAAAAAAACTGTTCTCGTAGAAAAGGTATAGTGTAAAATGCGTGGGAAAAGCTTATTTCTCACTCATACGAATTGTTCACTCTCTTCTGAAATAAGCCTCTTTTCCCACTTATTGTACAATATACTAATAAATTTTATAATAGAATACTGGCGTTTTTAATATCAAGGAAGGTTCTTAGGCCATTATATAATAATGTTATGGTAAAAGGTCCATATACCTGATCTATGTTATGTTTATAAAGTTAATTCCGTTTTTTTACCACAAAAACAAACCGCTAATCCGAATTTGCTGAAAACTTTATCCGGTCTTCATTTTTTGATTACGTATCTAACGAAATTAGTCCGGAGTTGATATCATCATTTGTTCTCGAGATATGCGAGACGACAAAAATTCACGAACGAACGAACGAACGAACTAACGAACGCACACACAAACATCACGCTAAAAACGACGGATTTGGATTGTGGTGACCTTGAAACGTGGAGATGTGGCAAAATTAGCGATTTGTAAAGTCGGACAAATTACAATAACTTCCAATTGGAAGTTAAAAAAACAAAAACAAAAACTTTAAGACAAGATTAGAATGAACCGTTCCTTAACTTTTTCTAATCGGCTTTATAACTAAGTTGTGTTACAGCATCGCATGTTTGACAGTCCGCAAACAGTTTGCACATGTGAAACCGTTCCAGCAAAACAAAATGTACATTTTGCATATTTTGTCCAAAACGTACAACGTTCCAGCATCATTTTTGACATGTTTTCAATTTGTTCCTAACTGTTAGAATTGTCAGCGGACTTTTGAATGGACAAATTGTCCAATTGTTTATTTAATGAATTGTAATTAGTGTTACCAAGGCACTGAAGTGAAAGTCTATAGAATGTCTGAAACGAATTTAAACCGTTCCAGCACACTGTACATCCTGTACATTACAAACAAGTTTGTTACTTGTTTATATTTTGGCATGGTTACAAACAAATTCGTAACTTGTTTTGTACTTGTCCAAAAATAGATGCTGGAACACAACTTATGGCTGTCTGCGTAGCATTTGTTTTCTATTGTCAAAAAATCAATTAGAGAAACCAGTAGAGCCTGTTTGAAGTTTGAAAATGTTAAATAATTGGAAAAAATCAAAATTAAGTTTATATAGTAACAACAATAACATGGATTCCATTCCACGCACCCAGCGTTAACATGTTTTACGTTTACGCATTTACGAACCATATTATGGCTTAACATATAAATACTAGCAAAATTTAAACGAAATGAGACTAGTAGTAAGTAATCGATATGTTGTAATATGAATCTCAAGCTGGCAGCTCCAGCTAATTAATCGTGTAATTGTTGCTTCTCTAAAATTTAAAGTTATTCATGAAGAGAATGTTGAAAGGATCAGCTCTGAATTTTTTTTTTTATAATTTTTGGGGTGGTTTTGGAAAAGGTTAGAGGCCCAGAGTTGTAAAGAGATAGCTTCTGCTGGCTCTCTTTTTTTTATAATTAATCGTGTAATTGTTGCTTCTCTGAAATTCAAAGTTATTTAAGTAGAGAATGTCGAGAAGATCATTTCTGATTTTTTTTTTATAATTTTTGGGGTAGTTTTGGTGGAGTTTAGAAGCCAAGAACTGTTTATAGGCTCTTTTAAACAGTTCTTGGCTTCTAAACTCCACCAAAACCACCCCAAAAATTATAAAAAAATTCAGAGCTGATCCTTTCAGCATTCTCTACGTAAATAACTTCGAAATTTAGAGAAGCAATAATTACACGATTACTTGTAAAAAAAAGAGAGCCAGCGGCTATCTTTTTACAACTCTGGGCCTCTAACCTCTTCCAAAACCACCCCAAAAATTATAAAAAAAATTCAGAGCTGATCCTTTCAACATTCTCTTCATGAATAACTTTGAATTTTAAAGAAGCAACAATTACACGATTAATTAGCTGGAGCTGCCAGCTTGAGATTCATGTTGTAATCGGATTTCACGGTAACGTCTTGGCTACTATTATTGCGATTATGATGACTTCCTAGGAGATCATTCAGGAACCAAACCATATAATTTCTAGAAATTTTATAAAAAACGACCAAATATTTCTTGATAGGATTTGGACACACAAACAGACCGACAGACAGACAGACTATATTTTGAAACTTATTTTTTTATAGTGTATTTGCTCATTCAGAAAATGATCTTACTGGTTTGGTTGATATCTGGTTGCCTAAAAACTAAAAAAAAAATGTTTAAAAATTATATAACCAAAAAAGTCTTTTCCTTTAACTCTATACTTATATACTAGATAAAACGAGATAAAATAAATTTTTCAAAAAATTGCATAAAAAGCAATTTATACGATTATTACACATACTTACATAATATTTGATCTGATCAAAGTTTACTGGTATAGAAGAAATTTTTATGATCAAAAATTTAACTACTACTACCGTAATAAACATTATGATATTAATAAATAAAGTAATATTTATCGCGAGATAAAATTTATAAACTCATGTACTTACATAATATGTTGGTTTTATGGTGCAAGTTTTCAAAAATTGACGACTCACATCATTGTAAATAAAGTATCGATTATAAATAAAAAAATCTATGTGTGAGTATCGTTTGCTCAGATGTACTTTTGTTAAATTTTATCTAAGAAAAATTATAAAATATTTTAAAAAGTTTTTTTTATCAATTTACACTATAAAAAATGTAAGAAAATTTTCTTCTCTGCACAAAAAGAATATTAAATCGTGGATCTGTTTTATAGTTCAATAGGTACACATAAAGGCAAAAAGTGTTAGTTATTTATCTGGTTTGCTCACTTAACAAAATTTTAAAAAAAAATGCTATTTAAATTGTATGGAATATAATATGACATCAAGTATACTGGATAAATAAACCAAACTAGACAATCTAATTATCTTTATCTAATTGTTTGGATTGGTTTATTATTTTAAATCAGTTGTTTATTACCGAGCAACCTTACCAAACTTTTATAGTTCAGTTTTTGTAATTTGTTATTTATAGTTCGATGGTACTTAACCATATTATGTAGTTTTCGACTACCCGTACGATTTATACGTACACCGTCACATTTCTTTGGTAACAATTATTTTGATAGCGATTTTATGGATTTATACGAAAAAAATTTAAATAATTCATAAAATTACTTAATAATAATAATTAATACAATAAATTTTACACTAATAAAATGTGTAATTTTACGCAATTATATAAAAAACCAGCTGTTACCCGAGGCTTCGCTCGCGTGGCTTTTGAAATTATGGCATCTAGTTAAAACATATAAAGTGTACTTTCATCACGTCGCTATTACGCGTCGAGTAGGTATTATGACTTTTTTCTTTGAAATTTTCCCACAGAAATATAATATTTTCCCCGGGCAAAAAATAGACTATAACATTCCGTTAACAACATTCCAAGTTCAAAAGAAAAAAATGATTCTTTTTTATACTGTTTTAAATATATATTTTCCCACGGGAATAAGACTTTCCACGGGAGTTAGATAGTCTCTGTAAACAATATGGAAAATTTGAAATCAATCATGCTTTTTTTAATAGTCAGTTGTTATTTCAATGTTTCGTTTTAAATACATTTTCCTTCGGGAATGAGATATTTTATGAGGATAAAAAATAACCTATGTTTATCGCTGTATATCGTCAAATTTGTCTATCATCCTTTTTTGTTTCATTTAAAATATATATTGCCACAGGAATGAAATTTCCCGCGGTATAAAGTAGTTTGTGTCCTTTCTCATCCCTTCTGTTAGCAATATACAAAGTTTGAAATCATTTATCCGTTTTTTAATAGTCAGCTGTTGTAATTTAATGCATTTTCCCTCGGGAATGAATATATTTCCCCGAAATAAATAGTAGCCTATAACCGTCTCTGGCCTGCAAGCAACGTCTGTGCAAAGTTTCAAGTTGATTGGTTAAGCTGTTGAGGCGTGAAAGCCAGTCAAACAAACAAACAAACAAACTCACTTTCGCATTTATAATATTAGTAGATAAGGATATACAACAAGATTAGATTTTTGCAATATTTTTGTTTTATATTTACATTATAAATCCGTGTATTTTTCATATAATTCTGTAAAATTACACCCTTTATTTGTGTGATATTAAATAAAAACAGTAAGTACCTATACATAATTTGTGTAAAAACACACTTATGTTTGCTTATTACATCAATAGTAAAGGCAACGTTTAAAAACAAAACAAAGTTTTACACTTTATAATCACTTAAAAAATTTTTACACATTTTTGTAATCTATTTTTTACAGTGTAGTTAATTTGCATGTATCCGCGATGAATATACATATGGTAAAAAATTTTAAAGGCAAAAAATATCAATAAATTTTCTAACAAAAAGTTTTAGTCAAGTTTTTAATTAGTGCGAAAAAAAAATTGATGAATTAATTACCCTTACGAGTTACTCTCTGCTGAGATTTAACAGTTGACAAGAGGGCGTGATAAGGTTTTGGATAAGAAAAGCAATTAAATTTAAAAAAAAATATTAAGTCAATATTGCCTTGTATCTAACTTTATTCAAAAATTAAAACAATTTTCCAGTCTTTTCTACGAAAACTTGGTTCTTAAAAAACAAATATGCCTCTTATTATTAATTAAACATATTAATAAAGACTTATCTATTTGAAAATTTAACAAATTTTAAAATACTTTCATTAAATAAAAATAAATCAGTATCAACAATGCACCTTAATGTGAAGTCAATGAGGTAGCATCTCTACCCAACACTCCCGCCATTATATACTGAATAAGGTAAAGGCACAAATAATAGACTAGGCGACGTCCTAGAGTTAGACATTCATCCGTAAAAATCTGCAAGTAACCTAAGCAAGTGTTATAATTTGTAGATTTTTACGAACAAATGTCCATGACGCCGATATTTACGTATAATATTCAAATTTTTTCTCTAATTTTCATTTAAGTATTTCCTAATTTTGATTACATAAATGACCGAATCAGTGAAAACTGAACGCGAAAACAATTACACGGTTGGATATAGCATTAAATTTGATGAGTATATCACAAAAACAAAAAAAAAACGTGCCACTCGATAAACTCGAATTGATTTTAAAGAATTTTTGAATTAATTACATCACACGCTACCATTTTTTATTTAATGGGCACCTATTGTATTTTACCTTTTTTGCAGCGCAACATGTTTTGAAACATTTTTTAAAAAAAATCAATGCTACCTATGTGCCGTACTGATACGGCAGTAAGTAGTAAAAAATGTTTTATATAAATTAACATTTTTTAATAAATTATTTTTATGTTCAACTGTAATGTGTAACAAATTTAACTTATATTTAATTAATAAAAAAAATTATTTTGCTTGTGATTGTTTCCTGTTAATGATGTATTGCATGTTTGATATTTTAATTATAGATCGTGTTTAGCTATAGATTTTTCTGTTAATAGATATAAAAATAAATACATTTTACATTTTATTTAATTGAGAGAACATGTTTTCAAATTGTTTGAAAAAAATGTTAAATTTGATTTATTCTATTAAATAATTATTTATTAAAATGTTATTAAATTCTACATGATTGATATTTTACAAATGTTATATATATTTTATAACTGTAGCCCATGGTTTCATTTATAAAAAGGTTCTAAATTATGAATCCAATTACTTTTAATTCCGAAGTAGTAATTGATTTTGCTCGCTAAAAACTCTGAAATAGAGATGTCGCAGAAAGTAAATTTTTATCCCATTCCCGCCCCCGAAGCAAAGGGACTCGGGTCAGTGCCTAATGAGGGATTAGCTAAGAAAAAAAAAGCGCGATGGAAACCACCATTCCGCCCAAACGTTATAAAGTATCAAAATTTATTTTGCGACTTTAGTGATCCTTAATCACTATGAATTTACTACTCAGTAGTCCATTATCACTATGACCTTATTATCTAGTAGTCCATAATCATTATGATCTTGCTAACCAATAGCCCATAAGTATTATTACTTTACTTAACATCGGCCCATAATCACTGTAATCTAACTACTAAGTGATCCACAATTACTATGACCTTACTACACAGTGATCTATAATCACTGTGATTTTACTACCCAAGTTCCGACAAGATGTTTAATAAAAGCTCTCTTTAGGTCTTCTAATATTCTGACGGACAATTTTGATCTCACGTTAACTTCTCCCACAATTCAATAGTGTTTGAGAAAAAATTACTCCAGAATCCTCTGTAGCCTAATATAGTCAGCAGCCTAACCTGTGTCAGCATGGAATTGTTTAGCTTCCCAACAATAAAAAAAAATTTTCAAAATCAGTTGGATAACTTATTTTGGAACTTTTGGGGTCCTCAGGACCCTGGCGGATAATACAACATAGTCAATGTCAATTTGGAAGGGGTTAACTTTGTAACAGTAAAAAAATTTTCAAGATCGATTGAATACTCCACTTTAGACCACTTAAAAAATTTCTTTTAGGAAGTATTTAATTTTTTTATTTTTTTTTTTTTTTTTTGATGATGGTTTGCTGATGTATTGCAACTTATAAAAATAATAAGTAAATGATGTGACGCAGAAAGAAGCTGGAATAACATTTCATTTGTAAATAAATGGGATAAATACATCCAATATTGATATTTTTCCAACGTCAAATTTTCTCATTAGACCTTCCGCACGTTTCTTGGTCTCACTAGAAAATTAACTTACACTATTTTTATTAAATACATAAGTATGTATTATATTATATGGTTTATGAAAAGAAACAACTTTTTAACACATTGACGGCCATGAGACATTATGAAGAAATGCCCAACTGATACTTTGTTTTCACAACTAATATGCCAATACATAACCAGCAGTGGCGACGCGTGACAGTAGACAAGGGAGACAGTGTCTCCGCAAAAAATTAACCTTCACAAAATTCAAAATTTTTTAGAAAATTTAAAATAATTATGAAATTTATACAATAAATTGTCCATTTTCATACATTCACATTTCCAAACAAAACGTATTTACGGATATCCAATATATATATATATATATATATATATATATATATATATATATATATATATATATATATATATACGTTTAAAGACGTTTATAATAATGTATACATATACATATACATAATAAAATAATATAAGCTTATATGAATGTGTATGTGGTTAGACAGAATTCAATTTGATTCTCTTGGCTTTGTGTGTATGCGTAACAAACATCCCATTTTTATACATCCACACACACTGACAGAATCAATATCTTGCATGTTTGCAAATCTACTCCAATTTTTACACCATTATAATTCAAAAACTAAAATAAAATGTAGTAATCTTCCTAATAGTAGAAAAATCACTAAAATATAATCAGTATTTTTTAATAATAATAAAAAAACTGGAACAATTATTTAAGGCAAACATTCTTTCGCTTATCTTTTCAGTACATCAAATGCAGCATAGTGATGTTAATGTACATTGACCCTCATCTGTGTAGATAGCACAGATGAGGGTCGATAGAAATACATAGCACAAAATAGATACTTCGTACTAATATCTATATGATTGTATACGTATTTGGAATTTGTTACTACATGCGTACAAGTATTGACAATATGTGAAATGGTGAAATTCAATATTTTTGATCCTGTGTTAATAGATTATTGTCCTTTGGTTTAGTTCAGTTTTTTAAATTTAATATTAAAATTATCAATTAATTTTAGATTTTGTTGTTAATTTTGTATAACTTTTTACTAATTGTGTATTTATTTTTAATTTGTTTTTCTCGACTATCTGTTAAATTTTTTACTTATGTAATTTTAATCTTTCTCCTTTTCATTACTTACAATTAGTGTAATTCTGATGTCTTAATATTTTAAATGGACACTACCTTAGATTAAAATATATTTAAACACTCTCTAAACAACTAAGTTATAACTAGAGTTATTTTAAAATCTCTATTTTTTTCAAGACCTTTATATGTTTAATTCAAGCCAATCACAAAACAAGAAAATTCCAGCATCTTTTGTTCTTGGTAGAATAATTACAAATGTCTGGTCAAAACTTTCAATATTTTTGTTTTACAATCAAAGTTCTGGGTCAGAATGTCTTGTTACAATAAAAAAGCTTTAATATAGTTTATTAGTGATCAAAAAAAAAAAAATAAAAAAAAAAAAAAATAGATACAAAATAAGTCTATTTAAAAATGGTAAAAAAGGCTGTGTCTCTCCAGGAAACATTTTCACGCGTCGTCACTAATAACCAGTTCCCTATCTGTCTAGGCACAATAGGTACGATAAGTAAAATGCAAAATACGTAAAATTGTATTGTAGCACAAATCGCATCGTTGCGGTACTTATAGTGCCTAGACAGAGAACAATCTTTTGTCTATTACGTATATACTTTATTGATGTACCTACACTTTATATGGAATTGTTGACGTGGTACCGCGTTGTGTCACTTGACGCTGTAGAGCCCTCATAATCGTCAACGTGTTAACCGATTACTTTATTTAACTAAAGCTTCAACAGTTTTTTCATCTCAAAAAGTTTTCCACCGAAAATATAGTTCATTTAAGCAACTCATATTCTATTTATAATTTACTACATAAGCGAAGAGTAGGCACAGGAAAAACTCAATTTTCTCTATATAGAAAGTTGCAAACCAAACCATTTTTCATAAACACCATTGTAATAATAAACACACATATTACATACCACTCTAAACACTGCATGGCCATCGAGTCTGTTACCAAAATGATATTTGGTGTTAGCAGCGATGCGGACGGAACAGGGGTTGAAGGGTGCGGTGCGGTGTAGCAAATAAAAATGAGTGTTTTGTTCACAAGTACAAATAATAAAAATGAAAATAATGGCAATAATATTAATATAATAAAAATGAGTAATGGTCCGTCCAAGTCTATACTGTCAAAAAAAAATATATTTAATAAGAAACCACACAAACATTAGAAATGAAACGAAAAGAAGAAAGGGAATAAGCGAGCTGGAAATACGCCGTTTATTGCAAATTGTACAGATATAGGGGAGAGTCTCCTATATTGGACCGGCTCCTAAATTGGACCGCATCAGCTTTAAGGAATTAAAAGACAGTTAGAGCCATCTAACAATATAAATATTAAACAACATTCGAATTTATTTCTTAGTACGAATTTAGGTAATTGTCAAGTAAGTTGTCCTTGAAAACTCGCAAATTTATGAAAAATTGTTAAGCCGATGTTATTTTTATATTTATATTTTATCTATGTCATATGTAATTTATTATAACGACATAATCTTAAAAATATATACATGGATTAGATGTAGATAACGGTTTTTGTAGAAAGACATTATTAAGAACCAATCGGTCCAATTTAGGATACTAGTTTCCTAAATTGGACCAAATGACATAATTTTTTTACCCAAGGTAGGGTCTTTTTAAAATTCAACTAGTGACGAATTAATGTTTTCGTTTTATAGCATAAAGATTGATTAATCAGACAACCAATAATGATGGTTCTATCTTAATTGGTTTCCTTGTTGCAAACAAAGATGGCAAAATTGGTCCAATATAGGAGACTCTCCCATACACTGCGGGAAGTGCAAAGCTAGAAAAGTATTTTAGATCAGGCATTAGTATGTTTGGTTGAATTACAATTTTTCATACAACTTACTAAACAATTTATTGTGATATTCTATCTATTGTGGTAAAATAATTACCTTATTGGGTCAGTCCACATGAAATGGTCCAAAGGTGAATGCTTGACCATTAGAAAGAAATTAATATTCCCTCTGTCGTTTCTATTGTATTTTAGGTATTATAAATAATTTTTTAAATAATTACCAAATTATCTTAAATCGTTTAAGCGTGGTGTCCATTTTTGTTCTGTTATCGTGTTGATTGCTGTGTTTGCAGCCGTTTATGGCAATGCACATGTTTCCTAAGCCATTCATCTTATAAGGTTGAACCAAAAACCATTTTAAAGATAATAAGTTTCTCTTTATATTACCTAACTTCACCTAAAATTGAATGTTAAAACATTTTTTCTCCTCATAGAAGGAGCGTTATATAGAACTTGGCATTTTCTATGGAAATAGCTGTATATGGGCAATACTATACAAGAAAAATAATTCAATTGTAAAACTTGTATAATATTTTTATTTTTACAAATTTACAAAAATTGATGTTTTTTCAAACTTTAATGTTTTTGGACTAATGTAACGCCGCACCCTGCTAGGGGATGCCTGTTAGTGGAACCCTGATCGAGCGGTTGCCCAAAGAACCTATTGTGGAGGGGTGAATAAAAATTCGGGGATGGGTTCTGCGGTCCTGGAAGCCGCTCTGAGGTTGTAGCCGTATAGAGGCCAACCCCAGGAAAGATGTTTGAGATAATTTCTTGCCAGTAATTAAAACCCTCTAGTTATAACACAATTATAAAACTTTATTTAGTATTTTATAGTAATTACAAAATAATAAAGAAAAAAGATTATTGAACATTCAATTGATAAAAAAAAATAAGTATAAAATAAAAATGCGAAATCTCTACTAATCTTAATTTACCCCTCGTTTATAACCCCCAGATTATGATAACGATTTATTTAACATGTATGAAAAATTATAAAAAAAGATAATATAAACGGTAAAACTGTAAATGTTTCAGTTAACCATTTATTACTTAAATACGTAACTAAATTAATTTGCTTTTTCTCGCACGCTAAAAATACAATACTACTAAAAATACTAACACTAAATTACCGGAATAATCCAAGAATGATTGTAATGTTTCACACTTACCTCGCTTAGTCTTCGCCTTTAAACACTTACCAATTTAACTACCCTTCGCTTCCACCTGCACCACTCAACACATTAAACACCCCTTTGTTAACAAAATACCCTCTAATTACAATACCTCACAATATTGCTCACTTCACTCTGCACTTTCTACTCTCTAACACTTTTCCACACACTCCCTAACAATGCTCTATCCAGACTCTAACGCTGCCCCTTTCACACTCTCCCCGTTACCAAAGTGCATACATCCGCTCTGTCCAAGGCGACTGTGTTCTTATCGCATAATTAATTCTGCGAATTCATACATAATCTTACTTATATGATTTATCAAAGTATATTCGAACACAGTTGCTTGCATCAGAACTTAAGTTATGAAATTATTCGATTTGGTAAGCATTGAAAGTCGACCATACACGCGATGGTTTTAACGGCCATATACACTCTAATTTCTTTATGCTTTACATTAAGTTTATTTAACCTCAAACACAAATTGTACTAGATCAATATACAACGGAGGAAAAAAAATTCTGGAAAGGTACCTATTTAAATTCCATGTAAATTATTGCTACAAAATGTGTGGACAAATCACGTAATTATTTTCAGTAAGAAGTTATTGCAAGAAAATGGAATTTAGAATTATGAGTACTTCGTCTATAACTCTTTAACTATGCAGGCCCGTCAAGAGTGTAAGGTAGCCGAGGTTGCAGCCCCAGGGCCCAAACTTTAAGACGGGGCCCGTAGCTGTCGGTAGTGGGCCCATTTAAAAGTTAAGAGTTTTTTTTTGCTCATGATTTATTTGTTTGGAGAAAATTAAAAAAAAAAAAACAAAGGTTTATTTTCGGGTCCCGCCATTTGTCTCCACGGCGCTGTAACTATACGTGAAATCTGCGAAGTTTGAAGATACTTAGCATTTGGCGTGACTATTTCTGATCTCTGATCTTTTAAGAAATCTCTATGCTGGTAATTCTATTAGAGACACTCTGTATACTACAAAAGTACAGATATAGATATTTGCGATGTTTTCAAATATCTTGTAAATACAAATATAAGAAGGTAAAAGTACCTCTATGCGGGATATGTGTTTCAATTGATATTTTATTATACAGGATAACAAGGGGTTTGCTTGTTATTTTGCCAGGAATTCTTTTTATCTAACTTCAATAAAATTTATTTATTAGCAAAACAAATCGACAACAATTTTAAATTGTATATCTTGTTTGTAATAAATATTTTCAAATATATTGGTAAATATCCTTTTTTATTTTTCTTTCATATACTTGTAGTATCGCAATCGCACATTTTAACAGTTAGTAGGTTATCAAATCTCGTGGATTCTTAATCATAATTCTTAAAATTCATAATGACAAAATGTAAATTATCTTTATGAATTCGAGGGGGCTATGGACTAAACGAATATGTAAAAATGACTAGTGATTTATATAACCAAAAGAAATTCTAAAAGTTTATTCTTTTCGATGTTTACATTGTGAGAGAGTATTAAAATCAGAGGTGGTGCAAAAGATGTGCAAAGTGGGCGACCGCACTTAGCCCCGTGCCTTTTGAAGCCTCGCATCTCCCTAAGAGCTAGGAAAACTTGTTAAAAGTGGGTGAGCGTTTTCGAAAGAAATTTTTGAAACCTCAAAGAACCTTCACTTTTTTGTCTTGTACCGCCTCTGATTAAAATTAACTATTCGACGAATGATAATTTTAACACCCACACTACTTTGAATCAAGTAATTAAATTTATTCCGGTGCACAATTATTACTGTTGACAAAAATATTTCTAACGTATAATGACATCGGGGAGTCTCTTTGGTGCGTCTTCTGCGTTAGAAAATTCTAAAATCTAAAAATAATTTTTTTCCTTCTATTTTCTCACTTTTACAGTTATTTTTTTTTTTTGCAGGTGGGTACGTAATCTCTTGGTAGACACGAATTTTCATCTCAAAACGAAAACACAATTACCGAGACATATAGGTAAGTCAAGATATGCAAATTCATCATTTCAATATTTTCATAAAATATCTTGAGATGCTTGTGAGTAGGTATGTCATAAATGCATTGAAAACACAAAAAATGATGGTATGGAGATAAAATTGGAGAAATTTGTCTCTTTTTGTCAATTAGTGAAATGTTGCGTAATATACTGTTTTCAAACATGGGAATTATGAATTTTAACGAAATTAATACATATTGAAGAGTAAGTTCCACCAACAATAATTTAGACTAACGCGTCTTGATTTAAAATTAAAATACGGGAAAATTTACGAAAAACATAGTATTATCATATATGTTAATTAGTTCGTATTGTCAACAATAGTGGCGTATAGCTCATGGGTTGGCATTACAGGTGCGACTGAAAGGTTCGATGTTTAAATCTATGCGTGTTTTTAGATAAGAATCATTTTTTTTTATCTTTTTTCTAGTTTTTGTAATATTGTGCAATTCTCAATTACATTGTACGATGTCATTTATTTATTTTTTTGGAAATAAGTTTTTATGTTTCTTGTTTATGTAATAGGGTTAACCGGGGTAATTGTGAATGGATTTTCATGAATTGAGATAAAAGCGTTGTTTTAAGTATTTTTTATTTTATATATCACATTATGGTTGATTTATTTTTAATTCTACATTATTCAGGATGCACAACACAAATTTTGAGCAAATTCGTATGAAAAACAAAAATTTTATAAGCCATTTACATATTTCCCCGGTGCGGTTTTGCAAATCTTACGAATTTCGGGGTAAATGTGAATGCCATCAGAAAAATTATTTAGAATGGATTACAAGAGCAGTGAGGTACATCAGAGTAAGGACCAACTCAAATTCTTCATATTTACCCCACTTTCAAATTTTTCATCGTACTTTAGCGGTCACAATTTCTCTTTGTTTAATGCAAGTTACGCATACCTCAAATTTGTACAAAAAATCAAGGTTAAACAAAAATAACAAAAATTGTTAGAACAAATTTGTTACAAGCTAAAAATGATATTTTGATGATATTTTGTCATTTTATCAAATAAAAAATCAAAAAATTACATGATTTTCACACAAAAACAAGGAAAATAAAACTTTTTCAAGGAAATACATTCAGTTTACATGAACAAAAAACAACAATCTATTTTTTTTGTGTTGTTTGTACAACGGAAACTTGTACAATAGTGTCATTGTACATCATCATCAACATTTTCAACTGTGAAAAGGACACTACTGAAATTTTTGACCGGATGGGGGCATTTGTGAATGACGTTCACAATTACCCTGGAATTTTAAAATCATGGGGTAATTGTGAATTGGTAATAAATTGTCCAATTTATTTAGCAGTTAATAAGGAACCCCCTCAGGCTTTAGACGACTTCTTTAGAAGTACCTTTATCCATTTCTTACCTTTTAAAAAAAAGAAAATGTATTTAAAAAAATTTTTTTTTGAGGATTGGTCGAAGTAAGATACACAAAATTTTGCAAGGGTTTTTTCAAAATAAAAACAAAAGAGATATTAATACTTGGAGAATTGTTTGTGAAATTTTAATAGGATATTAAGAAAGGACAGAAAAACATACTGAGATTTGATTTTTAACAAAATTAATGTTATTTTAGAAATTATAGGCGCCGTTCACAATTTCCCCAATTCACATTTACCCCGGTCAACCCTAATATTTAATAACTTTTTTGAAAATAAATAATTTAGTGTAAATTTTGTTTCGTACCTATTATATTTAATATTATTTATTAGTATTCAGCTTGCAGATAGAATTTAGCTACCGTATATTTTCGTAAGTGTTCTTAAGTTTCCCTAACATTAAAGAAAGTATTAAGACATCGTAAAAAGAATTAAAACATCGTACAATGTTATAAATTAAGAGAAAAAATCTGATTTAAAAAAAAAATACCTGGATAGATTCATGCATAGATTTGAACATGGCACCTTTCAGCCGCACGTCAGTAAACCAACACGATATCCACTGAGCTACACTAACTCTACATGCACTGAATTTCGTAAAATTTCTAAACGAAGGCGCATTAGCCTAAATTATTGTTACTACAGTATTCAGGGAGGGAAGCCTACTCTACGATATATGTTAATTACAAGGGACCTCAAAACAAATTTCTATTATAGTCCCAGGCTTAATTCTCACCATGACGGTAGTTGTAATAGCTGAATTTGACTAAACAGGCAACTTAATCGTACTTACATTAATTTTCAAAACAAATAAGCTACCTTTCCTACGACATAAATCGGGTAACGAGAGTGTTGATTAATTTTTAGTCAAACATTTCAAAGTTAATTAATTACATAATTTTTTTCTGTTTGATTTTATATAATTTTTAACATAATTTTTTTAAATTGAAATAAAAAATTTCTCTTATTTTTTGAAAAGTTAAATATTGAAAGAGAATAAAATAAAATCTGAATTCATTTTACGAATGTCGACATTTGAATCTTATTACAATTATTATAATCTTTGTATCCAATTTAAGTTATATGAACAGAACTACAAATTAGATAATAATAATGTCGAATAAGTGATTCGTTCACTGAACGGTATGAGTGAATCTCACTCAATATGTAGCCATTTGGGTGAATTAAAGTACAAGAGTGGGTAAATTATTGTGATTATTAAAAGAGAATTTTTGTGGATTACCGTAAAATTTACGATTATTGGAGCACACAACACCCCAAACACACTAGCACATTGTTGCTATCTGCTGTGTCCTTCAAAAGAGTCACTAGCACGCACAGTGTGCTAGCTATATTAGTAGATACACAGTCGGAGATACAAAGAGAGTCTTAACTTCTGCTCCAATTTGCACTGGTAGTACATTCATGACAAATTAAATAGGAAACCATAATATCACTTGCTGCTGGGATGAATAGTTTCGAAAATATTAACTTTAAAAAAAATTGTGAAATAAATGTGTCACTGGTTGCTTACCTTGGTTACAGGTAATATGGTCCGATAGCTACTAGGTATACACAAAGAATATGTAATCAAAACTTAAATACTGTATGTAAATTTTAAAGTTAACATTAGAGTTTAAAAGAAACACTCATACTTAACTAACTCTAAATAAAAGACTACCGTCAGTTGGGCCGAATCCGGACGATTTTTTCAGTTTTTGACAATAAATTGTTTAAATTTAATCGAAAAAATTCTAAATAAAATAATTTAAATGTTTTAGTATCCCGAACATATACGATAGTAATAAAAATATCAAAATTGATACTGCAATATTTTCTTTCTTGGTTATATTGTGTCCGGCTTCACCCCACACGTAGGGGCGAATCCGGACAGTACCTTTTTTGCAATATAAATCATATACAGTCATAAAAAGAAAAAAATAGCTGAATTTCCAATTTGGAAATTTGCTAAAATAAATATCTGCATCAGTGAATGACTTTTGATGAGTGAAATAAAACATTTTGGATTTAAATAAATTTTAATTCGATTTGCCTTTGAATCTATCATGCAAGGTCAATTTGGGAACATGGAAATATGCAACAACTTGTCTGAGCACTTTTCTTTTATTTTTAATTACGGGGAGATCCAACAAAAATTTAAATAACCAAATTTTTTGATAACGCAATTCTTCGATAACAATTGAAAATGCTGTAATAAAATGTCGTCTCCGAAAATTTGATTTTCAAATAAAAAATATTAGAAACCACTAAAAAAATTTACTTTTTAATATAAATAAAATAAATTGAAGGAAAATTTACGTAATTTTATGGGAGTCCAGGTAATTTTAGAGTGACCGGACCCCTTGGACCCCCCACCAGTTATTGCGCCTCTGTCGAAAAGTGCCGATTCTATATTATTTAGACTATAGTTCATGAAGTTTATACCCACTTTCTTTTTATATTGACGCACCATGGTGTATGGATTCGCCTCACCTATAGACAATTTTTTGTTAGTTAATTTATTAAAAAAAAAAAAAAATTAAGCACAATACAGCTTTTATTTATTGTACATATTATATTGTCAACAAAGCGTCAAACATTTTGTTGCCAGTCTCGACCTTATATATATATATATAACCGTTTTTTTTGTATGGCAGCTTATAAGATTTCAAAACGCGCGTTATATTTAAAAATTATAAAAGACATGCCTGTAAAATAACAAAATATAAATATGTCACGTTCACGGCTTTTCTTCGACGACTAACTCATAACTAACAAAATTCAGTAACATAGATTGATCTATGACCTTGTGCGATCATAATAGGTACTGACGAAGAAATATCGAGAGGCAGCTCTGTGCGGATTCGCCCGCAACTGATGGTATCACTAGATGTGTCTGACGATGATCATATAGACCGAAATATTTAGCAAAATTTTTGCAAACTAAAGTGTTTTATTAATTGTTACAAAGATATTTTAAAATAAAGCCTCAATTTTTTAACCACAATTCACTTTTAAGCTTCGTTTGTGGAAATTGCACTTTAAAGTTTAAAATTCTCTAATTGTTTCTTATTATAACAGTTATATGGGCGTGTTGAAGCGATAAATGATATATTTATTTATTTTTGGATAAATGGTAAGATATGTTTTGATGTACCTTCTATTTTATTTCGAAGCCTGTGAAAAACTTTAACCATTGAGAAACCCTGTCTTAAGGCATGTACAATATTCACTTGACGAGTTTTTTTAGAATTAAATCGAGTATACGTCTAAGCGTGAGAATTCACGTGAATTGATTCATATAATTTTGCCTAGAACTGTACAAGAAAAAAAATACATAGTACACTACTTTAAATAACAACTTGCAAACAAAGCAAAAGTATTACAAGCTCGGCTTGTTCAATGCAAATATTCAAATATTCAAAAATTATTCAAGAAATATGTTAATAACGGTTCACATAACCTCCATGTAAACAAAAGTAATCTCCAACAGAGAAAAAAGAGGAAAAAATTACGTTCCCATTGCGTTGGCTCCATACGTATGTTGTACACACTATATTAAATTAAATCTGGAATTCACTCATACGAATAACATTAACTTTCACAGTAGATACATATTACTACTGTACAAGCCAGAGAGGAGGTGAATACAGGCAATATTGTACATAAAATTAGAGTAAAAATGGAAAATTGTGTATATATAGTTTGGATTATCTTTTACGGAACTACGTCCTAGTAGGTATTTTAATTACTGAATATGGATAAATGGATGACATTTTTGTAATTACTGTTTTTTTGTAAACTACACTAGTGCTTCGATTGAGAGAAAAAAAATGTGTATGCATTGGTCACACAGATATAAATATAAAGAAAATACATTAAGAACTTTTTAAGTAAACAAAGCTTAAAACATAACTATGTTGTTTCCAACAAATTCCGTTCTAAATTATTGTAAAATTTTATCGAAATTCACCAAAAGGTATAAGAGCTATTAAAATTCCACCCTGTATACATATATAATAATATGTTTATTTAAAAAAATTCCTAATGTTTTTTTTTTTTTTTTTTTATATATCTGTGTGACCAATGTATACACATTTTTCTTTCCCTCAATCGAAGCACTAGTGTGTGCAATTTCATTTTGATGTCATTTGAATCCCCTATATCCCGTTCAGGTAGAATACTTTAAGTTAGCACATGAAAATTAAGAAAACTAAGAAATTTTTATAGCTACGTAAAACGTTTCCTCAAAAAACACGTTCCCTTATTTAAGAATTCAACTGTGTAAATTGTGTGACCAAATGGTAACGTAATCCATTTGATGTAGTTCTGTTAAATATCAAAATGTTACCTCATAATTATACTTGAAATTTCAAATTCAAATTCATGTTTGTTTTATTTGAGCCAAATAAAATAATTTAGCTCAATTCTGACCCCCCCCCCGGTCTACATTAATCTTCCCTCTGCCAAACAAAGCAACTGGATATAATGAAACTAAGTTTTAATGCATAATACTTTAGAGGATCTTTCTAAATTTTATACAGTGTGACTTTTTACAAAAATATCACATTACTGCTACTTCAATTCAGTAATGTTCTAGTTGTGTGGTTATTAAAGAGATTTTGGTACAAATTTATTGCTACAAAACTTTTTAAAGCGTCAATAATGTGCTACATTAAATGTTATTAGAATTTTGGAATCTCCGGGAAGTAAATTTGCACACATCTACGAGCTTGGAAATAGCTTTCAATTTTGAACAAGTCGGTTGCTTAGGCTATATTTCCATTTAGGAGTAACTTTCACAAGTAATTATCGAGAATTTGATGGTTATCTGTCCATTTGAAAGTATTTTCAACAGCTTTGACTCTCCAAAAAGCTATTTGGCTGTTAGCTCTCAGACTGTACTATCAAAATCGCGTCGTTTAAACGAGGTTAGTATGATTTTTGTTGTCAACAAATGACATGATATGAATATTATCATCAAAAGAATTATAGACCAGAAACGATAAAATTACAGTTTGAAAAAGTTTATAAAACTTTCTAAACTCATTTAAGCCTAAAGTAGGGAAATCATCAATTTGTGACCATGATTTTATAAACTTAAGTAATAAAGTATTGAAATTTTAAGTGATCTTACAATACCAAAAGCAAATTTTCTTGCTGAAATTCTTCTTACCGAATATTTTTTTTTTTTTGCATTTATTGTTAAGCGATTTGTTCTTTTAGTAGAAAAGTTAGATTTCTTCCTTGGATGAATTACCTGATTGGTAGTAATCGTATTAACTGTCTCGCTTTAATTAGAAGTATGATAGACATAGACAGTATATATATATATATATATATATATATATATATATATATATATATATATATATATATATATATATACTGTCTATGTAACTTAAGTAATGCGAGCAGTCGCGAATATAATTATTAAAGTTGCTTAAATTTACGCGGTATAAACTTGAAAATGAGATAAAATACCAATGACGTACTTTTGAAGCAAATCTTTTAATATATTAAAAAAAAGAACAGCATTCAAACTTTAATGTGTTACAATACTGATAATACCAAGCCCTAAGCGTACGTATAAAAACCTGTGGACAGTAGTAGGTCAAACTAGGTCAACTCACTGCTTAGCTGATCACTCATTGAGAAGTGGTGACTGAATGCTCGTCAATTGTTACCGATTGTTAGATCATTGTTAGTTACACTGGATGTTGATCTGTCCGCTATATGTGTATATGTATCTATGTGTGTGACCACTCATACAGATGCAAAAATCAAACATACACAAATGCAAACAGTGTATACCTACGCTGGTATCGCTGGTACAGAGATAGTAAGTTGATTTCTGAATTCTGTGGATAATTCTGATAAATATTTTATCAAAATTCTAATTTCTAATTTTGAAATATTACTATAGTTGTTGGATTCATACAGTTGGTTCGTACAATCGAAACCTTAAACACTCCGGATAGTCAGACTTTAACTGTATTTCATTTGTAAATATTGATAAAAGATATATTTTATTATCTGGGTATATTTATAAAACCTTACTGGAAATATAAATAAAAGGAAATTCTCAAATCTATCCAAAGAACTCTATCCGATGATTTTTCCTTATATGAAAAATTTTCAATATGTATTTTAGAAAATATAACACTTGTAAGACTTTATATTATATTTATCAATAATTGTATCATATTTATATATTATATAATAAGTTAATATATCTTTACTAATATTTGATTTATAATTCTATTTGGATTTCATTTTTACTGGATGAAAAACCTTTTTAAACATATCTAGCATTTTGTGTTGAGATATGAGTTGAGACAGAATGGGACTGAATTTAAAAAAAAAAAAAACCAAAAACTTGGAGTTGTTATAAGAAATTCAATATTAAATAGGACAAGTGAAAGAAACTGTTTGAGGAAAAAGAACAAATTTTACCAAAACAATACCATAGTCGAATCAAACGCAAAAAAAGGAAGTATGTCACTCAAGTAGTAAGGACGTCAAGTCCACCCACTAACAAAATACCCTTGTCGCAGCATTTGCGTAACATAACGAATCTCCAAAGACTGGACATTGGCGGATCTCATATAAAAATTTATATCCATTTAAAGTAGTTTAATTCTCTAACAATGAAAAAATTTTCAAAATCAGATGAGTAATCAATTTTTGGTAATTTTAAGTCTCCAGGATCCTGGCGAATTTCATATAATATAGTCTATATTCTTTTAAAATAATTAAATACTTTTTAAAGGTGAAAAAATTTCCAAAATTTAATCCTGTAACGTAACTAGCCTCACAGATTAAGACGTCGAAATTTTGGATAAGGTTTAAATATACATAAATAAAAATATAGTTTAATTTCGTCTATTGACTGCTGACTCTGATTTTGTGATTCCAACGCACTCTTAATTGATCTTTTTTATTTAATTTTCAACTAATGGAAATATAATAGGGTACTTGACTGAAGTTACAAAAATATTTTAAAAACATTGTTTTTCCATATCAGTTAAGTGATTTTTTTTATTTTCGACAAATTCTGTAAAAAATCATCAAAAAAAAATAACCCTACAATTTTAAATGAGAAAAAGGCGGTAAAAACGCCTCACTATAGTGACGTCACAGTTTGAAGCAACTAAACATCAATGTCAATATTTATAGCCTCAAAACTTTGATTATATTCATAAAATATCAAAGTAAAAGCAAGTATTTATTTGAATTTTGGCCGATTATTATTTCTATATATATAAGCTAATAGAAATATTCAAAAGAAAACACAATTTCACTTCACCGATGAAAATTATCAAATCGACATATTTAGCTAGAAATGACGTGTTTTCACTAATTTGAATATTTGTTGAAAAATGGCGATTTTCAAAATAAAACTTCTAATTAGTTATCAAATTTTTTTATGTTTCATCATTAAAATTGGACATATGTATGATAATGCATAGAATTATTTAACATTTGACACAAATTTTAAATACAGTCAAGTACCGTATTGTATAGGCACACAATTTTATAAAAAATACACACATATAGCGTAAATATAAAACAAAAACGCCGCAGAACTTCGAACTTACTGTGTATTTTTCAATCAATTATGTAAAATTACATTTTTATCAGTGTAACAATTATTACAGTTACAGTGTAATTTTTTTACAGTGTATTTTGATAAAAAAAATTTTTACTGCTTTTAAATTCAATATCTCTAGTGTAATCATTTTAATGAGCACTAATACTAAAAAAAAATTTCGCCTCATATAATTACATGTAGGTAATAAATTTTTATAATCTTGTATATTCAATTATGCGACGAATAATATCATTTATAAAAATTTCATGTGTATTTAAGCGTTTCATTTACAGACGAAGAAAATATTGTAAAGGTGAAAGGTCAGTCACTACGACTACAATGTATGTATATATTACAATTTATCAAGCGTTGTAAAGTTGTACATAACATAGTAGGTCCCTATCGCCTAGTAGCAAGCTTTACGGCACCTCAACCGTGTCAGTAGTACAATATATATGTAGTACGTACGTATGTACAGTCAGTTATAAAATAAACAAAAGAATCATGGCAGCACTAAACACACCAACAGTTTCTGACATATAAGAATAACAAAAGAAAAATGGTTGAAATTCACAAAAGTTGCATAAAATATATATATAGTAATCAAAAAGTTTCTTTTCGGGAAGAAAAAAACAGAAGAATGTTTGTTATATGTGTGTCTTTGTTACCTGCTTTTGTTACGTGAACTTTTTGTTTCTTTTTCTTAAAAAAATTCTAGTATAAAAATTAAGTTTATTCATTCTTTTAGTTCTTACCGTAATATCATTAAAGATTTTTGTAATGGATAACGAAAAATTAACTGTATTTTTCATTTACAGATTTATTTTTTGAGTAGTAAATTTACCCTGCACTTTTACCATTACTATAATAGGGTATTTGAGTGAAATTAAAAAAATAATTTTGTTCATTTTTGATAAGTTTTGTATTAATTTTATTATAAAAAAAAAAACTATTTTTAAGGTTCCGTACCTTGAAAGGAAAAACAGAACCCTTATAAGATCACTCTCGTGTCCGTCCGTCTGTCTGTCGCAGAGGTTTTTTTCGAAAACTGTGAAATTTGGCATAATGCGAGGTCTTGATGATGCGCACATATGTCACTAGTCTACGATTGGAATACTTTCTTTTAGGGATCAGATGGGGGAGGGGCAGTTTGGTTCAAAAAAATTCTTAATTAATATATCGTGTGGGATATCATTTAAAAGAGTATTCTAACAATATTTTTTTTTTATAATTTTTGGTCCAGTGGTTTTATTGATATAGCTCAAAATTCGTAAGAATAAGTAACCATTGCCTTCCATAGATCTCCTAGATTTCTAAAGTTTAAAATTTTATTTTTATAGGGTTAATAGATATCGAGTCATAGCTTATAGGAAAATTGCGGTCTTTTTGACAGTGTAATAGTTGCTGAAAAATAATATATTTTAAATAGCATGGGAAAACTGTAATAATTTTAAAATTTGTAAATACATATTTACTTTAATATCTATAGTAGGTATCATATTTTCAAATTTATGTTGATCCAATTATCTAGAAGTAATTCTTTGTCAGAGCTTAGTTAAAAAATTTCTTTGGTAACTTTACAGATTAGTTGATTTTCATTGATTTTTTTTATTTTTTTACTATTTATTACTAGGTATCGGACATTTTTCGGATTAAACAACATCGTGTTTTGTACATGTAGGCAAATACACAGATAATATGTGTGAGTTGTATATACATATGTATGTTTTATCAAAATATCTATTCCTTTTTATTCACATTAATCACATCGAGTGCTATGTACCTGCCTACACAAAACACGAATACTGTTTGATCCGAAAAATGTCCGATACCTATTTATTACCTTAAATAATACCTATTTCAAATTACAAAGCTCTAGTTCGATTGGAAATACCCTGAATTTTTTATAATCTATTAGTCAATCAGTCAATGCATTCCTAAAACTGTGATTTTTGTACACTAGTATTTTGGAAACTATTCCACCTAAACATATGAAATTTGGTTTGGAAAATTGCTTTTACTAACCTCAACCTTCCTGGGAATATTTAGTCTTGTAACCTAACTAGCCTCGAAGATTGAGGCAGTTGAAAATTTGGATAAGATTTTATTATACGTAAATGTTATTATACGTAAATAAATATAGTTTAATTTGATTTATTGGCTGGTTAGCGTGCGAAACCCTAACTGTACTCGACTCACTTTTGACCGATTTGTTGGGTAATAAATTTACTCGGCGCTCTCATCGTTATTATAATAAGGTATTTGCGCAAAATAAAAAAAAAAATATTCTAATTGTTTTGTTTTATATGCCAGTTGAAATTTTTTATTTTTGATAAATTTTGAAATGAAAAAATTATTGTGTAAAACGACTCATTGTAACAACACTACAGTTTGAAAACGCTCAAACATCAATGTCAGCTTTTATAACCTCAAAACTTTGAATTTATTCATAATATGTCAAAGTAAAAGTGAATAATTAATTAAGTTCTGATCAATTTTATGAATTTCTTATCTATCTTATATAACATTAAAATTAAGCATACTTAATCACAATTTATAGAATTAAGTATTTAATATTTTGCACAAATTGAGAAGCTGGGTGGAAAAATGGCGTAAATCATAAATCGGCTTATATTATAGTACCATTAGAAAATATTAAATTTAGAATAAAAAAATTGGAAAATATTAAAATTAAAATTCGAAAATATTAAAATAGAATATATATTTTTATTATAAAGAACCAAATTCGTTCAGGAAATATCATGGCTTTTACAATTCTGATATTGTCAAAAATGAAAAAAAAAAAAACAGTATGAAAAATCTATAGGTAGTTTTAAATTTTGTGTTCCTAGCATGAAAATTACGATTTTTTAAATTTCAAACATATTTATTCTTTTTTCAATTAGGTAATAGCTACAAAAATGATATGAATTAGATCTGTTGGTGAATCTCGAGTAATTTTATTGACAGATTTCCATTTTGCCGTAAAAATGACCACAAGTTGTTCAGAAGATATAACCTATTTTCCGGATTTGAATTTGTAAATTAGAATAGGAGATCGACCAAAAGTCATTCTATAATCGACAGAAGCGGAAATTCACGAGTATTAATTTTTTTTAGTAAATTTATTTTTCTTAAAAACAAGAACTCTTTTCTACCAAAACTATATAAAAACAATTTCTTATTTACTTTCGAAAAACATTTAACGGAAACTTTTCCAACATATGCAACTGGCATTACACATACTTATTGGCGGTGAAAAACTTAAAAATAAGATATTATATAAGTTTCTTCCATAATAATAATAATAATACATTTTGGAGCATTTCCAAAACAGTGTTCTTAATATTTGTCTCGTGGGACTCACGGGCAAGGGGACGACGGCAACAGGGTGTGGTTTATGAAGAAATTCATTACAAAACGGATGCAATTAATTGAATTTATATATTGCAGTATTAATTCTGTGTACTACTACAGAAGTTTTTCTTGGAATAAGAATTACAAAAAGATTATATAGGTTCGTACATCTTACATAAAAGTATGGAATTTTGTCAGTGGTATTGTAGGTAAAGTAGTTTCCGAAGATGTTTGACATTAATTTTTGAAACTAGTTAAACATTCTTTATAACAATTGTCCTTTGGTGATGTACATTGTAACAACTAAAGCTAATAATCGGTATTGAATCTTAGACATTATCATCTTAGTAATTAAGAGCATTTTACATTCTCGCAGGGTCGGCAAGAGAGGAAGGCAGCCGGGACTGTAGTCAGAATGTCCGAGCCTGAAAAGGAGACCCGGCTCAGCAAAAGTGTTTTCTTTGGTCGTCGACTGTATTTTTGAAATTCAGCCGTTTTAAAATACCTTATACAAATCATACGAATCAACTATTCAAAACACTTTTGAGTAGAATCAGTTCATAAATTATTTCATATTTTTCATTTTACTTGCAATATCATCGAAAAAGGTAGGTAACATTATACAAATGCATACTTTTGTAATATTTATGAAGTCTGTCTGTATTATTGCTTCATTAAGTTTGCAATTCTTTTTACAAAAATCTGCTTATTAAATATTGTACATATAAATAAAAATATGTTTGCAAACAAAATGTACTGTAATAAAAGAAAAAATACCCCTGTAGTAGCATCCTGCATAACCCAGCGAATTTCCGTTTACAAAAGTACGTTTTTCTCGGAAACTAGTTGATATAGAATAATTGCTTAAAAACCTTCTATATGTGGTTTTTCCGCCTCGTTCCAGTGGTGTTAAATTCAATTTTTTTCCACGAAAAATGTCCGATAAACCGAAGGTGAAGAAACTAAAAATGTCATTCTCTAAAGTTTATATATATATATATATATATATATATATATATATATATATATATATATATATATATATATATATATAAACGTGTTTGAGAATGGTCATATTGACCGAAACATACCATAAGTTTTTATATTCAATAAAAGTAGTATTTTGCAAAGTAAAGTGTTTTTATTTACTAATATCAAATATGGAATACCATAAAGTAACGCTCAAATCTACTAAAAATATTGAATGAGTTCCCCAGCCAGACACGTCTGATGCCTAGAACATGGTTTTTGGGAAATTTTCATGAAAAAAATTAGTTTTTGTCACGGTTTTCCCAAATTCAAAAGTCTTTGCGACATTTTTTCACACCATTGGAAAGACGAGAAAAATTACATAAGAAATGTTTTTCAACCATTATTCTATGTAACCTGCTTTCGGAGAAAATCTAATTTTTGTAAACGGAAATTCGCTATGTTATGCAGGATGCTGCAACAGGGGTATTTCATAATTATGTACATGCATAGGTCATTGACGAATATGTAGGCAGTATGGTAGTACATACGTACATAATTCTATAAATCATCATTCAGCAACGAAATATATTGTATACATAATCCATATCAAGTATCTCCGTAATGAAGTGAAGCACTCAACAAACCATGTTTCTGGCATCGAACGTGTCTGGCTCAAGAACTCATCCAAAATTTTTGGACTTCCAATGTTTTCTCCAAATTTCATAAAAGTAGAAGTTGAAGTTGAAGTTTTCGTTCGAAAGTTATCGTGCTGATACATACATATATATATATATATATATATATATATATATATATATATATATATATATATATATATATATATATATATATATATATATATATATATAAATTTTAGTGAGTTTTTTTCGGGTTCTAGGGACCTCAAAACAAATTTCTGCCATAGTCCCGGGCTGAAATTGCGTCATGAGGAAGGCTGTAATAACGAGTTTCCATTGTGGAAATTCGCTAAAAGTAAAAAGGTTATATAGAATGTATTTGATAAATTTACAAAATTGAAAAAGAGGTTTGTATGATGAAAGCGTTATATACAGAGAATAGCGTTATGGATATTTTGAAAATGAAATACGATAATCTTTTTTAATGGATGTTCACCATAAAGAGAGCTTTATGGGAATAAAATTTTTTTCAGCAGATTTTGATAGTCAGCAAAATGAATATTATTTTTATCGTTTATACTGTACAAGGGCAATCATTTTCAAACAAGATTATCACAGAACGGTTACCAGAATCTTTTAAACCCACCTGTTTTGTAAAGGTGATTTACAACCATAGAACACTAGAAGCCAACTAATATAAAAAAAGTGTAATTCGCTTGGAGTCATTTGTATACTAGTCACAGATTAAGGCAGGTAGTCAGTCAGTGTCCGTCGACGAACACACACTGCATTATGTTAACAATGAACACCATTGTTACTTAAATTGGACAGCTTGGTCTATCCCATAATACGTGTGTTGTGGTGGTATGTGTGAGTACCCACACAAAGGCAAACAACAAACTAACACAATTGCAAGCGGTGTGTACCTACACGACATGGTGGGAGAGATTTTACGTCATAAACTCATTACAAGTGGAACAGAGACATAGACCACCTAGTTTGTCCCCTTGTTTACAACTTAAAATCATCTAAACAGACTTAATGGCAATAAATTTAATAGATTTGAGGGTTATTTTATTCTATTCCATATTTGATATTAGTAAATAAAAACACTTTACAAAATATCACTTTTATTAAATATAGAAACACTTATGACATGTTTCGGTCAATATGACCATTCTCAAACGTGTAAAGATTACATTCAAATAGATGCCTATTTATTCTAAATCTTAACTTATAAATTGTAGCAATGCATGATAGGAAATTAGTGGGAGTAGAAGTAGTGGGCGGAGTCAAATACAAGGAAAACAAACTTAGGTGAGTTAAAAACATGTGGCATATAAACAAATTAAGTAGGAAATAGAGTCATAGACAAAAATTATAAAACAGAAAATCAAATAGAATTGTAAATGTCGGTATAATCATTTAAAAATAATTCAGAATTGTGTTTGTAAATTTCTATTGCTTCTAAAATATTTAGTCTGATTCCTTTATTTGCTTCGTGTAAAACTGTAACGAATCTCTCCGGTATGTGTCCTGTGTCGACTAAATGTCTGGCAAAAACGGAGTAAAATTTCTTGTTTCTGTACCATTTGAAGTGTTCGGCTCTGCGGGTTTCAAAATTTCTACCAGCCTGACCAATGTAAAAACTATCACATTCTTGACAATTTAGTTTTCAGATGCCCGATTTTTTAAGTTTGTGTATATTTTTGTTTTATTGTTATATATCAAATGTCCCAAATTAAGGCTCGATTTAAATGCAGTAGCTATATTTGATTTAGTTAAAATTTTATGTATTTTATCTGAAATTTTACCAAAATATGTTAAAGTTTCGAAAATTTGATTTGGGGTCTGATTTAACGGAGGGATAAATTTCTTTTAAGATTTGTTTAAATTCTTTTTTAGCTACTAATTTATCAATTAATTTTGAGTTATATCCGTTATTATTTGCTATTGTTTTAATGTTATTTATTTCTATTTTAGAATTTTCTTTTGATAATGGAAAATTAAAGGCGCTGTGGATCATAGAATTATAGGCTGCGAGTTTGTGTTGAAGCGGACTTATTGAATCGTTTGGTATTGTAATTCCGAAATATGATGGTTTTCTATAAATATTGAAATCAAGGCTATTGTTAATTTTCGTTATAGTAAATTTCAGAAAACTGATTCTATTTTCTTTTTCTAATTCTAAATCAAATTGTATTTTTGCGTCTAATAAATTTAGCAAATCTATGAATTTTTTTAATTGGCGAATTGATCGGATCGAACCCTATAATAAAATTATATCCTCCGCGTACCTGTACCAAAATTTTACATGTTGTTTTGTTAAAGTGTTGTTCATTATTATTTTCTCTAAATTCAGAGGGCTCAGTGGTGACCCCATAGCAAGACCACTTGTCTGTCGGGAAAACCTACTGCCGAATTCAAAGTAATTTTGTTTTAAGACAGTATTAGATATATTAATTAATTCCGATTGTTTTAAAGGATTTTTTATCTTGTTATTTATTATTTTGCTAATTAAGTTTAGACATTCTTTAACGGAAATATTAGTAACCAGGTTGCGTACATCTAGGAAAGTCAACTTGTATCGATTCGAGAAAGGAGTACGTTTGAGTTTATCTGTTAGTTCGAAAGAATTTTTAAGACTATGTATAGAGCTGAACTGAGTTTCTGTTTTAAATAAAATGTCTAAATGTTTTGCTAATTTATGTGACGGACAAGCGACATGGGAAACTACAGGCCTTACTGGATTATCAGGTTGGTGTGTCTTTACGAGTCTGTACATTCTAGGAACTCTTGAATTCATTTTCACTAAATTTAATAATGTCTATCTATGTCAGAAAAGATGCTTTGATTATCATTAATTAGTTTTTTAATTTCCTCATTATATTTAATAGCTGGATCGGCTTTTAGGCGTTTTTATTTCTCTTTAATAAAATCGCATATTTTATTAGAATTACAATTGAATTACTTTTATCGGCTTTGGTTAATGTTAGATTATTGTCATTAATTTTCATTTTTAACGAATTTATGGTGGGTTTATTATTTGTATTAACTATTATGTCGTTTTTTAATATATTTTTTATTGATTCTTTTGCTAAGTTATAATTAGAGTTTTTAACACGAGTTCCGTATCTACTATTAAGGTTTCTTTTAGGTTTCTGACATGTTTTATGACCGAAACAAGAGTTTTTATATTCAATAAAAGTGGTATTTTGTAAAGTGTTTTTATTTACTAATATCAGACGTAATGTCAGTTTATTTTGCGGAATTTTAGTAATTGTGTAGGGAGATGTTTAAAATCGTTTGTAAAAATATTAAAGTTGAAATTGTAGTTAAAATTTTTCTGCAATCAGTCCCAAATATATATAATCTTTATTTTCTTTAACAATTTTATTGTATCCAAAATTTAAAGTGGTAGTAATTAAAAATAAACAAATAGTAAAAATTTAGCAACAACAAAAAAAATTGTGAATATGCTTAAGACCACATGACCGAATGAAAAATTTCTACTATGATCTCATAACCGATTCAAAATAACATTCTATATTCATTCAAATTATCGGGATTATTATCAAGATTAAATACAATCAGGCTAGAATCAGGCTGGAATCGATAACCACAATTGTTTATTTACCATAAAATAATTTATGTCGGCTTTGAAATAATTTAAATACAAATAAATATATTTGATATCCCTTAAATGCATATTAAATGTGATTTTAATTGTTATAATTTTAGAATTTCTTTTGATTTAGTTCGGTTTTCATAGATTTGTTGAATTTTATTAATCCGAAAAGGACAGAAATTAATTGATAGGTAATCATAAAGTGAAGTTATTTTTAATTTTTAGTAAACAGAAATATTAATTTAATCGTAAGAATGTCCTTATTCTTAATACTATTAAAGAAAAAGTTTATTAAATATTAGATTTAACAGGTGACGTGCTACTGCATTCTTAATCTGTATATACCGATTAGCATGTATAATGTAAATTTAAATAAAACAAAATATGACATCAATAATTATGTGAATAAATTAAATAATTTGAATCAACTACCACTATAGCGGTGATCAACTAACCACTAGCGTTTGATTCACCTTACAACCACTACAAATTTCATTGCAGCCAAAGCATTACCATTTTCACTCTCACATTACAGATTTCATTACACTCTCACGTAGACTTATCCTCGCTATAGAAGTTTTCACGTCAAAGACGATATTACGATACAAAATTATTCAAAATTGTGTAATAACAAATTATTATTGTCAGGAGCACCGCTATTGTATATTGAATTAAATAAATTTTGAGATTGTATTTATCGCCCTCATATATTTTGAAGTGATTGAATTATTTTGATAACAGATTTCCTTTGGGTACATTTATTTATTTTACATACAAAGCACATAACCTAACATATTATAACGCAACGCAACATAACCATGTTTTCTGTTTATATTTTATTATATATTTTCTGGGGTGTTGATCTGTTGTGTACACATAAATGCGTGCGTGTATGTAAAGGGGATAGGGGCGGTGCGGGAGGTGGCCATGAAGTGTTTGGTTAAATAAATTACATCACCTTATTGTACACACACAAACACACAAACATATTCCGTATTTTGGGTGTGAAAGGTGGTTACAGGTTTGAGGTTTGCTTGTATATTTATTCATTTATTATGATTAATTATTTAATAAAAAATTTTCTTATACTTTATGTAAATAATAAGTGTTTTGTCCTCCATAATATTATTATTAATCTAATGGTAATTTGAAGTATGTTCGCCAATCCGGAAATGACCGATCGAAAAATATTTTCGTGAATACAGATTGTCGTGGTGCAAGGGCGAGGATCAAGACCTTTGGGTTCTTGCAAAAAAATGATCCATGGTCAATTTTGCCGATCAATAGATGCAAGAGCAAAACATGACCGAAAAATTTGGTGACTATTTACATTCATTTTGTGTTGTTTCCAGTACAGAAATGCAAAAATTTTAAGAAAGTACCGTGTTCACGTATATTGGTCTGAAGCCACAAAGCCACAAAGAACCATTTTATAACATCATTTTGGTTTCAACGGCGACGTCCATGTCAATAATTATATTCACTCATTTTACGTAAAGTATGAATGTATATTTAAATTTATTTTTCATTTTTAAGATGGATTATCATGTTTTGTAATCGTTTTTGTTGTTTTCATATTTTATGTATATTATATTTTTACTGTTTTTGTTGTTACCACTCATGTAAAATTGTGTATATTACCTACATGTAAAACTAATTGTTATATATGTGAAAATTTTAACGTATGAAAATAGGTACGCTAAAGTCAAATTCAAAAATTATTTTATATTTGAATGAAAATTTAGCTAATAATATTTATAATGATTTATTTATTTTCATATTTTTTATAAGGTACCTGGGGGTAATATGGTCAATCGATTAATATGGTCATTTTCTTATATCTCGAAAAGTACAAGAAATATATAACAGATGGCACCATTAGTATAGAGCCCATAGACAATCAAATTAGTAAACCAGATGTTGTGGGTACTGTTTTACAAACGCCACTTTGACAGTTAAAAATGTTCAGTTCTGCAGAAATTTGTGTTCAATTTTGCCGAATTGAATTAACATTGAACAAAACTACCTCAATAAACTTCCCGGATTGTTATGAGGATCGACCTTCTATTTCTTCATTCTCTGTTCAACCTAGACCTTCAACATCTGCAGGAAATATGGACGAAAAAAGTAAATTATCCTTACAGACATGACGAAGACATGATAATGACCATATTTTCTGCACATGATGCAAATATGGCCATTTTCCCTTGTTTTAAATAAATTAATTTTTTTTAAGTCCTTAATTGTTACCAAAATTTTTGTGCTTTTTTTTAACAATACATTAACAATAGTTGACAATTGGTTTTTTTCTCTTTCCTTCTAGTGTTTATGATATATGACCTCAAAGCTTAAGGTGACCATATTACCCCCATGTACCTTATTATTTACTGTTAAAAGTGATCGAAGAACGGTACCTACACTGAGAAACTTATATAGTTACTAAAAATATTTTTTAGTTAACTTGAAATAGGTACTTGCTTTAATAACATTTTGTAGTTCATGGTACTATAAATAAGGTCTTCCAAACAAACAAAAATTATTTGTTATAACTAAAAGGGTTTGAATAAAAAATTTATTAAATAACACTATATGTTTACAACAAAAGATTGATAGTTAATGTAATTAACGCTAAATTTTAAAAGAAAAAAATTAATCCTTAAAACAAGTTTATAAATATGAGATATCCACAATGTTGAATCAGTCATTTTTTTTTCAAAACATTTAATTTTTATCTGCTCATCAAATTGATAATCTTAGCAATTTTTCAGCTTATCTATTTTAATTTTTTTTTTACTTAATATAAGCTACAAAAAATTATTTTGTCTATTCGTGAAGAAAATAGGAACATAAAAATTATATTCTTCATAACACAAGTGCTGCGCAGTCGATAAAGGTGCGGTATATATTTAATGAAAATGCAGATATTGCTGATTTGAATCGTAGATGTTATGTTTAAAATTTAACATGTAATGAACATTAAGTACTTAAAAGAAATACCAAAAAGTTAAATAAAAAATCTTGAGATAAAAAATCTTTTGTTGTTCAAAGTTGCCTAACAAGACGTTGCCTAACAACGAGACATGGATTATTATTTTAGTTCCAAAAAGATTTTTCGGAGCACCGGTAAAGAATATGTTATTTGCATAACAGAAATGAAGCCTGAATTTGACAAATGGCATTAGAAACCATAGTCAAATACATAAAGATTGTCATATTTTAATTTGAATTATTATAATGCGAATTCTCTTATCTATAGACTAGTGGACACTATTATATTAATATATAGACCACAGAATATTACAGAACGAACGGTAGTATCTCTATACTACTGAAACCAGTGTAACGATAAAGGATAGAAAATAACCGGAGTTGTGTGTGGTAGTGCGATAGATGGTTGTGTGTATGGGTGTCTTGCATACGCATATACATAACATGCATGTGGCACGCATAATGTACGTGATGTACGTAAACCGTGTCAACACAACGGCAACAATATGACAACAATTGAAACACACCCATTGGTAGCTACTAAGTGAATGACAACATAATTCTGTAAAATACACATACTTGTCCATAAGTGATTGCAGAAAAGAGATAGTTGTATTCCTTTTAGTGTTCCATGATATAGACATAGCTTCAGGCCGGTTTATTGGGAGTTTTACTAAAGCATCTAGTAGGGTGTGATAACCGATACCACACAAAACAAGAACTTTTACCATTAAAATCTGAGGCTGGCACGATAATCGATAACAGAGCACATATCTGTAGGGTGTCTAATTTTATCCATATGGTCCAATTTTTCTAATACCGACTATACTTTCACATTATATTATCAATAGTCTTGGCTGAAAAAATTTTGTACAACGAATATGTCGGCAATTAACTATATATATATATTACTACACACTTATATAGAACACTAGTTTTACACTCGTTTAATACATTAATGGCATTATTTAACAAGACATTAGTTTATGTCTGTCTATCTGTCTGTCTGTCTATCATTCATTTCACTTTGCCGGTGGTAGGTAGCGAATACATTGAGGCTGTCACTTAATATATTAAGTTGAAACAGTAGTCGGAAACACTTAGAGCGATAATTAACTAGAAAAGTTGCGTTTAAACGAGAGGCCAATTCTTTCATTCGTTGGATGCAGAGATGGAGCGGGCGCCTGGGTGGCTCCATTATGGTTCTAGATCTAACAATAACGGTAATTTAATGTATTATTTCCTCTATTTAAGGTGTAGGCATTAAACAATAAATATTAGGATACTTGTACATATCAATTTACCTTAATTTTATATAATTTATTTATTTTTTATGTTTGCTTATGGTATTTTTATCCTTTCAAGGTTACTTCTGCCGTATTAGACTTAAGTTTTTAATAAGTTTCAAGAAGCTTCTCATTTGGTGGCGATTTCAATATTAAACATAATAAAAATTTACTTTCTATATTTAACCATGTTATATCATGCATGCAACATATATAATTATTTAAATCGAAGATTTTATCACTTATTATAACATGGGAGGTTTGTATTTTTATTTTTATTTTTTTAATAAATTTGTGTTTATGTATGGTTCATTTCAGTTAAATTTAACCATGCTTCGTCACTTTGAATTTAAATAATTTCCGTTTTCTTAGCTTTATTTCTTTTATTATTGCATTTATGTAAATTTTAAATTTGCAGTTTATTTTTAGAAAAGAATAGAAGATTGATTTGTTTCGAATATAAGAATTATTTAATTTTTTAACGAAAACTCATAATCAATTGTATCTGAAATGAGGTACCGTAAAACCGTCTAGACCCGGACACTTTGCACCAATCTTCAAATTAAATAATTTTGTACATTAACCTGCAACAATAAACATTTGTTCTTGACGTCATTAGAGAGAGAAAAACATCCTCTAAACAGATGTACCAATAAAAACTACGGATTTCAACATTTACTATCTCATTTTACAGGATTACTATCCTACAGTTTTTCTAAGAAATAAAATGTGTGACTAACTTAGACATGTAATTTTCGTCATAATTGTCACATTGTTTTAGTTTCGATATGTATGTGTTCAGAATTTTATCGCACATCATTTAATGATGTTTGAAGTTATATATGTTATATATGCTATATATGTATATCCGTTTAGACCCGGACACATCAGTTTATTACACTACGGCCGCGATTCGCACCAGTTGTAACTCTCACTGTCCATACGTTAATATTCCCCCCAGAATTACGCGGTTTATGCCTCCTTCTGGTGTCATATTGTATATTTACTTTATAGAGAGGCATACGATGCATTGCCCCCTCTCCCTTCCCACAAAATATTTTAAAGTCTTTGACAGATTCAAAGACATCAGACGATATAAAACACTGTCCTAAACCCAACGGAAAAGGTTAGTTTGCATGTTATTACATTATTTAAATAAGTGTCCGGGTCAAGACGGATTTGGGGTGTAGACCCGGACACTTACTAATTATTTTTTATTTTTTTTTATTTTTACTTATAATGAAACAAATGGATTAGGGATATAATAAATGATATATGCTCTTTCTAATGGTAATACTTTTATTAGTGATATCTATGATGGAAACATGTATAAACATAAAACTATACCAAAAAATGTAAAAAAGTGTTCGGGTCTAGACGTTTTACGGTATATAATGAAAATTTGCTGCCTAATTACTATTTGACGGGAAGTACTGTCAACTAGTAGATCGAAATGGGATAGCGCTACTAGAATTGACAGTTCTTTGAGTTAATTTACTTTAGGCAAAAAAAAAAATTGAGAAAATATAATAAAAACTCCAGTGTAAGAGAATTTAACGTATAATAGTATATTATTCAACGAGCTAGTAATGATAGCTATTACTTACGAAGATGAAATTGCGACATGAGCCGAGCTTGCGAGGCGAGTGTCGTAATGCATCTGAGTGAGTAATAGCCATTCCAAAAGAGTAGAATACGATATTTTTTCTACAACATTTTTCCTTTTTTATTTAAATAAAATCAAATATTTTTAAACCAAATTTTTAATCTATTTATAATTTTATTAAATGTTTGTATATGTTGTTAGGTAATAAAAAAATATAAACTTAAATAAGATATCTTAAAAAATAAAAATATAAGGAATTTGCAAATTAAAAGATATGAAATCGTGTTAACAAATTTTATTTAACAAATTTTTGTATTTTTACAAATTGTATTAGTTGAGTATTAAAAATTAATATTCGTGATGTTGTAACTAGCTCCGAAGGTACAATTTGAAAATTTATACAATCTCAGGGGGTCGATTTACGAAGAAAATATTTAGAAAATGTTTAGGCAGGATGCTACAAAAGCAATTTTACAAGAAAAAAAAATAAAAGCGTATTACAAAAGCAATCAACGAATAACCTTGTATGACAGTCAGTAAATTTAAGAAAAATACTTAAGATAGATTAACAAAGGTAAGATAAGATAATTAGACAAATTTAGTGATTGTCATAAAAGGAAAATTAGCTATCAAAAGTAGAAAAATAGAGTAGCGAAAACCCTTTCACACGACGCGACGCTACATAAAAGTGAAGGAAAATTTTAACGTAAATAATTTGTCTGAGAGCATAGTGAATGACTTCTGCTAGAAAATTAATTAATTAAATAAGTAAGTACAACTAGGTAGTTGCATAAGTAGATAACAGGCTAAATGTATTGATGAATATATTGGCCCCCCAATAGTTCTCCCTCAAAATTGTTACGAAATTTAAATATTTAGTTGTTTTTAAAAATTAATAATACCATCTACAAACGTGTATTTTTAATTTTACTACTACTAATGTTAACTTTTAAGAAATATTCATAAAACGAAATTTGGTGTCGGTATACAGGGCGGATTGAGCGTATAAATAATGTAACAGTTCGGGTCGGTTTAGCTTATATTTAAAATTACTTAAAATTCGCGCCCAAATGCTGTTACTTGTTGTCCCACGCAGAAATAGCGCTAAATTGGATGCCATAATATTAGAAATTTCCAAAGGTATTGGGTTCTGTCGAAGAATTACTCTCCGTTGTGTGTTTAGCGTTGAAACAATTTATTGATTACAAAATAAAATTGTATTAATCGATATATGTTTAAATATGGTATTTTGAAATAATAAAAAAGTTTTATTTTAATATTTTATATTTATTTTATATTTTAAGTATTTTATATTTTTTTTAAATAATTATAAAAATATTTCACAAATTCATTTGAATATTGTTTTAGATGTTTGTTATGACTCACAACAAAAATACGTTTGCACCTATCTAAGGTCACATTGTGAGTGAGTGAGTGATGCGCGAAGCATCAACATAGCACTCTTGTATCGTTGTTCGTTGGTCGCTATTGTTACAGTTCTCTGTTAAAATTCACTTAGCTGGGGTAATCCCAAAATCAACCCATGCTGTAAGAAATCAATATCGGAATCATGATGGCGGCCTCACATAGTTCACGTTACGGCCGCTAGTTGGCGACATCAACCACGTCACCTGGGGTTTGAGTTCATGATAAGTTCCCAAAACTTAATCAATCTCACAGAGGCAATCAACACTACATTAGTGTAAATTTGATTGCCTAAAGTTCTCGGCTGACACCTACCACCATTACATACCCCCGCCTCAGTTCGCATTTAGAATTGCGTAGCAATTATACATGCGAACTGGACAAAATCAACCTAGAAAAAATCCTACATAAAGTGGAAAATGTTATAACGACCAGCGAAAACGTGATTACAAAAAATTACAAAATTTACATAAGACATATAGTTAAATGAAATTACTTTGTTGTTTAAACTCAGACGAAAAAAATTTTTTTTTTTTTTTTTTTTTTTTTTTTTTTTTTTTTTTTTTTTTTTTTTTAATCCATTAATCGCAAAGTTTAATTATTATATATTGTAAAACAAAATTTTCCCTTAAGAATGAAAATTATTGTGTTATTTTAAATTCTTCTTAAAAAAAAATTTTCACAAGAAAAAATAATTGCATACTAAATGCATAAATATTAGTGTTAGTTGTGAAAAAACAACTACAATTTTAAAAAAGAATTTGCATCAAATTGATGATAATAAAAAAAAATTTGAAAAAGAATAGTAAAGATATATAGCGCATAAACATTATTCATTCAGAATCAAACATTTAATATTTTTATATTTTCACATAAAATCAAACAAATTTCATAATATTACAAGGATGAAAATATTTAGTTATTTAAAAAGAATTTCTGAGAAAAAAATGGGTTAGTTTGATTCTAAAACAAATAACAAATATTACAAAGTTTTACTTAAAATACAAAACATAGGTATATAATACACATGATTTATATGAGAAAATATATTATAACATTAGCTATATACCAATGGTTAAAAAATACACTGTCAAACAACGTGATATATTCAATGTTTGCCATACACGTGTCAGATAACTATTTGAAACTTGTAAGTCCTGAGAAACTGACATTTAAAATTTTTTTTTTTTTAAAACAACAAACCACAATGAAATAAGCTTTCTCAGGCCAATTAAATTATTTTTCTGTTTAACTTTATTTTTATGATCGTAAAAATGTCAAGTTTTAAAAATACATAATGCGTTTAAAATAATAAAAAAAAATATTTGCAGAATGGTAAATAAAAAATATGTCTTAGAAAAAATTCAAATTATTGATACATACAACGAAATTTGTACCACTTTCTTTCCATTTTAAATATGATTTAGAAAATTAGTTGATACATTGGAAAGAAATTAAAAATATTTCTTTAATAAGTATATGAAACAATACCTCTTTTTCCAGGAATTAAAAAATTCACGAATACAATAGAAAGAAATTGGTATGATAAAACTTTAAAGGTACGAAAAATAAAAATTATTCAATATATATGAAAGAAAAAACTCAAACAAGAAAGGAAAATACAGCATGTTCCAAAGTTTACGTTCTTTTAATTCGAAACGAAAGAAATAATAAAAAAAATATAAGTTAAAAGGCTCGTTAATTAACGGAAATATTAATTCAATAGGGTAACTGATGTCCCATTACCTACAAGTTTTTCAGGACAAAACAAAAATAGTCAAAATGATAAAATAAAAAAAACTTATTCACTAAGATAGAAAAAATGACTCTACAAAAGGGATAATACAAAAATTTTGTACGAAGTGATGCTTTTTAGCTTTCACGACGCACGTTGGTTACATGAACCAATATGTTAGTCTTCTTTTTTTTTTTCAAAAGTAATTTGAAGCGATTCCAAAAGGCTAAAGTAATAATGAGCCATTATCGTTATAAATGAAAACTAACGCAAATAACATTATAAAGGTAATTTACCAAAGGCTAGAGTAATTATAAGTTATTACAGTTATAAGTGAAAAATGTAATTAAGCCGTATACACTGGCACATACTGTACTTAAACAAAAAAATATATAATATTTTGTTTTTGACCGAAGTAGATGTAACACAGGTACATACACGCGTTCTCCGTTCTCTATCAAGGCTGTGTGAAACATTAAAATATTTTGAACAAACAAATACACATACAGGAAATACGCTTATATGTACATATTATATGTGGTAATATTTTTATAAAATAATTCGTTAAAATTTTAGGGAATGAAAAATTTCAATTTAGCTGGATAAAAATTTGTAAATTTCGACAAACCAGCAGAAAATAATCTTAAAAATAAAACATTGAGGATGTCTAATAAGTCAATATTTTAGAAAAATTCCACTTTCAGTGATAAAAAATTGTCAATCTTTGTAAAAAAAGGTCATTAATGAGAAATATTGTCAACTTTTACTATAAAAGGACAAAGAATTTGATAATAATAATTTCGATATATGTATGTAGTTATTCTTAGTATAGTATCGAATTTTAAATACATAAAATCGTTAAATAGACCGTTATGTTAAGGTTTTGTATACTACGTATCAATTTTTATACTTAGGGACGAGCATTTTCGCTTCGCGCCAAAAAATTGTAAATATGTTAATATTTAAATTGTAAACTTAAGAACTGGCTGGCGTGTAATATTACCATAACCGTAACTTGTAAAAAATGATAGAATTTATAAACGCTCTAATAGGCAATTGTAAAATGCAGGGCTAAGGTTACACCGGTTAACATTTTTGAAAAATAATGAGTGCTGTAAGCGAGCAATTTTTTCCATTTTCATATAAAATAAACATTTTAAATTGGCGGGCTAATAATTTATGCCACAACCGAAATTTATAAAAATAACAAATACAATAAACGCCCCAATAAGCAACTTATTTAAATATTATAATTGCCGGGCTAATGATGCTCCAGGCTGTAATTGGAAATAATAAGTGCATTGGATAAGCAGTTTATTCCTTCAAATGGTGAATTCCTAAAAATTGGCGGGCCTCTAGTGAGTGCCTCAAACCGAAATTCACAAAAAATACACAATAAATAATAAATAATGAAAAATGAAAAACGGCTCTTATTAGCAACTCATTTGAATTTTAAATTTACAAATGACCGGGTAAGTAATAACGCTCCTGGCTATGATTGAAAAACAATAGGTGCCTTGTACATATGAGCAATTTATTTAATGACATACAGGGTGTTTACCATATTTAACCCTTTTAAGACGGATGGTGATATGGTACAACTTACAAACTAAGTCAAAATAAGTAATAATTTTAAGGTTGAAACCGTGAAAATAAGTCAATGTTGGTAAAAATTAGTGTCAAAATAGGTTACGTAAAGACCGGGAAAATTTTGACATGATCGGGTATTGGGTCAATGTTTAGAAAATTTCCCACGTTATTTGGGAAATAAATGGACGGAAAGGGAATAACCCTTTAACGTCCAATACGGGGGATCCTTTGGGTTCCGATTTGGTTCGGTCTTACGTGCCGCACGCGGCATGTTGTGACTGATGCGGTAATAGAACTGAAAATCGCTAAGTTCAAATATATCATTTTCGGATGCATCTAAGACAGACTGTACATAAACCGATGAAGTACTATCGTCTCGGTCAAGTGCAAGTGTTAAATTGGATCCTAAAAGTTTTTCGATGGTGTCAACTAAATTATGGATCACCATGTTGTATAAAAGTCTGCTAATGATATCGGTAATAAAGGGTGATTTGGCTGTAACAGTTGTCGAAACAACAACCTGTTCCCTGCAGAATGTTGATTTAGAATTAGTATTGATAACTAAGGGTGATGTATCACTATTATTATGATCAATGTAAGGAGCAATATCGTTATTCAAACATAAATTTCCAGTAATCTCGTCAGAAGCATTGACGGATGTAACGGACCGACAATTAACTGTGTCAAATAATGCAACATTATTAACAAACCTGCAATTAGTCTCGCAAGGATTATTTATGCAATGCTCGGTTGTAGTCAAAGGGTTAAAATCGTCCGGGGTCAATGAACTAATCGAAGATTCACAATTGCAAATGATTTTATTTTTAGTCAAGATAACTGAAATATCATGTAAATGTGAACAATCATTTTGAGTAACTGATTGTTCCAAGTGATTTTCCAAAACATTAACTTTTTCATTAGGTGAAGAAATTCGCTCATCATGTTTTTCTAAATTCGAGTCATTTGTTGAAAATTTATTTACAGTGTCTTCTGAAAAAGCAATCAGTTGATTCTTAATTGACTCATTTTTTGACATACAGCTTATATTATTTGAACGAATTTCCTCCTTCAAGTGAGAATTTACATTGTCTAAATTTGTACTTATTTCTGATTTAACATAATCAATTTTGGAGTTTTGTGCATTAATTAAACTCGAAGTTTCTTTACGTTCACTCTCAAAACGAACGTTAATCTTGGCAATGAATTCGTCAAACTTAGCGTCAAACTTAGAATTTAAAGCACTCAACTCCCTATTGTTTTGGTCAAGTTTTGTATTAAAACTATTACTCAACTCTTTATTGTTTTGATCTAATCTAGATAATATGGTTTGTTGCAATGACAAAAACAAACCTGTAATATCAGTAGTCGAGTTAATATCTTTTGGACCACTGCTGGAGTCGGTTGATCGGTCCGAAGTAGGAATTGAAAGCACGACACCAGAATCCGCCGATGAAGACCCACTGGTACTCGGCACAGCAATAGCCTCTGGATTAGGTGGTGTGATTTCAGGATCTGATTTCGGAGATTCGGGAACCAAAACTTCCATGGAGTCGATATATGTTGTTTCATCGTCGGACACGACATTGTTTCTTGGTGTAGAAGTTAACAGATTTGCATCCATAAAACTACAATCAGCGAGTGTTAACGGTTTTGGATTATCGGCCGCGTGTGCTTCCATTGTTATGAGCACTTTGTAACCGTTCTACGAAAAAGTAACAATTCAACAGTACAGTCACCAAAAGTTTATTACTAACGAAAAATACCAGTCACTTAAGTTTTTCCGGAATTTTATGTCCTTTTCGGTTCACGTTATTTAACGCAAAAACACACTTTTCCCACTAGGATGATATTTGTAACAGTTCGGGTCGGTTTAGCTTATATTTAAAATTACTTAAAATTCGCGCCCAAATGCTGTTACTTGTTGTCCCACGCAGAAATAGCGCTAAATTGGATGCCATAATATTAGAAATTTCCAAAGGTATTGGGTTCTGTCGAAGAATTACTCTCCGTTGTGTGTTTAGCGTTGAAACAATTTATTGATTACAAAATAAAATTGTATTAATCGATATATGTTTAAATATGGTATTTTGAAATAATAAAAAAGTTTTATTTTAATATTTTATATTTATTTTATATTTTAAGTATTTTATATTTTTTTTAAATAATTATAAAAATATTTCACAAATTCATTTGAATATTGTTTTAGATGTTTGTTATGACTCACAACAAAAATACGTTTGCACCTATCTAAGGTCACATTGTGAGTGAGTGAGTGATGCGCGAAGCATCAACATAGCACTCTTGTATCGTTGTTCGTTGGTCGCTATTGTTACAGTTCTCTGTTAAAATTCACTTAGCTGGGGTAATCCCAAAATCAACCCATGCTGTAAGAAATCAATATCGGAATCATGATGGCGGCCTCACATAGTTCACGTTACGGCCGCTAGTTGGCGACATCAACCACGTCACCTGGGGTTTGAGTTCATGATAAGTTCCCAAAACTTAATCAATCTCACAGAGGCAATCAACACTACATTAGTGTAAATTTGATTGCCTAAAGTTCTCGGCTGACACCTACCACCATTACAATAACGTGATCCACGATGTGTGTTAGCTAAGGGCTCAGTACCGCTCAGACTTGTTGCCAATTACCATCAATAATCCCACAAGGAAAAGGGGGAAATGTAGGGAGTGTGCAAGGAAGATAGAAGCTTCTGATGTCCAGGAAGTAATCCCTGTAAAAAGAAAAAGAACACGAACAACCTTCAAAAAGAACTGAAAAGAGCTTCTTATGTCCATGAAATACACCCTGTAAAAATAAAAAACAAAAAAAAACACAAAGAACTTACAAAAAGAATTCTAATCCCACCAAAAAACATTTCATGTTAAAAATTTAGCCAAGACTCGCAACTATTTTACTCTTAAAAAGTTATGAGATCTAATGTTGCGTCAAGCCCTAAATAAGTCGGCATCATGGTCAAAGCAAGTTCTAAGGCTTGGCCGTTTCGCGAAACTATGGTAAATAAAACCAAACATTAACAGTCCATAGCAGATTATTGTGCTATTGATCATTGGCTATTTACCATACTTCCGGGAATCGGCCAAGCCTTATAAAGCCTTATAACTTGATTTGACCATGATGCCGACTTATTTAGGGATTAGCGCAACATTAGATCTTATAACTTTTTAAGAGTAAAATAGTTGCGAGTCTTGGCTACCACATCAACAGGCTATCATGTCAATACCACGGTTTTACTGTAAAAAAATTTTTCAAGCCCGTAGACCAAAAAAAAAAGAGCAAAAAATTTGCAAAAACTTTTTTTGTCTTACTCCTTATAATCGCTCGATAACTGTCACTACTAAAAATTTTTGGACGAAAGATCTGAAAACTAGAATCTTGGAGCTTCAAAACGCTTTTTTAAACATCTCGATACGACCATTTTTCAGGTAAATACAGCTCTTCAAAAATCACTAAAAAATTAACAATTTTTTTTTGCTCCCTTAATTGTTTGCAGTAGTATATTATTGACTCCTGTTACAGGTTATTAGGCGAAATTACGACACAAAACATCAATTTCATAACTTCTACTTACTCTCAATTAAGATAACGATTTAGAAATTATGATAACGAATACACCAATATTCAGATTTGCAATTTTATTGCTATTACTGAAATTACAGACATACATATAGGATTTGCCAGGATGCATTCTGTCATCTTAGAAATAGCTTACATTCGAAAACTCAGTTTTATGAAAAATGACAAATTTTGTGCCAATCCGAAGGAAATTGATTATGACGAAATAATTTTTTTTCTTTTTTTTTGAAAATGTCAGCTCTTATTTCCCTTAGCTAAAAAAATGGAATAAAACATATAAGCCTACACGAAAAATTCGTAAAATTTATTATTATAAAATTAATTTTGAAGTTTGTTTTTATTTTATTATTTATAATCCTTTAGTAAAGCTCAGAAAGCTCACATTCTGCCTCGCTACTCTTTGTACATACTACAACGGAAACGGAGTTGATTATTCTACATGTATCACGAGCTTTTGTTTTTATTAAATATTTATTCTATTAAACAAGCAGTATTTCTGCTGTTCTGAAGAATGCTGCCTGCCACCACGACCATTTTGCCGTCAGCAAGGCTATAGATAGAGAAACAAGTTTGATATAAAATAATATAAATATATAATATACACATTATGATGTTATTTTATTTGTAATTATTTTCATATTAAGTCTATATACGGTAATTTGTTACAACATTTAAATATTTATTACACATTTTGAAAGGAATAAGTGTACGTTTGACTTGCGTAAATGAATGAGAAGGAACAAAATGGATTAGTGGATAAATCGATACTATTAAATTTTTTGGACACGTCGCGTTGTTGGTGAAAGAGAAAACATTTTTGAGAAATATATTTCATTACTGGAGTTTAGTGGCGGCTAAAACTGACAGTAGGGTCGTCAATTTTAAATAATTCAGGCTCCCTTTCTTTTACCGAAAGGCTGAATAATACCTTCGGGTCTTCTTTTCAAACCCGGGCCTTGAGACTGCATCCTCGTCTGCCCCCCCCCCCTCTCGTTGGGCCTGATTAGCAGTACAGGGTCTCTTATTACATCTCAGTAAGATTTTCATTGGCGTATATGGGGTCCAGATTTCAAGAGTCAGTCATAATCAATCGTTGTCAAACCATCATTTTCGGAAACCAAACTTTTACCCTTTAGAATTATATGAGGATGAATTTCAAGTTGGTTTTGCCAAGGTATGTACTTTCAACTTTTCAAATGAATTCAGTGAGTCTGAAGACCACATTTGAAGCCCTCCTAAATCAAATACCATATGTAAGCATTTCATTTAAAAGATATAATCATTATCTCGATTTCAATAAGCTTAGCTACTTTTTTATATTTTATATCAAAACTGATAAGACGTATTCTGATCCACACATTTGCTTCCCATGTTAAAATTTGTATGTTCTTACTTCTGACTCTATATATATGCAAAAGATTTTGATTTCAGTGTTTCGAATCCGTTATAATAACTTCCCTATATATATATATATATATATATATATATATATATATATATATATATATATATATATATATATATATATATATATATATATATATATATATATATTATTTTAAAAGTTGCTAATAATAGAATTTGTATTTTTTTTTATATTGCTGTGTTTTATATATTGTTAATATATATTTTGACCCACTATATATATATATTTATATATATATACATATATATATATATATATATATATATATATATATATATATATATATATATATATATATATATATATAGTGGGTCACAAAAATCTTCGTACACCCAACTAAATGAACACTACACTAATAAATATCAATATTATTTTAATCTATCTAATACTAAATGAAAACATAATCAATGTATAATTTATTGAGAACAAATCTGGTTACTTATGTTAAAGTAATAAGACATGAAAAATAAATAAATAAAAAAAGTGACTCATAAAAGTCTTCGTACAGTCAAGAAGAAGTGTTTTGTTTAGAGTTATGAGTTATGACATTAGATTACACTGAGATTATTCAGTTGTCATTTGTTAGTATGAAGTTAACGAATATCTACTGCGTATATAATTGTTAGTTTGAATTCGATATGAAGAAAAAAGGCAAGAAATTGGTGTAGATATAAAAAATTTGATAATAAAACTTAGACAAAAAAAACGACGGGTTGCACTCCGGGAGTGTCGGCAGAAGTGAAAACTTGAATATTAACGTTGTGCATTTTTGATATTTTGGAATGGTTAGGGAATAATTTTGCACTAATTGCTTTAATTATCAGTATAAAAGTACTATCATTTATGTGTTAGAATACAATATTTATTGCGCTATCGTACACAAACATGACAATTTATATTACATTAAAAAGTTTATTGTCTGCTCTACTGTACTGTCTACTCTCCATCCGTCTTACGAATTTTCGATCAGGTCACGTGTCCTGACGCGAGTTTAACATTTATTTTACCCATTACTATCGATTATTATAAGCATCGATCGGGCCTAGAGTATTAAATGATCGTGATATTCGTGGATTAACGAAAAATGTGAAAAAAATCCAATGAAAAGTGCCCCGGAACTGGCGGCTGATCTCGCGTTTGTCATTAAAACGGATGTTTTTCCCGAAAATGTTCGTAGAAGTTTGAGAAATCACGGTTATCATGCACGAACACCGAGGAAGAAGCCATTAATTTCTTTTAATAATCAAAAAAGCGTTTGAATTTTGCATTAGCTTATAAGGATAAAAATTTTAATTTTTTAAATTAAGTTTTATTCACAGATGAGAGCAAATTTAACATTTTTGGAAGTGGTAGGAAGTGTAAAGTATGACGCAAAGCAAATGAAGAGCTACAAAAAGAAAATATAATTCCAACTGTTAAATATGGTGGAGGTAGAGTTATGGTTTGGGGAACTATGGCAGCTTCAGGAGTTGGTGAACTAATACCTTTTGAGGAAAATATGAATACTTCGGTGTACCTCAAGGTATTGCGCCGTAATTTATTTAGGAGCACTCGTCGATTGAAGCTAAAAAGAAAACTGGATTCTATTACAACATAATGATCCAAAACATAAACTAACGATTGTCATGAACTGGCTGAAGAAAAATGTTCTTACAAATACATTGGAATTCCCTCCACAATCACCAGATTTAAATATAATTGAACATATTTGGGACGAATTAGACCGACGTCTACGAAAACCGCATGTTCGTGCTACTATTACTGACAAAAATTTATTAAAAAAAAACTATGAAAAAGAACTGGGCTGATATAACTTCAGACATCACAGAAAATCTAGTTAGGTCAATGCCCAGACGATTACAAGCTGTAATTGGCGCAAAAGCAGGGCCCACAAAATACTAATTTATTGTATATTAGTTTTTTTCTGTAATAAATAAGCTGCACAAAGTGAAGTAATTTTTTCAGTTATTGACTTTTTTTACCTTTCTACTTTAACGTACAGCTCAACCAACATAAGGTTGCCGGTCAAGTTTGTACGCGCAGTAGACAAACATAACTTTTATTACACTTTTATGCATATATGTTATATATTTAATTCTTGTTGTCGCACTCTTTGATTTGCGCATCTGACCGGCAACCTTATGTTGGTTGGGCTGTAAGTAACTAGTTTTGTTCTCAATAAATTACACATTGATTATGTTCATATCTAGTATTAGATTGATTTAAATAATATTGATATGGTTAGTGGTGTTCATTTATTTGGGTGTACGAAGACTTTTGTGACCCAATATATATATATATATATATATATATATATATATATATATATATATATATATATATATATATATATATATATATATATATATACAATATACAAAAAATATCTGAGACTGTTAAAGCTACCTCAGCGACAGTTTTTGATTTCAATAGTCTCACTTTCACGAATTTAGTTAAATAGTATGTTCCATTTGAAATTTCGAACGTTAGTATTTGCTGTTAATGTTGCCATGTTATTTCTTTAACGGATAATGTAATACTGTGAGTATGTTGATAAAAAAAAATTTAAACTAAGACGTTTTGGATACAACGCGTGCTAACCGATTAGTGTTGGCTAATAGAAGAATTGTTTGCCTATTCGTGTATTATCCACGACATTCGTATAATATGTGTATTATCTGGTTAATACGCGTATTTTCTATTTCATGCATATTCGTCGTAACATATATATATATATATATATATATATATATATATATATATATATATATACTGTGTGAGTCTTTTGAGGGTTGCCATTTTTATTACAGCCAAACCGTTGATTTAATCAAACAATTGTTCAAATAAGAGTTGTAAATATCGACAGGGGAAACCGATTGCTATAGTCAGGAGCTTTATAGCTCTTATGGTTTTTAAGCTATGATATAAACTTATAGATTTTTAAATGAGACTAAATATTAATTTTTCGATAAAACTGATCTAATGCATTAATTAACAACATAAATGAGCAAAAAAAATTTTTACCCAAGTTTAATTTTTTCATTTTTCTTTAATTTATCAGTTAGGTGGTAAAAATATGCATATGTACTTGAGGCTACTTCAACCGATAGTGTTCTAGTTGGTTACATTTCCATTACATCCAAGAAAAGAACCTTTTCCAGTACCATTTTTATCATTCAAATTTTTGTTGTAATAAAAATGGCAACCCTCAAAAAACTCGCATGGTATATATATATATATATATATATATATATATATATATATATATATATATATATATATATATATATATATATATATACTGGAAAGTTATAATAAATAATAAACATAATACTTGAATGCCGTGAGTCTTTTATATACATAATCAAGTACAGTAATAATTTCTCTTATATTAATTGCATAATTTTATTTGTATTTCGTTTTCGTTTTTGTTTTTATTGTTTCTTGTTTCATAAACAATAATAATAAAAAATAAAACAAAAAATTTTATCATATTCATAATATAGCAAGTACAGACACTCCCTCACAAAATTATTTGAACAGTATAAGGAGAAGTTAGTAGTTATTTATTATTTTGCACTTGCTAACTTGAAGTATACCGAAGGACACAGGTATTTACAAAAATGTCACTTAATAAACAAATAGCAAGATAAATTGTAAAAATTCCCAAAAATGGTTAGAAACTTAGATACTCACAAACTTTAACTAGTTTTAACTTATTAGGACAATAAATTAAAACTGATATAAAAGTAAATTTTAACGGGCTAACGATCATCGATACTGTAAGACATAAAATGAAACCTGATTAACTGCGACTTCATATGAAGTATATTAGTTGTCAAAGTAGCGTATCAGTTGGTCATTTCGTTATAATTTATTCTTGATGATCGCCATCGTGTTAATACGTACAAGTATCAATTGATATTTTAAAGATGATCATTTTGCTGTTATTTCAGCGTCTAAGAAATCTGACGTTGACCTAATTAAACCTAATTAAACTTTCTATTTGAAGTTTTGTTTTTCCTATATAGCTTCAATTTCTAAATGATACTTTGAACACCCTATGGGCTTACGTATTTTGATAATGAACTAATGAACTAATTTCTCACTACAGGGGCAGAACGGGCATATTTTTGTCCTGTTTGAACACATATGTAATAATTTTTTTTTAAATTTAATTTCTCACCGATAGATTGAAAATTTTGGTTCTAGATTGTCAAAGGGCTTTGTGTCCCTAGGATCAAAATGGTGGAAACTGCTTTAAAGCAACCAAATCGAATAGATTTTAGAATAAAAAAATTCTCTTTAAGTCCCATGTTGATTAGGAAAACTTATCATGAGGGAAAATGCATTATAATATATGACAAAATACATACATGTACTCTTATGGGAAATAGAGTATTTGCTATACTTTGCTATACTTTAATGGAAAATGATGCTAAACTTTTAAAATTTTGCATCGTAGGTAGACAAATCTTTTTAAACATGTAGATATACAAAATTTCAAAATCATAAGGACAAGAATTATTGAAAAAAATTAGTTTTTGAAATAAGTGAAAAATTAACTTCAAAACTGGCAGCTTTTTACAACGTCTCATTAAAGAATTATACATGGCTTACAAAATAACGTGTTCCAAAAGACTCAATTTTTTTGCTGAGTGTATATAAAAATCAGACAATACGGACCCAATGCCATTAAGTGTAGAAATTCAATTCTTTGTATTCTGATTTTTTTCGATTGCTTCTGTACAATTTGAGTAGTATCTTAATCAAAGATGTTAAAATTACTTTGGTCTCTCAATTCCATTTCCTTTCGTATATCTACTTCAAATCATCAAGTACAAGGTTTTAATAATATTAACTTCCATTTATTTTGTCCAGATTATTTTGTGAGGGATTGTACGTATATAGTCATATATTATATCCGTTATGCATTTATTTGCCATAAACAAAATTGAAGTTTATATGGAGTAGATACCCATTCGTATTCGACTATTGTATTATTAAATTGGCTTTTTAATAAAATTTATCTCAGGGCAATTAAACTTGTGTGTAGAGAATAAAATATATAGGTGAATATGAAATAATATTAGTATATTTTATATTTATTAACTATTGGGTTATATTATGTTAACAAAATGATTTCAGATTTGTTTCATAATAAACCAAAGATTATCATAGATTTTGAATAATACTGATTTATACCATTGACGGAATACCACAAGGATCTATTTTGATGCCTACTATATAGTTGGCGATGAATTTCGTTACTTTTATGAAAATTACGAAAAAAATGTTAAAAACATACTATTCTGAGTAGACCGAAAGGAAAAAGTTTAACCAATCAAATTTCTAAAAAAAAAGTTCGTCTTTTTCATTCCAAAACTAAAAAGTTCTCTCTCAAATTACCACAATTTATTCAACCAATCACTCCGATTCAAATCACATCAATAAACAGACTTAACAAAAATGATAAAATGATGAAACTGGACTACTAAAATTCGAATAACTATCGAATTAGTCATATTTCAAAAGAAATTTCACCATTCTGATAACAAAAATGAAAAGTTCATAATGAAAATATGTTCTATAATTCAAACAATTTTCCTAATTCAGATCACTTCAATAATGCTTCATTAAAAATTTTTTGTATTTGATTACATCATTAAGTTTACTAATATGCTTCAGTGTCTTAAAAATCGTTAATAAAATAATAGGATGATAAAAATTGGAAGCGAGTTATAGGTTTTCGTAGTCGTTTTTTTTTTTCATTTTTAACAATATTTAACATGTAAGACCACCAGAATGAAGAGTTCTATCGAATCAGTCCTGTTTCTAAAAGGAATTTCGTCATATTACCAAAATGAAAAATGAAAAGTTTATGCTTAAATTATCCTAATTCAACCAGAAATACTCTTCCATAAAGTTTGATTTGAGAAAAAAAATTGATTTGAGGACGTCACCAAGTTAACTAAAACTTTTAGATCCCTTAAAAATTACAAATAATGTGTGAGAGTCGTTCTTTGCATTTCCATTAGAATTAGGTACGTAGGATCATTAAGAAAGGACTCCTCACCACTCAAATTTCTAAATGGAATTTTGTCATTTTGATAGCAAAAATAAAAATTTCATATTCAATTAGCCTAACGCAACCACAAGTAATGTAAACTAGATCACGACAGTTAAGTTTGGTTTGAGAAAAAAGAAATTTATTAATTTTATGACATCATCATGTTGACTAAAATTTTTCAGTGCCCACAAGATCGTCAAGAAAACGATAAAATGATGAAATTTGAAGCGAATTATAGGTTCACGAAGTACATCCATGCTGCTTGAAAACCTGTCGTTAAAAAAGTAAATATTTAAAATTGTATAATCATGTAGTCAGTAACGTAAAAGCCCCTATACCGGAAGACTATTTTTAGGTGTGCAATTAAACTGGCTTATGAAAATTGACAAAAAAATTAAACACCCATTTTTTTTTCTTAATAAGCATGAAAGTTTTATTAATCCACTGAATATGTTTTTAAAAAAATACAACCAAAAAATTTTTATTTATTTTTTTTTTACTTTAACAAAATGTCGACATCTATATCCAAACAAAACAAAGGAATATTAATGACAATAGGAGTTGGGAACCGATATACAAACAGACGTGTAATATGAGTAATATGACACATAGAGTGACATCTAGACGTCAATATAGGAAACATAGAATGGTTTAAGTATCAGACGTAAATAACGGATCAAAATACTGTATTCAACAAAAATTATTTAATATATATATATATATATATATATATATATATATATATATATATATATATATATATATATATATATATATATATATATATATATACATATATATATATATACATATATATATATATATATATATATATATATATATATATATATATATATATATATATATTCTTTAATTAAGTAAGGAAACATTAAATGCGAGGTGAATTTAAATTTACAAATAATAATCATTCTATTAATAATAATTTTGGTTATCAGAGGTTTCTTTCAGAAATAACTTCAATAATATATAAATATCAAAACTGTTCCATTATTAGAGCGCTTTCCGTTATAGGGGCTTTTACCCTAGTGTTAATTTTGTTACAAGTGTTGCAACTGTTTATACTCACAAAGAAGGTCACAAAGAGGTTTACAATTCAAGTTTGATTGTATATAATGTGAACGTTACATTTCCCAAGTTAATGCACCTGTTAATTTATTTTGAAATAACATTAGAAAAACATTTATTTTTGCACGATCGTGTATTTTCATGCATTTACCGAGGCTGTTGACAATGCTGGTAAGTTACATTTCCCGAACGTTTGTTTATATCCATGGAAACCAAAAAATAACAGTGCGGTAAGTGAAATAGATGCGTGGTAAGTAAATAGGAGTGTGGTAAGTTAAATTAGCTCAAAAATGATTGTATTTATTTATTTATATTGAAATTAAAAGTACAATTTGAACAATTAGGAAAATAAATCCATTAATAATATGAAAATTTTCACTAGTTTGTACATTATTATTATTATTGTTGGAATCAGTCTTCTTATTTTATTGACATTTCAAAAGGTCGTTCAATTATTAAGATTTTCTGTGGCTTTCATAATCTTCCTTTCAATATTACGAGAATAAATTTGCAGTCAAAAATAAAATGCTTCATCAATTTCATTATTCTCACTAATAATATAGTTTAACAAACTATTTTCCTCAATTTTTTTTAATAGAAAATTCAAAAAAAATATTCACGCCAGTGAAATATTGACACTTAATTTTTTATTTACAAATATAGTTGTCAATTGTCACTACAAAGATTCATATTAGTTGTTATGAATATTTATAATATTTATTCATGGCATTCTATGTCATAACATAGAAATATAAATTTTATCTATATTATCTGAATTTTATTTTTTATTTAACACATTTTTAATCTTTAATTATTTTAAATCGATCGTGCAAAAAATATTATACAATACACGATGCGTTAAGTGCATTTACTGATCTCGAAAATTGCAAAAACTCGACCCTGCGGGTCTCGTTTTCGCAACATTTTCTCGATCAGTAAAAGCAACTTACCGAACTTATATTGTAAAATACTATTATCGACTGTATGCTTGCATATTTTATATAGCTCGCAAAAACTATGCCACTGTGTATCGTTTCCAGGAATTTTTCAGTTATTTCCAAACATACTAACAGAAGTTGGTGCCAGTTTTCCTACTACGACGACTAGTGTCGTAGGTTCAGAGGGTTCGGGAGGAAAAATTGAAAAAAAGTGGTATTTTTATAAGAGTTAGAAACACGTAAATGGTCTTCTCTAGTCTAGAGAGCAAAAATTTTGGCTTTTTTTTATAAATAAATTAATAAAAAAAAATAACATTAATATTTTTTTATTACTCATGCGGAAGAAGTACTAACTTGGCGCACACATTTCTGTTCGTAAAATAGCTGTTTGCCCACTGTATTTTTCCCACATACTTTTTTGCGTGCGGAAAGTAATTTTCCACACGCAAATTGACAATAAAACACGCAAAGCCGCCTCTTAATTTTTCATTTAATAAATAATTCATAATTATTTCTATAGAAAACACCAACAAAGTAATTTAAACAATAATTAATTCAGAAAAAAAAGACGAACGCTTAAAAATATTATTTTAAAAAGTAATAAAAATGTCAAAAATAGTGATAATAATAGAAAAAAGTATGTGAAATTCGTAATAAAAAATAGTATATGCAACTCGTGCGGGATTATCGATTGCCCCACTCAAGCGAACTTCGCTTTCGTGGGCAATCAACAATTTCCCGCATTTATTGCACAATATACTATTACTGTCCAGTTTTTTACTATCTGTTAATTGATATTTGAAGAATACAGGAAAGAATTTTCATATAAAAAATGAAGATTCAAGTAGTTATACGATTTAAATATAGTCATACAAAAAAAGTGGTGTTTAAGTTTACATGATTTTGGGATTTGTGTTCAGCTATAACAAAAAAATAAACAATTCTGGTATAAAAAGTTTGTGATTCTGGTAGAAACTACAATGAAAAAAATTATAAAGCCCAAAAATAATGGCTAAAAAAAAATTATTATTTGATGTTTTTTTTTTCAGTTCTCTATTTTTTAAAAATAGTAAAAATTAAAATTTTGTATTATCTGTAGTCCCTACTATAAAGCGACATATATTAAAGGTATATACCAAATTTGAAATCGATTGGCTAAATAGAACTCGAGATATTATGTCGACCAGCTTGAAAAACGTAGTTTCAAGGAAAATGCATTTAACATTTTGAAGTATAATACCTGATACCGGAATCTATCGTATTAAAATGGCTATAACTTTATAAATTTTCGAAATTTTTCAATTTCCATTAGAGGACATATTTTAAAGGTCTACACTTTCAGAAAATGAAAGAAACGGTATTCGAATTTTAAAAAATTCTGGACTAGAGTACTGTCTTACAGAAAATAAAAAAGTGGTAAGTATTTGCAAAAATATAAGTTGATACTAAAAAACAATTTCAAAGAGGGACACCCCCCCCTCAAGGATTTAGCAATAATTATAGTAATCAGGCAAAACTCTTTTGCGACCACACATTTTTAAGGTGTGACACTATTTTCAAGTTTTAATTTAAACTTTACTTAGTTTTTTTTAATTACTTAAAACTGATTTTGACTAAATTCGGTTGAATTGCTTGGAAAGTGCGGGTAGAGGAAGCAGTTGGGAAACCTGAGGATGTTGCGTTGTTTCTTAAAGAATTATTGTAAACTTTGCTATTCTTTAAAACTTAATGTTTTATATATTTTTTTTTTTTCTTTTTTTTTTTTCTTTTTTTTTTTTTTACATTTTTTACATTTAAATTTAAATTATGGGATGACATCCGAATTGAAATGTTTTACAACTAAATGGTTATTACAATTGCTTTAATTACTTGACTCCTTGGATCTGAACTGAAAATTTCATTTCATTTCATTTTAATTTTATTTCTTATTTGTCTTGAAAATGGTGTTTGATACACCGAAACCGGTCGACATTTTTAAAAAAATTTTTTAATTTTTTGATTTTTGATTTGGTGATTCCATTTAAACTTTATCGTCAAATGAAGTCGTGTTTGTGAAAATTTTCTAAATTTTTAATTTTGGCGACAATTAGAAGTAAGAATGTGATAATGAATTTAAAAATTTAAAAATTAACGAAATTTTGTTTATACACATCATAATTTGTGTTTGTAGCATGATAGAACTTTCAACTGAAGTGAAAGACATACAAATTTAGTTGTCTATGTCGGATAATGTAATAAAAATTTAACTTTGTTGTAAGAGAAATCCCTGTATTATTTCAAAATCAGTAATCAGGGCGGAAATCTTAGCTCAGAGCTTCAAAAATTTTAAATCGGCACTCCCTTACCATATACTGTTAAAAAACTTTGTAAAATTACAATTGCTTTACAAAACAAAAGTTGAGTAAAATTACAAATCATTGTTTACCAATTTAAAATCATTACATAAATCTAGAAATTTTCTAACACATGTCAGAGACTTTCCAAAAATGTATTGTAATTTTAAAATCTTTATGTACAAATCCTATATGCATCGTAATTGTACGGAACTGTTCATCGAATTTTCATAAGAAACTTCTCAAATTTACAAATATTGCCTGTAATTTGGTTTTCTAGAACTTTTTGTAAGATTACAATTAACAAACTTGCAGTGGAAACTACAACAAAAATATAGAAAATTTAATAACTTTTTTTACATTTTCAAAATGTCGATTGTGAAAGTACAGATTGTGTATTATAATTTCACCGAGAATTTCTATTTATCCAACGCGCGTTTTAATTTTACAAAATTGTACATCAAATTCAAATGACAATGTTTTCAAATTACAAATATTGTCTTTAATTTGGTTTGCTAGAAATTTTTTTAAGGTTTCAAGTTGCCAATTTTTGAGGTGTCAACTTCATAAAACTGACTGCCAGATCACTTCGAATTAAATTTGCTACTGGAAATAAATTAAAATTAAAAATCTTAATCAATTTTGTATTTAAAAAGTCGTTAATATGAAGTAATAAATATTATTGCCCTACCACATTCCAGTTAATACACTATCTGTTATAATTTTTAAATTTTGTAAAAGTATATGTTAAGAATTAAGAACTTTACATTGTATAAATCAATAGCCCGGTCGGTAAGTGTGTCTAAATAATAAGGTAATAAAAGCTGCATACAAAAGGTTGCGTGTTCAAGTCCTACACGTTTCAATCTTTCTCCATTGCGTTTTTAGTTTAATATGAATTAATCTGCTGTAAGCCGACAACATAAAGAGTAAGGCTATGCGCCCACGAGCGACATTTGTCACGGTGACTGTTTTGTCACTCTTATCAAGTTTATTTGTTAGTATGGTGGTGCGCACACGCAGCGACACGACAGCTGGGTGACTTTTTTGTCCGCGGGTACGCGGACATGCCTACGACAAAACTGTCACCGTATCTATTGGTATCAATACAAGTGCGCACTACGGTCAAAAAACTGTCGCTCTGACTCAGTTTAAAGGACGTATATATGGTATTTTACATATTATTTTGTAGACAAATACAATTATATAATAATTAATATACATATATTTTGTTTGGTTGAAAACTGAATACTGAAAGACTTTAGGCAAATGCAGATAAGCGAAAAAAAATTAATCTTATGTCCCATCTATTTATTTAAAGTATAATATACAAAAAATATTCCTAAATTATATTTAAGTAATTTTCCCAATTACTTGCATAATTTTCAATTGGTAATAACATTAGCCATTAGCTATAATAGAATTATATAGCTTGAAGTGGGATAGATAATCTCATATTTGTATTTTTGTAGGTTATTGCAGGTCTGAAAATACTTAATAATTCGTCAAAACTTTTGGTACTCATCCTAAAATAATGGAAAAATTGTTTCGAATATTCTCGCAATTTTTTATACACGGTGTAAAATTTTCCTCTTAATATCTTACCACACCAAAGAGGATGAACTCAGTAATCTCTTTCACTATATTTTTTTCTGCGTTTAATAACAAGTACAGTGAACACAACCGTCTTCTAGAAATCCATGTTTGCAAATGAAGTATAAATTTTTATAAATTACCAGCGACTGTCACTCTCCGTGTGCGCACACAAAAAATGTTAAGCAACACGACAATGACAAAAACTTTTTTGTCACCGTGACAAATGTCCCTCGTGGGCGCATAGCCTAAGTAAGTCGATGAGTTTCAAATCCATCTAATTAACGCAACTAAAAATGTTCAAGAAACACAAAAATCTGTTTTTTCACTTATAATAATGATTTTGATGTGGTTTTTACCATTAAATTTCTAGGAAAAATCATACAGTTCTTATAAAGAAATAATGACAACGATACCACTCTTCGATAATTAGTAAATTACGATTAAAAATTATAATTAGCTACTTTTGTAGCAGTTTGCTTTAATTAGATGGTTTTGAAACGGTTGATTTTTTAATTAGCTACTTTTTCAGCAGTAACACTAATAATTAGACACTTTTGCAACAGTTTATTATTCTTTCAATATGCTTTAAATAAAACAACATTCGTACAAATCTATGTATTTACATCGTACAACGTCGTTTTTATTATAAATTTTCTTATAATTTAGTAGAATATTTTCCCATAAACAAGTCTACTATAATTTAACAGTAAAATTCAAATCAGAACCACGATGTTTCACACAATTTTATTCTGCACACATTCACAGCCTGTTATATTTGACAGTTCCACAAGTTTCTTTGTATTTTTTTCTAGTTATTTTAATAGTAAATATTTTCTTAGAGAGAATAATAAAATTATCACATACAATTATTTAATCCTCTACAGGCTCTGCAGTGTTACATATTGACCACCTAACTAGCTACTTTTGTCCCAAATTTTTCTAATGACGCCATTTTTATATAACTAATTAGATAGTTTTGCAACTAGTTTGTGTTGCTTGCAACTCCATGTTTTTTCAAAAGAAAAATATTGCAATTAGATACCTTTGAAACAGTTTCGTATTTTTGTCATTAAAATTAAAGCGAAAAAAACTGACTTTGCATCGTCTAGTTGGTATGTTTTGGTGCAATTTATCCTCCTGAATAATAAACCGTATCTAACTCAATTTTGAAATACGCTGCCAATAGGGTGGGCACACAGCTTCCTCGTAGTCGTAAAAGGCTTTAAAACAGTATTCTAACAAATATACATATTATATACCGTGAAATTATATTTTCGCCTTGAAGTTTATAAAAAACTGTTGTAACTCAAAAGACTTAAAGGTTAAATTATAAAATAATAGCAAAAATATTTTAGAAACTAACCCCCAATATACCCTAAAAATTTGAGCGAGATAGGACTAGCAGTAAATAAGATATTGACATTTAATGGGACTTCATGGTAGCGGCGTAGCTACCGTTACTCCGATTTCGATTAAATTCATAGGGGACCATATAAGAACCAAACTACATAATTTATGAAAATTTCATAAAAAAGAATTGAGTAGTTCCGAAGTTATGCCACTTGGTGCAATTTTGGAATGACATGGTAGCGGCGTTGCTACCGTTACTCCGATTTTGATTAAATTCATAGGGGACCATCGCGGAGCCAAACTGCATAATTTCTGAAAATTTCATTAAAAACAATCGAATAGTTCGGAAGTTATGCCACTTAGTGCAAAATTGGAGACACACAGACGGACAGCCCAAACCAAAATTGTTCAGGAAGCTCTAAAACGTAAAATGTGCGTAAAAAATTTGATTTTGGAGAGAAAAATTTTTTTATTTTTCAAAAGTGATCACAATGCTTCCGCTACTTTAGTAGTCTCGGAAGCAAAAATCGTCAATTAGATGGTTTTGAAACTCATCGACTCAAGTATTACGTATTACAATGTTAAGTAAATACATGCTTATACATAAAAAGAATTTTTTAACACTTTGATTTTACAAATAATTTTCAATAGCATTGTTGGTAAAATTACAACATTTGTCATGTGAAATTAACAAACAAAATTTTATTGGCTGTTTAGTAATTAGTACTTTTGTTTTGTAATTTTCCAAAACAAAATTAGCAAAAAATATTTTGTAAAATTACACCTGCTTTACTAAATTACAAAACTGCATTGGCTATTTACTTCCAACGCATTTTTTGTAAAATTACCATAGAATTTTTTAGCAGTGTAGGTATGCCATTTATTTGGTATTTTACACTTATGGTACATTAAACCTTATTCACTGTATTCAAAGAAAATAATATTGAATAATTTTTATCTTTTCCTAATCTCTTTAAATATATTATATTATAGTATATGCAATACGCTAATTTTGTATAGTATGCACATATTATAATACTGAATATAAAGCCAGTGTAGCAGCTTTGTACATTTAGAGAAACAAATAAACATCTATAAAAACAAATAAAAATAAATGAATATCGCACTCAATGGAACTCGAGCGAGCTGTAAATAGTAGTGCATAGCGCTCACCAACAAATGAACCATAGAAATATATAATAATATAGAGAAGCATAAATATAATAAGTATAATAAAATATATATATAGTATATGTGTATATTACATTTTAATGTTTATATTCACTCATTTAACGATGAAATATTAGTTTTCACGGTTGGTTTAAATAATTTAACGGTCGATGGAACTTTGTTTACCGCACACACCAGTGGGAAAATCACGGTTTTACAAATATAACATATTATTCACATATATTCTGACATAACGTTATGTAGGTGTGCGTGTGTGTAATACGGCAAACATAATTTGAACATTCAAATGCGCAAATGAAGGAGAATAAATGGGAATTTTGAATGATTGAGTCATCAGTTTCAATAATTAAGAGTATGATTGTTTACGCCCATATTAAGTGAAGTTGTTGGTTCGATTCTAGTTTCGAATGGCTGGTTGCTGAGTAATCTAAATAGGTACGTTTTATCTGAAATAGCACACTAAGTACTCCAAAAATTTTTGCCATTATGACACAGACGTGAAAAATACGTGCTATAGTTGATTAAAATTAAGGGAAATATTGCAAACGAATGTTCAAAAGAGAAAATGATTAAATGGGCTTCATTTTAAACGACATGGTACGTGAAATTATTTATGGAGTTACCGAAACTTACTTCGATGCAAAATTTTATTTGCTGAAAACCATTTTCGCTACATCAAATCTTTTTTTTCTTTTTAAATTTTTGAAAATTTGTTTGTCTACACTTTGGAAAGTTTCAACACAACTTAGCCGAAATAATTTGTTTTCTTTTTTTTTTTAAATTTATTTGATTTACAATTGGAAAGTTACACAGGGTATACCAAAAAAAATCTCATTCTGAAGTACAATATTTTGTAAACGAGGTTTAAAAATGAAAAGTTTTAATAGGAACTTCACAAGAACTACTTCTCAAGAATTATTTTTTTTTAAATGTTTTTAAAGTCGAAAGAGAGCATCCATATAATCTATGTTGTTTCATTATGACTATCTTGAAGCTCTTTCCCCGTCCATGTAAATTAAAGGAAGCTTTCATCTTGACGACCCCACCCCCCCCCTTTCAGCGAAATGTAGTTTTTCTCTTATTAATATTTTATTCAAATAATATCTTTTTTATTGTAAAATATGAAAATTAGCACATTTTGTTTAAAGCTCATTTTCACATAAAATACGTCTCTTTATTGTCAAAATTATGTTGTGACCAGATGGTAACATAGTACGTTTGATGTAGTTCTATGAAATTTAAAAAATATCACCAGCAGATCATAAGTAATTTATGCTGATTCACGAAATTTCCCATTGACATTCATGTTTGTTTTAATATATTAAAGAATGACGTAGCTCTTGCTCAACGTAGCTCAGCGTACTTTCTACATAACCACTCTCCTCTCAATCAGGTTATGTAGTTTATTGACGCTCCCAAAGATGTAGAAATTATGACAGATTGACGGACAGGCAACCAAATGAAATTTACGGAATTTGGAGTCCCCTAAAAAATATCATACAAATTCATTAATTCCATAAACATATGTAATATAAAATGTGATAAATGGTCACAGAGTTTCTTGTTTCACACACAAAAGCACAATTATTCCTGTTGAAACATATGTACATTTATAAATGTTTAGTTGAATGGGGTTTTGTGATATAACGACCATATTTAATCTCAAGCGTATTCAGATAATATTCAAAACAAAAGTTCCAAGTTCTATCTGTGTTTTAGAACACAATCTATTTTAGTTGTCTGCCGTGTTTATTGTAAGTTTATTTATGGCGCCCGAAAATTTTGAAATGGTGTACCATCAACTAGGTATAAACATAGATAACTTACCATATTACCAACTTAGATTAAAAATTTTTCTTAATTACCTCAGTTTCATCTAAATAAATCTTAATGTATTTGTATGAAGGGTTTGTCAACTGTAGTGGACTACAGGAAATATTATGATTTTCGTCAATGAAAATTTTTTGTAGTTTGTGAAAGGAACGTTTTTTAATAAACTCACCCTAGAGCAAAGCAAACGAAAGAACGGGAAGAGACAAAATACAATTCTGAAAATTTAAGAAGTTTCTGCTGTCGGAAAAGTTAGAGCAGTATTTGTATTTAAATACGCTGTTATTAAACTTTTCTATTGGAAAACTAACTATTCGTATTGGATGAGGGGAAATTATATTTATATCTACTAGAAAATTTTGTATAGGTTGATCTACAATAGGAATTTGGCAGCTGTTTTTACATGTTTTAGACATTTGGAACTTAAAAGAAATGCGATCAGCTAAATGATCCCAAAACATCTGAATTATTTGTATGTTTGTGTATGCCTTTTTTTTACAAAAATTTGAAAATCGATTCTTCACATAATCGATTTTACCTTTAAGGGCAGGGTAAGGTATTAAAATAATTTTTATTTTTATTTTTTTTTTTTTTTATTTTTTTAACTAAATGCATAATATCTCAAGAATATTGTTTTAAAATTTCAAGTTGATTGGAGCAAAATTGACGAAGTTATAAGCATTTTTGTTGTTACCTGGCAGATGTTTCGCTCTATATATATCTCTCTCTCTCTCTCAGTTACATTAGAGAAATTTCAATGGAAGTACTAACGTGTTTATACCTGTTCTATATATTTTGTCACTGTAGGGGACAAAATTTAGTTTAGGAGTAAGTATTCTATATCAGTTTTATACAAGACTTTTTAAGTGTTCAAAACTTTAAAGCGTTTTCCCCACAGCTCACGTTTTCAACGTCGGTGCCCCTCATAACTTCAAAACTACAGCACCGATCCATTTGAAATTTTAAACACTATTTCTGTGCGTAATTTACAAGGTAACACGAGTTTGTTTCAAATTTGTTAATAATTTTTTATTTTACAATAATAAATTAGTCAATTTTTTTCGCAAAAATCGTGCTTTTCCGTTCTAAGTGTTCCAAGAAAATGAAAAATTGGAATCTCGAAAAACCCTCCCAGCTTTACCTGAGGAAAACTATTATCTAACGAATGAACTTTAATTTTTTTATTCCGGATGATCGAGCACCAAGTTATGAAGGGCACCGCAATTCTACTTTTTTCCGTGACACGTTCGAATAATTGCTGCCATTACTGTATTTTTCAATATTTCTTCCTGAAAATTTTATACAATATTCTTCGAATGTTATACTTTAATGTACCACTGGTTTTAATAAAGAGATTTTAACTCTGTCGTCACAAAAAAATAACAAAACATGCCTTGTTTTGCACGAATTAACCTTACCCTCTCCTTAAGAGGATATTTTAAACTTTATAAAACACTGTTACCAATTTTATTATATAGTGTCATTATTTTCGGAGATACTATGTGTAAAAATTAAAAATACCGTTATTTGTTTGAAGTAGAAATATACTGCCAATGAGAGTGGCACACAGCTTCCTCGTACTGGTAACAGAATTTTATGCAATCTTTAAAGTGACTTTGTATTTAAACTGCATCTTAAAATTTGCCTCTTATGCCATAATTAACTATTAACGTTCTGTTTGAAATAAGACCAACTTTAAGATAAGATTAGGGAGTACCGGTTCTTAACTTTTTCTATTCGGTTATATTATACAATGAAAATTACGAAAAACTGACTGCGTAGCTTTTTTTTAACAACCTGCAGAAAATATTAATGAAACAAATAGACAAATTTTGGTTTTTGTCGATTTTCTTGGTAATTTATAACGTACCTATTATGAAAAATTTTACTTTATTTTTTTAAATCCTTATCTTTTTATCAGAACTGAACAATTTTTGAAATTTTGCTGTAAGGTAAGAGTTCTAGCTGACTTCCAACTGCTAACTGATTTTTTCAAAATGACACCACAATAGGTAAGGGTGTTTTGAAAGTATGAACTTTCCCCTTGCCCCTAGGGGAAATCGGTGGTAAAATTTCGATGAATTTCGATAATTTTTAGAAATTTTGATTTGTGATTTTCTTTTCAGCAACTTTCCTTAAAAATGTAAAATAGATTTTGATTCTTTATAATCTTTGTATCGAATGGCTTTTGTTTTCGGAAAATTTTTTGAATGTTACTCATAAATATTTATATACCAGTCCCTTACTAGTTACTGATTCCAGCCCTCATCTGTCAGCATACTCAAATATACTAACAAAACAATTTTTTTGTTCAAAGATTAAAAGTTTCTTTGATTCAAATAGATTTTTTTTTAATTCAAAGAAAACAAAATCAGAGAAATTATTAACATTTTAACAAAGAAAATATTTGGAGAGTGTAAAAGCGAGATGGGAAAATCCTACAACAGCATTATCACCTTTTTTCATTTTCTTGACTAAGAAGCCAATAATCTTTTAAATTTTCTATCTCTCAAAGCAAGTAGGGGAAGGCTCGCTATAGTGGCCCAGGCAGGTAAAGAGGGTCATCACTAGTTTGCAAATGAACTAATAGCTGTCATCTCTTGTTATTTAGTTTAAATTATAGATTGACAGTTTACATAGTGTCACGGTGCATATCAACTCGTTAGGTGTTACTTAGAAAATTTTATTTAAAAAAAAATGTTTCTTGTGCCCTCTGATCTAAGGTAAGTACTTACAAATATTGTATAAAATATATTGTATTATGAATACTTGGTTTTTGTAAATATTCCCTGTGTCTGTTGTAGTTCTGAAGTAATTAATTTTATAATAAACAATTATGAATCGTACGTTGGGGCGGAACTTATTTCAGTTTTCCTATTTTACTTAGTTTCGGGTAATGTGGCCCACTATGTATAAAGGTAAAGTCACCCAGTGGATCTAGTGGTGGTACCAGAATTGTGGCCGGAATCAATAGCAAAAGATGGCTGAGTACGATGTACGATATGCAAAAGATGTGTCTATGAAGTCTGCTCTGGTTGCAATGAGGAAAATGGCGATTTTACTTGTGAGTTTTGTTTTAAAAATAAATAGTTACCATCTGAGTACTTTGGATAATTAAAAATTGTTTTTATGATTGCTAACTAGTAGCAAATTGTATTATTTTTGATTAAAAATTGTAATTTCATCTAAAAATTAAAAAGTCAGTTTTAATCTATGTTAACTTTTAATATTAATAATACTATGCCACTTTACCTACCCAAGGTGGGTAATGTGGTCATTTTGTCACTTACGAAATAATTGATAATTTTTTATTACTGTGAATATGTAAACCGTATGTATATTATAAAATAAAGACTTTATTAAATTTGCAATTGTATTATATCAAGAAATATCAACTAATTAAAACCGTTTAGAAAATATATCAATTCAAACCTTAGGGTGGCCACATTGCCCTACCTTCCCCTAAATTCATACCCTTTTCTATACATCACTCTATAAATTAATAGTTCTAAGAATTCAACTGTTCGAAAAAAAATTTAATCCCTCATCTTCAGTCGATTGTAACTTCAATCGAATACTTACTTGTAAGGCGATGATTAAATGTTAAAAGATTATGTACCTACATCAACACAAAAGCATTCTCCGATCTCATATTATATATTTTGATATTCGATACATATACAATACAATACATTTATTCAAAGAAAATATTATAATAATATACATACTTGTATAATATACGGAAACTCTATTTTAAACCGAGATAGATCGTCAAGATCTTATGTCTTGTTTTGTGGTTATGTTATATATGCTTTCGGCAACAAAAGGCAACAAACGATATATGTTAGTATTAGACGATAATCTGTTCCCAAGTAAAATTGATATTTACCAGTTTGGAGAGTTTGAAGCTCACAGCTTGGAGGGTACACAATTGATTGTTTTGTCGACGGAACAAAGATACTATTCCCATTAGCATTTCATGGTAACATTATTGGGGGAATTTGGGAGGGGGTTGGTTTGACGGGTGTATGTTTGTATGTAGGTATAATCTTTATGTATGCGGGGTTTGTATGATAAAAGAGAAGTTGTCATCAATCGATTAACTTCGAAAGTTTCGTACGGCAAAACTTTCATCGATATTTACATTCGTTTTATCGAAAAGGAAAATGTTTATTGGGGGACAATTAAAGAAAATGTATTTGATGTGTAAATATATATTTTGGTGTATTATTACGAAGGTTAATAGGAAGGAAATTAGAGTAAATTTTCTCGTGTAAATACGGAACGGTGTATAACAACTTTTCGAATAACAATGAGTCTTTGATTTTGTCGTATTATTGAAAGGTTGCTACTTTACCTTTTCGAAATTTCTATTGAAAAGATTAAAGGGAAACGAGGGTGTCACCAGTCAATCGGCTACGGTGGTGGGTACAAGATAAGAAGCTGAGAGGGAGAAAATTAAGTAAAAAAATTTAATTTAATATTTGTAGAACTGCTCCAAAATTTATAGATTCTAATTTGAAGAATAGATGTTCCTATAGTAGAAATAAGTGTAACGCTTCAAATGTTACCAAGCGCAGGTAAACAACTTTAAACGCGATTTTCACAAAACGTTTTTTTTGCGCGCCGTACAATGTAATCGATATTCTTTAACTTACTGGCTTTTAATGACTTTTATTTAAGTATTGTTTTTTACTGAATATTTATATAATAAAAAAAAATAAAGAATTTCTTTTCAAAATGGCCCTGAATTTTTAATTTTTTGTGTTCTCATCATCATCCAAAGCGTATTTACGTATTTTAACGATAAATAGTCTACTTTTTGATTTTAGTGGAGATTTGATGCCTGTATACTGCACACGGCACAAAACCAAGGTTTTAACTTTCAGCAGTTGTAGCGCCGTCATTTTGAAATACTTCTGTCTAATCAAATTTGTCGAAACATATTCTAGAATACTCTAAAAATGATAAATAACAACTTTACTTTTATCTTTGATACAGATACTATTTTTGGTGGAGCTTGCTTTATCCCCTTAACAGTAATTCCCTCACTAAAATGGCAACCGCTTGATCTTGCAATTGGTGGTGTAACTGAAATAAATTATGCACTTCAAACTCCATTATTACTCCAAACATTTCATAACTCCGCAAGGATTAACCAGGTTCTTTTAAACGTACGAAGAATTTCACTGCATTCATTAAGTATAAAAAATATTTTAAGAATGAGCCTTAAAATTTTTATTTAAATTCAATCTTGATCTGTTCCTAGGGTTTTTAAAACTTTTTCCTCTCCCTCTTTCAAATACGTAACTTAGGAACGAATATTTCCAAATTTTAAAGCACATAATTTATAAAGTATATAATATTATTATCTTCATCAGTAACCTCACTTTATCTGATAGTACCAATTTTTAAATATTACTTATTATAGGAGACTTCACGTCATTTACAACACTACCTAACCTAAAATTATTATCTAAAGTACTTTATACCTGTGTTTATAATAAATTACGCGCATAAATACTAACTAACTAACTACTGCGACGACCCAAAATTGTGATTGAAACGATAAATGGAGATCTGTGTGAAAATTTCGTTAGCAAACAAGTGACACAATAGACCAGGCCAACCATCCATTAACGCCAAACCGTTCCCTCGTAAGTCATACGTACATATATACGGCATGGCACACGTGAACTAATAATAATAATAATATGGATATGATAGAAACACCACGCTAACATAACCAACAGTTAAATATAATAAGCAAGGAACATTGTTGGTTAATACCTATAGTGCCCCATCTTCATTCCCCACCACTTTACTCTTCTCATCCGCACCCACGAGCTAGTCATTTTATGTAACCGGATGTCATATACAGGATATTCCATTTACCCAAGGGTAGTGTTCCGTAATCTGTTTAAAAAGTATGAATACTGTTTAACGTTTTGTGAATTAGGTTATTGCATGCAAGATGTTTTAATCGGGAATACTCCGAAGCCGAAGGTGCTTGTATTTTATAATACCGTAGGACTCTTAAATGATGTCAAATTTGTTAAGTATGATAGTAAAATTTTTGGAGGAGTTATGGTACGCGGTTTTTGTATGTTTTCGTCACCAAATATCATTTTTTGTTGTGAGTCTTGGTTTATTAGTCTTTCAACTTACAAGGAGATGCACCCAGAGTGAAATTCGGGATTTTGATGAAACTTCGCTGGTGTGTAGAATTGGCAAAAATAATGATTGATGTATTTTTCAGTACTAATTTACTTGGTAATTTAGCCATGTGTATATTTGGTTACTCATATTCGATATTTTTTATACCTACTTCTGCGAACGTTAAAGTTCTCTGGTGTGCTTGTGTTAATGAATGTTCGACAAAAATCAATAATCTCTTTTACTCAGTGTTCAGGTGCTTTGTAATAAATTTGGCGATTTGGGAAACGCGGTTGACACCTATAAAACATACAAAAAGAATGAGAAAAATAGTTTGAATGTTGAGAAAGAAATAAACCGTGTTTATTTGGTTAAAAAACAATTTGTAAGAAGATCAAGGCAGTTGTTGAACGGAAGATTATTGCTTCTTGTTGAACATTCATTAACAATTGCAGACCAGAGAACATTGGTAGAAATAGGTATAAAAAATATCGAATATGAGTAACCAAATGTACATATAGCTAAATTACCAATTAAGTAAGTACCGAAAAATACATGAATCATTATCGGAAAGTAAAAATTTACATTTTCATGATGATAATAAACACAAAAATAAGAAAATATAGAACGTATTTGCAATCAATAATTATGTAATATAATCTCAATTTTTTTCTTCCTTATATGGCTTGGATACCACACATATTTCGGAAAAACGCAAAAACACATGTCCCCTAATTTTTGGTACTCTTTCTATTTATGATGACAAAAATTAGATACATTGAACCATTCAGGCTGTACAAAAAAATTTACCCCATATTCAACCCTCTAGCCCCTCTTATGAACCCGGCTCTGGTTTAACCTATACAGGTGAATAGGTCTTTTAAAGAGTAAGATTTCCTCTATCTCTTATAGTTTTCGAGATATCTTCAGAAATATGATTTCAGCCCCCAACTTTAGGGGCTGGTTTCACCCCGTAAACGTGGAAGATGGCCGATAAAAAAATACGGGTCCCTTATTTTTGCCTATTCTACACACCAGCGAAGTTCCATCAAAATCCCAAATTTCACTCTGGGTGCATCTCCTTGTTAATTGCAATGGTTATTTCTTTCGGAGCATTACTTGTATGGAACAACTCAAAATCTGGCCCGAAGAAATTACTTTTCTCGTTCGCGACGAAACTGTGTGACATAAGTGATAAGAATTAACATAAGACCCTTAATGAGATGTGGGAGAACGGCATTATTTGGAGTTGAACTACTCAAAAGTTTGACTTTTTGATGATTTGATGATTTTTTAAAATGGAAATTTCAATATTCTGTTCTTATTTTATCATGAAGAATACCAGAGGGGGAGAACAGGGCTCGATAAAAAAAGATATAGTTCTGTTATGGGCGCAAGCTAAAAAGAACTTTTTTATCTACATCTGCATTTATCTTTGTCTATCATATTAATAAATAGAAGTTTACTCACTCTTATAAAAACATTATTACTTGGTTTGGTTGGCAACTATGGAAATAATACAATTTGTGTTCCCCTTACCTCAGTTTCTGGAGGTCTTTTGAGCTTGTACTCATAATACAAAGTATTTTATCACAGGAACCTTCACTTAAGACTTCATTTAACACTGAAGTTTCCCTACTAGTGATCGCAAAATCAACGTTTATCAAAACATAATTTGCCAAAAGACATATTCTCTAAGTCATTCCTCCAAAATGGACAATTCATTTATTATGGCGTCATTATTGTCAAATATTATATTGACATTCAAATTTGATATATACGACTACTGTTATTGGTAAATGTAATTGAAGGACACAAGAGAAAAACGATCAGAGTCACAAAAAGTAAAAATGCCAAAAGCCATGCAGTTATGTTGGCAGTATGCAGAATATTGACCTCGTGCTAACATTACACGTGAAAATCGAACATAGTCCGTGATATGCAGGGGAAGAACCAAATTTTTTTTGCTGAAAAATGCGCCTATAATATATAATTCGATGTCAAATTTCGCGAAAACGGCTACCCGTCTATTTTCTGCTGGCACGGCGTTTTCTAGCTTACTATATTAGCAATAACCACCGAAAGTTTGAACCAGATCCTATGTGTGGTTTTCAGGCAAAAAATTTTTATATTGAAAAATGCGCCTCTAATACATGATTCGCACTTTAAAGTTTAAAAATGCTCCCCTGAAAAATTTACTTTTTGTGACTCTGATCGTTTTTCTCCTGTACCCTTCGATTGATTTTAAAATTTACCATATTTCACTTTAGTTTAATATTTTTCCTGAAAAAATTTATATTTTCTAAAACTCAAATTTGTTGCCTAAGGTCAATTTAGCGCTTTTGCTTCATTATAGCGTTTTGTTAGTTGACAGTTTTTCTCAATGAATGGCTAGGCAATAAATTTTCGTTAAACACATATAAATCTATTCGAAAAAAATTACAAATCTTTCGTGTGAGTGATTAATTCGCGACAAATAAAACTAAAATTTGAACAGAATACCCTATATATTTACATTTCCCGCCACATGAATGCGTTAAACAGTCTATACATGTACATACTATGCTAATATGTATGCTTATATGTGTCTGTGGACAAACTGAATATGTATGTAGTTGTAATGTTGGCAACCATTGCAGCTCATTTCAAAGTTAACCTCACACGTAATAGCCAATGTTAATAACGTAACAATGCCATACAGCCCGACAATTAACCCAACTACATGAGTGGATGAAATTTACAACTTTCCCACATTTGTTAAAACACACAAACACATTTACATACTGACATACATACAGAGTATATACAAGTGGGGGGAGGCGAGCCATACAGACAAAAAACTGAATATTATACATTTATTATCCTGGGTTCGGGATAGAGTTATATTTTTAGAATAACGGTTACATTATTAAAATTATATATGTAACTGATTTATGATTAGGGATTTTAGGGGAAAAATCAACGCGACTAGTTTATAATTTGTTGTACTTTTATCGGGATACCTTAAATTAAAAAAAGGACATTAATCAACAAGGGATTAACATGTCATCAATACCCAAAAAATTATTTCAGATAACCTTTCCAAATCGTAAATAGAAAACTGTTGATCTTATATAATTACATTACATTATGCATTGAAAAAAATTTTAGTTATCACAACAGAAAAGCTATTAAATCTTTTACTAAAATACGACATCAGGTAGCTTTATAACTTGTCTCACAACACTTGACTACTCAAAAATAGATTGCTTTCTAAGTGAATGAGTTTATTTCCTGAAAAAAGTGAGTTTGGAAGTAGTAGCATTAAGTCAAAGAGGAAGTGTTAGACATTAGCATAAAGCTCTCATCTCTCATTGGTTAAGCATTGTAATTTTTTAATTTTTCCAGACTAGTTGATTAGAAATTCAATATTGAGTTAACAATTCTGGAAATTTACAAAAAAAGACACTTTTATTTTCGTCCAGCTTTGATTTTGTATAGGGTAAAAGCCCCCTTTGTGGAACGGTATCTAATTATGAACATTTACATATTAATGAAGTTATTTCTGAAAGACACGTCTGATAACAAAAATTATTATTAATAGAATGATTGTTTTTCAATTTAAATTCACCTTGCATTTAAAGTTTCCTTACTTAATTAAAGAAATAAATATGTAAATGTCAAAACTGTTCCAGTATTAGATACCGGTTATTGCATTTTTTCTCTTCTTTACTAGTAGAGGCAATACTAGTAGGGGCTGCATTAGATACATAGCAGGTCTCGCTCCAGGGGGGGCGACCCAGGCATTTGTCCGGGGCGGCAAATTTTAAGGGCGGGAATTATTTATGTAAGTTTTGGTAAAAAGAGTGTGGCATTTTACAAGTAACGAGTAAAAAAAAATATTTACCCGGGGCGGGAAATTTTAAGACCAGGAATTTTGTAAAAAATGGGCGGCATTTTACACCTGACGAGCAAAAATCAGAAAAAAAAGTCGCCGGTGTAAGAAAAAGAGAAAAGCGGGCATTTTTATACCCAACGAACAAAAAAAAAGGTCACTCCATTTTGTACAGGGGCGGAATTATTCCCTTTTGCCCGGGGCGGCGTAAATGCTAGAGGTGACTCTGTACATAGATATTGTACTTGTAGGCGAGATTCTTGCATTTGGGTTAAAAGTTCTGAAAAATGAATTCTTTGAGACGTTCGTTACCCTTAAAAGAAGATAACAAATATTTTTATATACAGGCTGGGCCATTTTAATCTATGCATCTAAATATCTCGCCAGAGGTGCCACCTATCAACAAATGACGTTTACAAGAGTTGTTAGGTACGAATGGGGACATTAAATGGTGACCTTAAATTTGACCTTGATCAAAAATTAAATAATTCTTATATTTGAAACAAATCAATCTTCTATTCTTTTCAGAAAAACAAATAACAAATTTAAAATTTACGCATTTGCAACAACGATACAGATAAAGCTAAGAAAACGGGAATTCCTTAAATTTGTAACTGATGAATCATGCTTAAATTTAAGTGAAATAGATTATAAATTTGTTTGTTATCACAACTAATTTTTGTTTGTTTTGGTAATTTTATTGATAGTATCGTGAATTATAAAAAGTTTTTTAGTAACTGTTTCAAATTAACTAAAATTTCTTTAGTAGCAATAACTATTGAGTGTTTTTAACGTAACGACAAAACTTTTACAGTGGTGTCTATAAATTGCAGCAAAAGTTAATTGGTAAAAGTGAAATTATAAAGTCCATATCTATTAAATTTAAAATAGATTTAACATAAAATTATGATGAAGACGCTGATTAACGTTCCAAATTATTTTGAAAATATAAATTATGAACATTATGACAATATAATATTAATTTTCCAACAGATTTAAATTATTTACAAAATTTTTGATGTAGTATGTATAAATAATATTCTATATTTTAATGTAACACAATGTCAATTAGTATTCACACGTATTACAATAATTACTATTATTATCGTTACTTCACTTATTATAATAATTGTATTTTATATACAAATACATCGACTAACTCATTCACTGGTATATCTGTTCATACAAAAAAATTGTATGATTTCTATGTATTATATATATTTTGCCAGGGATAACTTTATCTCTAAAATGTGCAATAGAAACAAGAAATATAAATAAAATACATTTTTTTCAAATGTATGTAAATTATAATACATAGACTTTAAACGTACTCTTATGGAAAATGAGACACATTTATTTTGATTTTAATAAAAAATGATGCTAAAAATCTAAAATTTTGTATGATAAACAGATAAATATATTTAGGAATGTATATAGGAAGTTTAAAAATTGAAAACGTGAGTGGATGAAGTCGTTATGTAACACTTTATAAAAAAAGTCATTTTTTGCTAAATTTTAGAATATCCTAAGGTGAAGTATCATATATTACAATTTGGGTGCGTTACGCCTAATACTTTTGTTGAAATTCAATTATAAACACATGCTATTGCGTGAGAAGTAATTGTAAATTAGGGATGTTCTGGATATCTGTAACCGTAACCGAAACTATCGGATATTCGAATTAATTAAATATCCGAAACCGAAACCGTATTCGAAAATAAAATTTTCGGATTTTTTTCGGGCAATAATAGACAACACCCGTTGGAAAACTGAGTTTAAATCGAAGCAAGTTTTTGCTGCAAGTATTTCTTTTGATACATTTCCGTTGATTCGTATTTGACGTTCACTTTTAAGTAAAATTTTCCCCTTTTTACTAAGAAAAATTTTCACTAAAAGCAATTATTCGTAACCGTAACCGTATCCGAAACATTATCCGATATTATTATATACCCGTAACCGAAACGGAAACCGAAAAAATGTCTTTAAATATCCGTATTCGTATTCGTATCCGAAATTTCATATACATAACATCCTTAATGTAAATAAAAACTATCAAACGCTTCTACCGTAAAATTATAAAAATGTTACATAACACCTTCCTGCACTCATGTCTTCAATTATCAAGGTGATGCATTGGTTAAAAATATTATGCTCGGAGTAAATGAATTAACCTGGCAATATTTGGCAACGTGGCGGGAGATTTAAAAATAAAGTCATGCATAACTCATAAAATCTCATTTCAGTAAAAAAATTCCCCATAGATCGTGGAAATGTTTTCAAGCTGTATACAAAAATCAAACTATAAGCCTAATTTCCTTACAGTTTTCAACTCTATCGAGGTACCAAAAGCCTTGAAATCATTTTTGAGTGATAAAAAGTTTGGTTTCCCAAAATTAAGGTATCGTCTCGCGCTTCACATTTCAGAACTTCCTAAAAATTTTTGCTCTGTTTCGTCTCGTGTAAATTCACTGTAATTGGAGTAATGCTAGTCACAAGGAAGCTACATACATCTCTTGGTAGATCTTTTTTTTTAACTTTATTTTTATTTTTAGCTAAAGAAATTTTTAATAATAAATTTTAACAAAAATTGATCTAATGAATGAATGGCAATATTATTCTTTTTAAACTATAGATATGCGTTTTACTGCAATATGTAGGGTGAATCCGGGAGAGATGCCGCATATTTTGAAAACATTTGACAATTCTTAAAGTATGAATTTATTTGATTTGAAATTTGGTACACAATAAATGTAAACATTGTTCTTTAAAATTATTTATAAATAATTTTAAATTTTGAGTCATAAAGGATTCATAATTAACACTTTCAGTCCCACGGCTTCGGCATCCGAAACCAAACAAAACTTCCCCAGAGGCCGACCGCGATCAATGATTAATTGATTAGTTGATTACTCATTATGTGTGCGATGTTTATCATTATCATGTTTATCATTCTTCATCACACGGATGTGTTCCCATTGACACAAACACATACATACCAACAAACACTACTTTCTTGGTTTCTATGTATAAAAAATTTTAAGATAAACAAAAAATACATAAAAAATATAATTTATATTTTTAAATAAAATTGATTTGAATGTGTATATGTAATATGTATGTACGTATCACGTAGTATGTACGTCTGTTTACAGTTTTACACATACATACATACGTGTGGAACTGTGTTGTGTGTTTGAATCATTTTATTTTATGTATTTGTTTATATAGTTTTTTTTTTTTTTTAAATATTGCCGGCTTCCGGGGAAATTTTCTATGAAAGTGCTCGGGCCTCATAGTGTTAACATTTTTGTATAGACTGCAAAGCGGCGTCTCTCCCACACCTATGGGAGAGATGATGCATCAAAGAAGGTGAAACGCCGCATAGTTCATATCAAAAATTTCGCATTTTACACACATCTCCATACATGATGCATGCCATATGTAACCATTTTTGGCACTTTATACACCTTAACCAGTCAACTTTTTTTTTTTGTTTCTGAGTACCTTTCAAAACATTCAATACTCAGGCAATCATCATTATTTTCGTTATCTTCACTAATATGAGGGCTCTTCCTGAGTCATTAATGGATCTTTTACATTTACGTGGCACATTATATACTACCAACCAATTTGTATAAAATTGTATGATTAAATCAAAACAATAAATAAACTAACTAACTATTTACGTGGCATAATTTACAGTCCAAAAAAATTGCATAATTAAGGTATATAAGTCTGTTTTTAACATGTAATATGATGCGGCATCTATACCAACTTTAAATGCGGGATCTCTCCTTTTTGTTGGGATAGATGCCGCATGTTGCTAAAGCAAGCATAGTGCGGAATTCCAACCTAAAATTTTATACAGTACTTTTATAGTATACCTAAATTAATAACAAAACTCATTTTCATTAAAACAATGAAATGTATATTCTTAAATCCTAATGAATTAAATGTTTGATAAAATATTATGTTAAAAAACTTACTTTTGAATAAAAAAAAGTTGGATAATTACTAAACTGTTGGACTAATCATAAATGTTACCATATACAGCTTAAATAAGTAACTTATTTTAAACATATAATCCATTAATAGCGCTATCTATCAATCAACGGACGAACTATGGCTACTGCGGCATCTCTCCCGCAGTTACCCTATAATAATAATTATTATCATTATTATTATTATTATTATTATAGATAAATAGAATGAAATCCAATTAGTTTTATGCCCAAAGCTGACATTACACTATATACAGACACTCTCACATATATTGCATATAAACGTATATATCAGAGCAATGGTCAAGTTTTACCTAATCTATAGTTAAACCAACCTGATTAATTGGTTTTAACCAATTAAAAAAAATCGGGGAAGACTTAAATATATGCACCTATATTATCTAAATGAATAATAGGCTTGACTGAGTATTTGACTTAAGGATCATTTAAAGTTAGGGACTTATCGCGCCTCCTACCGAAAAAGGCGGAACAACGTCTGTCGAACCAGCTAGTAGATACAGAACAGTTGCCGAGTTAAATAATTTAATTGATGATACAGCTGAACTCTTTTTTGCGCGGTGGATAGGGACCGCATAAAAAAAATCGCACAAAAAAATATATTTAAAAATATCATAAATAGCTATAAAAAGTATAGTTCAATCCAGATTGTACAAAAAACTTTTTTTATGTGGTTGGTCGGGACCGCATAAAAAAGTTCTATCGAAAAAACATCACTCAAAGCGCTCAAAACTTGGAAATTTCCTTAGAAGTTGCTTCTATAAACAAGATAAAGCATTAATTTACACGTAGAAACATTTTGTTTCAATTTTATAATATTATGAAAATTTTGAAAAATACATCTGTAACGAAATTAAATGATGTAGATAATAACTTATGTTCTTATGCAATGTATTGATTAAATGCTTAAAAGCCGTTAAAAAGTATTTTTTTTTATCAAATAAAGTTTTATAGTAATTGTTTAAGTTTCTTAATGGCTCGTGATTTTGATTCACATTTTGCAAATTAATGGCCATTTTTTACCAACCGCATAAAAAAATCGCACAAAAGAAATCGCACAAAAAAGGAGTTCAGCTGTACTTGAGATATATAAATACAAAAATATTGAAGAAATAAACATTTTATTTTTGTAATCTTTAATCTTGAATAGTGCCTTAATCCCACTCAATTTGAGTGATCCTAATGATTCGCTTTTGCCCAGCAAAGTCTTACACGCCTGGAACAAAATACATATTTTTAATAATATGTCGGAAAATAAATAAAAATGGATAATAAGTAACTATACCTTCAAAACAATACTTGTTATGATCGCTAATAGGCCCCACCCCTTTCTTCTGAACTGCTATTGAGAAAAAGCCATCAACAAAACAATTTATAGTCTAATTAAACAAATTCAAATTCGAAAATTTAATTCAAACCACAATCATTTAGCGTGATTCATCAAATTTTATATCGATTATGGTTAATAAATTATTTTTGAATAATTAAAATTGTGCCTCAGTATATTTATGTATGTTTGTCCCAACTACATACAGGCTGTCCCGAAACTCCGGGGACATATAGTTACCACGTATTCTAGAGGTCAAAAAACGACGATTGGACCAAACTAACCTATGTACCAAAATGCACCGTTTACGCGTGAGAGGAGTTCAAAGTTCACTTAAAAAATCAAATTTTTGTATACTGTTCCGAAATGCGTGAACCAATTTTAATGAAATTTGGAAGCTGCGCATTTCCGAGAATGTCATTACTTTCAGTGACCAAAGAACCCCAAACAAAATTGGAGAAGGGTTAAAACTACCACTACCCCTAGATTTTTTTAAAAGACACATTTCTTAAATACTTTTATTTTTTGGCTCTTGTAAAAACTTCCTATTTCGCATAGTTCCGGAAGAAAAAAATTTTTATTCAAACACTGATAACCGATATTGTTAGGAGCTAGTTTAGTTTTATTACAGAATTTTGTTGGCCATGGACACTAAAATAAAAGTTTTTCTTGCAATTTTTTCCATACAACTTTACCAAAATTCTTAGAAGACTTTCCGTCGAAACGGAATATCTAAGCGAATATCTAATTCAACAATTTGCTAGTCGACAGTTGGTAGTATCCATTCAGTGGCTATCACGGACTCCAAATTTAAATCCTTATGACTTCGTCATCTGGGGAGGTTTAAAAACAAAAGGGTACATTGAAAAAAAAAAAAATTAATAACGCTGAACAACTGTAGAACAAAATTCAAAACACGACACGCACTACGAAAAGACGATGATATTTTAGGAAGGATACTTTTCAGTGTTTTACGTCGTGTTGGTCTTTGCATCAATGAAGGTAGAGACCACATTGAACACTTATTGTAAAAATTTTTATTTCTGTGCCCATGGCCAACTAAATTCTGTAATAAAACTAAACTAGCTCCCAATAATATCAATTATCAGTGTTTGAGTAAAAAAAAATTTCCTCCAAAACTATGCGAAATACGAAGTTTTTACAAGAGCCAAAAAATGAATAAAATTAATAAATCTTCCTCATAAAAAAATCTTAAAGCCATAATTATCCTCATCCTTAAAAGAATTCTGAATAAATTTATCTAGGGATGGGTGTAGTTTTAACCCTTATCCAATTTTGTTTGGGTTTTTTGGTTAGGTACTGAAAGTAGTGGTATTCTCGGAAATGCGCAGGCTCCAAATTTCATTAAAATGGGTTCACGCATTTCTAAACAACGTACAAGAATTTGGTAAACTTTCAACTCCTCTCACGCGTAAATTGCATTTGGGTGCATTTTGGTACATAGGTACGTTGGGTCCAATCGTCGTTTTTTGACTTCTAGAATAGGTGGTAGTTCTATGTTCCTGGAGTTTTGGGACACCCGTATATACAATACCAACCACCAAACCAACAATAGCATTTACCTAAACCTACACCACCTCATCGTACAGTGTCTAATTATAATGAATTAAATATTGGTATTTAATGCATAAAATAAATACACGCACACAAAATGTTCTTTAATAGTAATAATTAAATATTGATTATTTATTGAACACAATTCTCCGTTACAGTAGTGATCGAAAACGGCTAGCACTGCGGTCGGCCGTAGCGCAACGTTCGTCTTCATTATCTGTTTATTAATTAATGTTTAAAATGAGACGCGGTTATAGAAAATAAATCGTTATTCAACATAATTATTTATAGAAATATTAATTTATCGCTGTATATCAAGTTTCAAAAATAATTGAACAATTAATTACGGAAGTAATTGCTTTTAAAGTATACGTAGGTATATATGTGTATGTATGTCTACGGCTACTATGTATGAAATTTTTCACAGATTCTCTAGTCAAAATTTATATCCTTAAACCTATGAAAATGAAACTTTTCATGTACGTGCGATAATTATCGGAAATCTTAATTGCACCAATTATACTTCGAAATATAATAAGGCCAGTGCGTATGTATTAGTCACAGGAATATAAGAAAAAAAATTAGAAATGTTATTATAAGCAACTTTTAAAATAAACCATTATATATATATATATATATATATATATATATATATATATATATATATATATATATAGCAGGTTCGAAAGTAACTGATAGCACGTTCAAAAGTAATGGTAACTTTTCGTCTACACTTTTTTCCAAAACTCAATAATCACGGAGATAAAGTAGAGGGGTGAAATGTAGAGAGGTGGAACGAGACTGACTTATTTTTTTTAATTTTTTAGGCTCTTTTGAATAATGAATTCCTATTTTAGGGGTGCGTATGAACATCAGAATAATTAAATTTATGGTATGTACCAATTATTCCATCACTTATGTCACCTATGATTAGGCGATAATTTGGAAATAGATTTTTTTTACCTTGAATTACTCGAAAACGGTATTATTTATCCAAATGTAACAATGTAACCTCTTTGCGTGAAATTGTCTGAGGAACCAGATTTGTAAGAAATTTGTTTAAATAACTGCAAATTAAAAAAAAGGCGTGATAAATTACACCTACCTTCCAAAACCACCAAAATATCAACCTGTTATTCAAAAGTGTTTGGAAAATATTTAGGAAAAGATGGTTTTCGCTTCTATATATATATATATATATATATATATATATATATATATATATATATATATATATATATATATATATATATATATATATATATATATTTCGCTATATATATATGTCTGCGCAAAAACTTTCGAAGGAAGCCTTCAATTACATCCGATACATCCGATACATCCGATATTTGGAGGCCAAAATTTTGGCCAATTTTGACCAATTTTAATGATTTTTTGCAAAATTTAGCCCAATTTCAAAAAAAAAATTTTTTTCATACTATCGAAAAGAGCGTAAAAAATTGCATGATACAAGCTTTTAAAACAGTGTGCTAAGATATATATATATATATATATATATATATATATATATATATATATATATACATATATATATATATATATATATACATATATATATATATATATATATATATATAAATATATATATATATATATTTATATATATGTATATATATATATATATATATATATATATATATATATATATATATATATATATATATATACACGGTGGTCCAGAATTATGTACCGTAATTGCTAGAGCTGATAGTATGTTCAAAAATAATAGTACCTTTTCATGTACACTTTTTTCCAAAATTCAATAATAAGGAAGATACAACGCTGTAAAGGGGTGAAACGAAAATCATTTTTTCCTAAATATTTTCCAAACGTTTTTGAATAACGGATTGATATTTTAGGAGTACGTAATTTTTGCATTTGGGGGATTAAATTTATGTTAACACTTATTCCACCAGATCAAGGGGTTGTTTTGGGCGGTAGGTGTGAGTTATCACGTCTTTTCTTTTTTAATTTGCAGTTATTTAAACAAAATTCTTTACAATATAATTCCTTAGACAATTTCACGCAAAAAATGTATACTTATTACATTTCGATAAATAATATCGTTTTCGAGTAATTTAAAGTAGAAGTATCTATTTCCAAATTTTCCCCTAATCATAAGTGATCGAATAATCGATACCATAAGTTTAATTATCCTAATGTTCATAGTTGCCCCTAAAATATGAAACCAGTAATCAAAAGCGCCTAGAAAATTAAAACAAAAGAAGTCAGTTTCGTTCCACCCCTCTACATTTTACCCCTCTGCTTTATCATCCTTATTATTCAGTTTTGGAAAAAAGTGTAGATGAAAAGGTACCATTATTTTTGAACATACTATCAGCTCTAGTAATTACGGTACATAATTCTGGACCACCCTGTATATGTATATGTATATACAAATTTTAGTGACCCTCATTTGTGGTTTCTCGAGGCTTCAAAACGGATTTCTACCATAGTTCCGGGCTCAGGTCTTTTGATGGCACCCTCTGTAATAAGTGAATTTTTTCAAAGTGGAAATTCACTTAAAAATGCTCTTAAAATGAAATTTGGCTCTCTTTTATATTATTCTTCAGTCTTAAGCTCCATTTACAAAACAAAGTGGGTTTTTTTCATTATAAGATGTAAAATTTTGGCAATTTCTTCTTGAAACCTATTATACTAATTTATATCTAACTATCGATCTGTACTACGTTTGTTAGGTCTGTATTCCGTATTATAATAACAATCTGATATTTATTTTGTATACTATTCATGAGCACATAATAACAGTTATATATACTTTTATTCATAAAATAGTATACCATAAAAGAAAAACGTTGGTTGTTGATACAACGATTATATATAACAAACAGGAAACATAAGAAAAAACTAGTATATTACACAGTTTTAGAGAAAGTAATGTTATTGGGATATGCAAGTATACAAAATTGTGAATCAATATTAGTAACATCAATATTGGAGTGACGATGTCGTTATGTTTTTGACACTCAACAACCGTGATACCAACAGACCAACAAATACGTACACATATGTAGTACATCTTAATTAGTGAATGTGAACAAAATAATGATAAAATTATATAGATTTTTATAAACTCCTAATAAAGAGTTTCTTAAAAGTTTATTTTTAAATTATAGGGAAGCGAGGGGTAATGAGAGCTAGCGGGTAATGAGACATGGCAGCAATGCAAATGTACGCGCTTCTGATGCTTGCATTCGCTAATACGCAACTTACACGTCTTCAGCACTTGTCGGCCTAGCTTCTCTCATGCGCATTTTCCGGTATTTGCACGCATTCAGTTGTTACGAGAGGTTGCGTTTTTTGTGCTCGGTGCTTAAGATAATAATTTTAACGATGCCAAAGTAACAACTAACTTAAATTTTTTATTTTAATTAATTATCACTAATTTATAGTTAAGTTTGCCCATCTTTTGTTATGGATATCAGAATTGTAATAACAAATGAATATTGAAATCTATAACCATGTTCCACAAAATGGTGGATTTCGAGAAATGAGAGCCTATGTGGTTCCCATCGGAAAAAGATTGAATGCAAGGCTTTTTTACAAAGATAGTTATGGTATCGTTGTAGAAGCGATGGAAACTGTACACACGTAGAATATTTTGACTCCGATAGCCTAGCTGATTATATTTGTGTTCTTTGCCCTGATCTTTAGAATCTAAACCCTTAGAATTCTTAGAATAATTCTTTTATTTTGTTTATATAGTTGAATTTCATTGTGAAAATACCTTTATTTTGTGTATTTTTGCACTTATTTTATTTTTGAAAACTGACTTTGTTTTTACAATTTTTATCGAATTTAAGTAAAGTAAATTTTAGACCCCCATTTTTCGACCTTTCGGGCAATAGGAGCGGACAGTCTTTAGAAAAAAAAAAAATTCGACCAGAAAAATATTGTTTAGCTGACTAAAATTCAGCTTTTAAATTTGGGTTTGATGACATTTAGGAGTGATGTACCTTTTCCTTGATGACCACCACTTCTAAATATCTTTAAGAATTAAAATTCAGCTTATTTGTTGGTCAAATAGACAAGCTATGTGTTTCAATTTAAAAAATAAATAAATTATACTTTCATCCTATTTGGTTCAATACACAGCACTAATGTAGGTTTAATGTAGGTTAAATATTTGGTCTCGGGTTGTTAGAACGGTTCGTGATATTTTTATTTTTCATTATTAGGCTCCAATTACCTCTTGCTCCCCTATAACTCTATCTTGAAATACAGCCATCATAAATAATTATGATGTATTTAAAGTCAGATACGAAATGCTCTATTTTCCTACAGTGTATATAATTATGTAAAATACAATAAATTATTCTGTACACAGGAATACATTAAATAATATTTTTTTAAGCACAGTAATTGATTGATTTTTCACTTATTGTGTAATTTTCCACAATTCATTTAATTTGAAATGTTTGTTCATCATCATTATTTATTAACGTGATATTTTTTGTTATTTTATTTCTTTTGTTTCCTAAAATGAAGAATCATCATTAAATTTTGTGAATTTTTTAATAAATTATTTGTCTGATAATTAAAAACGCCGTGAGCAGCGGGGCCCCATCACGGTAGTCGAATTTTCCCCTTCATCTTCGGTATTGAATGTCTACAAGCGAAATGTGATTGAAAATCTACAACCGAATTGTCATTTTGTTGGTTTCAAAACTGGTGATGAGTGTTCGGCTGATCGAGGCTTTAAAAAAAGGTTTTAAGTATTTAAGGGCTGTATCTCAGTAAATTTCAATTTTGTGCCGAAAACAGGTAGCAGAAAAAAAGCCAACACAATTCGTACGAGGACATTCCTGCCCATGTTTATCCGATAATTGCCTTTATGTTTTAGTTTTAAAAATTAAAAAAGGACCTTAAATAGTAAACTGGAAGGCCTTTATAAAGATATTTTTTCTTTCCAAAAAAATCCAAAATTTCTATTTTATAAATACTAAAAATCCAAAATTCCTAATTTATAAATAAACAGTGACTTTAATAACATTTTTAAATTACTTAATATGTATGTATTTCATTTGTCATAAAAGTAAGTTCACTTTTTTTTTAAATTTTTTAAAATTACTATTCGCCTACTTGTATTTAGAATAAACATAATGCTTTTAAAACACATTTAACAATAGCATCAATTCCGATGTAAAAATGGGAGAAGTGGGGGGAAAAGTGATGCGGAATCCCTACAAGGTACTAGCTAGATACTAACTGAATACACGAACAAAATTTCAGCCCTCTAGGTTTCCTTATGGAGTCTCTAGACGTGTTAGAAAACAAGCAAAAAAATTAAGGAAATATTGGCGTAAAAATCGTGGGGGTAAGGGTTAAAAGTTGAAACCTCCAAAAAACAGTGTCTGGCTATTAGCTTAGCCTGTACACCAAATTTCAGCCCTCTAGGTTTATTTGGGAAGATTTTGACCCGAACGAAACTGTTAAAAAACAAGAAAAATCATGTTCTTTTGGGTATAAAAATGGTGGGGGTAGGGGTTAAAAGTCGAGACCCCCAAAAGGCACCCCCTTGATACTAACTCAATCCGAATACAAAATTTCAGCCCTCTAGGTTTATTCGGGTGACCTGTGCGAGTGGTACAAACTTCGAAAACGTCGAAAATGGATGAAATTGTAGCTTAAAAATGAGGGGGGTGGGGGTAAAATATTAAAACCTCCAAAAAGCACAACCTAGGTACGAACTTTATCAACACACCAAGTTTCAACCCTCTACGTTAATTCTGGGGGGCTGGGGGCCTGTTAGATCCAGCGAAAATCGTTTTTCCCCCCTCTACTCCCACCATATCATCCTAGGAAGCTGAATTTTGGATATGTTGTAGATAATTGACCGAAACATTATTTAAAAACCGGTTTGGAAAAGTTTTATTGCTTTTCCGCCCCCCACCACCCCCTTAAAGGTCGGGTCAGAAAAAAAATTTGCCCAAAATTTGACCCCACTTTGATAGTATGAGGTGCCTCGAAAATGAGCCCCATTTACCAAATTTCATCTCTTAACTTCCATAGGGGGGCCCTACACAAATTAAAAGGTGGCGGGAAAATATATATATATATATATATATATATATATATATATATATATATATATATATATATATATGTATATATATATATATATATATATATATATATATATATATATATATATATATATCAGACATTTTTTTTTCTACATATTCGTGTTCTACGGGTCCGAAAACGGATAGCGCCCCTACTCTCGCCTCTCGCAGCTCTTATCGTATAGACTGTATAAGTCTAATTTTTCGGAGAAAATTCGACTAAAAACCGGTTGAGGCGAATTTATACAGGCTAATTTTCACCCTTATCCATTTGTGATATTTAAGTTAATTACTTATTTGCATTTGGCCCTTTTGTTAAATTAAAACTAAAAGTTAGTCTAATATTTATTATAGACCTATAGAGTATAAATTAGATTTATAAAGTAAAAATTAACAATTTAAGGTCAACAAAAAAGTAAGTCAATTACTTAGACCATTGACTATGATTTTATGATAAGGCTTCAGAAAAATTTTTTATACACTCTAAAAACTTATGCAAGGCCCCACGTTTTTGAAAGGCTCGCGGCATTGGCTGATTTTGTAAAATCAAAAACTTGAATGTGACTTCTGAAAAACGATATTGATTTATTTAATGAAATCAAAATTTATCGTGGGGTTTTACATCCCGAAATCACAATTTTACATATTATTTATTTAAAAAAGTATGTAATTTATTTGAACTGTACGCAAAGTTTGTTATTGTTCTGAAAACTATATTAACTTTATCAGTTTAACTATTAACATTGTACCTACAAAAAGATCTTTCCCAAGACTGAAGATAAGAAAATATTACTTCGGACCCACCATCTTCTTCACCACCAATTCTTCAGTAACTTTTATTATAAAATTCTTATACCAAGGATCGCGAGGTCACAGCAGTTTTATACTAAAAGTAGTAAGTTATAGCGGTTCTGTACCAGAATTGGTAACGTTACGAAGATTCTATATCAAAAGTAATTAGAATCGAGCGTTTCTATACTAAACGTAGTAAGGTTACAGCGGTTCCGTACCAAAATATATATAAAAAAAAAATCATAATACGGTATTTGACTGTATTCAAAATTTGTTTTAAATGTTGAATAATTTCATGAATTATCCTTAAATATATTCAATTTTAGTAGTGAAAAATAAAAATATTCTTTAGTTATTTAAAAATTCGATTTTGAAAATTATAAATTTTTAGCCTTCATTTAAATGATTAAAAGCGCAGTGATATTTGAAAATGACGTCATTTTTTATAGCAGATCTTATTACTGTAGTTACGTATTGTCTATGACAAATTGCATTTTCATTGTGACATTTTTACAATTCTAATTGACCAAGAGAAGTTGTTTTTCTTTGTAATTTATTTTGAACTTTTTGGTTTGCAATTAATTTTGCACTCAAAAAAGATTGATGGAAGGAATACATCGTCACTTAATACGTAAAATATCCTTATCAACTTGTTTTAAATATTATGTTAAAAATGCTTTTATTTTTTGCTACAATTTTAAAGTTACGTCAAACTGTTTTCTTAAAGTGCATTTAATACTTGTAGGGCTTCATGAAAATCTTACAGTGATGATAAATGAAGAAGATAACAAAGTAGAAAGTTGTAAATACCACTAAAATTGAACATGATGACTGCTGAATATTGTATACAAATTTGAAACCATGTTGACAAGTGTTGACATGAATGAAAGCGACATGTGTTTGAGTTAAATCGTGACGTCGTTGCATACGTCACTACGCAAAGTCGTTTTTCCCGCCAATTTGTTCATTTAAAATTGAACAATGGTTTTTTTGAAGATTTTTAAATATTTAACAAAAATGAACTAATTTATAGGTAAGAACAAAGCATTTAGAATCATTTCTCAATTGTAGTCAAGTACCCTATTATATGAATATATGTTTTTCATAGCTTAAAATTCCTAATTTTGGTATTAATGATATTTTTTTTGGTGATTGTAAATTTTTGCTGTTGCTTTTTTTACAGTTTCGATTCAATCGAATTTCTAAAATACAATAACGCACTTTCTTAGAGTATATCGGTTTTCCTAATAAATAAGTTAAAAAATAAAAAAGATCAGTTCAAATGACTGCATTCACTTAGAGTCAAGACACAATGGAAATTCTTCATTTTATTAGAGAAAAGCGTGCCACAGCATAATGACGTGTATAGAATTAAAACGTCTTTTATATGTCACTTACAGGGTACTTTTAAACACTTGGTTTCGCTCCATACATTACTTGTATTTGTAGATACAAATTGTAAACGCAAGTATCAACATAATATGCTCACATAAAAAATAATAAGTTTAATATTTGTATGTATGTGTCTTTCTGTAAGATAACGCTAAAATGGAAGAACTGATTTAAATATGTTTTCTCTTTAGTGTTTCATACTCAAAATTGTTAAAGCGGAATCAAAACATATGGAATCATTTCGGTGACCATACATTCGTTCGTCAACGCCGATTTTGTTTGAAAGTTGAAAATAATATGTAGATTGAGCGAAAATTATTATAAACAGTGTAATTGTTTACTATCTTATAGGGGAGCGAGGGGTAATGAGAGCTAGCAGGTAATCGGCGCAGTGTAAAAGTACACGCTTCTAATGCTTGTATATAATACTAGTGCTTTAGTCTTCAGTACTTGTCGGCTAAGCTTCTCTGAAGTGCATTTTCCGGTTGTTGCACGCATTCAGTTGTTAAGAGAGGTTTTATTTTTGTGCTCGGTGCTTATAACAAAATACTCCTGTCGCAGCAGCTGCATAACATAGCGAATTTCCAAATCTTGGGCACTGGCGGATCTCATCTAAGAACTGTACCTATTTAAAATAATTTAGCTTTCTAAGAGTAAAAGAATTTTTAAAATCGGCTGGGTAATTAGTTTTGGTATTTTTGGGGACCCAAGAACCCGAACGGATTTTGTGCAGCATAGTTGTATCCATCTAAAATAATTTAGTTCCCTAGCAGTGAGAAATTTTTTAGCATCGGTTCGATAGTTTATAACTGGCGTTTTCGGATCTGCAAGATCCCGGTGGACCTCATTAAAAAATCAGCTCGACCGTATATTCTAGGCGGACTTTATGTAATATATATATATATATATATATATATATATATATATATATATATATATATATATATATATATATATATATATATATATTCAAAACTCGTTGTGTAGCATTCTACACCGCATTTGCATCCGCAGGACAGTTGTGGATCTCAGATAACACAACCTGTACCTATCTAAAATAGTTTACCTCGGTAATATTAAAAAAATTTTCAAAATCGGTCAGTTATTTTATTTTTAACACTTTTAGGTCCCACTGACACTGTCGGACCTTACATAACGTAATCTATATTTATTTAAAATAGTTTAGCTCTGTAACATTGAAAAAAATTTCAAAATCGGTCGGTGAGTTTATTTTTGACACTTTTGGATCCGATGGACCCTGGCAGACGTTACATAACGTAATCTATATTTATCTAAAATAGTTTAGCTCTGTAACAGTGAAAAAATTTTCACAATCGGTCGGTTAGTTTATTTTTACCACTTTTGGGTCCCATGGACCCTGGCGGACCCTAAATAACGTAATGTATGTCTATCTAAAATAGCTTAGCTCCGCAACAGTGAAAAAAATTTCAAAGTCGGTCGGTTCGTTTATCTTTGATACTTTTGGGTCCTATGGACCCAGGCGGACCTTACATAACGTAATCGATATTTATCTAAAATAGTTTAGCTCTGTAACAGTGAAAAAATTTTCAAAATCGGTCAGTTAGTTTATTTTTGACACTTTTGGGTCCTGTGGACCCTGACGGACCTTACATAATGTATTCTAAATCTATCTAAAATAGTTTAGCTCTGTAACAGTGAAGAAATTTTTAAAATTGGTCGTTTAGTTTATTTTTTACAATTCTGGGATCAGTAAAAACTGGCGAAACTCATACAACTCTAGTACTCTAACAGTAAGAAAAGGGTTCTAAGGATCTCATATAACTTATGGCAGTCCGTAAGCTTCTTGCGGACATCATTTAATTAATTAATTCAAATACTTTAACTTACTAACTGTGAAAAAATTTTTAAAATCGATTGGTTAATTAATTTCTGGCCTTTTTAGGTCCCGAAAACCTTGACCTCACATAAAATACCTTAAATCCATTTGAAATGGTTTAATTTTTTAACATTATTAATTATTAGTGAAAAAATTTTCAAAATCGATTCAAAATATTTTTCCGTGCATACATATGTACATTGTACATATTATGTTGTTTTGTTTCATATTTAATAATATTATATCATAACATAATCTTCAATTTCTTGTTTACTTAAAAATTCAATAAAAAAAAAAATTCTTCATTACATTAGCTTAGAAAATCTTTTGAATTTTCATTTTTCAACTTAAGATAGAACCATGCTAATTATAATGCAATAAATGAGAAACAAAACTCTATACATGTATGTGTGTTATAACACATGTATGTGAATAGACTTCACTTGTTCTCACAAAATTCTTTAATAAAAAAGTGAAATATTTTTATACTTCATAAAGAACTGAGATATAAATATAAATTACTTATTAGACTAACAAAGAAAGAAAACTAATAATATAATGGTGAAAATTTACATTTTCTCGAAAAATACTTAAAATAGAAAGAAAATTATAAGAATATATCCTTCATAATTTTTTTTCCTTTTCAACGATGTAAAAATCGAACTGTCTTATGATAGGATCGAATGATAAAAAATGGCCAGAAAACCTACTTCTGGGCATCCGACGTGTCTGGCTAACGAACTTAGCCTAGCCAATTCAGAATCCAGTCCGCACATAAAATTGCATAAGCATTAGACGTTTCGTTCGACAGTTATCGTGGCGACATGTATATATATATATATATATATATATATATATATATATATATATATATATATGTATATATATATATATATATATATATATATATATATATATATATATATATATATATATATATATATATATATATATATATATATATATAAATAAATTTTAGTGAATATCATTTTCGTATTCTAGGGACCTCAAAACGTATTTCTGTTATGACCTCCGCCGGAGGTTGCGTCGTGACACCTACTGTAATAGCTGAATTTCGAGTTTTCGAAATTCGCTAATAATTTTAAAGATTTCAAAGTAACAACTAAATTAATTTTTTTTTTGTTTTAATTAACTATAACTAACTATAAAGCTAAGTTTATCTATTTTTTTGTTTGATTATCAGAATTGTGATAACAAATGAATATTGAAATCTATAACCATGTTTTACAAAATGGTGGATTTCAGGAAATTAGAGCCTATGTGGTTCTCATCTGAAAAAGATTGAATGCAAGGCTTTTTTACAAAGATAGTTATGATATCGTTGCAGAAGCGGTGGAAACTGGACACACGTAGAATGTTTTGACTCCGACAGCGTATATATTTGTGATCTTTAGAATCTAAACTCTTAGAATCCTTAGAATAATTCTATTATTTCGATTATAAAGTTGAATTTCATTGGTAAAATACCTTTATTTGTTGTGTTTTTGCACTTATTTAGTTTTTGAAGAGTGTTCGTGTTTTTTTTTGCAAATTTTATTGAATTTAAAGTAAATAGTAGGCTGTAGTTAGGCTCCAATAGTAGTTAGGCTCCAATTACCCGCCGCTCCCCTAACTGTTAGATCAATGTTTAAAAACAATTTACTGTATGGAACAACATTTGTGCTAGTACATTTAGCATTTTATCCGTTTTCAAGCTTTCGTTTGGTAACGACACATCAAAATTTGTTGGTAAGAATATGGGACACATTTACAAATAGAAATTTGATAGCTTGAAAGGCTAGAATGGCTAAAATTATTTTTAATAATTATTTTATTTAAAGATTAATTATTAATTATTACAATTAGTCTAATAAAACTAAAAATTGTTTATTAGATAATACACTGTTCCATATTCTGTATTTTTTTACAGAATTTTTTAACCATTGCATCAGCCAAAAATATTATAATTGAAAATAATTTCTTTTTTCTATAGTTCTCGCAAAGATAAAATCAGAGAAGAAATATACATATAATGTAGCTAACTATATCTACTATTATCACCAAAAAGAGCATTCGAATTAGATGTGTGTAACACGACTTAAGAAAATAAATCTCCTTTTAACTACTCGAGATTTACTTACATTGATACTAACTTACTTATAAATATGTAAACAATTAGTAATTACAATTAATTTTCATTTAAAAAGGAACGATTTTTGTAAGTGACGAATCTGTGAGATATATAATATCTTAACATGCTAGGTCCTGAAGACAAGTAGACCTAGCCTTACTAATGTTTTCCCTGTTTCCGTTATTTCTACTTACATTCTGTGTTATTCATATATGCCTGGATAACTTCACAGTTGATATCAATTTCCTCAGTAAATTTTATATTAAAAGTTAATCGCAAATTCTAATACACGAAAGTTTTATACATTTTCAAAAAAGGAAAATAAAAAATATTCTGTACAGTCACTTTATTCCTGTATTATAATCTTTGTTCTTAGATTTATTTTTAGAAAAAAAGCAAGAATATATGTAAGAGCTGTTGTTTGAAGACATTAAATAAAGGAATGTTATCATTCGAAGGAATATTATTAAAATTTCTTCAGGAAAATGGAATAAAAAGATTTTTAATAAAGAAAAACATATTAACAAGAGGAACGTTTAAATCTTTTGTACGAGCTCCAATTAACTACTTTGATCTTCACAAATTATTTTCATTTTTTTTTTTAATTTGAGCAAAAACCAAAACATTCAAAGCACACAGGAAATTATTATTGAAATAAAAATTAACCATAAATGAACCATTGGAAGTTATTGTAACGGGTCCGATTTTACGAATCGCTAATTTTGACATATCTCCACGTTTCAAGGTCACTAGAATCCAAATCCAACATTTTTAGCGTGATGTCTGCGTGTACGTTCGTTAGTTCGTTCGTTCGTTCGTGAAATTTTTTTCGTCTCGCATATCTCGAGAACAAATGATGATATCAACTCGGGACTAATTTCATTAGATACGTAATCAAAAAATGAAGACCGGATAAAGTTTTCAGCAAATTCGGATTAGCGGTTTGTTTTTTATGATAAAAAAACGGAATTAACTTTATTAACATAACAGATTATATGGATTTTTTACCATATATTTGTTATATAATGGCCTAAGAACCTTCCGTAATGTTAAGAACGCCAGTAGAATATTGTAAAATTTAATAAAATTTAAAAAAAAAAAAAAACTAAACGGAAAAACGGAATAAGAAATTTTTTGTGAAATTTTTTTTGCCTCGCGTATTTCGAGAACAAATGATGTTATCATTTGTTTGATAAAGATGGAGCCCCCACTCTTAGGTACAGAAGGCGAAGCCCTCGGTGTGGTGCAAGGGGCAAGACCTCTAGCGGGGGTCCAGAGGAGGAGTCCCCTGAATTAAAAAAAAAAAGTTATTTATTTGCAATAGTCTTTAAGGGCATCCAATGGGAAGTTGACAGTGTGAGTAGACCTGTCCCCCAAATTTTTTTTATTATCAGATTAACACATTATATACTGGCTCTATTTCTACTGCTCGAATTTTAATAAAGCTTTACATAAAGAAGGTCCTGAAATCCTTTCCAGAATAAGAATAATAACCCATCTTATACATAATATTTAAAGTCTTGATGTATATAAACGCTTTGTCGGGAAATTTGAACTAAATTTATTAGAATTAACGTAAATAAAGTTAACATAAATAAAAAGCGAAGTAAGAAGGTTAGTAATCCCTTTTTTTACAAGCCATTTATAATTCTGAACTCTTTAAAACTGGCGTTGCGGAAATAAAAATAGTTTCGTTACCTAAAAGTAAATGAATTTCTTACCTTAATGCTACCTCATTTTTATTGAGCAAATAAATCCACTCTCAAAACCATTTCTTTGCTAAATATTACAAATTTCTTGGAATTTTTTCTCTAAATTAAAGAAAATATTTTTTTTTTTTTTTGATTCAAATAAATACCTCTTTGACTACTCAAAAAAGTGAAAAAGATTTTTCTTTAAATCAAAAAGATATTTGTTTTTTTTTTTTTTTATTCTAATTTATAAAAACAAAATTAAAAGAATCTTTATTCTTTGCAAAAAGGAATCATTCTGAAAGTGTATAAATTTCACTATATGTTCGGAAAAATCTCCAGGCGCAATTTTTTAAAAATGTGTTTTCCCCATGTTTTTACTTAGTTTGTTAAAATTTATAAAAAAGTCATTTATTATAAAACTGGTAAATAATAAATCACATTTCATTCCCGCTTTATTTAACTAACTACAAATAGTTATCTTTATCTCTCATTCACGAATTTCACTTAATTAAGTTGGCAACGAAATACTTGTGGAATAATCTCTACCAAGTATTACAAGGACTACAAAACATCCTAGAGTATTTTCAAAATGATTTTATATTTTAGTAAGTACCTACTTCAAACTACATTGTACTAACATTTCGTTAAGTTTTTTTTTTTTAAAATTAAAGTATCTATAACATAAAAATTTGTGGTAGTCTCTATTGGGCATAACAAACTTTTTTTTAAAAATTCCTTTGGAAGTTTTCTAATGGTTATTTTCATACATGGAGAGAAAAAGGTTCAAAGAAAGTTATTGCTATTTTATATACATATATATATATATATATATATATATATATATATATATATATATATATATATATATATATAGATTCTTTAATTAAGAGAACTACCTTATATTTACAGGTTAAGATAAAACTTTTAAGATAAAACTTGTTAAAAGATGCTTCAATATAAAAGCTATTCTTTAAATATTTGAAAGATTTACTTAATGAAAAAGCATATATCAGCAAATAAGAATATGATTTCTTTGTCACTGTTCACTAATTAATAATTTCGACTTTCACTTTATCGTCATAAAGAATATATACAAACAATTCAATTTTCCTTAGATATAAGTATTAAGAATTTTTATGTAGGTACAGATTAAACATATGAACATCAAGTGAATATTTTTCATGGAAAATAAGAGTCAGAACATAAGTAATAATTTATGTCTGACATAAAATAAACTTCACTAAGTAAATCAGAATAATTTATGACTAAGAATATTATAAGTCAAAATATCATATTTATTTTATTAATATGATTCTACTCTATTTGTATCTTTATTATTTGTGTTTGTTTTTACAGCACGTCCCAAAATAATCGTTCAGTTTTATTGAGTACATAGAAATGACGTTCTGATACAACCTCGTAATTAATTTTTATTGTCGATTCTCCGTTTATTGTGTAAGAACTAAAATTTGCTAACTCTTTAAATAGTTTAAATTAACTATCGTTTAGGTACTTGTTATAAGTTACTAGCTGCGGCCCCGGGCTTCAGCCGCGTAAAATTATCTAAATTATAGGCCAAATTACTTTTAAATCAGATATTACAAGATTTTGTAGAAAACAAGTTGCTCTAAAGTAGCCATCTTCATATTTCAATAGTATGACTAATTTGCACACTGTAAGACCTCTATGTAAATACTAATAGGTATAGGGGAGACTGGAGAAAAGTGGCCAGTGAAGGTAAAGTGGCCATTGGCCTTTACTCATCGGAAACAACTCCAATCTTGTGGCGAAGTTGAATACTAGCGTGTAGACAAGCCATTAGTATTCTATTAAAACGTCAATGATCAGTTTCCTAGATTGTATGAATTATAACGAATTTTCTGAATTTTCGAGTGTTGATGTAAAGTAGGTTTCAAGTTGTATTCTCATTACTTTTTTATTAATTACGAATACAATTTTTTAATTGGGATAGCTAAAAACCCTGTCTAATTACCTTTAAAATAATATAGTTATCGATAAATCAGAAAATTCTTTCTTCAAATTAGTTGTGGTTTGCCGAAATGGCGTCTAGGGGGATAAATTGACCAGGCTTATAATGGGCAAAGTGGCTAGTGTCTCCGATCGTTGCTCAAATTGAATTCTTAAAATATTTTAACGTATTATAAAATTCATAACTTTTATTTAGTTCTTTATATTTTATAAACAAAAGAATTGCCTGAAATCAGTCTTTAGGGTCCGAGAAACAATGTGAAAAAGAAACCCTTATGATGAGATTTCAATGTCCGTCCGTCTGTCCGTCCGTTGATATATAATAATTAATGATACAAACATAGTTTGATTTTGTAAATAAACATGTTTATTACTTCAAGATTCCTTTCTGGGTTAAAATTGGTACCCCTGGCCACTTTACCCAACATAGTGGGGTAAAGTGGTCACTTTTCACATGTTGCGAAAAACAAAAATTGCAAGAATACCTTTCAAGTTATTGTTGATATATTGATGGTTATTGGTTCTGTACTAAAGCAACTATATGCTAAATACTTATTAATCTGTATTTCTTTTCAAATAAATAAACTGAACAACATTTTGTCTTAGAGTGGCCACTTTACCCCAGCCTCCCCTACCCTTCTTGGGGCGATTGACTTGGAGGACCATTTTAACCTAACTTTAATTTTTGCTGAGATCTTAATAGTATTTAAGCAAAATTTTATCAAAATTTCTTAAACTTTTTAATTTGGGCGACCACAAAAAAATCAGTTCCTTACAGTGCCTCGCTCTGCACGCCCAACGACTCTAAAGTAGCCATAGCTTCTTCTATTTTAATAAAAGACCTAATTTTCATACCTTAAGATCTTTTCCTAGACACTTATATTGATAATTCTACGGTCCCTGGGCTCTGGCAAAATTCCTAAAATTTCGCCTAAAAGCGTTTCGGAGTCTTAATATTGTTTGAACAAAATTTGGTAAAACCATTCAACCGTTTATTTTGAGTTCCCAGGACGCTAGGGAAGAATATTAACCTCATGTTCATGATTTTTAGGACTCGATGGATCAATTTTAATATAACGTCTTCATTATTATTATTTATTAAAGGGGGGTTTACTTGAGATGGACCAAAAATTATGTATTTTTCTGGAATTCTTATCTCAAGAACAGAAGTAAGTATCAATTTCAAATTTTGTACACATATTTATTAAGTATTAAACTATACAAAAAAAATTTTCAAGGAAAAATATAAAAAATTGTCCATTTTATAGATAGTGCAGTGTGACGATCCAAAAATCCGATGCCTTCTTAGTTGATATCATAGCGTCGGTAATAAACCACTGAAATCCAAAAACAAAAAATATTTATAAAATATATGAAGAGTACTGGCACCCATACCTATAATATCAATAAATTGCTGAAAGAAAAAAAATGGCGGATGTGTGAACTTTTGATTACGATTTTTGTCTTATTTTTCGCTCTTTAAAATAAAACAAAAAAAAAAAAAAAAAAAAAAAATAAAAAATATTGAAAGTGTATCGAACTTAGGTATAGGTGCCGGAGAATTCAATTACCTTTAAAATAAAAAAATAAAAAAAAGGATCCATGGAATAGTTTTTGAGTTAGCGTGCAACCAGTTTCAAAAATGTGGTTCCGAGATATTATAAAATACATATATAGGTATATAAAGAAACGTATTTTCAAAATTTTATATTTAATACTCATTATTGCGAGAACTACTATCTTTGAGTTTTTTTTTATAGAAAGCTGGATTCGGTTAATGTGCAAAAATCTTCTTTTTAATTATTTTCAGCAAAATCACTTTGGGAACATATTCTACACATAATTTGCTGTCAATTTCTGCAAAAAAAAAATCGATTTTTTGATCAAATCTCAAGTAAACCTTCGGTGTGTTTGTCGTGTTGATTACTGGTGGTGGATGACTGTTTGCGGTAACGTCGCACACATGATCACTGGTAGCGATCAGCCTCTACGATTGTTCTAGCTATTCACAGATGCTGTTTACACCGACCAAATAATTTCTGATATAGGGTTGAGATAGAAAACATTCCGAATCTTTTTTTCAAAATTTCACGCGTATATTTTCTGAGACATATTGTCTTGTATATATGCCTTGTCGTTACAACATAACAGCGTAGGACTTGTTTGTGAAATCGTATAGAGTGGAAAAGTGAAGCATCAGAGCGGAAATATACTCTCGTGTCGTATAAATACATACGCTTGTTTCATCTTTGAAATAAACAAAGCCTTGTTGGGCTATATCGGGGGGGGGGGGGGGAGGGGCAGATATTACGAACGATATGTCATTGTTGGTCTACAATAACGTCTACAGTCGTCTACGCTACCAAATATTTAGTTTTGTAACAAATGTTCTAGTAAATTTTGTTTCCAGTACACACAGTCACACCCCTACACACACAGTGTGTTATTGTATCGTTACTGTAAGAACATATGAAAAGTTCTCGTATGAATTATAGACACCAATGAATTACAAAATATGTACATGGATCTATGTAACATACATATTATTATATCTGTGTATTTGACGATGAAATTTTATCAAAAACTTTAGCTTTTGAACTTTATAACTCTTTGAAGTTTTGACTGAAATAAATTGAAAGTGACGAGGTTGCGTTTTTCTAAACAACAAACTTTTACTTTCCAGTGACAGTAAATAGGTAGATAAACGAATATTGTAATTTAAATTCATTTTTTTTCAACATTTTCGAAAGTGTACACATATTATGTAAATATTACACAGTGATTTGATGGTTCAAACAGAATTTTTATCCGTATACAATTTGAATAAAATATACCTACTTCATTTAACAATTTATCTGAATAAATATATTGGTCGAATTTTTCAACTGAACAAATTAGACTTATACAGCCTATACGATAAGAACGGCGAGAGGCGAGAGTAGGGGCGCTATCCGTATTCGGACCCGTAGGACCCGATTATGTAGAAAAAAATTTCTGGTTCCGATGCACAACAATACTATCAAAGTGGCGTCAAATTTTGGGCAAATTTTGGGGTGTGTGTGGGGGGGGGGGCAACAAAACAATAGAACTTTTCCAAACCGATTGAAAATAATGTTTCGGGCAATTATCTGCAACATATCCAAAATTCAGCTTCCTAGGATGATTTGGAGGCAGTAGAGGGGGAAAAAACGATTTTGGCTGAATCTAACGCGCCCACAGACCCCCAGAATTAATCTAGAGGGTTGAAATTTGGTATATTGATAGAGTTCGTACCTAGGGTCTGCTTTTTGGAGGTTTTAATATATTACCCCCGCCCCCACCATTTTTAAGATACAATTTCAGGCGCTTTTGACGTTTTCGAAGTTTGTACCACTTGCACAGGTCACCCAAATAAACCTAGAGGACTGAAATTTCTCATTCGGATTGAGTTAGTATCAAGGGGGTGCCTTTTTTGGGTCTCAACTTTTTTCCCTTACCCCCCCCCCTATTTTTATACCAAAAAGAACATGATTTTTCTTGTTTATTATCGGTTTCGTTCGTTCGTGTATTCAGTTAGTATCCAGCTAGTATCTTTTAGGGATTCCACATTACTTTTCCCCCACTTCTCCCATTTTTACATCGGAATTCAATGGTATTGTTAAAAGTGTTTTAAATGTTTATTTTTAATCTAATACAAGCAGGCGTATAGCAATTTTAAAAATTTAAAAAAAAATGAACTTAATACGTTTATAACAAATGCAATACATAAATATTAATATTAAGTATTTTAAAAATGTTTTTTTTTTTTTTTGATTAAAATTGGGGTACTGCTGCCGGTGGATGGCGCGGTCAGCAGCACCCGGCGGCATCGCCAACGTAGGGCATGCGCCGCCAAACACAATATAAATAAAAACAACACGTAAAGACAGGGACACATAAATGCACTAGACAACGGACAAACATACACATATAAAATCCAACGATGAGCCCTGCCATCCCAGGGCTTAAAAAGAGCGGACAGTCCTTGGTGACGGTACGATAAGTACTAGACAGAGCGTCCGGTCACCAAAGCCTGAAAACCATCGCTGGGACTCCCTCCGAGGTGTGAAGGGCCTCGGAGTGGAGAAACCTGACCAGACAAACACTGGTAAAATGACTAGAAATATATATCACAAGTATATCACAGATAAAACTTATTGCGTCACTGGGAGGCCAAAGACCGACCAGTGACGCAATAAGGAGTTAAAACAATACCGCTGTGGAGCCATAACAACAGGCTCACAGCGGCATAAAAAAATATCACAGAAAAGAAAACAAATGATGTACCACCTCGGGTGTAAAAGGCCCTCGGTAGTACATCGTTAAAAAACAATAACAAAACAGAAAACATGTATAAATAACAACAGTACCACTAAGGGTGTAAAGGCTTTTAGTGGCATAACGAGAGACTAAAAGTACCCTGCCAGACCAGCTGGAACAGGGTATTGTTAATAAATTAAGACAAACACAAAATCTTCAAAAACACATAAATTAAAAAAAAACCGCTGAAAATAAAATATATACTGTCGGGGGAGAAACAAGAGACGACTTTCTAAAATTTAGAGATGTAATGCCCCTAAAGTCTCTGAAGAAGATGCGAATTTCGGAGAAATTCAAGCATCTTTCTTTCAGAGACAGCATTATAAGCAAGAGCTTCGGCTACATTATGTGGGAGCTGCAACCTCTGGCGCAATGGCTCAAAGGTTATACATTCCTCAACTATATGCCTCACGGTCAGCGCCGTCCCGCAGGCGGCGCACCTTGGCTGATCCTCACCGGCGAGAAGATGGCGGTGTGTTAACGCCGTGTGGCCCAAGCGTAAACGCGTCAGGGCCACACTTTCTCGCCGGCTCAGATTTACAGGTGCCGGAGTTCTTCGGACCTCAGGTTTCACCTGTCTAAGCTTAGCCGTGAGGTTGTTCCACTCACGTTGCCATTTCTGATCGATCGCGGATCTAATGCATACTCTCAGATCCTCTGGGCGTACACGGAAAAAAAGAATTATTTCAATCAAATAAATTTTATTCAAACCAAATAAAATTCTTGTTTGTATACCGTCAAATAAGTTTCATATTTCCATGAATTAAATTTTTCGTTTGAGATTTAAATAAATTTTTAATTTGCACCAAATAAAAATGTTATTTACGTGAACTTGAACGTTGTTCTGATGGAACTTCCTACTTTATTTCAGTAGAAACAAAATATATTGTATTGCAAATAATAATTTTATTTGTATTAAACACTTTATTATTTAGGGCACTCAGTTTTCTTATTTAAATCAAATAATTTTTCACTCTGTTGAATTTTATTTCTATTTGAATTGAGTTTTATTTTTATTTACCTGAAAAATAAATATATATTGGATATAATAAACGAAAATCAATTTATCAGCACACTGATTATTATTTATTGTTAATACGTAATCCATATTATTATTATTATTATTATTATTATTAATATTAATTATTACAATCAAATAATAAAACATACAAGTTCAAAATGTAGTATAATTTATGCATTTTCCAGTACATAAACAGCAAACTATCATACATTCAAACAGGTAACGTAAACAACCATATAAAAAAATTTCAAAAATAAATTTTAAACAATGAAATTCTTCAAATTTACAAATACTTTAATAAAACTTTGGTTGTTTGTTTTTTTAATACTTTTTGAATCACATATTTTTAGTATTACATAAATAAACGCTAAATTAACGTTAACTTATCAGTATCACATAACACAAGGACACAACCCAATTAACACAAACACAAACATAAATATCCAAGGCCTTCAAATATGTCATTTGTTGCGGCAGTGCTATTTTCAATGTTGTATATTGTCTGAAAAAAAGCAATACAATTTATTATGGACAATATGGGCGCTTAGTATATCTACTGTTTATTAAAATAATTAATGTGTTACTTAAACTTACCAACAAATATAGGTTATTTTCTTCAAACATCAGCTTTTAGAATCTCTTTCAGTTTTTTTTTATCCGTCGTATCAACAATTATTACATAATATATTAAAACAAAAGCTAAATACGTCTAACACAATTTATACAATGTAGGTATACATAGTGAAATTTAAGTTCGAATTAAAAGTTTTCAACCAAGATCCAAGATGTCGGTTAATACATATTTTTATGTACTGTAAGTCGTATAACTAGGCCTACGTATAACATTGCTTGGCTTGGCTTGGCTTCTACACGTGACCACATTTCCGCGCATGCGTTGTAATTATTTTGTTTTTGTCGTAACTGTTTTGTTTGAATCAAACAAACTAATTGTTTGAGCCAAATAAACTTTGGTGTGCATGAAGCTAAATATGATACACAGAAATAAAATATAAACAAATAAACAATATATAAAACTGAAATAATGTGTTTGTTTGAAATTTATCAAAAAACACAAACAAAATAATTGATTCCTGGAAATAAGAGAAATATTTTAGTGATCAAAATTTTATTTGGACAAAATAATATTTCCCAAACACGCAGTTTCGTTTCACTGAACTAAACTCTTTTTTTCCGTGTATGGCAATGTCCTGTGGCTCACCAACTTCGGCTGCATGACGTGCTGCCTGGTCGGCGAGTTCATTGCCAGGTATCCCCACATGTCCGGGAATCCAAAAGAAGGTGATAGACTTTTGGCGGAGCATGTAGAGATACGTCAAGATGTTCTGCACCAATGGATCGATGGTATGAGAGTGGCAGATCGCTTGCAACGCGCTCAACGAGTCGGAACAAATGAGGAATGCGCTGTCTTCGGATGTTTGACAGAATCGCAGGGCTTGCAAAATAGCAAATAATTCTGCAGTATACACAGTGGCCTGGGGAGGAAGTGACCAAGCGTGAGGATCGTCACGAATGACGGTGGCACTTCCAACACCCGTAGCTGTTTTGGAACCATCTGTGTATATGCAGAGAGAGTCAAGTTCGCTAATGATCTCGTAGAAGCGGGATCGATATTCGAATGAACTGGTCACCTCCTTGTTGAGACCAGTCAGGTCGAAACGACACCTTACTTTAGGGATCAGCCAAGGAGGTACCTCCATAGGACGTCTGGGAAGTACCTTGGCGAACTGTAAGTGCAGACTCTCTAATATCTTCTGCGTTCGAACGGCCACTGGTCGACTTATGGTGGGACGTCGACCATAGAGCCCCTGTAAACGGTATCTGAACAGAGTCGGGTAGTTTATATGTGTAGGTGTTGCATATACCCCCGCTGCATAATTGAGCAAGAGACGCTCACGTCTCAGTCGCAGCGGGGGAAGACCCGACTCTACGCAGAGGCTCATAGAAGGACTCGTTCGAAATGCTCCCGTAGCCAGTCGTATGCCTGCATGGTGAACAGGATCTAGGAGTAGAAGCGCAGACGCCCGGGCAGAGGAGTAAGCAATGCTGTCGTAATCAATCCTAGTCAGAACTAGCGATTGATACAGGCGAAGCAACGACTCCTGGCCCGCACCCCACGATGCACCCGCCAAGCACTTAAGCATGTTGATTGTCCTGCGACAGCTCGCTGCTAAGGCTTGGAGGTGTGGACGCCACGTAAGTTGTTTATCAAATATGAGTCCTAGAAACCTGACGCTATCAACGCACTGAAGATTGGATCCTTTAAGTGTAAGAACAGGATCCGGATGTGCGTTGCGCTTTCTGCAGAAATGAACCACCGATGTTTTTTGAGGTGAGAAACGAAAACCAAGAGCTTCTGCAGAAGTCACCACTTCGTTGATGCCTTGTTGCAGCCGTTGTTGGATATCCTCGATGGAATCGGCTGCATAGAATATGGTTAGGTCATCAACGTACAAGCAACGACGAATTGGGGCTGAAGCTGCAATATGACTGACTGCGATGGAGAACAAGGTGACACTAATGGTGGAGCCTTGAGGAACACCATTCTCCTGGGAGTGGGCCTCAGACTCAGTGTCACCTACCCGGACACGAAAAGAACGGTCAGTCAGAAAACTTTTTACGAACTGAGGGAGGTTACCTCTTAAACCCCAGTCGTGCAGCTTCTTGAGAATGCCATACCTCCAGGTCATATCATAAGCTTTCTCCAAATCGAAGAACACAGCCACAAGGTGTTTTCGTTGGAGAAAGGCGTCTTGAATGGCATTCTCGAGGCGAACAAGATGGTCCGTAGTCGAATGGTATCGGCGGAACCCACATTGATGTTTAGGTATGAGATTGTGGGATTCCAGCCACCAGACGAGACGGTTGTTCACCATTTTTTCCAATACCTTGCTGAAACAGCAAGTCAAGGATATTGGACGGTAGCTAGATAGTTGCGATGAATCTTTACCCTCTTTTAGCAGCGGAATGATGGTAGCTTCCCGCCACTGCGGAGGGTAAACGCCTTGCCTAAAAATTTCGTTGTACATATCCAGTAACCTACACTTATCAGGATAAGGCAGGTTCCGGATCATGGCGTAGGGGATCTCATCAGGTCCAGAGGAGGTGTCCCCAGATACCCGAAGCGCCTCCAGTAATTCTTGCATTTTAAAAATGTTATTAATGTCGCTGTTTATTTATAAAGTAGGAATTTTGGATTTTTATTATTTATAAAATAGAAATTTTGGATTTTTTTTGGGAAGAAAAAATGCTTCCAGTTTACTATTTAGGGTCCTTTTTTAATAATTAAAATATAATACACAATAACAATTGGCGGATAAGCATGGGTAGGAATACCCTCGTACGAATTGTGTTTTTTTCCCTGCTAACTGCTATCGGCATCAAATTGAAATTTACTGAGATTTACTAAAATACTATAATTCTTTCCTTTTTGATTTAAATAAAAATGAATTTTAGATATATTATGAAATAAGAACTAATTTTTAGATATGGAGGGGTCAGTGTGAAAGTGAACCAAGTCCATAATGTTTTTTTCCTAAAAATGCGTTTAAAGTTTGAGAAATCAGAACACTATAACGAAAAAGGCATTTAAAAAAAAAAATGTTTATGGACTTGGTTCACTGTTATATTGACCCCTCCATATATTATTCACAAAACAATCGGAAACCCATTGAATAATTGTTAATATGGTGATTTCATTAGTCGAAAGGTTAAGTATTAATGATCATTCCTCCACGCCTTTGAATAATACCTAACTTTCTCAACAATTAACAAATATGTAATGAGTGTGTTCTTCAACAGGAGTAGAAAAAATCTAATTACTAATAGACGATGAGCGATTTTTTGCGTTCCTAGGACTATAATTAAACTTTTATGGCCTATTATTTTTAATTATATTAACAAAAAAATATAATAAAATGGTAAATGTTGGTTATGCTTCAAGTTACCTGCCATGTAACATCTCCAAATTAATTGATTTAAGATAATAGCTTTCAAACACGGTCAAGATGAGTATAAAACATACTCAAGATTCAATTGACAATTGGTCACTGCGCTTTTTATCGTGAACTAAAAGTACAATTATTTGTATCAACAAATAAAAATATATTATTACATAATCAGTAAGTAACTTGCCTAAACCAAACTGTAGTATCAGTAAATTAGCAGTGTATTTTATTAGGATGATTTGTGTTTTATCTTGTTTGCCTACGAACACACGCTCCATTTTCGATTAGTTTTTATAGTTCCACTTTTTTTACGCTGATTTTTACAACGTACTTTACGTTTTTCTTTTCTTTAGTGTAAATAAGGTACATATACATACATACGAGTACATCAGTTCATCACACTGGGTAATTTAGAGGAAATGAAATTTCGTGGTGTCAACACTAGAGATTACGATCTTCTTAAAAAAGAAAGGGTTTTGATCATTTTTATATCATCGTAATTCGGTTTAAGATAACTATATACATATATACAGACAAGTTACTATATTGGTTTGCTAAAATTGCTTCAAGTTGAAGTTTGTCCTTCACACGTAAGAAATAGAAAGATGAAGACATTTTATTTTATTGATTTTCCTAATCGTTCATAACCTTATGGTTTCGCTCAGAATTATAGCTTGTTACATCTTTAATCACTTTGTTACATCATAATAATTTTGTTTGCTACTGACACTCATAAAAACAAATTAAAGGAGGAACGTGAAGAATTTTAAAAATTTTTCGTCTTTTTCCAAGAGACCGTATCTTTGTCAAATAATAGTCTAATAATGTTTTTGAAAAAATTATTTGAATGTTTGGAGTGTATACTTTATAATGCTATGATTCAAAAAAATGTTCTCTACGGATAATACTGAATTGTTAACACCGTAAAAATTAAAATTTTTTCTCTCTTCAAAGTTATCTATATGGTATACAAAAAAATTTTTAGTACCTATAATGGTTGTATCATACCTTTATACAGCCTACACTTTTAGCTTCAAATTCTCTAGTTCGAAATAAAAATATCGAAAACTAATAAAATGGCCACTATACCAGATTTACGCTCCCATTTTATTTTGTATTGTCACTGTTTGAAGTGTTACCTATTAAACATCATTTTAAAATGAACAACTAATGATCGAAACAATTATTACAATTAATTACACAGGATCTTGGAGAGAAATGAAAGTCGCCGGGATTATAACTTTTCCCCCAAAAATACAATAATATAGCAGCTACTATTACGAGGCAGTAAAGTAGAAACTTTGATTCTCCTGTAACTTACTTTTTTTTTAAATTTAATAGAATCAGCGCGTGTACAAGTGTGGGGGGGGGGTATTACTAGGTATTTCTCTTTATGTTACAAAATATTTTTAAAAAAATTCTTTTATTTATTAATGTTGACTAAATTTTATTAATGAAATAGGAGAAGGGGAAGATTGTAAGCATAATTAATTTTACTGGGACCATTGAAAAATTTATATAGTACAAATTTCAGAACTAATACATCTTTGCACTGTCCCAAATAAGGATTCTACGAATACTTAGGTACCAAACAAAATACTTATAGGTATGTCTTTTTTGTATGTAACATAAAAAAATTTGTAAAAGTAGATACACACACATGTATACATTAAAGTGAACATCTGTCAATTATATTAATACCATTCTAACGACGGTTTCCCTTTTGTGATCAAATTATCTAAATTCACCCCCCTCCGATGTCGATAATAGCGTTGGTATTGCCTCGTTACCATCAGTGGTACACTATGCCGTACCGGTATGTACCGACCAGCTTATCTACCCAACAACCGACAACAAAAGATAATATAAAAACGAGAAGATATTTTAAATAAGAAAGAGATTTTTTTCTTTCCACCGATATTTAACTTAAAGCTAACGCACACATTCTCTCAACATGTAAGTATATTATATATTCTCACATACGAATTTATAGAACTTGTGTATGTGTGTGTGTGTGGGCAAATTGTCTGTAACGTGAGATGGGGAAAGGAAGAGGGATGTGTGTCATGTATCAAAGGAAAATGGTAACAGCATCTACTTACATTAATGGTGGAAATAAGTGAATAAAAGACGAATCAGTAGCGGTGCATTAGAATTTTTCAGTTTGTAAAATATTGCCAGTACACATAAATTCATAAATACAGAATAACTTCTTTTTATGCGGTCTGCTTTTTTGTGGTTTTATTGAAGCGGGCCCTATCCATCGCATCAAAAAAGTTTACGCTGTAATCACAAAACTATGGCGCAAGCTACTACAGATTTTTCGATGTTTTTAATTAAAGTTTGTTACATTCAATAGCAACTTTAACAGTTTAACAGATCTAAAAAAATTAAGGAAAGAAAAAAGTTTTAGTAATTTTTTTGTCGATATTCGGAACGCTGGCGCTGTAGCTTTAAACCGTCAAAAGCTTAAATCCAAAAAGAAGGGGGCAACTCTGTAATGCCCATTATGATCAACCACAATATTATGACATTTTAAGGCTACACGGAGAGAAAAATCATTTAATTTTTGTAGATAAAATTTCAGAAAAATTACCATGCTCTCTTATAATGCGTGCGCGATCGACGACCAAAGTAAAAAATATTTTACGATCACGTAAATATTATTAAATTGAAACGTAAAAAGTATTAGTAATGGCTTCATAAAAGTTGTTGTGCTAGCATGGTAAAATTTAATGCGCTAACACAACTTCTATCACACTCTTATGCATATATGTTATAGTTTAATTCTTGTTGTCGTACTCTTTCATTTGCGCATCTGACCCGCAACCTTATGTTGGTTGGGCTGTACGAACTGAGGAACAATATACGTATTCAAACCTGCTTCGAAAAACTTCGAAGATGCCCGATCTTTTCCGACCTTCGATTCTTTATGATGCATACAAAGATTTTTGGCAACAATATATTCTAATACTGAAGATAGTGAAGTAACAAAATGATGAATTAAACGGTGACAGTCCGTCCTGTAAGACAGTGTAATGAATACTGCTTGCTGCTTGTAAGACAGTCTAATGAATCAAGGTGCTTGGTCCGACCAAATTGGTCGTCACACCACTCACCAACCTGGCTATATGACTTACATGTATGAATTGTTGCTTAAATTGCTTGCATAAATTTTCTATGATTAATTATAATTTTTATATTTTTACCGTACAAAATTGAAAATGTTCGCCTTTTACACGTCGATTGTAGTGCTGAGCACAGTAATTTTAATATGAATTTTCTCTCTGTGTACTAACACACTCTTATCCTGAAAATAGTTTTCGCCTTCTGGTGTTTTAACGCTTCGACTTCCGACTTCAGATGCGTGAAGTCGGAAGTTTTAACGCAGAATTCCGACTTCAGATGCGTGATCAACATCAAAAAATAAATACACCTAAGGTGTATATTTTGAAATTTCTATGGTTATGATACTGGTTACGTATATTATTAAATGATATACGTAACCAATTCTTTTGGTATTTCACCAAAGTATTTTAACTTTAAACAGCATTTTCGCAAAAATATGAAAATGTCGCTTGTATCCCTTTGCTTCTGACCCTCTCATTTATAATAGCTGTTTCCAACATTTCTGGCTCTTTAAAAATTTATTTTGAGGAGCTCTATACGAGGCGTAATCATTTTGTGAACGAAAGTTTTTATGGCTCAAATATGATGTTTTTATACCACAGGGGATCAATTTCACAGCAAGTAACATTAAAATAGAAGATTTATAAATATTTGTACAGAGAAACCTGTTTTCGTGCGTTCTTCTTTATGCAGTTTTTAAAAACAAACCCATTAAGGTGCATAATATGAATAAAAAGTAAGAAAAAGTACGAAATTTGAACATTAATTTGCAGTAAGTTTAGCTGTTGACTATTTTTAACGCATCATTACATAATATATAGCTACATAAATCATTGCTTCATTCAGTCTTTTTACGTGTGTACGTATTGCAATTTTTGCAATAATATAAAAATATATTACTTAAGGATGTTCTCGCGTGTAAATTATTCCTTTTTATATTGTCCAGAAAAGCAGTTTCTATACTTTTTATAACTCTTTATGAAGTTTTTGGATATTTTTTTGTACGATTTTCCTTATGCGATCTCTCTCTTCCGCATAAAAACAGTTTTCGCCGTATATATCTTTAACCAATTTGGATGAAGTTCACTAATTAGAGCACTAATGTGCCAGTAACGCACGCCGTCTATGGCGGAACGTTAAACTACAAGAACAAGATGAAAAAAAAGAGTTAAAAGACATCACTAATCCAATACACAGTTGAACGATGCTGAGTTTAATTGCATGGAAAAAATGTTTTACTCTGCTCATATACCGTATGTACTGATACTACTTATATTACGAGCATATCTCACAGGCGGACTTGAAATTGGCATTAATACATATTACGGTTGAGGGGGAGTGGGAGGGTAGTTGTAGAATACGTTTGTCGCAACATGTCGACGAGAGTAGGAACGAATTTGTATATGCAAGTCATGTTTAGTTCCAACAAACAGACGGTCCTTTTTTTTCATTTTATAGTTTCTATCCGCCCATGAGATGAAATAAAGTAAATAAATTTTTCCGGTGCGTTAAAAAATGACTTGGGAAATTTTTTGTTTGCATAAAAGAGGAGTGGACTTACGTCAGTCATAATTCTAAAAAAGAATTTCATCGTTTTGATTGCAAAAATGAAAAATTCACAAACAAATTATTTTTTTAAACCAGCTTGATTTAAGAAACAAATAAGATTTTCTAAATTGATGACGTCACCATGGTTGCTTTTACCAAAGTTATCTTAATTCAATCAATCAGCCAACTTAAAGTCACACAGATAAGGGTTGAGTTAAGAAAAATGGAATTTTTTAATTTGGTGACGTCATCAAGTTTACTAAATTTTTTCGACACCTTTAAAATCATGAACAAAGTAACAGAATGACGAAAGTAGCGAATTATACGTTTTTGAAGACGTTCTTTCCATTTTTACCAAAGTTAACTAGGTAAAACCGCTAGAAAAGAGGCTTCTGACAAGTTCGTCATATTTCTAAAAGAAATTTCGTCGTTTTGATAGCAAAAATAAAAAGTTCACCTAAAAATTACATTAATTCAATCGATAACCTTAATTCAGATCACTTCCATAAAGCTTGAATTAAAAAAAGGAAATTTTTTCAACACCTTCAAAAATCGTAAATACAATGTTATAGAGTAGGAACATAACCCTAATTTTTAACAAAAAGTGACCAGGAGCGTTCTAGTGGCTGATTTTTCTTTTAATCGATTCAAAATTTAAAAAGGAATAAAAAATTCCAATACTATTTTTTTATCAAATGCCGGCGTCACTGTGAAAAGTTGAAATTAATGAAAATGATAGGTAAGATACATGTATAAATTTTGTATTAGTAGTATTCTATAAGCACAATTGATATTGGGATCTGTCGAATGGCGGTATGACATCTGGTGTTGAAAAATCAGACTATTCTTAAAGTGCATTTGTTGAAATGTCATTTATGAGCTGAATTTTGTAAATCTGAAAATACATACAATTGATTTGATTTTTCCATTCATTTACAATTCTCCAGTTATTTTATGACGTTTGCTATTTAAATTTAACGTTTGTATACTCTAAATTATAATATTCATTAACTTATTCATCCATTTTTTTCATATTTTTACCACATTTTAACTTTTACAGATGTAAAATTTTCTCACCTTCAACAAAATCTCTTTGTTTTGGACTTGTGTCAACCTAAATACAAACAGTTCTAATATTTATCATTTTTTCGTAATATAGCACTGGTTACTATAATATATGAAACTAATGTTAATGCACTTTTTTGTCAGCCATTTTTTTGAAGCTCCTCCTTTTGGACAGTTCCCAATATAAAAAAAAAAATTATAACATTTTTTAGAGAGAGAAAATACTGTTGACAAATATGACATTTTAGAACGAATATGTAGACTAGTTAAAATCAAACATTTATAAAAATATTTGTCAAATTATTTATTTTTATCAATTTTTAGCATTGAAGCCGTGGTTTAATCAAAAAATAGTATTTTAATTTTATATTTTATTTTAAATTATGCATCGATTAAAAAAAACCAACCACTAGAACACTCGTGGTCACTTTTTCAATTTCTAAGCATCTTTTTAAGGGTAAGTTTCTAGCCTTAAATTCCTAGCCTAGAGCGGTGAAATTGGAGGCGAATCATAAATTTTCGAGGCTGTTATTTTTAATTGTAGCAAGAACAAGTACGTATGTTGGATCAACCGTGGACACAAAGGGTGTCCGTGGACGTTATATCCCCCTTAAACTAAGATAAATTGAAATTTTACCGTGATTTTTCCATTATTAACTTAGCTTCACTACAAATCTAGATGTTTCTGCTTTCTAACAAAAAATTTAATACAATTTTTTTAATCATTGTTTTATATAATTTTTAGTTAAACCATTACAAAGATGTCACTCCTCCTAATTTGGCAGCTCAAATTTTCTCTGGTGTGGTAAATTGGGTTCTACATCAGATATTATCATTTTATTTTGTTGCCAAATTTCAATCTTCCCACCCAAAGCGACAATTTCACAAATAATAACAAAAAACAACAATCTTGATATCAAAGAAAATATATACCGAAGTTTGTATACAAGAACAGAAATTACCTAATAAACTTAACGAATGAATGACTACCACCAGCCAAAAAAAGTTATATATGACTTTGAAAGTCGTATAAAACTTGCACAATACTTTTCACAATAAACTAAATAAGGCATCATTGCTGGCAATAAAAAATGTAGAGGAAAACGGGATCAATTGTAACATTTTTTACAAAAAAAGACTAAAACAACCACAAATCTTTTTTTAATGTTAAAAATTTAGTAAAACAGTTAGATAAACTAAGTCTAAGTAGTTTTTCAACAATCGGGATCTGTATTTCGAAATTAACCCTAGAATCATACGTACTCGTCAAAACGACGAACGAACTTCTCTACCTGCTCCAATACTACAACTTGTCGGTACCTGCTTGCTGTGAAACTACTGTTATCTAATTTATTTGTTATTATAACACATAAGACGTATAAATTTTGTTTCTAGCAATTGTCGTTTTTTTTATACTGAAATAATGTGCGTCAAAAGGACGACGATGTATGATTAACCTATATATTTTTTTAAAGATTTTGTACTCCACATATAAAAGTTTTTCTAATTTTTCTAAAATTTATTAAAGATATGGATGTTGTAATTAATTTATTCAATGATTATGATAATGTGAAAGATGATTACAGCTGTTTGACTTATAGAGACGACATAATACTGAAGTTTTAATATATTGAATCGAAAACTAAAGAATGCGTTTCAAGTAACTTAATAAAAGGTTAACAATTTATTTTGTGGAAAACATTTTCATTTTTATTATTTTTTGAGATTCTAAAAATTACTAACAAATTTTAGAAAATTTACAAATGTGCCTAATGAGGAAATAACTACATATCTATAGGAATATTTATGACTGAGAAATTTCACATTCTGTAAAGTCACACATGTCCACTGACTCATAATAGTTCACAAATTAATGACTTGAAAGACATGTTTTATGATACAACTGATGTATTTATTTATTTTCTAATTTTTATAGTGAAAATATGCTTTGATAAAAAGATTAAAAAAATTAATAAATATTTATATTAAGAAATTTTTCCAAATCCCATTTTTTTAAATATTTTGTTCGCTTTTGTAGTATTGTTATGTAAAAAAAATGTTTTTTGCAAATAAACTAAAACTCCCCGTAAAAAGTCCATTCGTCGAAACGACGCCGATGTATGATTAACTTGACTCGTAGACCAACGTATGATTCTAGGGTTAACAAATGAAAGAGTGACTTTTTTGTAATAGATGCCATTACAGCGTCTTCAGAAATATGACCTTGTCACTTATTTTTCGGGAGGAAAGTTATTAAAAAATGTAGTTTATTCCTGGACCCCGCTGTTACTCTCCACGTCCGCAGTCTTGAGTTAATCAGTGAAGACAAGCCGTTTTAAATTTAAATCCTTATAATAGATTATTCTTTTACACCTACTACAACTCCTCGTTTTAATTACTTTTACTACGTGACCGAATAACCGCCATTGTTACAATCGACACCGCTCTCCCCTAGACAGTTAGTGCAGAATGTAGAGACAATATAATATATACAACAACAAAACATTATTTTTATATACCACCGCCATATAATTCTTTTTCATTTGTGAGACACATCACATCCGCTCCCCCCTCATCACATTGATGCATTGTGACACACACAACTCAAGTCAGATAAGGAAATTTAATCCAACAAAGTGCTGTTTTCACAATGTTTTACAACATAACATTTTAACATATCATATGGCTAGATCTTTTTGTTGAAGAAGTGTAAACTACTTATGCTTGTGTGTTTAACGTACGTAAAAGAAGCACCCAGAAGTTGAGTTAACTCTTTTTGTTTTTTATATACGAATCAGTTGTTGGACGTTAACTTAATATGAAGTATTTTATAAAATATATACTATAACGTAAAAGCCCCTATACCGGAACACTATTTTTAGGCGTGTAATTAAACTGGCTTATAAAAATTGACAAATATATTAAACACCCATTTTTTTTCTTAAAAAGCATGAAAGAAAGTTTTTTTTTAATCCAGTGATTATGTTTTTAAATTAATACAACTCAAAACTTTTTATTTATTAATGTTTTGCTTTTAGAAAATGTCGACGTCTATATCCAAACCAAGAAATATTACTGATACCAGGAGTTGGGGACCGATATACAAACAGACGTGTACTATGAGTAACATGACACATAGAGTGACATCTAGACGTCAATGTAGGAAACATAGAATGGTTTAAGTATCAGACGTAAATAAAGAATCAAAATACTGTATTCAACAAATATTGTTTAATATATATGTATACATATATGTATTTCTTTAATTAAGTAAGGAAACATTAAATACGAGGTGAATTTAAATTGAAAAATAATCATTCTATTAATAATAATTTTTGTTATCAGAGGTTTCTTTCATAAGAAATAACTTCATTAATATATAAATGTCAAAACTGTTTGAACATATTATCGCGTTTCGGTATAAGGGCTTTTACCCTACTATATAAAGAAAATTACAAAAAATACGTTTATATAGGTATCAGTGGTGATTTTCATGAAAAAATTTTAGAAATGCATTCTGTTTCGTTGAAAGAATTGAAATAGCAAGCGTACAAGAATATATAGGAATCCGTATTCGAATAAAAATAATTTGCCTTTTTTAAAATCATTTACAGATCAGGAGGATATCTTAGTCTTGACGACTGTAGTGGTAAGAGATAATGAAGTTTTCCTTTCAAACTCCTGAAATCCACAAAATAACAATGTTAGCCTCACAATTTTGTCAAAATATCAGTAAAATGATTGCATTGGATGATACAAAAAACAAAGAAACAATTGTGACCTCGGTACAATAACCGGTTTCAATCACTTGGTTGTCTTTATCAGAAGAAATTAAAGAAAACTAAACGCCTAATTTTTCTTTAATTTATCCATAGTTAAATTACTTATATTTGTAACCATTTGTTCGCGAAAAATCGACTTTAATTTTTTTTTTAATGAAGAAAATCCAGTTATCGAAACCGGTTGTTATTAGGTTTCAATAAATTTCAGGAACAAAGGTTACTATACAAGTCGAATCTTCTATGTAGTAGCAATCAAAGGTTTTAATTTATATTTTACAGATTTTGTATTATGTACTTTTGAGTGGACGTAGCTTAGATTTTAGCGGAAATAATAAAACACTGGGACCCTCTAGTAATTTTCTTTTTCAAATTTAACCACCTTACAAGGAATCTTTCACACAAAAACTGTCCAGGGATCTCTCAAAGCAAAGCCGGTCCCGAAAGTAGTACTTTTTTAAAGTAACGTTTTCATCACAAAAATTTTGATAAGAATAAAAACAATTTATACTGAAAATCAAAAATATGTATCTTCATGTCTTGTTTGTAATTCTTAATTTAATTATCGAAATGTTTACCTTTTTTAATTTTAAAACAATTTCTTTATAAACATTCGATTTTATTAAAAATAGGTTGCATTTGTGCAGACAAAACACATATCTACCTGTAATGCATCCTTGGGTTTTTATAAATGACCGCCACTGGTACTCAAGTCATTTATATAAGTAAATCACACACGTATGTGTAAAGATAAAATTTTTAGTAAATACTTTTGGATTTACTTTTGCAAAAGAACTTTTTCAATTTTACACAATTATCTATTTATTTATTGAATTTCAAGTTGTTCAACTTTCCATTTGAAACGTTTCAGTTTTAATGAAAATATCACTGATGTGTGAAATGGTATATGTAACTATATAATGCTAGACTAGATTACTTCGATCGTTGTAAACATATATGGTTCATTGACCGAACTTACCTAATTGGTTTCTAGTTTTAATCAACTCTTAAGATTCATATTAAATTTAATACTATTTTTAATCGGCTTCACAAAAGGGAGGTTATCTGTTCAATTTTTATTGTTGGAAGTGGATAATATTCATCTTTGTTAGTCAATGTAAGCATCTAAACAAATGTACCAAATTTTGTGAGTGCATACAGGGTGGAAAGTATATAAGTCTCGCTGTGAAAACAGTGGGTAGATCTCACCCATGTAATTAATAAATTTGAGCCAAAAGGGTTTCCTAACAGAAAAAATTTGATACTAAATATGGGTCAAAAAAGAGACCCTTAAATTTTTTTTTAAGTCAGCTTTGGACCATCTCATGTTTTTAAGATAAATTTTCTGTTTTTAGAAAAACATCTGGGAAGCACGTTTATTACATAAACATATTAACAAAATTTTATTGAATTTTAGTCAATAAACCATTTTTTACTTTTGAACCGAATATAATTTAATCAGAGCCGTACCTAAAAGAATTACGAAAAAGTTCCTGCAGTTTTAGTGTCTACACTCTTACAGGATGCTATGCGTCATCCTTCCAAACAACGAGAATTATCTACTTTCGACGCTGTATACGTATTATGTTTAACCATAAATGTCTCAGAAACTAAGACCACGAGTGAAATAATTCCTGCTGTATTGGTTCAGGTGTCCCCCAACTTCGGAAAGGGCACCAAATTTATGAAAATTAGATCAATAGTTTAGGAGACATGTACACTTAACTGTTATTAGTGGTCTATTTATATATGATCGGGCGTTACTCCGATCCGGGCCGTAACTAGGCTGGGGCAGCCGGGGCATTGCCCCGGGATCCCCTACCAGAGGGGGCCCCCAAGAGAATACAACAAATTCAAAATTTCTAAATTTCTTGGCAAATTTTAAGGGCGGTATTTCTGTAAATTTAGGGCAGCAAAAGAGCAAACGACTGACAAGCAAAAAAAAAAGGTTGCCGCTTTTGTTTTGCTGGGCGGCGTAATTTTAAGGGCGGTTTTTGCCTGGGGCGGCCTAGAGGCCCCGAATGTTCTTTCTGCCCCGAGACCCCTAAAAACCTAGTTACGACCCTGACTCCGATAAATATGCACCAATTTGGATACATCGAAAGTGTATCCCTTCATAGGCAGTGACTGGTTAGCTTTGAGTAATCAGTCAATTACGTTTACTAAAATCAAGGCTATTTAAGAGTAAAAAGTAAAACCGGCTACAAAAAAGCCAAGTAATGGTGACTTTATAGTAACATTAAATGTAATTCAGTTAGCTTGGCATCAACTTTAAAAATTGTCAGTTTATATTGATGTTTTGATTTATGCCGTAATTGTTTTTTCATACTTTTTAGCGTTTTTATTATTGTGAAGTAAATTTTATTTTTTTCTTAAAATTTCTTTTAAGCATTTTCTTAATACTCTTCCAGTCATCAAAAATTTTTCCAAAATTCAAAATCCTGTCAAAAATAGCAGATAATTTCTTAGAGTTACTTTTAACTATTGTGGTGTTTGTTTTTCTATTTTCATATTAAGGAGGTATTTTAGTTTAGAGTGCAGTAATTTCGACTTTTTTAGGACTACCAAGGAGAGGTTCAGGTATGGTCGTCACCGATTTCAATCACATTTCGTCTACTAGTAGAGCATAATATCAATATTAAAAATTTACAATATTAAGGTCCACCTCTCAAAAACACAAGAAATATTTTTATTTACAATCTGGACAAAGAGCTAGGTAAGATAAAATCAAGTTATTTAGAACGTTTTATCAAAATGGCTATAGTTCAGCGGTATAGCGACGGAGTACGGATAGTGGGGTATCACGATCGGATCACGGTACAAGTGATTAATATTCAATTTTTCTTTTTTTTTAATAAGAATTATTTTTTAGTTATGTTAACAAAAGTAAGCTACAAAATATTACTTGTCGCAAAATTAATGAATTAATATAATTTTTATTAAAATCAATTTTTTTCGATATGAGTATATCACATAAATACAGCTCAGTTAGATACATTAGAACTTCTAAAATATGAACATTTTACTTTTTTCAAAATGTAAAAATTCATCTTGTAAAAATATGTGGGTAACATATTTTTACTTTTTTTAACATCCCAAATGTGAAATCAATTGGATAAATGGAACTTGAAATATCATGTCAGCCAGCTTGTGAAATGTAATTTCGAGAAAAATGTATTTAAAGTATAATACCTGATACCTGAACCTACCTTATTAGAGTGGCTATAACTTTACGAATTTTCAAAATTTTTAAATTTCTTTTTATGGACATATTTTGAAAGATCTATACTTTCAGAAAATGAAAAAAAAATGTCGGATCCGTACGTACTTACGGACCAAGTTAAAGAATAATAAATGTGAGATATAGAAAGACTGCGAGAACAATAATCGAACATAACAGTGTCATAAAGTTTGACGGCATTCAGCAACACCAGGTGGCTCTAAATACAAGTTCCGCTAAATATCATAGCAAGCGAGAAAAGGCACACACACTCTCAACCCCCAACTTTTTTCCTTTCGAATTGACAAAAATACTAATCAAAATAACATCCGTATCTTATTTCTCCATTGTGGACAAACTAAATAAACTTTTAATTATAAGAGAATACATTTATGGGAAATGTAAGTCTTTCTTATTTGATGATACACACAAAAGGAAAACTCATTATCTAATTTTCTAGAAAATTATCATTATTATTATTGTCACTGTGCAAAATGAATGTTTGAATTGGTTTTTGTGGAAAAAAGCACATACAAAGCATTTTCCAAAAAATAAATTCAATTATTGTTATTATCCTTCTCGGTATTTTGTGTCCTCCTTGTACAGTCCGGTAATAAAAGTGAAAGTTATATTATTTTTAGCAACAAATGTATCATTGTAGATGCCATTATATACAGGCCATGTTAAAATATTGAGCTTTGTTTCTGTAAACGGTTAACTTTTACATTTACGACCGATAGTTTTAAAACGAGTCCGGCTCGAAGTGACCGAAAATGTTAAGCCGTCCTTTAGTCTGGCAGCTTGAAGGAACATAAATATTAGGGCGATACCGGATACGTAATAACGTTAGGCGATAGTCGTATTCCAGATCTTTTGATCACAAAAAAGTGGTGAACGCAATATATTAGAAGAGCCAACCAGCAGCAGTAGTTCTTTCCTAGAATATTATTGAATTAAGGGGGGAGTTCAAATAAAAAAGAAACTTTTTTATTTATAATTATTTTGCTTGTTGAAATTTTTTTCAAATTAGGGAGGGTTTCAAATAGAAAATTTTGTTTTTGAAATATTCACTACTCGTCCCTGTAGGGGGAGGGGGCCCTTTTTCACAAGTTTTTAAGCGTTTACAGGGAACGTCATATCTCAAAAAGTAATGAAAATTTTTTAAATATTTTTTCATAATTTTATTCCTAAAGGACCTGTCCATAAAGCTGAGTATGGGTTTTAGGTAATTTTAAAAATTAACTATAAAATGTAATCCCAAACTTCTAAAAATTATAAAACCCAATTTTTTATTAAGAAAGAAAAATGTTTAAAAATAGTTACAATTTTTCAAATGGAAAAAGCGTACTCCGCTTTATGCGCAATATGATTATGAACAAAATTTAAAAAAAAAATTAAGTCGCTATCTTTTCTAGAACTTGAGATATGATTTTCCTTGTCAGAAAAAACACAACTTTCGGGAAACGGTAAAAAACAAAAATAATGACAAAAGAAGCGGTTTACTCACTATGTATTAAAACATCTACAAAGGCGTACAAATAAAAGAACATTATCTCAGTGTATACTATAACTAATTTACACATCAAAACTATAAATATTACTGATGAAATCACGAGGGGGGGGCGGTGGGTGCCTGCAAAGGAGCAGCAACTTGGCTGTGCAGCGGCTCACAAATAAATATTTTTCTACTTGAAAAAAATTTTTTGGTCATGTTTTATATATCATCGTGTTTGTAAAGAACCGCAGAACAAAATAAAAACAAAAGACGAGATTCGAAAAAAATTAGTTTATTAGCCGTTTCTGACGTGAACTCATAAAAAAATAGTTTCGAGTCGAATTGTTTCAAATATGATATTAATAATTTAAGACAAGATGCAGTTTAAGCACAAAACCATTTTCAAGTGTGGATAAAGTTTGTGACGAGTACGAGGAAGCTGTATGCCACCTCCACTGACAGTGTATTTTTCCTTTTTCTTATCCTTGAAGAAAATTCTTTTTACGTAATATTTTTACAACGCAGCGGAGAGAAAATGATGATGGGTCTTGTGAACAAAATTATAATAAAGTACAAAAATTCTCCTCGTTTTGGCCGGGCACCGGGGTTACAATCGGCATTTCTATAGTGTTTATTGATTTTATTATAATTTAATAGAGTACTTGACTGGGAAAAAAAAATATTCTATAAACCTTGTTTTTGCGCGTCAGTTGAGTGATTTTTTTTATTTTTGATAAATTTTGTAAAAATCGCCAAAAACTCACTATAGTGACGTCACAGTTTGAAGCAACCAAACATTAATGCCAATTTTATAAACTTCGTGTACTTGACTTTATTTGGCGATAAAGTTTCAAATTAAGACAAGCAAACCTAAAAAGCAAAAATCAAAATTTAAAAAAAAAATCTTAACATGTCGACCGGTTTCGGTGTATCAAAACACCATTTTCAAGACAAATAAATAAATAAATAAATAAAAATATGTAAAAGAGAACTTTTTAGTTTAGATCCAATAAGTCAAATTGAAACTGAAACTGAAAAGTTTTCTTTTATTTTTATTTATTTATTTGTCTTGAAAATAGTGTTTCAATACACCGAAATCGGTCGACATGTTAAGGATTTTTTTAAATTTTGAGTTTTGATTTTTAGTTTTGCTTGTCTTAATTTGATACTTTATCGTCAAATAGAGTTCATGAAGTCTATAAAGTTGAAATTTTGAAGAAAAATAGTAGTAAGGAAGTAATTATCAATGTCAATATTTATAACCTCAAAACTTTGATTATATTCATAAGATGTTAAAGTAAAAGCAAGTATTTATTTGAATTCTGATCGACTATTATTACTGTTGGTATATAAAAGCTAACAGAAATACTGAAAATAAAAGATAATTTCACTTCGCCGATGAAAATTATCAAAATCGACATATCTATAGTTACATCATGTTAGGGTAAAGTTGCCAAATGTGTAACAGTTTGTATTTTTTTTAATATATAACCTTTATTTATTAATAAAATTAAAAAATAACTGTATTCCCATAAAATTTGATTATTATGCTAAACATTTCAACAAAAATTAAACCTCCTGTTAAAAATATTAACTGAAAAATTCTACAAAAAATTAAACGCTGCAAGAAGCATAATTGTGGAAATTGGTTTCTTAATGTGTACCTGTAGTTTCCAAAATTGTACCTCAACAACATTCGCCACAAATAAATACCTTTTCCCCAGGTTTTGCACCAGCTATCTTCAATTCGTGACTCTTCATAATATATCCTACAATACCAATTTGTTTCATATGTTTCAATCAAAATTCTCTTCGTTACTCTTTCCTGAGGAGTGTCATGATTTTTTTTTTCATTGCTTTCTTCTCTGAAATTAATTTTCTATTTTCCAATTTATTTTTATAGGCTCTGCTAGTTAACATTGTAAGACGTTAGGTTCTCATATTTTTTTTAGTAGGGATATATGAACATTTAGCATGTACACATTAGGATACTCTCCGCGGTACAGATTAAGCAACAGTTCGTATTTTACATAAAATTTAAGGTTAAGTGTAAAAAGCAAATTTTTAAAAGTTTTATGTACTTGAATACGTAAATTAAATGTATTATTTAATTATAAAAGACTCACTAACACAAAATAACTTACCATTTTTTAAAATTAATGTTATAAAAATTGTTAAAAATTTACATAGAAAACACAGTTTATTGACACCTTGAATTTTTAAAAATAATAACTGGAAATTCAGTGCTAACATTTTGTGAATTAAAATTTCTTTAAACACTCTTTTAAATGTTTATAAGTGGATGACTCTGCAATATTGCTTTATATTGTTTTTATAAAAGGTACAAATAAGGAGCCGGTACACATTTGGCAACTTTACCCTACGTCATTTTCAAGAATTGGCGTGTATTCACTAATTTGAATTGTTGTTGAAATATAACGATTTTCAAAATACAATTTCCAAATAGTTATTAAATACTAGCCGTATGCCCGATGGGATTTCCCATCGACAACATCTTTTTATTAGGTACCCATTTTCTGCTCAGTTTTAAAGTTTTTCAAAAGCTTAAATCAATATCTACGTTTATAACTTCAAAAATGATGAACTTCCCATATGAACTGTCATTTTCTGTTTTAACGCCTTAGGGAGTAAGTTTCCAGAAACAACTGACTTTCATTTATAAATAGAAGCCTAAACGCCAATTTTCATAACTCCTGTACTTAATTTCGTCCTTCTAAACCCAACAGTTTAAGTTGTGCGTTGTCTGTCAGTCAAAATTAAAAATTCATTAAATACATTAAATATTACCTATTTATTTTAATAGTCAGTAACATATTTTTATATACCACTAACTTCAAAAGTAACGAATTTACATACAAATTTTCATCCCCTATTAAACGCACTTAGGGGACGAATTTTCAAAAATCCTTTCTTAGTGCTCACCTTCGTTACATAGGGAACTCACATACAAAATTTCATTCTTCTAAACCCAACGGTTTAGGCTGTGCGTTGTCTGTCAGTCAGTCAGTGTTAGAAATTTATTAAGTAGATGTTTATGTAATATCATAAAAAATTGCACGTATGTAATGATAATTCATAGAATTATTTAACATTTGACACATTTTAAACACAGTCATGGGTATATTTTAAAATTTGTAAGATATGTATTCGTTTTCGTTAATAGTAAAGTTGCTGCAGAGGCAACGGTTAAATTTTAATTATAAAAAAGACATAATATATTAAGATACATCCTATATATTATTACATAATATATGGAGGCATGTAATAATATATAAAATATAAGTATAAATGCCTACAATTCTGTTAGATGATATACATACATATGTACGGCGTTTGTAGGTGAATTTGTGCGCTTGTTGTGTCGTGAAAATGATGTCATTTCAACTCTCATTTTGTGTTTTAAATGTGTTCAACAAACGTGACCAATTAAAATTTAAATGACAGTGACAGTAAATGATATTAGCCTACGCTACGCCATTCCCACGCCAGTTCACGCTCATTGTGTCATCGTAATTTATCTTGTGTGGGACATTTGGTGTCATCAAATAACATAATATGATGTTATAATATTAATCATGTGTACCTACTTACATATGTACGAATATAACATGAGAATAGGAACATGATGTACAATAGTATATTGTACAATAAGTGGGAAAAGAGGCTTATTTCTCACGAATATGAGTGTGTAGCGCGAGCCCGCAGAGCGAGTGCAACAATTCGTATGAGCGAGAAATAAGCTTTTCTCACGTATTTTACACTATACTTTTTCTACGAGCACATTTTTTTTCGTAAAATTTAACACAAATAATTAAAATAAAATTTAAATAAGTAGTAAAAATTTTTTAGTCGAATTTTCTCCGAAAAATTAGACTTATACAGTCTATACGATAAGAGCTGCGAGAGGCGAGAGTAGGGGCGCTATCCGTTTTCGGACCCGTAGAACACGAATATGTAGAAAAAAAAATGTCTGATATATATATATATATATATATATATATATATATATATATATATATATATATATATATATATATATATATATATATATATTTTCCCGCCACCTTTTAATTTGTGTAGGGCCCTCCTATGGAAGTTAAGAGATGAAATTTGGTAAATGGGGCTCATTTTCGAGGCACCTCATACTATCAAAGTGGGGTCAAATTTTGGGCAAATTTTTTTTCTGACCCGACCTTTAAGGGGGTGGTGGGGGGCGGAAAAGCAATAAAACTTTTTCAAACCGGTTTTAAATAATGTTTCGGTCAATTATCTACAACATATCCAAAATTCAGCTTCCTAGGATGATATGGTGGGAGTAGAGGGGGGAAAAACGATTTTCGCTGGATCTAACAGGCCCCCAGCCCCCCAGAACTAACGTAGAGGGTTGAAATTTGGTGTGTTGATAAAGTTCGTACCTAGGTTGTGCTTTTTGGAGGTTTTAATATTTTACCCCCACCCCCCTCATTTTTAAGCTACAATTTCATGCATTTTCGACGTTTTCGAAGTTTGTACCACTCGCACAGGTCACCCGAATAAACCTAGAGGGCTAAAATTTTGTATTCGGATTGACTTAGTATCAAGGGGGTGCCTTTTGGGGGTCTCGACTTTTAACCCCTACCCTCACCATTTTTATACCCAAAAGAACATGATTTTTCTTGTTTTTTAACAGTTTCGTTCGGGTCAAAATCTCCCCAAATAAACCTAGAAGGCTGAAATTTGGTGTACAGGTTAAGCTAATAGCCAGACACTGTTTTTTGGAGGTTTCAACTTTTAACCCTTACCCCCACGATTTTGACGCCAATATTTCCTTAATTTTTTTGCTTGTTTTCTAACACGTCTAGAGACTCCATAAGGAAACCTAGAGGGCTGAAATTTTGTACGTGTATTCAGTTAGTATCCAGCTAGTACCTTGTAGGGAGTCCGCATCACTTTTCCCCCCACTTCTCCCATTTTTACATCGGAATTGAATGATATTGTTAAATGTGTTTTAAAAGCATTATGTTTATTCTAAATACAAGTAGGCGAATAGTAATTTTAAAAAATTTAAAAAAAGTGAACTTACTTTTATGACAAATGAAATACATACATATTAAGTAATTTAAAAATGTTATTAAAGTCACTGTTTATTTATAATTTAGGAATTTTGGATTTTTAGTATTTATAAAATAGAAATTTTGGATTTTTTTGGAAAGAAAAAATATCTTTATAAAGGCGTTCCAGTTTACTATTTAAGGTCCTTTTTTAATATTTAAAACTAAAACATAAAGGCAATTAGCGGATAAACATGGGCAGGAATGTCCTCGTACGAATTGTGTTGGCTTTTTTTCTGCTACCTGTTTTCGGCACAAAATTGAAATTTACTGAGATACAGCCCTTAAATACTTAAAACCTTTTTTTAAAGCCTCGATCAGCCGAACACTCATCACCAGTTTTGAAACCAACAAAATGACAATTCGGTTGTAGACTTTCAATCACATTTCGCTTGTAGACATTCAATACCGAAGATGAAGGGGAAAATTCGACTACCGTGATGGGGCCCCGCTGCTCACGGCGTTTTTAAATTTATAATGTCATTTAAGATGTTCAAATTTTTGCAAAAGCATACATTGAAACTATGGAAACAATAATAAATAATCAACATACATACGTATAGTTTTAGTATTATTTCTATACTAGCCGTATGCCCGATGGGATTTCCCAGCGGCAACATCTTTTTATTAGGTACTCACTTTCTGCTCACTTTTAATGTTTTTCAAAAGCCTAAATCAATATCCACGTTTCTAACTTCAAAAATGCTGAACTTCCCATACGAACTTTCATTTTCTGTTTTAACCCGTTAGGGAATATATTTCCAGAAACAACTGACATTTATTTATAAATAGCAGCCTAAACGCCAATTTTCATCATTCCTGTGCTAAATTTTGTCCTTCTAAACCCAACAGTTTAGGCTGTGCGTTGTCTGTCAGTCAGTGTATAAAATATTATTTATTTGAATAGTCATAGTAACATATCTTTATATATCTAACTTCAAAAATGATGAATTTCCATAAAAATTTTCATTCCCTATTTAACCCACTTAGGGGGCGAATTTTCAAAAATCCTTCCTTAGTGCTCACCTACGTTACATAGGGAACTCCTGTGCAAAATTTCATTCTTCTAAATCCAACGGTTTAGGCTGTGCGTTGTCTGTCAGTCAGTGTTAGAAATTTATTAAGTAGATTATTTATTGTAATAGCCATAGTAACATATTTTTATACGTATACCGCTAACTTCAAAAATTACGAATTTGCATACAAATTTTCATCCCTTATTAAACCCTCTTAGGGGACGAATTTTCAAAAATCCTTTCTTAGTGGTCACCTACGTTACATAGGGAACTCCTATACAAAATTTCATTCTTCTAAACCCAACGGTTTAGGCTGTGCGTTGTCTGTCAGTCAGTCAGTGTTAGAAATTTATTAAGTAGATATTGTATATTAAACTGACGGGACAGCCTACTTTTTTATTATATTAAGGCGTGCGAAATAATTTCCCACTGTATTCCCGTACAGTGTGGGCAATTATTAATTTTTACATATAGTTAGCCGTGCACAAAATGTTACTTTTAATAGTAGGAGTAGAAAAAATACATTTATGGAAGGTGTTAATGAATTAGACAAGAGAATTTGTAATCAGCATTATCTATGTCCATACTTTGACCAAGCCAAATGCTAACCACCAAAAAAGCTTTATATCCATAGGCCAATAAGCACTATTATAAATATTATGGAACTATAGACGGTGCATAAAGTAAGTTTATAGGCAGTTTCCCTGCTGCAACTAGCGGGATTAGGATCATAATGTGTAAACTGTGCTAACCATTATTCATTTTATTTTATTATTTAATAAAAATTAAAGAGACCAATATACAATGTGAGTTCTTTGAGAGTTGCCATTTCTATTACAATCAAATTTTTATGATAAAAATGGTAATGGAAAAGGTTCTTTTCTTGGATGTAATGGAAATGTAACCAAGCAAAACACTATCGGTTGAAGTAGCCTCAAGTACAAATGCATATTTTTACTGCCTAACTGATAAATTAAAGAAAAATTAAAAAATTAAACTTGGGTAAAAAAACTTTTTTTGCTCACTTATGTTGTTAATTAATGCATTAGATCAGTTTTATCGAAAAATTAATATATAGTCTCATTTAAAAATCTATAAGTTTGTATCATAGTTCGAAAACCATAAGAGCTGTAAAGCTCCTGACGATAGCAATCGATTGTCCCCGTCGATGTCTACAACTCTTATTTGAACAATTTTTCGATTAAATCAATGGTTTGGCTGTAATAAAAATGGCAATTCTCGAAAAACTCACACAATATAAAGCTGATGTTTCGAACTTTCAAATAATTGCAAGTTTTTTAAATAAAAAGATTTTATGAAGAAAACAAAGATTCCATTCCATTCTCCCAGCGTTAATATACCTTATGTTTGCGCATGCACAATTACTGTCATTATTCTGATTGTATAGAAATTTATATGGGGCCAACTATGGCCGTTCTTTCAAGTTTTGGACTAGTGGTGAATTAGGGTACTATATCAGAATCAAACCAGGTACCTTCTAAAATGTCATCACAATCATTGGAATAGTCCCAAAGTCATGCCACTTGGTGGGATTTTCGAGCTGTTCAGCAAATTCTAAAACGTAAAAGGAAAAGGGGGGGGGGGGGAAAATCCTTGTTTTAAAAGTGATCGTAGTGCTTTAGCTATTCTAGTAGCCTTGGAAGTAATTGTTTACTGCGCATGTTGTTCTCAAACACGCAGTTACTCTTGTCAAGACAAAACAATTATATTAATTTATTAGTATACCTATAAAATATATTATAGCGTGTTTACAACTAAGCAATGGATCAGTCAAGTTTCAAAAAGTTTCTATATACGAACATTATTGTGTATAATATGCATCTATATGACCGGTTTTATAATGGAAAAGTTTTAAATGCAATTGGTTTTAGCACGCTTTTTATGATGCAAAATGATTGGCAGTTCTATATGTGTATGTATATCTAGTTCTAATGCATGTTAATAATTATATAATCCAATATACAAGCATTTTACTATATGGGATTAAATTGTATAATGTCTAGAAAGTTCGACTTTCAGAACAATTGAGAATGAAATTCATCAAAATAAACTTTACTGAAATTATTACGCTGGGATTAGTTCGATTTTTATTATAAATACAAATAAAATTAATTAAAAATATAATAAAGTAGAAAAAGTTTGTTCTTCTTAATTGCTACATTTTAAACTTTGTCAAAAATTACATATGTTACGTTTACACATTTACGTTCTTATAAATAAAGCAAATAGTTACTTTGTAAAATACCACCTTATTAAGAGGAGAAATACTTTTAGACACACGACAATCAAGACAATTTTGCAAACTTCTTTTTAACAAGGACAAAATTGATTTATATTTTTTATAATTAATTTATATATATATATATATATATATATATATATATATATATATATATGTAATAAGCTAAAAATAGTTTAGCAAGTTTTAAATCATATGGAATTGATGGAATCGAGAATAGGCACAAAAAGAAAGTGCTTCGCTTCGCTCGCTAAACAGTTCAAAATTCTATAAAAGGTTAATTCCATGTAATGCTTCGCTCCGCTCCAATCACTGGTTATTAATATCACTATTAAAAAATAGGGGTTGATAGTAGAAGGATGAGAATTTAGGATTGTATGTATTTTTATCCCACATCATAAAAAAATTTAAAAAAATTTTTGTCTAAAAAATATAAAATTTAAATTTGGGGTGGACCACCCTTATCACTTAGGGGTATAAAAAGTAGATAAAAACCATTTCTCAGACCTACTGACTATATATATATATATATATATATATATATATATATATATATATATATATATATATATATATATATATATATATATAAAATCTCATCAAAATCGGTCGAACCGTTTCGGAAGAGTATGGTAACTAAAACTGTGACACGAGAATTTTATAATATATATATATATATATATATATATATATATATATATATATATATATATATATATATATATAGGGGAGACTGGGGTAAAGTGGCCAGTGGAGGTAAAGTGTTCATTGGCCTTTACCCACCGGAAACCACTCCAATCTTGTGGCGAAGTTGAATACTAGCTTGTAGACAAGCCATTAGTATTCTATTAAAACGTCAATCATCAGTTTTCTAGATTGTATGAATTATAACGAATTTTCGGAATTTTCGAGTGTTGATGTAAAGTAAGTTTTAAGTCGTATTCTCATTAATTTTTTTTATTAATTACGAATACAATTTTTTAATTGGCATAGCTAAAAGCCTTGTCTAATTACCTTTAAAATAATATATTTATCGATGAATCAGAAAACTCTTTCTTGAAATTAGTTGTGGTTTGTCGAAATTGCGTTTAATGGGGTAACGGGTCAAAGTGGCCAGTGTTTCCGATCGCTACTCAAAGTGAATTCCTTGAATATTTTAATATATAATATTAAATTCAAAACTTTTATTTAGTTCTTTATAATTTATAAACAAATAAATTGCCTGAAATCAGTTTTTATTGTTCCGAGAAACAATGTGAAAGAGAAACCCTTATGATGAGATTTCAATGTCCATCCGTCTGTTCGTCCGTTAATCTATAATAATTAATGAAGCATAGTTTGATTTTTTATATAAACATGTTTATTACTTGAAGATTTCATTTGGGTTAAAGTGGGTACTATGTTGGGTAAAGTGGTCACTTTGCACATGTTGCGAAAAACAATAATTGCAAAAATACCTTTCAAGATATTGTTGATATATTGATTATTGGTTCTGTAGTAAAGTAACGATATGCTAAATACATATTAATCTGTATTTTATATATATATATATATATATATATATATATATATATATATATATATATATATATATATATATAGAGAGAGAGAGAGAGAGAGAGAGAGGAGAGTCTCCTATATTGCACCACTTTTGCCATTTTTGTTTGCAACAAGGAAACCAATTAAGATAGAGCCATCATTTTTGGTTGTCTGATTAACACTTTCAGTCCCACGGCTTCGGCATCCGAAACCAAATAAAACATCCCCAGAGGTCGACCGCGATCAATGATTAATTTATTAGTTGGTTACGCATTATGTTTACGATGTTTACCGTCATTCATCACACGGATGTGTTCCTATTCACACAAATACATACCAACACACACTACTCGTTTCGTTTCTATGCTTTCTAATGTATAAAAAATTTTAAGATAAACAAAAAATACATAAAAAATATAATTTATATTTTTAAATAAAATTGATTTGAATGTCAGTGTATATGTAGTATGTACGTATCACGTACGTATGTTTACAGTTTTACACATACATGTTGAACTGTGTTGAATCTATTCAGTGTTTGAATTATTTTATTTTATGTATTTGTTGATATGTATAAAGTTTATTTTTTTAAATATTGCCGGCTTCCGGGGAAGTTTACTATGAAAGTGCTCGGGCCTCATAGTGTTAATCAATCTTTATGCTTTAAAGCGAAAACATTAATTCGTCTCTAGTTGAATTTTAAAAAGACCCTACCTTGGGTAAAAAAAATTATGTCATTTGATCCAATTTAGGAAACTAGTATCCTAAATTGGACCGATTGGTTCTTAATAATGTTTTTCTACAAAAACCGTTATCTACATCTAATCCATGTATATATTTTTAAGATTATGTCATAGATAAAATATAAATATAAAAAGAAAAAGTTATACCTACCTGGTAAGTGTTTGGTCGAACGGTGAGTAATGAAAATTTAACATCGGCTTAACAATTTTTCATAAATTTGCGAGTTTTCAAAGACTGCTTACTTGACAATTACCTAAATTCGTACTAAGAAATAAATTCGAATGTTGTTTAATATATATTGTTAGATGGTTTTAACTGTCTTTTAATTGCTTAAAACTGACGCGGTCCAATTTAGGAGCCGGTCCAATATAGAAGACTCTTCCCTATATATATATATATATATATATATATATATATATATATATATATATATATATATATATATATAAAGTATTTGGCAACTGCAGACTGTCTTTTACTGGAGTGTGTCACTCCACAAGTTTCCAAATGAGAGGCACTCTAGCAGCCGTAATGCCGTAATTATCATCTGAATTTTTTAAAAAAATTTCCTATTGTTAAAATGTTAACATTAAAAATACAAAACGATTTGTACGTTTTTTTTTTTAAATTTTTTTGACTTTTTTGCGTTGAGAAAATCCTTTTATTCGGATATTGACATAAAAGTTTGGTTGGAATCGCCGCACCCGATTAGAGTCAGTGATCCTCACGGTCAACACTGCTGAAATATGAAATAGGCGGAAGTAGACCGGCTTTGTAACAGACTTGTTTCGGCAAAAACAAAATGCTTTAAAAAATCCACGTGTGTATGGCTACCTAATATCAACACAAATATGTTAAATGTGGAACTATTTAATAAATTAAAGTTCAATGAAAATAAGCGACAATAAAGTTGCACATTCAGTAAAAAAATCAACAAGTAAAATTGTTTCACAGTCCGCTGAAAAACATTTAACAATTTAGGTTTTGTTTTTTGTTATAAAGATATTTCGCTGCACGTATCAACATTCATTTTTATTTTGGTAACGATATCATTCGAAATTTTAAATGCAGTCAACTACAGATAGTATTTATTTATTCATCTATTCACAGTGACGGTCACTACTACAGTAGACACTCTTGTATATCTATATCTAAAACTCAATCTCATCGTACATACCGTAAATCGGAATCAACCGAGACTTAAAAGTGAACTGGGACAAATTTAAAAAAGTTATTCATGAATTTGATATAAAATAAACTTTATTATTCTTTTGGATAACAATAATGACAACTTAAAGCTGAATGAAAAATATTAAAAAGTCAATTTACATTGATGTCTTCAGACAGTGTTATTTTTTGTTTCTTAAAACTTTATCTAAAAGCAATTTATTTTGGTGTTCTTTTGAATAAATTGTTATTTCATCGAATTTTCAGTTATTAAACTTCTTTAAACATATATGAGAAAAAAAGTGCAAACTTTCGTTTATTTTTGTTTATTAAGAGGAAGTCTTGATGACTTTAAATTTGGGTGAAGGTTAATAGGAAAAAGGAGCGAGTAAAAACAGTGGGGCAGGACGGTTAATAGAGAGACTATATATCAAATATAAATGGGTGAATGTAGACTGATTAAGGACGGTTAAAGGATTTATAAATACAAAAAATATAACGTTTCTATACTTAATAAGTTTCAGGCCGAGCATAAATCCAACCGCTCGTCCAGTCTTAGACTACGTGCTCGGCGGTAACTGTTAGCTTCGGCGAGCAGGCTAATCGCGGCTCTGGTATTTTTTCGACAAGGATGAATGTTGTAAGATCGACAGTGTGACACTCCCGTATTTTGCGAATCATCATCATATGTCCAGATTGTGTTTGGTTATGTATTGGGGCTGACTGTATACTCAATTGACTGACGGATGTGAATGTAGTAGCTGGTATGGGCATGTTTGCTAAGTTCGTAAACATAGGATAATAACTATTTTTGATATTTCGTTACACATCCCTTTGCTTTAACCCTTTGCACTCGATTGGCGCCGCCACGGCGACACAATAAATACCCTTTGCACTCGAAAGGCGCCTCTCAGGCGCCATCCTATTCTTTAGTTCAAATATCACACTAAGGAAAATTATAAAATTTAATATTAAAATATAATGTTTGTAATATCCAAATAAAAATAAAATATATAAGTAAACTACTTTTGTTTAAAATACTTATCTTTGATGTATTATAATTTTTTATTAAAACTACTGTCGAGTAGCTGAGTGCCCATACTAAAAAATGGTTCGAGTACAAAGGGTTAATTATTGCTTGCAAGCGATTGGGCATTGATGTGATTAACTTTGTTGTACAATCCGGACTGTTTTGGGTCTATTCATCAATTTAATGTTTTAGTTAAATTCTGTTTATTAGAAATATTACGTTTTCTTATTTGAACGCCTAGATATTGGCCATAGATGTTCGACAGGGCTTACATCTAGTCACTGTGAAGGTGTATGAGGTAAATGAGACACGTAATACAAGAAATACTGCTTCACTACAATGCCGAATGTTTAGGGTCCTTGTCCTGTTGAAAATTTAGTTCTTGGAAAGTTTTCGGATAAATTCAATTTTCTGGTGCTTGCACGCCTAGTTCTTTTAAAAATATTCCGATAAACATATTTATCCTTAATTTGATCCAAAAAATGTAAATTTCCAACAACTATACACCCCTACCCCATGATAGACGTATGATCATGTTTGACACTGTGCAGCAAATTTTGTTTTCGAATGGTTTTAGGGCCTCGAATGCAGTTTGAGTATCTGAAATGCTGAAATACTGAAGTGCTGAGATGCTTAAGAATCCTCGGCTTTCATCCTCAGATACTTATACAGATATAATTTTTTGTTTACTGTTCTGTCTAAAGACTTTTGTGAGTGCTATAACACGTCTCAATTTAATATTATTTTTTTTTTAAACAGAGTTATAATATTTGCTGTTATTTTAGTTACTATGATTTTGTAGTACAGATTTTGAAGAATTTATTTCCCTTATTTCTATTTTCTTTTGTACAAAAGATCTCGTAAAAAATTAAATAAAATTTTTAAGTTTCTTTAAAGAAACTTTTGTCTAAACACTTTTGTGAGTAACTGCATTCCAATGGTATTGTTTTAACCTATTATTTTTGTGTTTTTTCTTGTCGTATTGCCGCCTGGATCTTGTTCTTGCAGTTTCGACGGGTGGGAATGTGGTACTTGACCAACTCGTTCTCCTGTACGGCGACGCCTGTCTGAACGGTTCGAGCGAGCTCACCAAGTAAGCAGTAACGTCGGTTGTTCCTCGTATGGATGCGTTCGTGGGGGTCTATGCGACCGCTTCGGTCCCATCGGAACAGAAAGAGCAAGAAAGCAAGTTTACTCTGCGGCGCTTTACCCGTTCCCATGGCCTCGACTCGGACGAACGTGCCCAGGTCGACGTATCGGTTCTCCTGTGTAGATCGAACTCCGGCGTCTGTCTGAACGGTTGTAAGTAGCTCACTTAGTAGGCAGACGTCATTTGTTCCTTACACGGCGAGTTCGTAGGCGTCGCCGCGGTCGTTTCGAAATTGTTGGGGTAATATGATCCGGGATTGTGCCGCGGAGAAAATTTTCGTAAGATCTGTGATAAAGTTTTTGAAACCTACTCTGTGGTATTCGTTGTTGTGCTTTTTTTTAGACAAGTTGTCGAAACATTCTTCTCGTTTATAATTCCGTTTCTGTCTTGTGTCGTCTTTTTATTCTTTGTTATGTTTCTTAACCACTTATTGCATCACTGGGCAGTCTGTGGCTCCCTAGTGACGTAGTAAGAATTCATCGTGATATTATCAGTGTTAAATTTTCGATACTAGCCTTGAGTATTTTCTAGTCGGTTTCCTACACTCCGAGGCCCATTACACCTCGGGGGGAGTTTCATCGTTGGTGTTCAGTCCTTGGTGACCGAACGTTCTGGCTAGTACTTCGCGTACCGTCACCAAGGACTATTCGTTCTTTATGAAGCCCTGGGATGGCAGGGCACATCGGTGAATTTTATTATGTGTATGGTTTGTCTGTTGTCTATTGCAATTATGTGTTCCTGTCTGTTTTGTGTTGTTTTTATCGTTTTTTGTCTCGTTTTGGCGGCGCATGCCCATCGATACCGATGCCGTAAAATTACACATTATATATTTCTACACAAAATTATAAAGTAGGTATATTTTGTTTTTTGGATGTATAAAGATAAAAACCTCTAAATTCTATTATAATTTCAGTTTCAGTTTTGATCAACTCTACTAATTGTTCCAATCCACTCTTATATCGTTTTTTTTGACCACACTTTATGATTCAGTAGAGATTCCAAAATTTTGGTTTTTTTTTTTAAATCCGAAATATTTACAAAATTTTTTGGAAAACAAATACAAAAAATACGATAGGAAGTTTGAATTTGCCGATGCGCTCCGATTTACGGTAGCTAACTTTGTACATAGAAGTATTCATTCACTTGATGTTTGTTACAGTTCCATTTTGTGCCATAGTTGAATGTGCTCGTTCAGTTGAAAGCTTGTATAACCAACGTACAATACACTTTGAAAACATTTCATAATAACTAAATAACTCGACTGTTTATAAAGTATGGTTTGATTGTACGTACAGGGTGGCACAGAGACAACCCATGGAAATGTTAACGACAAACTACAGTGTTGGTGAAAGATTTTTTTCACGACTGAGGATAAATTTCTTCGGATATACCTAAAAGTAGTAAGGCTACAGTGGTTCTGTACCAATAGTAGTAAGGTTACAGTGATTCTGTACTAGGAGTAGAAAAATCACAACAGTTGTGTACCAAAAGTAGTAAGGCTACAACATTGATATAGAAGAATATGGATGTGAGACTATTTCTTAAGAGAGAGACAAGAGATAATATGATATGTTAGAATGAATACGTAGATTCTTTTGAATGTATCACAAAAGAGTAAATATACACTAGAACACGTGTAAATAAGCACTAAACATCCAGTCCTACAAAAAATTAAATTTAAAAAAAAAATTAGTAAACGTAATACACCGTAAATATAATATTTGTGTAAGTAAATATTATACTTATCAATAAATGCAACCATTTCTAGCGAAAATTTGTTAATTTTTCTAAATTTTTCATTTAAAAAAAACAGGTTTATAATAAGCGGAAAAATACCAATATTGACATTACATAAAGTAAAGGAAATCCGAAAAAGGAATCATTCTACGTAAATAAGGAATTCGTTTTTTAGTTAAAATATGTGATAATAACGACAAAAATTTTAAAAATGTTGTAAAAAATAAAATTATGTAAAAATTAAAATATAGGTTAGATTGACCCTTCATTTCAGTAGCGTCTTATATGTAAAATTAATGAGCATATAAAAATTTAACTTCAAGATTATGTATTTCGTTTGTATTTATTTATTTATTAATAAAATGATAATTTAATAAATGTGTAGTTTTATTTATGTTTGTGTCTACTTTTATCAAAAAGATATGTCTTATTAGTGATGGAAAATTATAAACCAAAACGTAATCTTTTTAAAAAAATAGTCATAAATTGTAAATAGTCGATTAATTTGAGCAATTTTTGGTTTCAGTTTATAGTAATTTATAATATTCTTTAAGCACCGTTAAAAAATACAATAATTTAGAATTATTATATTTAGATTGTAATTTAGAATTCGAAAAAAAAAACTGATAAAATAGTCGAACAGCATTCTTAAGGGGTTGATTATTGACTTAAATAGAACAGGTATTAAAAATAATTAATTAATTGTTTATGTTTTTATATAGAAATCACAATTATAAAAAAATATTCTAAATATATTGTTTTAAAAGCAATGGCAATGTTTTAATTAAACTAAAACCGTTACTGTTTATTTACAAAATGACGTCATTCATAATACGCACGTTTAATATTCATAATATGTTGATCAGTATTTTGGGAAATGCTCTTTCTTTTACAATATTATATACCTCTCCTTCTTCCATGGGCTACAATGATTCTGTATCAAAAAATTTACAAAAACGAAATAAAAGTCATGCATGGATATGCATTTTCTCATTACAATTGTAACTTAAATTAGTACAACCATGCACTTCGTTCAAGAGGTTTTATTCAACTGAAATTTTGTATATAAGAATTTTTTTATCGAAAACATATTATGTCGAATATATGACAATCGTCATCACTGACAATCGCCCCCAACTGAAAAAATGCGACAATCGCCACCTACCCATAAATGTGTTTGTACCTGGCTGTATGACTCGCTGTGTTTACATCCAACAGATAGATGTTAAAAGTAAAAGAAATAAAATTTTATAAGCCAGTTTCACAAGAAAACAAAATATGTAAATGAACAGTAAAAATTTAGTCGTATTTAAAATACTGACAATGCCGTCTTTCTCTCATTATTAATCTGCGTGTGATAGTGTTTATGCTATCATTTAACCAGTACACTGGTGCTTTTGCTTATTTATTGTTCTGGGTGTAATTTTTTATTATACTTATTGTTCAGGTTTATCCGTCCACTATTGTTAGCCTACGTAAAGTATGATGGGAATCAGTTATTGCCTACACAATTATTTAAAAGTTTAAAGCACGACGTCGACGTATAGTAAACTTAGATGATAATACTGTATGTACGGTATAGAAGAAAGGCAAATATAAAGATTCCAATAAATTAATTTTTATCTAACTGACGTCATTTAAAAAGTTGTACAGACATATATAAAAAGTGATGCGGCTTCCTGAACTCGATAGTTAATGCTGCACATTTGTAAGTAATTTCACATTGTAAGTAATTCTACATTTTGTTCCTTGTATAGATTAGTTATAATTCATATAAACATTCAAATAGAAACATTATGAGATTTCTGCTTTAAAATATTTGTAAATTATATTTTACTTATTATATATTTTATTCCAGTGTAAAACTGACTTGTAAAATTTTATTTTTTTTAATGTCCTCTTTTTAAATAATATGTAGGCACAAGTTCTTCTCTACAATGACCTAAAATAATAAAACTGGTGGCGATTGTCAGTGGCCAAATCCTTTTCATGTAAGCATTCTACCACTGACCGTACGAATTTGTGCAAGGTAAAACTAACAACTAGTGAGGCCCGATGCAAACTACTTAACTTTGCATCGGTGTCCGCTTTCGGTCCGGCCGGCTCTAATTCTAGGGTTAAATACCATTTAAGTCACTTCTCCACTAAGTGTATGCATATTTCTATGCGAAGATAAATTAATATATACGGTGTAAGGAAATTAAACCGAAAATTGGACAATCCCATTGCACATGCCCAGATCTAAGGGGGGTGGGGGACAAACCGGGGCACCTGCCCCAGGCGTTAGTTTCAGAGGGCCCCAAAATCATACTAGATCGGTCTGTATCTACTGGTCTAAAAGAAAGTTGGTTGCTCAACCACTTTAGAAAAAATTAATATTCTTTTAGTTGTTTCTAAATTATATTTGATGTATTGGGAACAATTCTTAAAAAAAAATTATCTTGAACCGTTTAAGCGTGGTAGCCATTTTTGTTTTCCAATTTGCGCTGATTTTTGTATTTGCAACCATTTATGCCAATGCATATATTTCGTAAACTGTTCATCCTAAAAGGTTGAAATAAAAACCATTTTAAAGACATTAAATGTCTCTTTATTTTAAGTGATGTCCATACTTGACGTATTTTCTTTTTTTCCACAAGAAAACTTTACCTAAAGTTGGATATCAAAATTTAGCAGAATTCACTTTTTTAACATTTTTTTCTTATAGAAGGAATGTTTAAAAACTTCTTAGTATTTTTTATGAGAATAGCTGTATGCGGGTACAACTACCCATTATGAAACAAATAAACACTACTTCAATTGTCAAACTTACATCCTTTAATTATTACTAACTTCCGAAAACTGACTTTTTTCCAAATTTTGGAATTTTGCGCCCCTGTATCTCTGATGGGGCTGGTGATAAGAATTTGAAATTTGCACAACTTGTAGTGCTTTCGGAGTAGATTTATTAAAATAAAAAATCAACTTGTAGGTACCTATATTAATACTCTACAAAACCCTCAATTTTTATCATTGCCGCAACAGGAAAAATAGGAGTTTTGTAAAGGGCTTACACATATTTATGAGTTATTTTTTGACAATTTATGTCAAACGTTGAAGAGGAGGGGGGCATTTTCAAATTTCTGCCCCGGGTTCTAAAAAATCGTAGATCCGGGGCTGCCATTGCATTCACATCGACTTTAGAACATGAATCGTTTTTGCAGCACTCTGTATATACAGATGTGTACTAGACGAGTCTAGTGAATACAGAGTTAGCTGACATGACATTATTATCAACTGATATGTTATATAAACTCACTAACCCAGTGTGCAAGCGGCGAACTACTAACTGTATACTGTAGTACTTAACTATATGTACATAACTGCACAAGTTAACATTTAATGTTTTAACTTTGGTCGCTTTTACTAACATAATCATATTGTATAGCTGCAATGTGTGGTACCTTGTATGGTAAATTAAATCAAAAATTTGTTTTAATCTTTTACAATTTCATATACTTTTATTATAAGAAATCTTACACTTTCTTACCAGCTTTCCCACCATAATATTGCAAGTGTGTTGTGGAATAGTAACTAAAGAAACTTTAGTGTCCCATGACTTGCTTTTACCCATACATAATATTATCTTAATTGTAAGTAGAAAAATACTTTTCTGTTAGAAATCTAAACATTCATACAAAATCGTTTCCCTCGCTGTGCGATCTGAAATTTTGTACGAAATCAGTTCCATATAGTGTTTCAGTCCACTCACCAAATAATTCTAGCCTCTAGAGTAGCCTTATTGATGTATCTAATTTTTAGGCACTAAGACCTTTCCTTTCCATTGCCCTGAGGACTCTTTTAAAATTGTGTTCGTTGTTTTGTTACGTTATTATACTTTATTACTATTTTTGCCTAAAGTGAAAACTTCATATTTATGTCTTTTTAATTTGAATGTTATTTTAAAATAACCATAATAATTTCTTGTTGTTTTTCATTGCTTTGGATATACTCGGTAAATGAAAACAAATAATTTTTACTAATATACTCACCAAAAAATTGTAGTCGTCAAGCGGTACCTCGGTCAATAATAATATGTATAGTACAGTCATCTGGTAGTTTCACCGGGAAAGTTTTCCGGGAGTTTTGAAAATGGGTGATTTTATAAGTTTTGAGGTGCTCTTTTCGAATTTCCATTTTGCCACCTCGTATCTTTGCCGCTCGCGTCGCCATATTGGAAAAATGGCGTCAAAAAGCAGTTTTTTGACGATATCTTCTTTCCGAGTCATTTTACGAGGAAAATATTTATATACAAAATTAAACTAGAGAAAATTTCCTACAATTTATGTCTTAACAATTTTTTTCGTAAAATCAATAGTTTCGGCATACGAGCGCCGCAAATTGTTATTTAACACGTGGTTATGCTGAATAACTCGTTTACACACTACCTGGAGGAATAGTGATGGTAACGCTATTATTCATCTACGATAACACATTTTTCTTATATTTACGAAATATTAACTATGAGTTGTAGGTATCAAGGTTACTAGAATGGTAACCTTGGTAGATGTTGAAGACGATGAAATGTCAACACCTGGCCCATCACGAAGATCTAAACGAAAAAGATTACGCTAAATTTCCGAATCATACATGACAAGTGAATTAGGCTTACTGGGGAAACGACATTAAAAAAACGCGCCGCTTACTCTACCTCAAAGGTGGTGTGGAAACGAGTTATTCCGCAAAAACGCGTATTTAGTAACGTTTTGCGGCGCTCGTTAGCCAAAACTATTGATTTTACGAAAAACTTATTAAGACATAAATTGTAGGAAATTTTCTCTAGTTTAATTTTGTATATCGATATTTTCCTCGTAAAATGACTCAGAAAGGAGATATCGTTAAAAAACTGCTTTTCGACGCCATTTTCCAATATGGTGGCGCAAGCGGTAAAGATACGAGGTGGCAGAGTGAAAAATCGAAAAAAGCACCTCAAAATCTATAAAATTACCCATTTTCAAAACTCCCGGAAAACATTCCAGGTAACCTCTTTTATTTGAACCAAATGACTATACTAGTAGTCTGATGATAATTTTGAATAAAAACCATTTGAAAACTTTAAGTGTCTACTTTTTTATATCGATAATTTATGAATAAAAATTCTAAACAATTTGAGAAATTATAAATTTTTTCAAGTTATTTTGAACCTTAAAAAAAACATACCATAACTCCTAAATGATTTGCATGGTATTTAAAAAAAAAGAAAATGCTGCTTTTTTGTACATGTTAAATTGATTCTACAAAAGGCAGGAAATTTTTTTTCACTTAATCGATACTTATACCTTAAAGAAGACAGTTTGGGTTTTCCAAAATCCTGCTTTCATTTATTATTAAGTACTTAACCAGACATCATTGATATTCACCAAAATTTAACTGAATACTGAATACATATATACCGATATATATATATATATATATATATATATATATATATATATATATATATATATATATATATACAGGGTGTCAGAGAAATAAGTCTTAATATTTTGAGAGGTGACTCATAGCACCCTGTAGACACTAAAACCGCAGGAATTTTAACAGTCGCGTTACCCCTCAAAAGGATAAGAGTTATTTCCGTTACATCCTGTACATAATATATATACACACATACACATATATATATATATATATATATATATATATATATATATATATATATATATATATATATATATATATATATATATATATATATATATATACATACGACGAGACTGTTAATTCCGAAAATATTCCTGCGGTTTTAGGGTCTACAGGGTGCTATGAGTCACCCTTCAAAATAGTAAGACTTATTTCTCTGACACCCTCTATATATATATATATATATATATATATATATATATATATATATATATATATATATATATATATATATATATATATGCATATATACCGACACGATAACTCTCGAGCGGAATATTCTTTTGTTATGAAATTTGGTGAGAACATTAAAAACCCAAAAATCTTGGACGAGTTCGTCAGCCAGACATCTCCGATGCCCCGAAGCTCAACAAAAACGCTTTTTGCAAAAATTTCCCAAAATTCAAGTTCTTTTTACACCATGGCAAAGAGTGGAAAAAATCATTAAAAAAAGTTTTTGAACCATTGTCCTATGTGAGCCAGTTTTTAAGAAAAGTTGACTGATTTTTATAAATAACTATAGACCCTGGCACTTTAGTGTTCTATAAAAAAATTAAATACTTTCTAAAAGCGCAGAAATAAGTAAGGGAGGTTAAAAAATGACAATCGAGTGAAACATTCTATTGTTATGAAATTTGGTGAAAACATTGGAAATCCGAAGATCTAGGATTTGTTCTTCAATCAGACATGCCCGATCCTTGAAACATGACTTTTTAGACATTTTTCATTAAAAATATAAGGTTTTTGCCTAAATTTCCCCAAATTGAAAAGTTTTTGTGACACTTTTTTACACCATTAGGAAGTGGAGAAAAAATCTTATAAAAAAGGTTTGAACCATTATTCTATATAAATTAGTTTCCGAGAAAAACTAATTTTTATTAATGGAAATTCACTATGTTATGCAGGATGCTGCGACAGGAGTATTTAATGACCAGTAAAGCTCCCGAGGCCGAACCTAACGATTTTGATGAAACTTAAATATGTTGTAGAACACTAAAAACTAAGGGACATGTATTTTTTTTATCTACGGAAAATCGGTTGGAAGGGGTGAAATCGTCATTCAAAAATTCGGGTAAAAATTAAATTTTTTAAATATCTCGAAAACAGTAAGAGCTAAAGCAAAAGTTCAAATTGGCGATATTGTTCTTTTTTAAAGAGCTATTTATTGATATGCAATTTGTTCAAATTACATCAACAGGGGTGGTTGAGGGTTAAAATTTCGGTAATCGACAGTCCCGCACGAGTTGCACATAATATTTTTAGTACGAATTTCACATACTTTTACTATTATTATTACTATTTTTGACATTTTTGTTACTTTTTAAAATAATATTTTTGAGTGTTCGTCTTTTTTTTCTGAAATAAATATTATTTGAATTACTTTGTTGGTGGTTTCTCTAGAAATAATTATGAAATATTTATTAAATGAAAAATCAAGAGGCGGCTTTGCGTGTTTTGATTAAATTTTGCGTGTTTTATTGTCAATAAACTTTCCGCATGCAAAAAAGTATGTGGTAAGAGTACAGTGGGCAAACAACTATTTTCGTACAGAAATATTTATTGTACAAAATAAATTGCTTGTTTATTGTACAAAATACTATCTAGGTAAGCTATGTTTTTACATACAGTTATACAAAAATTGGCTCTTTACACGCATGTATACGTAAAACCACAGTTGCTACACTCTTATTAATTGTTATATTGTACATATATTATATTACAATCTGTACAAAACTTTTACCTAGCAAATGAATGTTTATATTTGTTTTTAACTTCAAATTCTACATAATTTTAATGTATTGTATTTGTATCAAATTTTTATCGTTTATTGTGAATTTAATGTTAGTCGTAGATAAAGTATAGTACGTAACTCAGTTGTAAAACATGTTACACACTCGCGCAATTACGCACTCACCGCTGCGCGTGCGTAATTTTACCTAGCAAATCAATGTTTATATTTGTTTTTAATTTCAAATTCTACATAATATTAATGTATTGTATTTGTATCAAATTTTTATCGTTTATTGTGAATTTCATGTTAGTCGTAGATAAAGTGTAGTACGTAACTCGATTGTAAGGCATATTACACACTGGCGTAGTTACGCACTCGCCGCTGCGCGGCTCTTGCAACTTACAACCTCAATCACGTAATATACTGTTAAAAATTTATAGTCGTCTAACTGGTCGCATCAATTAATTTAATTTTTCCGATACAATACCAGCTATATACACACTCATATAAATAAATACGTAAAATGAGTGTATTATTGTGTAGGTAGGTAGACAGCGTTTTGGTAGTAATAATGGTATTCGATATAGGAACTACATACATACGAAGTTTATAAGAGTCACGTCAAATATCATTCAAAATAAATAAAAATATCTGACATTTTCGTGATGAATTTAGTGGAAAGATGTTCCGTGACCAAATAAGCATGATATAGTATTGTGTCGTCCCATTCTTGTTAGAAATATAACATATGTATAATAGAATTACACATCATATATACCAAAAAGAAAAATTAAGTTAAACATTCAAACCAATGTTCAAGAAAAGTATTATTCAATTTTGTTCAATTTTATGTCTTTTCTAGAAATTTACAATTATAAGAAATAAATTTTTTAAACAGGAATCAATTTATTATCTAATTCTTATATTGCCGTAAACCAAGAACAATATTATGTTGAAGACAAAGTGATTTATTTAATGACGAACGTCATATTATAGAAGTTTCTTAGATACTCGTTTTTCCTTCTACTTTTTACATGTATATTTAACATAAATTTTCCCGCAATTATACGAGGGTAAGTATTATTTTATTGTATTTTAAAAAAAATATATATCAGCAAATTTCCGAATGGAAAATTCAGCTCTTTACTTCATCCAGACACGTTCGATTCTCGGAAGCAGGAAAAAATGAATTGGCAAAAATCTGTCGAATTTTTTTTTTTACACCATGACCAAAGGCGGAAAAATCGCATAAGATACGTTTGTGAATCAGTATCCCATTTAGACGGATTTTTGAGAAAAAGTAACTTTTGTAACTGGGAATTCGCCATGTTATACAGTATGGTAAGACAGAGGTATAATATTGTGCACTGACGTCTGATCTATGAAAGTAAGAGAAGCATTGCTCTTCCTTCATGTAATAACTGTTATTAAGTAAAATATTCTCTAAATTTTTAATACAATATGCAATTCATTATATATCATTTCTGCCTATTATATAATCTGTGTTACCTATTACCACCAATAATATTTATTATTTGTAGCCAGGGTGAACGCGGGCGAGATGCCGCACATTTTGAAAACACTTGATAATTCTTAATGTATGCATTTAATTGATTTGAAATTTGGTACACAGTAAATGTAAACATTGTTCTTTGAAATTATTTATAAATAATTTTAAATTTTGAGTTATAAAGGATTCATAATTGACATTTTTGTAGAACCTCCAAAGCGGCATCTCTTCCACACCTATGGGAGAGATGCCGTATCAAAGAAGGTGAGACGCCACATAGTTCATATTAAAAATTTTGCATTTTACACACATCTCCATACATGATGCATGCCATATGTAACCATTTTTGGCACTTTATATATCTTAACCAGTCAAATTTTTTTTTGTTTCTGAGTACTTTTCAAAACATTCAATACACAGGCAATCATCATTATTTTCTTTATCTTCGCTAATATGAGGGCTCTTCCTGATCCATTAATGGGTCTTTTATATTTACGTGGCATAATTTACAGTCAAAAAAAAAATTGCATAATTAAGATATAAGTCTATGTTTTTAACATGTAATATGATACGGCATCTATACCAACTTTAAATGCGACATATCTCCTTTTTGTTGGGATAGATTCCGCATCTTGCTATAGCAAGCATAGTGCGAAATTCTAACCTAAAATTTTATACGGTACTTTTAAAATATACCTAAATTAATAACAAAACTCATTTTCATTAAAACAATGAAATATACATTCTTAAATTCTAATGAATTAAATGCTTGATAAAATATTATGTTAAAGAACTTACTTTTCAATAATAAAAAGTTGGATAATTACTAAACTGATGGACTAATCATAAATGTTACCATATACAGCTTAAATAAGTAGCTTATTTTAAACATATAATCCATTAGTAGCGCTATCTATCAATCAACTTACGAACTATGGCTAGTGCGGCATGTCTCCCGCACTTACCCTATATGTATGAACGGAGTACATACTAATGCATGTAATCTTTAAATTAAATCCACAAGTCAAATCCATTTGTACGAGCATAGTGGTTAACTCTTCTTAATACACGGAAGCAAATTTCAAATTACATCCACTATGTATTCATTAATTTAAATATAAATGTCTCTAATAAAACTGCTTTGGAATTTTAAAATTCTTTAGCTGTTTAACGATTAAAATAGTACGATACACACTTACACTTGATTTGTTTTTATTACACACTTACACTTGATTTGTTTTTATTTGTTAATATTTAATATACTTACACTTGATTTGTTTTTAATTGTTAATAAAAATTAAAAAATTCTAGAAAAATCTTTATTAACATACTTAATAATAATAATGATATTTATTTTTAAAAGAATTTAACCTAAGTTTCGACATTGACAACATTATCATATTAATTTTTGTTTTTAATTGTAACTGCTATCCCTATCCAAAATCTCATCGCACCGCTACTGATTTTGTCTTGTAGTTCAGTTGTTGACCTCATAATGTTATTTTATTTTAACCAAAGTTCTGTGTGTGTCTTTTGGCTGTATTAGTGAGTGCGGTTTTGGTGTTTTTAATATCAACAACTAGAATCTTGATAAAAATATATTTTGTTGGCTGAAAACGTATGTTTTCGAAATTTATCAGATAGTGTCAATAATTTATAGTTACAAGTGTGCGTACACATATATATCTTTTTTCGAATTCTATGACTATACGGTTGTTTATAAAATAGTCACACACTGAAATACGAAAACTTTCTAAAGGGGAAAAATTTGAATAAAAAGAAAAAGTTTTTCTGTTGTTTTCCTACATATTATTCAAATTGAAAAAATATAAGGAAAAGTAAAATTGAAAAAATAGCAAAAAAAAAAAATTATTGAATTATATAATAAATAAAAAAGTGTCCGAAAAGTTTTCTAAAATCAAATCAACCCGAGGCGTTTCAAGGACAGTTATGTTACTAGGAGAGACAGTGGTTAGTATTAACAGGGGTAATTGTTGACAGGTCAATTTCCGCCAAACTATACACGAACAAATTAAGTAGTCCGGTTGTGGTCATCAGTAAATGACCACGGACACGTTGTGGCCAGTCAGCCTGCGGCCGGTTGCCGCGAAACAATGTTGTGAGTAAGGCGTAGATTTTATTAGGTAAAAGAGAAGAAGTTTGAACAGGAGTTTTCAAGAAAGTAAAAAGTATGTATTTTCAGGGTGGCGATTGAAATCCAATTTCATAATTCCCTGACTTTTCTTTGAATTCTCCCTGACTGAATAAAATTCCAGGACCTACTCCGAAAAAAATATTGTTTAAAAATAAAGTAATTTCTAAAAATAAAGTTTTTTGACGACCTTTTTTTTTGCTCGTCAGTGGCAAAAATACAGCAAAAAAAAATAAAAACTATCAGTCGACGCTCTCGCCGGAGCGAAAACTGTAAAAATCCCTGACTTTTCCAAAAATTTGAAATTCCCACACTTTTCGAGGTTTTCCAGGTTTTCCAGGTCGATCGCCACCCTGTATTTAATTTACTTAGTTTCTTTAGCATTTTTTTCAACTAATACTGTTGGTTTTTTGACTAAAAATTTAATTTTAAATTCACTAATTTTTATATTTTCATAATAATTGTTAAAAAATTTTAAAATATGCATGTTATCAATAAAAATTAACCTCGATGTGCTAGACGGGTATGTGTATTTTAATTTAACATACCTAGATATTAAAAAAAATATATAACTATTGGAAGGGCGGGAGTCAAATTTTGCAGACCTGTGTTATTAATAATTAAAAATACTTTAATACAGAAGATATTAAAAATTAAACGATTGTAATTGTTTACTGAAGACTGAAAATTTGCCAATTTTTGTTTAGTTATTAAAGTCAAAGCGACATTATTTTTGTGGAGTTGATTATTTTTAATATCATTATTGCTAACTAATAAAGACTGACAGAAAAAAATTAAAATTGCTTCAGAAAAAAATTAAAATAATGAATAATTTAAATTAAGCAAAGTTAATGATAATTCTACAATAATAATTTTCTCTTTCAAATTGATTTCTTTCTGATAATAAAAACGTTAATTAAGATACTTTATTTTATTTTCTACACATATTATCATAATCGCATTCAAGCTCTAATGTTAATACTTACCCCAAGGTTGTTAATACTTACCCCAAAAGTGGGGTAAATATTAACAAACACATTTTTTTAAAAATAGGTTTTCTGTGAAAAATACAATGGATATGTAAGTTTTATTTATCAAAAATCATAGCATAGATGGATCATAGATAGATAGTTGATGGTTCATGAGGTTCACAAAAAGAATCTCTATCTAGTTTCATTTCCGTTAAATTAACCAAAAAGTAAAATCCCTACCTGTACAAATTTTCCGCATATAATGCGCACTTTAACAAGAATAATTATGCTTCGGAAAATACCATGCTCAATGACTAAAAATACAATTAAGTTATGGGCAATAAGCAAGGTAGCATCTCGGTTCGTAACTCATTCACAAAGCTTTGATTCACATCATGGTGTCTAATTTTACTCCTAGTGGGTCAAATTTCATCAAACACCAATTTTCTCCTACTACAGCGTTTCCAGTTCAAAATATGAATTTTACGCATCTGTGAGTTGCAGAGGTGAATTCAGAGGGGACTAGACTATACCGAACTCTTAAAATTGAAAACACAAAAAACCAGGTTTAATAAATAGAATCGTTAGGTTAATGTAGTTATTTTTAGTTTCATGGAAACTTAATCTCACACCAAACACGATATGAGAGTGTATACGTTTATATTTCTCTGTTTTTCGGAGAAATGCAAATCCAGTAAATTTAAAAAAAAATGTAATGATTGCCGCTTACAAGTTTTTGTATCCACCTCTGCCTGTAACAGTGTGTGTGTCCACCAGAAAAAAAATTTGTCGTAACGTTACGTAACAGAATTTACAGCGTTATACACCAGAGAGAACTGATTAAAAAAAAAAATCAACACCCGTTAAAAAGTCCAGTTACGAATTTTCATTGTTTTTTTTTTAAAAATATGAAAAATTTATCAGATGTTAATAAGCACAATTAGACCGAGCGTTGACCGTCAAAAGTCTTACGTCATAAAACACAAGAAAATTTCTGTTAGAAAATTAAAGATTAGCAAAAAAGTAACACAATGCACTAGGGTTGGCTAATCCAAACTGGGCAATAAGGTCAAAAATTTAACAGTTTTATCAAGCTTTGACAGTTCTCTTAATTTATGAAATACAAAGGAAAAATAATCAAAAATGTTGTAGATTACTATAGCAATTATTCAATTTAATTGATTTAAAAAAAAAAAAAATACAATTCAGTAATTTATTTTTTTACCTATAACTACATACAGATAAATATTTTTACATCTTTGATTTCCTTATGATTTTATAGTCACAATAGGTTTGTATATAGGAATGTAAATATATATGTTACGCTCAAAGATCGAAATTGGTCATTGAGCGAAAAAAACGACCACAACGCGTTGTGGTCATTTAAAATCATCCACAACGCAAAATTCGTGTTGTGGCACTTATAAAAACAGCCACAACGCGTTGTGGCTAACTCAAAAAGGCCACAACACGAAATTCGCGTCGTGGCTTTCAAAGATTTGACCACAACGCGACGTGGTCATTTAAAAAAGCCACACCGCGTTCTGCACGATAAGTTGATGCAATTGCGGTACGACGGACAGGTTGTTATTAGTCAACAGACGTATAGGCTTCAGAATGTCAACTAATAAAAGCGTTTCATCAAATTTTATTTATTCATTATGATTTCATGATTTTACATTTGTAAATATAACAAAATTATTTCCCACATACTGAAATGAAAATTCGATCTTTTAAACAATACATAATCATACGATTAAAATCTGTTTAATTAAGTGCTCGAGGTGTCAGTATTTTTATCCGACTGCACCAGAAGAAGGGTAATTTATTGGAGGAAGTATAAAAGAAGCATAAGTAAGTATGTATGGTGATATGTATGCATCTATCTATGCGACTATATCTGTTTTTGTGGTGCAGTCTGCAGCATAAACTTGACGGATTTTGGTAAGGAAAGTGTCGTTGGATTCGTCTTAATCTCGGGAGTGCTATAGGCTACATGAAGTGTCAAAATTCATCCTCTAAATAGGAAATGAAAAATTTATATAAAAAAATGTTGGATTTAGAAACATGAAATTTTGAACAGTGGTATTTTATGTAACGTAGGTGAGCACCAGAAAGGAATTTTTAGAAATTTTTCTCCTAAAGATATAAAATAGGAGATGACAATTTATATAGCAAACCATTGACTCGGGAAACGTGAAATTTTGTACAGGGATCCCTTAGTAACGTATAGATGAGTATAAAGAGGGACCATTTTTGTAAAAATCTATCCACTAACGGCTTAAAATAGGAGATGAAAATTTATATAAAGAAACCGCTGGGTTCAGAATCGTGAATTTTTGCACAGGGTTTCTTTTAGTAACGCAAGTAAGCACCGAAAGAAGATTTTTGAAAATTCGTCCTCTAAGGGATTAAAATAAGGGATGAATATGTATACAGAAAAACTAGAAATGTAAAATTTTACACAGGGGTTTCTTATATAACACAGGTGAGCACTAAGAAGGGATTTTAGGAAACCTGTCCTGTAAGGGGGAATGGATGAAAAATTGTAATAATAATAATAATAATGGGGGTTTGACGTTTGTTTTTCAGACATTCTTGTCTATAACAGACGACACCCACATTTTATTTTTGCACTTAATTTATACGTATCATAATTACATTATAATTATGCGACTGTAGCCGTCTTCTTAAGGAACTATGCCGATATTCATCTGGAGTTGTAAAGGGAAACTACAGAAAACCAAATTTAACAAAGAATTTAACAAATTTAACAAATTTGCAAATTTAACAAAGAATGCCCAAATCTGCATGGAATTTTTTTTTATGTGAAACCTATAGGTAAATTCTACAGTACAAATAGTACAAATATAACATAGAGATTTACCATTTTGGAAAAGCTGCAATTATGAATGTAATTAGTACTAAAAAACTGGAATTACTAGTATAATTTAAAAATAATTTATTTAAGTAAATAACAAAATTCAATTATCTTTATTTTTTGGCGAATTTACAATTTTTTATTATTACTTTTGGTGTGATAGGAAACGATAAAAATCATAAATATTTAATTTAAAATATTCACAGCCAAAAACCCGTAGAAATAAAATTTGAAAAATGTGCTATAATTATTCGTATATACTGTAAAATTTTAATCAACTGTTGATGTGAATCATTTTGTATATATATATTTACATTCCTATATACAAACCTATTGTGACTATAAAATCATAAGGAAATCAAAGATGTAAAAATATTTATCTGTATGTAGTTACAGAAAAAAAAAATAAATTACTGAATTGTATTTTTTTTTTTTAAATCAATTAAATTGAACAATTGGTATAGTAATCTACAACATTTTTGATTATTTTTCCTTTGTATTTCATAAATTAAGAAAACTGTCAAAGCTTGATAAAACTGTTAAATTTTTGACCTTATTGCCCAGTTTGGATTAGGCAACCCTAGTGCATTGTGTTACTTTTTTGCTAATCTTTAATTTTCTAACAGAAATTTTCTTGTGTTTTATGACGTAAGACGTTTGACGGTCAACGCTCGGTCTAAATCAACAATATTGAAATTAAAGTAACTGTTTCTCGCAACCAAGAGAGGAAAATAATATGTGGTTGATACGTTGCAAAATAGAGTAGCTCTCGAACAGAGATAGATGTTAGTGGCAAGGTGCTTGACTGGTTATCAGGGAATCCTGGGTTCAAGTCCCTGTCGATCTAGTTTGACAGTTTTTTTCAATTACTATACGAATTTTAAAACTTCAAGTTCTGTATCCAGAAAATTTTCTTGAAGGACTTTAACACGAAACATTCTAAAAATATATAAATTACAACAATGATTGTCAGACTTTAAAAAAAAAGGTTCTGAATACTCGACCTACTTTTACCCGATGGTGCAAATCTAATTACAAGAAAACACTTTTTTGTTCGACGTTCGAGCAAAACTTTACTATACAGTTTTGTATTTTTCCAACTTAATGCAAAGTTACTCTTTTCGAGTTAATAAAAAGTTACTTAATAAACAAACTAACTATATATATGGCGATATTTTTAAGTTAATTTATGTTAAAAGCACACTCGTAAACATAGATAAATATTAAAAATGTATGCTTGATAAATAACCTAGAATGAGATAGGAAAGAGTAGCATTACTTATTGGCTTAATAGGTGGTAGAAGAGTGCGGTAGAGCTCCATTTCTCCTTCACGAATATAGTTTTCTAGATTACAACTTTAATTTATTGAAATAAAAGCTTTTTACTTCAAATTTATTACTTAATATGGTTTGGGTATATTCGAAATATATTCAATATTATATTTAGTTTGATGTTAATAATACATTCTACGAATCTACCGTTCGGGAACTTAATTAAAGTAAGTGCACCTTACTTAACAGTGAGTCGAATTTACTACAAATAAGAAAAATTATACTTGTAGGAAAAATTAATTATCATAGAATTTTTAAAGGTATAAACTATCGAATCATGCAAAAAAAATTTTACAACTTTTTGAAAACGTTACTTGTGTGACGTTTGTAAATTAAATATGGAAATACTATATAACTGACCTGTAATAAAAAAAAAAAATGTTATCGAGCAAACTGAAAGACTCCAAAATTGTAGGCGCAGCAGAACAGCGTTTTTGGGCGTTTTAAATGGCTCGAAATCGTTTCAGAAATGATTTTTAATATATTTCCGCAGTCATAGTTTCTTCTGGTTATCATTCTAGAGATGCTAATGCATCATTTACTAGAGACTTACTACATCTATAAGAATTTTCAGAAAAAAATATTTATTTTTTCAGAACATTTAATTTGTATTTGTATTAATTTATAAATTTTCCAATATCAGAAATTTTATCAACTTCCTCTACGAATTATTTTTATATACCCGTTTATTTTCCATCATTATGTTTTAACTAAGATTCACTTTGAAAACACGGACGGTTTAAATTTCTCTAAAGATAAAGACGGGCGTGTGGGATTATAGAGAATGGTTAAGGTTGGGGATGGATAGGTATTATCTTTCAATAACAGCAGATAAGAAAATCAATAAAAACGTACAAGCTCGCGTCATCTCTTTCAATAAACTTGATTAAAAGGGCGTTTAATATTTCATTAGCTGTTAATTGATGTTTTATAACCGTTTGTCACGAAATATATAATATCAAATATTCAGTTTAATCAACTTTTTAATTTCGATTAAATGTAATTTTGTTGAAAATTTTTTTCCCCCGATACTTTTACATTTTCTGTGAAAATTAAATTTTTTTGTATATTTAACACTTTGTTAATTTTTTGTCCCTTTTTACTAGCGTGATACATTTGTTGTTTGAAACTCATGATTTATTTGATTATGGAAACAATGGATAGATTAAGTAGAGAGTAAGTGTATTAGTACTCTCTCTAAGATAGAGAGAGTACCAATACACATAGGTGGTTGAATGATTGTCAGGCTCGGGTGACTGTCGAACACGGGATCGTTGGTCCAATGGCTAAGACACCTGAGTAGTTACCGGGAGATCCTGGGTTCGATTCGCGGCCGATCCGGATAATTTTTTCAATCACTTTGTGATTTTTAATTTACATTTGGATTTTGGTCATATTAACCAAAGAAATCGAGTGCTTAAAGTTTCAGTTTAGCTGAACGATAAGTGAACATATGAATACTGCGTGTGTTTAATTTCAAACAAAAGTTTGTCACACGTAGTAATGTTTCACAAGCACTCGATAATATTTGAAATTGAAAAAAAACAATGGATAGGTAAATACTTTTGGATATTATTGGTAGTATGACACATAGAGGTGTGCACCTGAAAATTTGAAAAGAATTTAAAAAAAAATACGAAAACTCAAGAAATTAGGCAAACAGTCTATAACAGACGCCTCCACATCGTTATTTCACTAACTTTATTCATATATTAATCCATTCGAATTACATTATGATATGGGTGGGGAAGAAGAATAGTGAAGTGAGAACTAGGATTCGGTAGGTGTGCGTCTGCAATCGTCTTATCTAAGAAACTACAGTAGACACCATGAAAGTGTTACAGCACGGGACTAAAATAACAGTTTCATAGTACGATAGACACCAAGTAAAATTTTGATTACACATTTAAGAAATTTATGAATACATTGGACATTAAATGGTACGTACTCCGATTTTACGTAGTGATGTTAGCGATTTAGTGAGGTTTTTCTCTCACAGATACGTTGTTGTTCGTCTGTGTTGGTGAAAATTTATGTACCAAGCCAGAGTCAGGACCGAAGGTAATATTGTCTAATGGTCTTGTAACTTCTAACGATTTCAAAATTTCACTGAAAATGTTATACACATATTCTGTCTGCATAGGTAATATGCAAGGGGACAAACTAGATTGGCTTTGCCTCTGTTCCACTTGTAATGAGTTTGTGACGTACTCTGTTTGTGTACATACACACTGTTTGCAGAGTATTAGTTTGGTTTTTTGTAGTAGTATGTGTATACACGCATACAACCACAACACACGTATTACCAGAGAGAGCTGTTCAACGTGTTCAACTAACAATGGGTATATTGTTAATACAATGCTGTGTTGACTCGACGACGACCACTGACGGACTAATGCCTTAAGCTGTGACTGGCTTACAAATGACTCCAAGCGAATTTCACTTTTTTTATGTTATTTGGCTTCTAGTGTTCTATGGTAATATGCAAAATGAGTAACGTAAAAGTCTAGAATATTCTAATCGTCAACTAGCAGAGATATCAAAAAACAGACTTCACTATTGAATTGGTCACTAAAAATGAGATTAAGCAGCACAGTTTGACAAAAATTCTAGAATGTTCTATTTGTCAACTAACAAAGATATCGAAAAATCAATTACAGAATTTAATTGGTCATTGAAAAAGAGGCCAAATAGCACGTCTTGACAAATGTTCTGGAATATCCTATTCGTCAACTAGCAAAGATATCCAAAAACAGACGTCGTCATTCAATTGGTCACCTAAAAGGAGACCAATTAGCACATTTTGGCAAATGTTCTAGAATATTCTATTTGTCAACTACCAAAGATATTAAAAAATCGATTGCACCATTTAATTGTCCAACCAAATTTATACTAATATAAACTAATTGTTCCATTTTGGCAAATATTCTAGGATGATCTATTCGTCAGCCAGAATAGAATATTCTAGAACATTTATCAAACTGTGATATTTCGTCTTCTTTCCGATGATCAGTTAAATGGTGCAACCGGTTTGTCAATATCTTTGTTAGTTTACGAATAGAACATTCTAGAATTTTTGTCAAATTGCGCTGCTTAATCTAATTTTTAGTAACCAGTTCAATAGTGAAGTCTATTTTTTATATTTCTGCTGGTTGACGAATAGAATATTCTAGAATTTTTATCAGTTTTCACTATTTGGCGTCTTTTACGCCGATAAATTCGATGATGAAGTTGGTTTTTATTCATTAATATAACATTTAATTTCATATTTCTATACAACCGAATTTTTGATTGTAAATTGTTTCTTAGAATAGTTTTGTTTTAATTAAATTCAGATAAATATTTACCCACAAAACATAAATAAAACAAAATAAACACCCCACAAAATTTTGCCGACACCCCTGATCTTCCGATTTTACGTACTTCCCCTCAAATTTGCACCGACCACTACATACCATTGGATTTTTGGTGTATTTTTAATAATTTTCAACCGACCACCTTCGATAGTAAGAACGTTAAATAGTTGTTTTTTGTTAATTCAGTTTTATTAAATTTGATAAGCAAAAAAAATTATGTAGGCGCCAGTGGCTGGTTTACTGCATGTACCTGTATTACGATAATAACAAAATAAACATTCTGTGTGTACAGACATGCAGCTTTTGATTGTGTTTGTCGTACACGAGTGGTGGTTGTGTAACAGTTTGATAGTGCACAGTTTCATAGTGAATTTGTGACTACTGTATACCGATACTCATCTGAAATTTTGCAGGGATACTGCCAAAAATCTTCACGAGCATAGCCGATCATCGAATTCGAACTTTCGACCTACCAGCCCGCACGTGCCAGTGCCTAAGCACACTCAGCCACTCTACTGATTCAAAAACTCTATACGATACGATACGATAACTTTAGCTCAATTAAAACAATAAAAAAAATAATTCTACATAATTAAACCGGGGTTTCAGGCAATTGGTAAATTGGTTGATAAAAATAAAATGTATTTTTAATTTTAGTTAATTAATAAATAAATTACCTGCAATAAATCTACGGTAAAATTGTATCAGTATCGTTAAATTTTTACGACTTCCATCACATTAATGTCATCCATATTTATTTTATCGACCGAACGAACAGCAAGAGAAATTTTTCCACCAGCCCATCACATACAAATAATTGTAAAATAAATTACACTTTTGTTACCAGCGACAACAATAATAATATATTATAATCATAATAAAAAAAAAATAAAATATTACCCACCCAAGCCAAGCAAGCCAAGTCCAAACCCTCGGGGACATTTCACGAATAAAAATGAAGAATTTAATTTTTTTACTTATAATTTTACGGTACTACGGTGTACAAGAAAAAATAAAGCGGAAGATGACGGCTTGAAAAAATGAAAATAATGAAAATGTGTCATAAATTTTTGTTGGGAAAAATGAAGTGTAAGCGACCGTAATACGACAGGAACTATATACATACATATATACGGTAACAATAAAAAAAAAATGGGGAATATGAGGGAATTGTAAGGAGTAACGAGCGCGTCCCGACGTCGAGCTATGTAGTATTCCGTCACAAAGGAATATAATGGCCATAATAACAACAATTTTCGTAAGTGTGAAAATTTGATTTACGATCAAGGTAATTTTCTAGACATTAAATTGATTTATTATTTAACAATCTTGTATTTTTTTTCGGGTATTTATAATTTCTTTTCTCTTACAAAAAACAATTTGTTTTATATTTTTTTTATTAATTGTTTGATAAGTGATATTGGGGCTACACAAATTTTTATTTTTTATTTCTTTTTTTTTTTTAAAAAAAATTTTATTTACAGCATACCCTTTTTCCTGCTGTGAATATGAAACGAATAAAAAAGTTTTAAAACGCTGAAAATCTTCCAATTTCCTTAGAAGTTGCTTTTCTGAACAAAACAAAGCATTAATTTACATATAGCCTAAGATCCCGCAGCTGCAGTGGCGAAACGAGGAGGGTGCAAGGGGTACTATAATGACCCGGGCGCCACTTTTAGAGGGGCGCCAAAAGCTAATAAGAGGAGCGTAAAAAGCTAGTAGAAGGGTTGCTATTATTTTAATTATTTTTGTGTTTGTGATTAGAATTTTGTTACATGAAAGTGTAGTGAAATTACGAAATTACTTCCAGGTTATGACTTCAAATATATAGATACACAAACAATGCATTGGTGAGTAAAAACAGGTCGTTAAGGCAACTTTTAGGGAAAAATTTAAAATACAGATTTACGAGGAATAATTTTTTCCGAAATTTTAAATACACCGTTCCATTACCTAAATTTTTTAAAATTTTACAATTTACGGGGGGCGCAAAAAAAGTGTCACGCACCGGGCGCCAGTTATGCTCGCTACGCCTCTGCGCAGCTGATTTCCGCAGGTATCTGTTTTTTTGCTGAATAATCGAAAAGACATTTTTTGACGTTTTAAAGTGTCAAATGTTTTCAAAGATATTTAAAATTTACAAATTTTTCTCATAGTAACAAGAAAAGTAAATAATTTTTTCCTAGTTACAAGTACAAAAATAAGCCAATTATTACTTATTACATAAGCCATTTGATTTGATTTTTTAATTTTTTTTATTTATCTATAAGTATATCTACAATATGTGTATATTGCTTATTAAAATGATCAAAACATCAATTTTTAATAAAAAAAATTACTAAAATCTGGGGCAGTGCCCCCGTGCTCCCATCAAGACGAGGCAAAACAAATCAAACAGAGCACTGCTGTATCTTTTCTCGAAGCAATTCGGCCTATTTTTGGACCCTGATAACTTCGGTCTGGATAATACTTAAGAGCTAAAATTGTCAGGATAGAATGTAGTCACCAGTCTTATGAAATGTACCAAATTTCAATTTTATAGCTCTATTGCTTTCGATATTATTAATATGTAAATTTTATTAAATTCGTCACTCACTCACTGATGATCATCAAAATTATAGAGTACTACCCGAAGTTTTAGAAAGTTGAAATTTTGTCTGTAGGCTGGGTTTAGCACATAATTAACGAGAAAATTAACAAATCTGTGATTTTCCCTCTTTAGCTTCTTATAAATAATAAAACATATTGTAGATATATTTAAGATAAATAAAAATACCCCTGTCGCAGCATCTGCATAACATAGCGAATTTCCAAATCTTGGGCACTGGCGGATCTCATCTAAGACCTGTACATATTTAAAATAGTTTAGCTTTCTAAGAGTAAAAGAATTTTTAAAATCGGTTGGGTAATTAGTTTTGGTATTTTTGGGAACCCAAGAACCCGAACGAATTTTGTGCAGCATAGTTGTATCCATCTAAAATAATTTAGTTCTCTAGCAGTGAGAAATTATTTAGCATCGGTTCGATAGCTTATTACTGGCGTTTTCGGATCTGCAAGATCCCGGTGGACCTCATTAAAAAATCAGCTCGACCGTATATTCTAGGCGGACTTTATGTAATATATATATATATATATATATATATATATATATATATATATATATATATATATATATTCAAAACCCGTTGTGTAGCATTCTACGCCGCATTTGCATCCGCAGGACAGTTGTGGATCTCAGATAACACAACCTGTACCTATCTAAAATAGTTTACCTTGGTAATAGTAAAAAGGTTTCAAAATCGGTCAGTTATTTTATTTTTGACACTTTTAGGTCCTACTGACACTTCAGACCTTACATAACGTAATCTATATGTATCTAAAATAGCTTAGCTCCCCAACAGTGAAAAAATTTTCAAAATCGGTCGGCTAGTTTATTTTTGACGCTTTTGGATCCGATGGACCCTGGCAGACTTTACATAACGTAATCTATATTTATCTAAAATAGTTTAGCTCTGTAAGAGTGAAAAAATTTTCAAAATCGGTCGGTTAGTTTATTTTTACCACTTTTGGGTCCCATGGACCCTGGCGGACCCTAAATAACGTAATGTATGTCTATCTAAAATAGTTAGTTCCCCAACAGTGAAAAAATTTTCAAAATCGGTCGGTTAGTTTATTTTTGACACTTTTGGACCCATGGACCCTGGCAGACCTTACATAACGTAATCTATATTTATCTAAATTAGTTTAGCTCTGTAACAGTGAAAAAATTTTCAAAATCGGTCGGTTAGTTTATTTTTGACACTTTTGGATCCTATGGACCCTGGCAGACCTTACATAACGTAATCTATATTTATCTAAAATAGTTTAGCTCTGTAACAGTGAAAAAATTTTCAAAATCGGTCGGTTAGTTTATTTTTGACACTGTTGGATCCCATGGACCCTGGCAGACCTTACATAACGTAATCTATATTTATCTAAAATAGTTTAGCTCTGTAACAGTGAAAAAATTTTCAAAATCGGTCGGTTAGTTTATTTTTGACACTTTTGGATCCGATGGACCCTGGCAGACCTTACATAACGTAATCTATATTTATCTAAAATAGTTTAGCTCTGTAACAGTGAAAAAATTTTCAAAATCGGTCAGTTAGTTTATTTTTGACACTTTTGGGTTCTATGGACCTTGGTGGACCTTACATAACGCAATTTATATTTATCTAAAATAGTTTAGCTCTGTAACAGTGAAAAAATTTTCAAAATCGGTCAGTTAGTTTATTTTTGACACTTCTGGATCCTATGGACTCTGGCAGACCTTACATAACGGAATCTATATTTATCTAAAACAGTTTAGCTCTGTAACAGTGAAAAAATTTTCAAAATCGATCAGGCAGTTTATTTTTGACACTTTTGGGTCCTGTGGACCGAGGCGGACCTTACATAACGTAATCGATATTTATCTAAAATAGTTTAGCTCTGTAACAGTGAAAAAATTTTTAAAATCGGTCAGTTAGTTTATTTTTGACACTTTTGGGTCCTGTGGACCCTGGCGGACCTTACATAATGTATTCTAAATCTATCTAAAATAGTTTAGCTCTGTAACAGTGAAGAAATTTTTAAAATTGGTCGTTTAGTTTATTTTTTACAATTATGGGATCAGTAAATCCTGGCGAAACTCATACAAGTCTAGTACTCTAACAGTAAGAAAAGGGTTCGAAGGATCTCATATAACTTATGGCAGTCCATAAGCTTCTTGCGGACATCATTTAATTAATTAATTCAAATACTTTAACTTACTAACTGTGAAAAAATTTTTAAAATCGATTGGTTAATTAATTTCTGGCCTTTTTAGGTCCCGAAAACCTTGACCTCACATAAAATACCTTAAATCCATTTGAAATGGTTTAATTTTTTAACATTATTAATTATTAGTGGAAAAATTTTCAAAATCGATTCAAAATATTTTTCCGTACATACATATGTAGGTACATTGTACATATTTTGTTTTGTTTCATATTTTATAATATTTATATCATAACATAATCTTCAATTTCTTGTTTACTTAAAAATTCAATAAAAAAAAAAAAAAAAATTCTTCATTACATTAGCTTAGAAAATCTGTTTAATTTACATTTTTTAACATGGGATAGAACCATGCTAATTATAATGCAATAAATGAGAAACAAAACTCTATACATGTATGTGTGTTATATCACATATATGTGAATAGTTTTCACTTGTTCTCACAAAATTCTTTAATAAAAAAGTGAAATATTTTTATACTTAATAAAGAACTGAGATATAAATATAAATTACTTATTAGACTAACAAAGAAAGAATAAAAGTGAAAATTTACATTTTCTCGAAAAATACTTAAAATAGAAAGAAAATTATAAGAATATTTTCTTCATAAATTTTTTTTTCCTTTTCAACGATGTAAAAATTGAACTGCCTTATGATAGGATCGAATGATAAAAAATGGCCAGAAAACCTACTTCTGGGCATCCGACGTGTCTGGCTAACGAACTTAGCCAAGCCAATTCAGAATCCAGTCCGCACACAAAATTTCATAAGCGTTAGACGTTTCGTTCGAGAGTTATCGTGGGAACACATAAATATATATATATATATATATATATATATATATATATATATATATATATATATATATATATATATATATATATATATAAATTTTAGTGAATATCATTTTCGTATTCTAGGGACCTCAAAACAGATTTCTGCCATACTCCCGGACTCAGATTGCGTCATGACACCTACTGTAATAGCTGAATTTCGAGTTTTCGAAATTCGCTAAAATTTAAAAAATCAAATCACATGGCTCTTGGCTTATTTTTGTATTTGTAACTAGGAAAAAATTATTTACTTTTCTTGTTACTATGAGAAAAATTTGTAAATTTTAAAAATCTTTGAAAATATTTGACACTTTAAAACGTCAAAAAATGTCATTCCGATTATTCGCTTAATGACGGCAATTAAAGGTACTTGCGGCTAATTTTCGATAGGCAACCCAGGAGCAGTCTATTACATTGCTATTAAGGATTCATTTAAATTAAGTTTCATTAAAAAAACAGATACCTGCAGAAATCAGCTGCGGGATCTTGTACTAATATATGAGAACATTTTATTTCATTTTTATAATTTTTATATTACAAAATTTACTATAAATACGTATGATATAAAGAAATTTAATGATGCAGATTCTTATTCAATGTAGCTACTGATCAAATGTGCTAAAAAACTGTGAATAAGTAACTTTATCGCAAATTAATACACAAATTTCTTACTTTCTCTTACTTTTCTTTCTTATTATGTACCTACTTTAATGTGCATTTTAAAAAAATTAAAAATCGCATAAAAAAAACGCATAAAAAGAGTTTTGCTGTATTTATTTTTTTCTTGTATGTTGATTTATAGTAATGGTACCTACTAATCTTAAAATTAAATAGTAATTTTTTAGGATTACAAAGAAATAATTCCATCTGTCTGTGTTTGTTTGTCAAAACTCCGTAATTTCTACATCTTTCAATCTATATTTAAAGTATATAAAATTTTGCATGTGAATGTTAGAAGTAGAAATATCAATTAATTCACAACCAAAAAAATCTTCTTAATTTCTTAGAATACTTTTCCGTATTGGAAATTGGGGAGGAAATTTTTGTCACGACCCACACTGAAGTTGAGATTCCTTTAACCATTTTCCATTTTTAAGCCCATTTGAAATTTGTGAAATACTAAACTTAAAGCAAATAGCATGTCCCTCAGCCGTAATTTTTAAACTCTTGATGCAAAATTTTGAAAAATTGGAGATACTAACACTTACCAGAAACATTCAATTAAAATTATTTTGACTGAGCAAATGTTAACTAATCTTAAACCCCGCTTGCAAAATATTAAACTTTAAAGTTTTATTATGTAACAATTTTGGACGAGATATACTGATAAACGGTAAAAAAATGTAAGTACTTAAATGCCCTATATTTTCTTCATAGCTGTGAAAACCCCAATCAGCTCAAAAATCCTGACTTAATGCGTGTCTGACACACACTTGTCAAATTCACACAGCGAAAACGAACCTAGTTTTATGGATCGTTATACAGAAGTATACTCATGGTGGAAGTGCTGGAAATATCTCGAAAAACATATTTTTATCTGGTTGGTCAGTTTATTATTGAATGTTACACCTCACTACTGGAGGGGGAAGATCCTCGAAAGCATTAACATGTCAAGGCAAATACAATATTCAAATTATAAAATCGATGCAGAAAACATTTCTTAAAATTTTTTCGTACCTACTTAACTATACCCATTGAATACACAGAAAAAAAAACTCACTGTATATTACAAAAACGTGAATTAATATTACAAAATTTTTACTCCAATAGAACCGTTTAGTAATATTACAAAACCACTTTTATTAAAAATCTGAGTACTAAAAGGTTCTATTAATTCAGAATAATTTTTGTAATTATCACAAAGACTCATCTTTGTGAATACAACTCAACGTATGTTTTGTTGAACATTTAATAAACTTTGTTATAATTACTAAATGGAATTTGTAATTGGTATGATTTATTTATTAATAAATACTAAATTTTATAGTAAATTTTACTATATATTTTTGTTGTACTTACAAATAACCCCTGTAAATATTATTAAGGATATTTGTGAAGGAAAGGAACTTATTGGATATACTTTGATAATTAATGTAAAAAACAAAACAGATGTGACTATAAAATATGTACGAAATTCAAACTTCACATCTATTTTACACATCATTACATTAATTATCAAAGTACATCCAGCTAGTCCCTGTAAAATAAGAAAAATTTTATTTTATATAAATGAATTTATTAATTAATTAATACAAAAAAATAAAAAGTTATGTTAAAACGTATTAACTTACAGGAGGTATGGCAAGTGTTTTAGAAATAATTCTAACATATTTTTATATTCAGAACTAATATTAAGCAAATTTCAATAAAAGATATAACTGTAGTCCAATCTTCAAAATCCAGTGAAAAATTTTAAAAAACAAAACGAAAACAAACATGTTGTTTATCTGTAAAAAAGCATATTTTACTAAAATATGAAACATAAAAAATGTCTAACCAAATAATAAAAAACTCACTTGAATTTGAAAAAGAATGCTTTTAATTTGTTAGTAATTTACTTGACAGGTTTTTCACATATAGTCGAATAATGGATTACATATTCGATTCAGAATCAAAGTAAAAAGATAAAATAGGAGTACCTAGCAAGTTTTCCACCTGTAAAAAAAGAATATTTTACTGACTAAAATATGAAGCTTAAAAACATGTCTGACCAAAAAATAACCCTTACTTGAATTTGAAAAGGAATGCAAATTTGCTAGTGTTTTATAAATTTCTGAACTGAAGGAACTTTTCTTCGGTTATAAAAAAGTTTAACTGCAAATATGAAATTATTTTTTCCATAATGTTCAAAATTGCTTTTAGTATCTGAAAAAAAAGAGATCAAATTTTAATAGGAATATTATTAATATTTGTGAGCAAAAAATAATTTATGAAAATACTTACTAGCCATTGTCAGATTTTCGATAGTAAAACCATTAGTAAGTTTTCTTGTCATATTTCTAACGTACAAACAATCTTTTAAATTGAGATTGTATACTATGTTTTTTCATAAACTCTTGTTAAGTTATAATAAATATTTATGAAGATGGAATCTATCACAGAATGACGCTATGAATACTACACAACATTCTAAAAATCATAGAATTCGTTAATATTGCGCTTGCGTCAGTTATTTATTACAAAACTTTTTGTTATAATTACAAAACACAATTTTTAAATGAGAAATACAAAACTTTTTGATAATCACTAAATCAGGGTTTCTTTAAATGCATATATAATAGGTATTATGAACGTTTACAAAATATCACATAAACGTATCAACTTGTCAACTCTGCGCAAGCGTCATTTAATTATTACAAAAATTTTCGTTTTAATTACAAAAGAGACTTTTACTTTAAGCATGCGCATTTTGATTTTTAAAACAGTGTTATAATTACAAATATTTTTCTTATATTTACTTAAAATATTTAATAGAACTGTAATTAATGCTACAAAAATATACTACTAAATTATTTTTTTTGTTATTACAAAAGTTTTTGTAATATTTATAAAATTTTATATTAACAAATTAATAAAACGCAATTTGTAGGATTAATAAAACTTATATTAATCACTGAAAGCGAGTTTTGTTACAATTACTCAAATTTTAGTTCTAACAACGAAAGCTAAATACTAAAAGCGATTTTGTAAATAAAATCACTGTTTTTTTTTTCTGTGTACATTACAGAATATCTAGATATGAGGGGTGCCAAACCATAACGTTGTAGGTGCCACACGAACTCGAATACGTTTTTTTGCAGTTAACCATTGTATATGCTGATGTTTACCTGCACGCTTAAAATTCCGACCGTCCAGACTCTGTGACGGCTCCCACCCTCAATATTGTTAAAAAGCAAGTCATAACGTTGTATGTGCCTGTTATCGTGATTTTTCAATTATTAACAAAACAAAAAAGTGTACAAAGCCACTTATTGCAAGAGACGCCATTGAGCTTGTTGCGAATGTTGGTAAAGAAATATTATCCTCAATAGTGGAGACTACAACGTTTTTTGATTGGATGAATCTAGCTGAAACGATAATTTTTTTTTTTTTATTTAACTGCGTTAGCACAAGTAGGCTATCACGCAGGAATAAAGAAATATAATACAATTATACAGTAGTAGATACATAGATAATACATAAATGTTAGATAGATATGAAATTATTTAAGATTAGAGGTGAGTATAATAATGATTATAATACTATTTGTAATTTAGGTTAATGAGTGTCTAAATTAAATTTTATTGTATAGGTTAGTCCTTTTGAGAAAGAGGATGAGATTATTTATAGATTGTTGATCATTTCCCAGAATTTCTTCTATTTTTTCTGATAAGTGACAGTCGTTTTTATGTGTTGTGTAGTTTTTACATTGTGTTAGGATATGTATAGTTGTTAGTGGTAGCTGGCACAAATGGCACATAGGTTGTTGATCTTTTGATAAGAGATAGGTGTGTGTTAATGCTGTGTGCCCAGTACGTAGTCTAGTAAGGATAATTTCGAGTCTTCTTGATTTTTGAAAAGATGTATTCCAAGGTGCCGTGTCCTGTTTGATTAATCTAAGTTTATTGTGAGAGATATTAGTCCATTCTCTATTTTTGTAGGTGGTTATTTGATGTTTCATGTGGTTGATCAATGTTTCAAATGTGGTTATTTCAATGAACGATCCATCTTTATGAGCTGCTGTAGCTGCTGAGTCTGCAAGTTCATTTCCTGGGATACCGGTGTGACTTGGTACCCAAAGAAATGTGATATTAATGTTAAGCTGTGAAAGTTCATGGTATAGTTTTTGTATTTCTTGAATTATTGAATTTTTGTTATAGAGATTTGATAAGGAATTTAATATACTTAGTGAGTCACTTATTATAAGATTTTTTGAGTTAATGTATCTCTGTTGTTGGATAAATTGTAGATTTTTAAGAATTGCAATAGCTTCAACTGTGAAGTTATTTAAAAAATTGTATAACTTATATTTAAAAGTGATATTGTCTATGATAAATGCACAGGATGTTGATTGCTGTGATTGAGAACCATCAGTGTAATATTGAATATAGTCACTATATTTATTTTCTATTGTATTATAAAATAATTGTTTATAATAAACTGGATTAGTTTCACTCTTAATATAATCACTTAATGTTAGATTTAAATTGATTGTTTGATTTTCCCAGGGAGGTAAAAATTTGATTAAGTTAATTTTTTTTTAAGTTGTCGAAAAGTGTTAAATTTATGTTATATTTTAGTAATATTTTGGAAAATAGGAAAAAGATTGGTTTAGGAAGGGATTTCCTGTTTTCATAGGAGTGACTCCTTGGTAAACATGTTAGTGTATTGAATAATTCAGAATTTTGGGGGAGATACGTCTTTGCAAAATATTTCATTATTAAGAGTTCTCTTCTTTGGTGGAGATTATTTTCACCGCTTTCACAGAGCAAACTTACTCTTGGAGTGGTTCGGAACGCTCCCGTTATTAGTCTCAACCCAGAGTTCTGGATGGAATTAAGTTTTTTCAAGTATGAGGGCTTAGCAGAGTGGTATATAATGCTTCCATAATCAATCTTTGATTGTATCAGAGATGCATATACTTTTTTAATTGTTTGCCTGTCTGTGTTCAAGTTTTCACTGGACATGATTTTAATTATATTCATGCTTTTTAAGCATTCGGCTTTTATATTGGTAATATGTTGCTTCCAGCTGAGCTTTTCATCAAATGTTAAGCCAAGATATTTATGGGTATGGAAGTTTTGGATAACAGTGTTATTAATGTTGAGTTGTAGATTGTGTTTTGTTTTTTTATGGAAAGATAAATATTTTGTTTTATGGGTAGAGATTTTTAGACCGTTTTTCTCGGTCCATTGATATATCTTGTCAAGAGCTAATTGTAAGTATTCTTGTGCATAATTTGCCTGAGATGTTTTAATATAAATGAGAATATCGTCAGCATAGATAAGAGATTGGATTGGAAAAGGTATTGTTTCGGTTATGTCATTAATTGCTATATTAAACAGAAGGGCTGATACTACTGAACCTTGTGGAATGCCATTTTGTAGTTTACGTAGTCTGGAAACTTGATTATTAATTTTAATTCTGAATGTTCGTTGTGATAGGAAGTTTTTTATGAATAATGGTAAATTTCCTCTTAGTCCAAACTTGTGAATTGTATAAATTATTTTATGACGTCAAGTCGTATCGAAGGCCTTTTCAAGGTCGATGAAAACTGCATCTATATTTTGTTTGGAAAGAAATGCGTTTTTTATTTCAGTGTCTAATATTGATAGACAATCAATTGTTGATCTTTGTTGGCGGAAACCATATTGTTTATTGTTGAGGAGATTATTTTTTTCTAATATCCATTGCAATCGTTTATAGATCATTTTTTCCATTATTTTAAAGCAGTGGTTAGTGACAGATATTGGTCTGTAATTTTCAACACAAGTTTTGTCTTTCTGTGGTTTTAATATGGGGATGATTGTAGCTTCTTTCCAATTATCAGGTATTTCACTTGTAGTCCATATAGTATTAAATATTTTAAGTAGAAATAACTGTGCTGAAGTGTGCAAGTGTTGAATCATTTCTATTGTGAGGTGATCGGGGCCAGGAGTAGAATTTTTTATTTCTGTTAGTGATGAGTAGAATTCATTTTCGGTGAATGGTAAGTTGTATGGTTCATTGTTGATGGTAGTGAAATTGAGTTTTTCTAATTCAGTTTCATTTTTGTAATTAATGAAGTCTTCTGTGTATTGCGAGTTACTGGAGATTGATGTAAAAAATGTACTAAATTCTTCAGTGATTTCATTAACATCTGTTATTATTCTATTGTCAGATCTTAACGTATTTATTGTTTGTTTTGGTTCAAATGAGTTGGTTAACCTTTTTATATTTGACCAGACCACTTGATCAGGGGTGGGTGTATTTATCGTGCCTAGAAAGTCCTCCCAAGATTGTTTTTTAGCTAGTCTTACTTGACGTCTAGTTTCAGCTCTTATTTTCTTAAATTCGACGAAGTCTGAAATATTATTTGTTTTTTGATATCGCCTTAACTTTAAACGTCGAAGTTTGATGAGTTCTTTTATTTTATTATTCCACCAGGGCAGGCGTTTATTTTCATTATGTATTGTGGTTTTAGGGATGGATTCATCAACTGCATTGTTGATAATCTGATAAAAGGTATGAATTTTTTGAGAAAGACTGGTCTTTGGATTATCGTTGTTAATTTCAGTTGAAGTCGTAAGTTTTTGCCAGTTGGCTTTCTTAAAGTTTAATTTCGTTATAACTGGTCTTGACTGATTTTTAGGTGAGGTTAGGGTAATTGTGATCGGAAAGTGGTCGCTTGTACAAGTGTCAGGATATGTATCCCAAAATAATTTAGGTGTGAGTGTTGTTGTTGCAAGTGTAATATCTATTGATGTTAAGGTATCAGATCCTGATGGATGAGTCGGTTTACCATTATTTAAAAGGTTGATATCATTATATTTTAGTAAGTGTTTTTCAATTTGTGCGCCTCGCGTGTCAGTATGGGCACTTCCTATAGAGAGGCTGTGAGTGTTTAAATCTCCTAATATAATGTACGGGGGTTGTAATTGGTTAATTATGTGTTCAATATCATTTGTGACAAAGTTTGTATGTGGTGGAATGTAAATGTTACAAAGGGTGATTTTTAGTTGAGGTGTTAGATGTATTTTTGTAGTAATCAGCTGAAGTGATGAATTAATTTTTATTTCCTCAGCATAAATATCCGAGTGTATAAATGTTGCAACTCCTCCGGAAACTACTAAACCGTGTTGGTAGTCATATCGGAATGTTTGGTAGTTTGGAAGGTGGATTATTTGGTGAGTCTTTAGATGCGTTTCTTGTAGGCAAATTATTTTCGGTTTTAATTTGTTAATAAGGATTTTTAATTCTTGTAGTCTGACGTAGTATCCATTGACATTCCACTGTAAGATCATTTTATTATTTTTATTCATCGGTGTGAGTTGATGCTGATTCATTATCGATTAATAGACATGTTTGATATCGTTTTATTTTATTTGTTAATTTTGTAAATACAGATTTTGTTGAGGGAGTATCTAAGTAGTGATAAAGAGATTCTAATGTGTTTATTATGTGGTCTGCATTTAAATTGTATTTCTTTAGGTAATTATGGATATCTTTTTTATTGTAAGTATCGATTATAAATTTTCTTAGTTCGTCAAATGTTAAAATATATTTACTGGGTTCATTTATCATTGGTTCCTGTAAAATGTCAATGGAGATATTAGGTTTGTAGTCAGTTTTTGTTTTCTTTTTTTAGATATTTCGGAATTATTAAGGGTTTTAGGGGGTGGCTCTCGAATAATGATTGGGTAATTTTGAGTTTTTGGTGTTTGAGTGGAGTGAATGATGATTTTTTCAATATGAGTGGTTTCTGGATCGGTTGAATTTTGGCTACAGGTAGAATGTGTTCGTTATTTAGTTTGTTCTGGATTGTTTAGTGTAATGGGTGTGTTGGAATTTTCAGGTTGTAATATTTCTTCAGTTTGGTTGTCGTTATGTGTTTGTGGAGTATATAAGTGATCTGTCTGGGGTAGTATTTCATTTGTTTGTAGTTGAGTAGGATGTTGAGGTATATTTATCTGTTTGGTAGGTTGTTGTGTAGTTATTTGTTCATGTGAAACTAAATTTTGCATTTTCTTGCAGTTGTTTTCTGAATGTCCGAATCTATTACAGAAGTTGCATTTTAATTCATTTATTGATAAATATATTTTGTAGGTTTTATTTTGGTGTAAAATTTCTATGTTTTCGGGAAGAGGAGGATGTGTGGCCTCCACAAATATGTAACGTCTAAAACTTTGAATATGTCGAAGCTCTGGTTCGTTGAATCCGACTGACATTGAGTACATATCTGATAGTATTTTTAAGTTTAAGTTTCTTAATTCAGTGATGATAGTTTCATTTGAAATAGTAGGGAAAGCCCAGACGATAATACGATGCGAAGGGGTAATATAACTTCTTATTGGTATGTCATGGCCATTTACATCTATGTATTTGTATTTTTCAGTTATTAGTTTGGCATCTTCTTTTGTTTTTAAGTATACAAGTATTCTATTATGAGAGATTCTTGAGCTTGATATTATTTTATTTGAGCCAATTAGCCGACTTTACGCAATAATGTAATCCTTGAAGTTAATACCTTGTACTGGTATAAGTATAATGGCTTGTTCGTCAGTAGGAATTTCAATGGTTTTTTTTGGTTTTTAGTGTTTGAGCAAAGGTTGGAGTTTGGGGTTGTAAAAGGTTAACATTTTGTAAGTTTTCGTTTTGAGATAAACAGATATTTACGTTTTGGTTTAAATTGTCAACATTTTGGAATATTTTATTCATATTTGTTTTAAAATTAGATATTATTTTTAATATTTGGTAATTTAAATAATATTATTTTCAAAATTAGTAATAACAAGATTCAAATGTTCAAATTATTATGTAAGTTAATTTGTTTATCACTCACCATTGTCTAGAGAGTGATGTTACACAATATAATTAAGTAGGTATTTTTGTAAAATTCACAATCAATTATTATTCACAATAATTAACACGTCTTAACACTATGAATGTTTTTTCATTCTCCAAACGATAATTAACACCAAAAAACTACAGATATGTTCGGCTACTATGATTCGAGGAACATCTTAAAATTTTGGTGTAGTTTATACAAAAAGAAGTTACAGCGGCTTTGCCCAATGGATAACAAATTCACTGTTGAAACCTAAAGTCACAAAGACGAATTTTGAGGACTTGGAAATTGAGATGAAAGGAGCAACCTGTACCTTTAACTGCTGAGAAGAAGAAGGACATTCATGCCATGTTGCCGTATTTATCAGGAGAAAATAAATTGTTTTATGAAAGCTTCATAAAACAAATATCTTAAAAGTTTAAGTTTAATTTGACAAGTTCAAGTAAAGATACACTTACAACGTTATGACTTGCATAAATATTGGCACTTACAACGTCTTGTCGTTTTCAGTTTTCTGTTTTTCGGCATATTACAAATTTGTATGTTAATTATGTGTATTAAATGAAAGTTTAATAATATATATTTGTTGCGTTTGGTGATGATTACCAAATAAAACGAGACTGTATTTCAATAGGTGTAACGTATATTGACTTTAATCAATTATACTATATAAAATAAACTTTACATATTTCCGTTAACAAAAATGGTTAGCAACAAAATAATTTAATAATGAAAATAGTGAAATGACACGATAATGAATGTACATGTATGCACTGTTCGTGATTGAATTGACTGACCATCTAAATGTATGATTGAGCCGTTTAATGGTTAAACGGTGACTGTGTTGTAAGAGAGTCCAATGACGACTCGCTCTCACGACAGTCCAATGAGTACTGCTCGTACTTCGAAGGTACTTGGTCGTCACACCAGCTTGGCTGTATGACTTGTATGAGTGGGGTACATTTCAGTTACAAATTCAAATTTGAACTAACATGCCGCCCGCCTTGAAGGACTCGCCTTCAAAATTGACAATCATATTGATAACCATAAGGCTAAATATGAACGATGCGTACACGTAACTATGACTTTAAACAAAATACAAAATTCATAATTAAACGAGTACAAATAAATCGAGAATATCGAGAAAACTACTTTCACGAACAAAATTGTGATATATAAATGCCATGAATCAAAAAACGTGAAAATAGTTTGTAATATAAAATTTGAATAAACATTGAAAAATATTTTGAAAATACATTGTAAAATGTTGAAAATACATTGAAAATAATATGAAAATTCATTCGAAATGATATGAAACTGATGATTCAAAAATAATTGAAAAATTAGCTTTGAAAAAATTTGAAAATAGTTTGAAAAATTAGAGTCTTTATTCAGTCATTGGTTGGGAGAGGGCACACTTTTGACACTGCACGAGTCACTATATTGTTTTTTGTTTTCACGTCTACTACTCGCACAACACCATCACTTCCAGGATGCAACTGAATAATTCGGCCACAAGGCCATTGATGAGTTGGCAAATTGTCATCTTTTAATAAAACAAGTTGATCCACTTGAATCGATCGACTGGTTTTGTCGTTCCACTTTGCCCTTGTTTGGAGATTATGAAGATACTCCTTGCTCCACCGTAACCAAAAATGATGTGTCATTTGTTGGAGGTGTTGCCATTTCGACAAACGATTGACCGGAACAGAAACTAATTCTGGTTCGGGTATGGCTTTTAATGAATCGCCAATTAAGAAATGACCAGGCGTGAGAAATGTAAGGTCAGATGGGTCATCAGACATAGGAGTGATTGGTCGGGAATTAAGGATGGATTCGACCTGTGTAATCACTGTGTACAACTGTTCAAATGTTAATGGTGTGTCTGATAACACTCGTTTTAAATGATATTTAGCTGATTTAACAGCTGATTCCCAAATTCCGCCAAATGACGGTGATCGAGCCGGAATGAAATGCCATGAAATTTGAAATTCTGTTAAAAATGTTTTGATATCATTTATGGCATTTTCCGTAATGAAAGCTTCTGCTAATGCTTTTAATTCTTTATTTGCCGCTGTAAAATTACTTGCGTTGTCCGAATATACGGCTGCGCATATACCTCTTCTACTAATGAAACGTTTGAGCGTAGCTATGAATGATTCCGAGGTTAATGAAGTAACCAATTCTAAATGTACTGCCTTGGTGGCGAGACAAATAAAGATAACTAAATAAGCCTTATTTATGATTTTTGATCTAGAACTGTCCTTAATATTGTAGGGACCAGCATAGTCGATTCCACAATTCGTGAAAGCCCGTGTAGGGGATACCCTATGTGTAGGTAGATCGCCCATGAATGGCTGTGTAAATTGAGGTTTATTTTTGAAGCATGTTAAACAATTTTTTGTGATATTTTTTACTAGCCTTTTGGCACCCAGTGGCCAATATTTTAATCTGATTGTTGCTAGTAAAGTCTGAGGACCTGCGTGTAAATGTAATATGTGTTCGTTTTGAACAATAAGTTTTGTTAATGCGTGATTTGCAGGTAAAACAATTGGGTATTTTTGCGCAAACGGGATTGGAGCATTGCGTAATCTCCCCCCTACCCTTAATAGCCCTTTTTCATCGATAAATGGGTTAAGATTAAGTAGTTTGCTTTTCTTGTGAACACTATTGGTACGTGCTATATTGTCGAATTCTTTTGAAAACTCTTGTTTTTGACAAATTTTAATCAATGTATTGAGAGATTCTCTAAATTCGTCGCAAGTGATAGAGCCAAACTGTCTTGAATCGTTGGTTTTACACTTGCTGTTTTTTATGAACCGCAGTATATACGCTGTGACATTGATTAATTTGCTTAACTTTGAATATTTATCGAATACATCGAATTCGTGATTGATTGTATTCGCGAATGTATTTATATTTGTATTCCTTTTTTCAGGAATTTCTGATAACGGTTCACGTAATATGCCGTCAGATAAAGGAAATTGTGTGTCACTTTGCATGAGCCACTCTGGCCCGTGCCACCATGATAATGATGTTTGGAGCTCTATTGGATTTGCTCCTCGCGAAATAATATCCGCTGGATTTGATTGGCTTGAAACGTGATACCAATCAGTAGGTTTGGTCAAATCCTGGATTTTGCTAACTCTGTTGCCGACAAATGTCTTCCATTGATGGGAAGGCGATTGAATCCAGGCTAGGACAATTTTTGAATCTGTCCAGTAGAATGTTTTATTTACGTTAATTGTTAACGCTTTTGTTACTACGTGTACTAATTTTGCAGCTAAAAGTGCTCCACATAGCTCTAATCGCGGAAGGCTAATTGATTTTAAGGGAGCAACTCGTGATTTTGCACAAAGTAACATGGAAGAAAAATCGTGATTTGAATTAGCGCTACGAATATAGACGCAGGCGCCATATGCCTTTTCGGAGGCATCGCAAAATGCGTGTAACTGTATATGATTGGCATTTTGACATCCAACTATATATCTCGGAATTTTTAAGTTTTTTATGAATGGTATTTCAGCTGAGTACTGATTCCACTCATCTAAAATATTTGATGGAACCGGTTCGTCCCAGTCGATGTTTTGCTGCCATAACTTTTGAATTAATAGTTTGGCTTTGATAATACAAGGTCCCAATAATCCTAATGGATCAAAAAATTGAGAAATTTTAGACAGAATAAATCTTTTTGTGACGGGACTTGTAGTTAAAATGTCAGCTACTGAATAATGAAGTTCGTCCGAATTTGAATTCCATAAAAGACCGAGCATTTTTAAAGAATCGTCAACATTTAATGTTAAGGCTCGAGATTCATAGGACGATTTGTTGAAACTTGTGAGAAGATCAGGATGGTTTGAAGCCCATTTGTAAAGATTAAAACCACCTGAAGCGAGAAGTTCGATTAGCTGATCTCGAATTTCTAACGCGTCTGGTATACTGTCGGTACCAGTCATGAGATCGTCAACGTAAAAATCGCGTTGGACGACTTTAGCAGCCTTTTGAAATTTGGGTTCTGGATCTTCAGCTAATTTATGTAATGATTTAATAGCTAAATAAGATCCACAAGCTGTACCGTATGTAACAGTATTAAGGCGATATATTTGAATAGGTGAATCTTGATTATCACGCCATATGATTCGTTGTAAATTAGAATCTTGTTGATCGACCTTAACCTGCCGATACATCTTTTCGATGTCTGCCATTAAAACGAATTTATGCCCGCGCCAACGAACTATTATTGAAAATAAGTCCTCTTGAATGGTAGGACCTATCATGAGAATGTCGTTTAATGAAATTCCTGAATTGGATTTTGCGGACGCGTCAAATACGACACGCAATTTTGTTGTTAAACTTGATGATTTTATAACTGCGTGGTGCGGTAAATAATAATTCGGAGTAATGTTTACTTCGTGTGATGGAACTAATTCCATATGACCGAGATTTAAATATTCATGAATGAATTGTGAATAGTCGGCCATGAGTTTTGGCTGACTGTGGAGTTTTTTCTCCAATAGATGAAAACGTTTGAGTGCGGATTCATATGAATCACCTAACTGATTCGTATCTCCTTTGATAGGAAGTTTAACTGTAAAACGACCTGATTTGTCGCGGGTTGTGTTTTCATCGTAATGTTTTTCACATGCCTTTTCTTGTAAGGACATGTTGACTGGATTTGGGATTTCCTCAATCTCACAAAATTTTTGGAATTTTGATTCCAAATTTGTGCTGAATGCACATACTAATGAATTGCAATTCGCGGAATTGTTTGAAGATGTCAATAATCGACCCGAAATGACCCATCCCAATTTGGTATTTTGGAAATAGGTATGACTATTTAATTTGAATTGCTCTGGTTTGATTATGTCCCAAAACAATTCGCATCCTATGAGCATATCAATGCTATTTGAATTTTGAAAATTAGGGTCAGCTAATGTTATGTTTGTTGGTACCTCAATTGTTCTACAATTTGGAGGTATGGATGGAAAGTTTTCAATGATGTTTGGTAAAACGAAGAATTTAGTGTTCGCTCTATAATTTTCCGTACGTGACCGGATAGTAGCTGAAACCTGTTTATCGATTTTGCTTCGTTTTTTATTTATGCCCATAACTGAAATATTAACATCTTTCGGTTTGAGATTTAATTGTTTTGCAACTGATTTTGTGAGAAAGGATGATTGCGATCCCGAATCTAATAATGCTCTACATGTTAGAGTCTTTCCTGAATTGCCGTGAACCTCTACTAAGGCTGTAGCCAATAGAACTATACTTGAAGTTTCGGCTTTTGAGCAAAAATTGGATATTGTGTCCGATTGCTGAATAACTTCTGTCGACTTTGGCGACGAGGAAGTTGCATTCTTCAATGATGAAGAATAATTTGCACTATGTGTAATGTGCAATAGGGAATTGTGTTTGCTGTTACAATGTTTGCAGCCCCTAGAATTGCACTGATTGAATGAATGACCTGTTCTTAGACAGTTGTTGCAAAGCCTTAGAGCTTTTGCGTCAGATATTCTTGATTGAATATCTTGATTTAAGAAAGCCCCACAGTGATATATTGCATGTTTACCTTTACACTTAGGACATTTAAAATTGTATGTATTTTGTTTCTTGTTTGTGGCGACGAACGAATTTATTTTTTGTTTGTTTCGCGAGAGCACTGTATTTGAGTTCAGTGACTCCAGCATTAAGCAATGACTGTTTAAGTATGATTCGAATTCCGATATTGTGGGCATTGTGTCCTTTTTGATTGAAGATTCCCATTCCCTTTTGGTTGTTGGGTCAATTTTTGATGATAATAAATAGACTAACAAGGTGCCCCAAGATTGAATTGGTTGACCTAACGCCTCAAGTGACCTAACGTGTCTAGAAAAGGTGTTTAAAAGGTTTCGAAGTTCTTTATGGGATTCTTTTGTAACCGCAGGTAATTCAAATAGAGCTTTTACGTGAGTTTGAATTATTAAACGATTATTTTTGTAACGTTCGTTCAACAAATCCCACGCGATTTGATAATTTTGTTTTGTAGTTTGCAAAGAAACGATAAGATTTGCTGCTTCACCCTTTAAACTGCTTTTCAAATAATGAAATTTTTGTATTTCAGTTAGGCTACTATTTGTATGTACGAGAGAATTAAACATGTCATAAAAAGGCAACCATTTATCATAGTCCCCACTGAACTGTGGCAACGACAATGTCGGTAGCTTTGTTGATATCGGCTTAAAATTGTCTGAATTGGGAATTATATTATCTGAATTCGAATGTGTATCGATATTGGAAGCCTCATATTCGGAAATTGCAGTTTGTATTTTTGACATTAATTGAAAATATGAGCTTTCAAATTGATCGCGTTCATCGAGTTGTTCGCCACTTTCGTCGAGCACTTCGATTGAATCTTGAGTTTCTTGGAACTCATTCCAGCACGACTCGAATTTGGCTAACCTAAGCTTTAATTCGGCAATACTGTCTTTATTGAATTGCATTGATGCAAAATAAAATTTTAATCTTGTTAAACGTGCCTTTATTTGGCCGCGTTTAATTGTGAGCCTTCTTAATTGTTCGGACATTGTGATTGTAATTCGTTAAAACGAGTGAACAAATGTTAAATGTGAAGTTAAAACGAATGTAACGAATAAAATATCGATAATGTTAACGATATTTATTGAAATTGTGAATAATATTCAAAGTATTGGAATATTGAAAACAATACGTAATTGAATATTTGTTTAAAAAATGTAAATAATTGAATTGAAAATAATATTCAGAGCATCAAAAGATACGTTACCGAATATTTATGAAATTGAAAATAATATTCAGAGCATCAAAAGATACGTTACCGAATATTTATGAAATTGAAAATAATATTCAGAGCATCAAAGATACGTTACCGAATATTTATGAAATTGTGAATAATATTCAGAGCATCAAAAGATACGTTACCGAATATTTATGAAATTGAAAATAATATTCAGAGCATCAAAAGATACGTTACCGAATATTTATGAAATTGAAAATAATATTCAGAGCATCAAAGATACGTTACCGAATATTTATGAAATTGTGAATAATATTCAGAGCATCAAAAGATACGTTACCGAATATTTATGAAATTGTGAATAATATTCAGAGCATCAAAAGATACGTTACCGAATATTTATGAAATTGTGAATAATATCCAAAGTATTGAAACACTAAAAACAATACGTTATTGAATATTTTTTGAAAATGTAAACAATATTCAGCTCATTAAAAAAATGTGTTACTGAATATTTATGAAAATGTGAATAATGCAATTGTGAATATTGTACAAAAGTACCGAATTGATTGATTAATAACGGTTATGATAGAAAAATGTGATTTCTTGAACCGATATTAACTGTTAATGCATTTGAATATTTGAAAAAAATACGTTGAATATTCGTTTGTTGTGTTGGTTACACACGTATGTATATGTATGTGTTTTTTATATGAAAACGATTGTACACAGTAACTACAAAATAGAATTGAAATGAAAAGAGAAGGAGAACATATACAGACTCACGTGTGCCTGGATATGGTTGTCTTCTTCTGCTGCAACGATGAATGTTCTGTGTACTGCTACGCGACGTGGTGCTATTTGATCAGCTGCCCGTTGCTTTTGACATGTGTTGTGTGTGTACCACGCTTCCAACAAGCGACGATGATCAGCCGTTTGAATGTGTGTGTTGAAATGACGTCACTTCTTATTGCACAAACTTCGTAGTATGAAAATGGCGTTGTTGAGATCCAAAAAACATACACGTTGTTTGACTATCTTCTTCTTGTAGATTTACCGTGAAACCTTGTTGATTGAAGATGTATGTTACCATCCGAATTTTAAGAAACATGTAAAATTTCACATTCGCTGCGAAGGACCAAAAATGTTGCGTTTGGTGATGATTACCAAATAAAACGAGACTGTATTTCAATAGGTGTAACGTATATTGACTTTAATCAATTATACTATATAAAATAAACTTTACATATTTCCGTTAACAAAAATGGTTAGCAACAAAATAATTTAATAATGAAAATAGTGAAATGACACGATAATGAATGTACATGTATGCACTGTTCGTGATTGAATTGACTGACCATCTAAATGTATGATTGAGCCGTTTAATGGTTAAACGGTGACTGTGTTGTAAGAGAGTCCAATGACGACTCGCTCTCACGACAGTCCAATGAGTACTGCTCGTACTTCGAAGGTACTTGGTCGTCACACCAGCTTGGCTGTATGACTTGTATGAGTGGGGTACATTTCAGTTACAAATTCAAATTTGAACTAACAATATTATATGCACTAATTCGTTTATTATTTCTCAATGAAAACGGTTTTTTGTCTCTACTGAAAACTTATTTTTTTGGCACTTACAACGTTATGGTTTGGCACCCCTCATATGTAAATTGTAATAAATTTTGTTGAATCAAATGATAAATTGTATTAAGTTTCCGTTTGACTGAAACAGATCAAGTCAGTCAAATCGTTGAATGACTTCTTTATACGTACATTTATATATTCATACATTCATACATAATATGTTATGATTTGCATAGATAATTTGATACATTCTTCGACAGTATAATATATTATTAAAGCATAGATTATGACAACATTAATATACACACTACTATACAAAAAGTAGTGCACCATAAGAAATAGAAACGGAAAATTCTTACAACACGTATTAACGTAACACCTTTGTGCAGTGAATATAGGAACCACAAAAAATACAAAACTCAAAACCTCACAAATTGTAAAATTAAAAACTTAAATGTAAACTTTAAAAGACGATATTGATTTATTTAATAAAATCGTAATTTGTCGTGGAGTTTTGCGTCTCAGAATTACAGTTTTAGAAATATATTATGTACATAGGAAACTCGTATTACGCAATCCACTGGGACCAAATTGATAAATCAGAAAGTCAAAGATCACGGGCGTCAATGTTTCTGATTTATATAATATGTATTTGTATGATTTACAGTTACAAACTATTACTTAGACACTAACACATTCAAACATATTTGCTTGAAAACACGAGGGGGTGCCATTATACATATCTTGTGTGCGACGAAATTGTTAAATGGAGGCGTGCTATGTATTAAAATATTTATTTGGACTACATCCAAATTTTGTCATTCTTCTAAAAAGTATAGGTACTAAATTTATCAAATAAACTACTAGTATTGTATCCACAGGAACATTTTTTTTCAAGAGTGGAGATGATAAAATCGAGCCTACAGTTGGTAAAGATTGATTTTTGTGTTCAGTAATTTTATTTATCAAATTTTAAAAGTAGCAAGGTCACAGCAATTTTTTACCTACTAAAAGTAGTAAAGTTACAGTAGTTCTGTGTCAAAAGTAGTAAGGTTACAGCGGTTCTATACCCAAAGTGGCAAAGTCATAGTGGTTCTATACCACTGCACTGTGATCTTACCACTTTGGACACGAGGAGCCGTGCATTTGGTACAAAGAGTTTATTATCAACAGAAAATTTTGTGTATAATAATTTTGTGTCTTTCGAAAACTTATTATGTCGATAACCTGTCCAACAATCATAGTCCCATAAGGATCTGTCATTTTTCCAGAATTATCAAATTGTTTACATAGGTATAGGTAATACTAGCCCAAACTATACGAATTTATGCAATGTAAAAAAAAAACAAAATGCAATAATACAGTCGAATACCCGTTATAAGACTGTCCCTTATAAGACTATCCCCCTTAATCAACAGTTGCAATTTTCCCTATTTAATCACTTTTTCGAGTTTTGTGTCAGACCACAATACTGAAATAAAATAGTCCTATAAGGAGTAATCGAACGACAAAATTAAGTGTGCGGTAGTGGCAGGGGCCCTCAAATTCCGAGAACAATTTCCCCTATGTCCCCTACACTAGTCTCATAACGGATATTCGACAGTAATTTATTGTTAGATTGTTGTGCGATATTTGTTTCAAGGGCCTCGCTTTTGGTCGGGCTGACTCTAGTTCTTGCAACTGTGTTATTAACTGTATCCGGTTTTTTCAAAATTTTTGTTTCGTACTGTAACCGACTGTAGTCTGCCCAAAAAGTGTACATAGGTAAGGTAATATATGCAATATATAAATTTTCATATCAAAATGCGAGTAATAGCGTTCAAAGAATACTGATATTACAACCGAACATATACTATTATCACGGTTATTAACGTGTTTTTGCGAATTTGATAAGTTATATTCGTGTTAGAAGGTATTAAGATTACAGGTACAGAGTGTTACGAATATATTCGTAACTTAACATTTATGTTAATATATAGATGGAAGAAATTTATTAGTTTTAAATTTACAAATTCCAACTGTTTCATGTATTGGTGTTTTTAAAATGTTTGTAACCTTAAAGTTAGTCGAAACTTTATCCTAATTTAAAATTTTAAAATATACCTACATAGTTAAATGTGATATAGAAAAATAAATAAATAAAGATCTGAATTTAATTGATTTCGTTTAATATTTACAAATATTTTCGTTTAAATTTAAATACACCGGTAAAAAATTAATTCACAATGTAATTATCGAACAAATAATTTTTCTTTTATACAACAATGTTTTTAAGTTTTTAATTTTAAATTTTAATTTCATAAAAAATACCTTTTTGTGATATTATTTTATAATTTTTTTCCATGTAAGTAATTTCATGTTTTTTAACAACTATTTGTTTACTATTAATTTCATAAATATGCACTGTATTTTTATATATTGTTTTTATTTTTATTAAAGGAATACGCCTGAAGACGGAAGCACTAGCTCTTCCGAAACCGGTTGCGCAATTTTTAAATTAAATTAATCTTTCATTTTATTTTTTCCTGATGACTTCCACTCCTAATGTTTCCATTATTTCAATATTATAGTCATCTAAACCTTTATATTTATCATTAAAATATTTGCACACATTAAAATATAAAATATATAGTGAAAAGTAGGTACATATTATACACACAAAAAATGAAAAATATTTAACTTTTTCTTTTATGTTTGGAAGTATCTTCTAGCTTTAAGCTTTTCTTGTTCATCACTTACAGCTCCAAGATTTGAAGGAACAAAAGAGGAATGGGAATGAAGAAAATGAATTTTCAATAACATCCGGCCACCCATATTTTTGTATGCATTTAACAAATTGTTCACAAGGGCTGCCTGTACACGATCAGTAATACTGTCAGTATTTAGAAATACTGACTTGTAATCAGTATTACTACCAGTAATAATGTCAGTATTTCTAAATACTGACAGTATTACTGATCGTGTATTGATAATACTGAAAGTCGTATATATAATTTATACAATAAAAATAATGATTCATTATTTTTGTCAGTAAATACTGACAGTATTACTGATCGTGTACAGGCAGCCTAAGAGTTCTGCGTTTTCGGCTCTGTGACTACCTATCCGTGTGACCAATACATACGCATTTTTCTTTCTCTCAATCGAAGCAGTAGGATACTAATATGGACGCAATAAGGATACAGTAGATTTTCCAAGATTGTCCAATCAGAAATTGTCAATATTGCAGTGATAGCGATTTAAACATCGCCTGTTTATGTCACACGAATATCGCAAACACATAATTTCTGTGAATACGATGTTCATGTGACGTAAACATACGATGTTTAAATCCTTATCACTGAAATATGGACAATTTGCCATTTGACAATCTCCGAAAGTCCACTGTAGTTCAAAAAAAGTTGTCGGTGTGTGCCTCAGAAACAAGACGTGATAGAAACAGTGATGAGCAAAATTAGTCTTGGTCTTGCAGTCTTGTCTTGGTCTTGCATTTTTTGCAAGACCAAGACCAAGACTATGTATACCAAGAGCAAGACCAAGACCAAGACTATAAGTATGGTTGCAAGAACAATACCAAGAATCAAGTGAGTAAGACCAAAGACTCTTGCTAAATTATTTAAATAGTTTAAAAGTATAATTAATACCGTAAAGAGAGAAAATTTTGATTTTAGAAGGAAAAAATTCGCTAATAAAAAAATGCAAGAAAGTGGAAGATTCTTTAGCAATTCCAAGACCAAGACCAATACCAAGACTGCATTTTGCAAGACCAAGACTTAAACTGCTCTAGCAAGACCAAGACCAATATTTTTAATGCAAGAACAAGATCAAGACCAAAACTACCAAGTCTTGGTCTTGGTCTTGCATTTGCTCCTCACTAGAAACAAAAGACAAACACTGCCAATATAATTTAGCTAACAGAAAACTATAATAGCAATCAGTTTTCCGGGTACTGAAATCGTGTCACGCAGTGTTATCTATTAATTTTCAGTACACCCGATACCGAAGAAAATTATTGCATACTCTTTTAAGTACCGTTAGTCAATTTACCTATATTATGTGTGTATACGAAGGCACCTCTACGTTTAGTAAACGTTCGTATATGTATCTAAACATACAAGACAATGTTTAATGTTTCTTTAGCGCATATAATTGTTAATTACAAAGATACGGCGCAACTTACGTATAGCACGTAATTATAAATCGTGATATCTATACACTCATACCCGCTACAACCCCCCACTCCAACTCCCCCTTAACCCTTTTGCCTTGCCCGCCTCGCTCAATGTACTATATGTGACCCATCACCCATTTTCAGTTGGTGTAATATTGTATATAGGGTAGTTGACTAAAACGGTAGTATCCCAGTGGGGCTACTACCACCACCCCACCACCACCATACAGAACGACCATAACATATACAATGAAAATGATCTCATGTAGCACATGTACATACAATAACCCATAATGCATAATTATCACCTTGAGTCACGCTACAAGCAATGAATTTTGTACACAAAACTCATGTATGTATATTGGTATGCATGTTCGGTACATTTATGGATTAAAATTATACGTTTGTGAAAATGTACATTTGTAAAATTTGTGAAAATTTAAATTTTCTGTTATTTTAATTATTTGATTAAATGCCAATCTGTAATACGTCGGTTGAATTTGATCATAAACTTTAATGGATTTGAGGGTTACTTTATTATTGTATTCGAAGTTGCAACCTTTGATGCTATGATCTTAACCACTATTTTAATATTCGATTATAAAAAGGTAATTTGGAAAACGAAATGTACATGTAAGAATGGAACAACGGTAAAAGATGAATGGTATAATTCAAAACTAATTGGTAAGTAAGTAGTTAAATGAAAAAGTTTTAAAAAACCACAACGAAATAGCTCTAAAAAGTTTCAAATAAAAATTTCTGGAATTCCATATTTCAAATTTCAAACTTTTTCATTTAGCTAAAAAATAATCAGTCTTTGGAGGAAGGGAGCTCCGGGCTTACTTCTATCCTGGAAATCCTAAGATATCTTCAGAACGGTTGAACCCACGTTCATTAAATCTGGTTAAAGACTAGCCAACAATTAGCAGCTATCAAAGTGGGTTTTTACAATTTTTGATTTTATTTTTATTCTGGAAATGGCAGCTATATTAGTCAGACTAGCTGGAAGTTTGGAACATGAAGAGCAAAACACTTCAAATTCTATAAAAATAAAAAGAAATCGACTCCAATTTTACCAACAACTTTTTGGAGACGAGACACATTCCAAAGAAAAACATTCTACCTAAGTTTTGTTAATAAAATACTCAAATTAGCTATTTTCGAGACAATACAAATTCACGAACATTATTCCAATCTACTTTTATTAATAAAGGATTAAGCTGATATTTATTTACGATTTTGTTTAAATTATAATATTCCATATTATAATTTAAATTATTCATAATCTTTTGTACGTACTTAATTTTTTATTTTAATTTGTTGTGTCCAAAATGTTTACTTTGACCATTCCCAGTGTCACTTTTCTCACTCATTACGACAGCCCCTTCATAAGGAGTAGAATTATTCTATAATATGTATAAATATAGTAATATCTGCACTTGTTTGATAATGATCATATTAATCGAAATATGGACAAAGTATATAAAAAGTGGTATTTTTGCAAATTAAAATCTCGTATATATTAATATCATTAATTGAACCGGAAATTTAGATTATGTTTAAGCACAATATTAATTTCGACCGTCAAAATGTTATATCATAGATTTACATCAAATTAAATAAAGAATAATAAACAAATACCTTACTTTGCAAAATACCACTTTTCTTTTTGAAACTGTGACAATGTTGTTTCAAACCGTTAGTTCATGTTCTGTTTGAAAATGAACTAACGGTTCGAAACAATATTGTCACAGTTTCAAAAATAATAGTGGTATTTTGCAAAGTAAAGTATTTGTTTATTATTTACAAATATGGAATACCATAAAGTAACGCTCAAATCTATTAATATTATAAATAAAGAATATTTTAATATAACGACAATTTTACTTTACTAATACCACTTTGCTTAAATGTCTGTGACATGTTTCGGCCCGTATGGCCATTAACGAACAGTACGCCATACGGGCCGACACATGTCACAGACATTTAAAACTTTAAATAAAGTGATATTAGTAAAGTAAAATTGTCTCTTTATTTTAAAATGGAATACCATAAAGTAACGCTCAAATCTATCAAATATTGTAATAATTACAGTGAAGATACTATGGAGACGAAATTCACCCAAAAATATTAAGAGACGACTTACCATTGACTTCTATTGATATCTAAAATATACATTAACAAATTTATAAATGAGGGAAATCTATACATAATTATAATAAAACTGTATCGAGACAATTTCTGTAGATGGAATATTTTTTGAAAATTGTACTGGTACTGTAAATTGTTATCGATGTAAATATCAAAGCCGCTATTTCTAAAATTTTTGTCTGTCTGTTCACACATCACGCAAAAACTACTATGAACGGATTTTAATGAAATTTGGTGTGATGATAACCTATTACTTGGGTCAACACATAAGCTACTCTTTATTACAGAAAAATGTCTCCTTCCCTTGGGAAAATACAGGAACCATTTTGAATATGTGCATGCATTAAGCAAAAATTATTGTTCTATGCAAGTACAGCATAATTATTACACGTATATACTTCTCATTGATTGTATAACAATGGATCGCGCGAACGACATCGCGGGTACTTCAGTACTTTTTCATATATCTTTAATAACGTAATTGTATTATACGCACGGAAAAAATATAACTGTCTGTTAATAAAAAAAATAATTAAATAAATATTTCTATACAGTCTAAATGAAAATACCTCTGCTGCAGCATCCTGCATAACATAGCGAATTTCCGATTATAAAAGTTAGTTTTTTTTGGAAACTAGTTGACATACAATAATAGTTTAAAGACCTTTTTCATGTGATTTTTTCTCCTCATTCCAATGGTGTAAAAAGATTTTACAAAAACTTTTAAATAAGGGAAAACTTTGGCAAAAAACTAATTTCTTTTCACGAAAATTGCCAAAAATATCATATTCCGAGCATCGAACGTGTCTGGTTAACGAACTCGTCCAACGGTTTGGGATTTCCAATATTTTCACCAAATTTCACAAACATAAGACGTTTCGTTTAAGCGTTATCTCGTGGACACACACACACACACACACACACATATATATATATATATATATATATATATATATATATATATATATATATATATATATATATATATATATATATATGATATATATGTACATATATATATATATATATATATATATATATATATATATATATATATATGATATATATGTACATATATATATATATATATATATATATATATATATATATATATATATATATATATATATATATATATATATATATATACTGTGTGAGTTTTGGTTTCTAGGGACTTCAAAACAAATTTCTGCCATAGTCCCGGGCTCAAGTCGCTTATGACAGTGGCTGTAATAGCTGAATTCCATTCTGGAAATTCGCTAAAAGGAGAAGTTACCATTAACCATCACACACAAGGGAAAACATGAAAAAAGAAAAATTAAATCTTTATAAATGCACTGCACTGAAAATGAATAGAACCGGAACGAGATATCATTAATAAAAATTATGTGAATAAACAGTTTGCTTTTCAATTAAGCAAACAAACAATGAAAAATTCACAGTGTTTTATTTAAAAACATAGGGTAACTCTGGCAAATATATGACCCGGTGGTTAATAAAGGTACAGTAAACATAAAACACTCGTTTCTTCGTCTGTCAGCTAGTAAATACTTAATGAAATAAATTCGCCAAATATTTTCTAGATTCAATTATATTTGCCTGATTAACACGTTTAGTGTCAAATATTGAATGGAATGGAAATGACGTCGTACAGTAACGAAAATAGTTGTATGGCGTTCGTGATCATCAACGTGCTAACACAAGTACCTACTTGTTAAAATTCTCCAACTGATGACAGATATGTCTAAATTAATTGGAATACAACTAACAACAATCGATAAAAATTATCCGAAATTCTAACTTAAGTCGTCAGTCATAATTCAAATATAAATCAGATAATTAGTTGACGCAACTTAAAGGCAAAATGATTCGTGTCAAGATTAACACTACCCAGAATACATATATCCCGAAAATAATGAACGTATGTTATCACCACAGTTAAAAAAAGAGTTAATAATAAAAATTAATTAAATTTTTAATGAATACATATTTTAACTTGAAACTATAAAATAACTTTTAACTAAATTAAATACAATTACGTCGTATTACATATATTTTTACAATGCACCTGCTATGTACAACATAGTACCGTCGTTTTTTTGTAGAAAATTTATAGAAACAAATTAATTCATTGTATGTATTTATTCATTAAGTTTATATTACAAGTAAATTTAAATATGTACGGTAATTCTTAACGTTGAAAACGTTTATAAGTATTTATTTCAAATTTTTGATGTCATCATTTTGTTATGGTACTTCTACAAATAGTAGAAACTTGACATTTGGTATGATTGTAGGTTTTGAGCTAAGAGATTTTTGCTAGATTTGCGGGCTAGATTTTTCTCGCAAACATCAAAAAAAAAGGCCCGTGATTCCAGATTGTCTTTAATTTCAAATTTGTAAAGATTTATCTACCTACATTTTTTTAATAGAGTGGATTTTGTGTACTTACCAGTCGTGTTCAGCCTTTATTATCGTGTGAGTTACTTTTCAATTATAATTTTTATTCAGTCCTATACTTTTACATAAATTCTTAGATCTGTGATTTCTCTGTTATGTTTGCAACTCTGGTTTTTTATCAAAAATGAAAAAAATAATATGGAAAACCATTAAAATTATAACTTTAAAACTTTTAGAAAACATTTGCATACGTGGTGACATCATCAAGTACAATTTTTTTTTTTAAACAAGAAGCTGCAAAAATGATATGAATCAAATCTTTTGGTGAAATTTAATTAATCTGAGTGCTAAATTTTCTCTTTTTCTGTAAAAATTACCAAGTTTACTTAGAAAATATTATCCACTTTCCGGATATGATTTTTCTGTTAAGTTCTATCCTCAGTTTCAATTTTTACCAAAATTCGCTTTGCAATCGACAGGTTGAACACCAGTGTTTTATACAGTTTGATTCCCCGAAACTACGAAGTCTACTCAAATAAATAAATTCATTTTTGCTTTATGTCTTTCCTTATTTTAAAATTTTTTCTTGGCCGGCGAAATATTTTAGTATTTACAATGTGATCTGCCGCGCCGACGCAAATATTTGGGACCCTTTTGAATTGCCTTTTGAATTTTAGTTTCCTGGAATTCTTTTATAATAACTTTGCTTTAGATCCATTACAATTTGTATCTTTAATGCACGAGAGCACACTGAGAAAAAATTACAGTAGAAATTACGGAGCTGCCTCCGGTAAACCAGGCTTAAGTGACCAGTCGGTAGGAAATTATCAATTATCTTTTGAAATTTTCAAATTATCTTTTGAATATTTTTCCTGTACAGCTTACGAATTTTTCCTATACTGATCCGTAAAATTCAATGGGCTAGTAAAATTTCAAGTGGATACCAGGAAAATTTACTTAATTTTTGTTAAATTGAAACCTGTCTTTCAGCATCTCTCTCACATAAGCATCGCACCAACGTAACGCTCACCAAGGGCAAGCACATACCTAACTGCTCTGGCACGCGTAACTGTCCTCACCAAACCAAGGTCATTTTGAATACGGCTTCTATTGCAAACAGACAACTTATTTTTGTGTGTGCCTTGTATGTGATGTGTACCATGAATGTTATCATTTTTTTTCTGTTTTTTGTTATAATAAACTATTTAATGGAATTTATCATTTAAAACAAATAATTGTTATTTGTGTTTCATGAAAATCGCATTATTTTATTATTGATAAAGAACTAATAATTAAGATATAACAATTAAGATTTTTATATGTATTGATGTTTATTGAAACATGTTTTTCTACAAGTAATAAAAAGCCACAGCACATTTTTTCAATAATAATAATTTGATTTTAATCCTTACCCTTCTATCAATATCTTTTTAAACTATTTTAATTCAATTATTTATTAATAAATAAAAAAATCCTTATAAATAATACGGTAAGAGAGTACAATTTTTCCTGTACAGCGCCGAAATTTTTACGAAGTCACAGTGTAATTTTTACTATACTCATCGTACTTTCTCCTTTGCCTGTCACTTATGCCTGCATTACTAGAGAGCTCCATAATTTTTTACTAGAAATTTCCGTAAAAATTATCGTATTTTTTTCTCAGTGTAGCTTGTCGTCAGTATTAACCGACTACCCCTAGTCTTTTTTCATTTCTAGTCCATTTTACAGACTCAAAAACAACTGTATTTTCTCATCTCTTGCAGTTATTGCCCTCAGGCGCAATTGTTATTATTAACAAAAGATACATGCATACATATATAAACCTAATAGTTTACAGCAAATAATTTCATAGTACATTTGACTTATTTCACTGCATATGTATGCAATGTACATAACCAATAGCAATAAAAATAGACGGTGTTTTCCATGGAAACTATATTTATATACACACCAGTTCCGCAATATTACGTATGCATATGTACACCAGCATAGCAGTGTGCTGTTCCGGTTGGCAGTATGAAACTATTATAGAAATGTAATCTTTATCTATTCACCCAGGCTATTTCCGATTGTGAGATTATTTTTATGTACATATACAACAAACAATATTCGCTTGTTATTTAAACTCATTTCATGGCGTACTGTTACTGTCTGACATTATAAATTGTAAAGGTATGTACCATTGCTTGGTTGACTGGGCTGGTAATTGTTTCATATACTCGCTAGCTCATCAACGGATATAGAATTTACGAAAAAGCAGTGCGTGATGTTTGCTATTACTTAAGGCAGTGTATTCTAGTCTAGAATTTCTTAAAATTCGATTTTTTGTTTCATTTTCTAAAAGTATAGACCTTTAAAAATGTGCCCTCAAAAGGAAATTTAACAATTATAAAAATCTATCAAGTTATAATTATTAGCGAATTTCCATTCTGGAAATTCAGCTATTACAGCAGCTCTTATGGTAAGAATTAAGTCCGGGACTATGATAGAAGTTTGTTTTGGAGCCTCTAGAATCTACTTCACTAAAATTTGTATATATATATATATATATATATATATATATATATGTATGTATGTATGTATGTATTTATGTGTGTGCACCATAACTCTCGAACGAAACGTTTAATGCTTATGAAATTTGGTATGCGAGCTGGAATCCGGATTCGCTCGGCTAGGTTCGTGAGCCAGACACGTCGGATGCCCAGAAGAGGTTTTTCGGCCATTTTTCATCATTCTTAATGATTTTTTTTGCAAAATTTGGCCAGAATTCAAAAATTTTTTTAATTTTTTTTACACCATCGGAAAGAGGGTAAAAAAGTGCATACGATAAGCTTTAAAAACATTGTTCTAAGTGAACTAGCTTTTGAAAAAAATTAAGAAATTTGTTAAATTTTTTTACTATAAATGCTTTATCGTTTTAGCTATTCTTTTCTAGATAAAACAAGTGGTGGTTAGTTATTCAATATGTATGTATGTGTTATAATAACAATAGCTCTGTTTCATCTTTTTAAATTAAAATTAGCCAGATTTTTTAAGGGTACGTTATGGAAAGAAAATTTTTGTATGATGTCCTTCTTTAGAGAGAAAATATAATTTATATATATATATATATATATATATATATATATATATATATATATATATATATATATTTCCATATCTAGAAAAAAAATCGAAAACTATAGTTATGTAATCTAATAATATATTATTAAATGGATATATGCTACACTATATGAGATCGGTTAGGGTCCTGATGACCCAAAAGCGACAAAAATTAACTACAGAACTGATTTTGAAAATTGTTTCACTGTTAGAAAACAAAACTATCTTAAATGGGTACAGATCTTAGATGAGATCCGTCAGTGCCCAATATTTGGAAATCCGCTATGTTATGCAGATACTGCGACAGGGGTATTTTATAATACAGTAGACTTCAGTTTCAGGTATTATACTTTAAAACTTTAAATGTTCTTTTATTGAAATTACATTTTACAAGTTGGTCGACATGATATATTGAATTCTATTTATCCAATCGACTTCGAATCTGGCATGCACTTTCAGTATATGTTACTTTATGGCAGGAACTACAGATATTGCGAAATTTTAATTTTCATTATTTTTAAACGTCAAAGACTTTAAAAAAGGTTTTTTTTTTTCAATATATGTAGCTCCTGCCAGAATCACAACCTTTTCAAACCAAAATCTTTTTTCTTTTTATTGTTGCAGATGAACACAAATCTCAAAATTATGTTAACCAGCACATTACCTTTTTCACATGACTATATTTAAATTGCTATAAGTCCTTGAATTTTCATTTTATTTCGTATGAAATTTACTATATACTCGTATATGTTCTAAAAATATCAATAAATAAATGATAAAAAAAATGGACATTAAAAATATTAACACTTTACAGTCCACGTTTTCAGCATCTGAAAGTAGCCGGAACAAGCGTAGAGACCGATCGCGACCACTAATCTTACATGTGTGCGCAAACAGGTATTGACTTAAACAAATACACTTTCTGTGTGTTAGTTTTTTTTAAGCATTTATAGAAGAATAACATAAAGAACACTTAAAAATGTAACTTTATATTATCATTTATTTTTCTATAATTGTATTGAAATGGATACATTTCAATACAATCGTAAAAATCAGCGTGTTTGTCTGTTATTGATATTTAATTTTAAAAAATGTATGTTTACACATGTTGAATCATTTCGTGAATTTATTTATATAAACTGTTTTTTTTTTTTTTTTTAAATTCTTTAAAAATATTGTCGACCTCTGAGAAAGTTAACTGTGAAAGTGCAGGGACTGTATAGTGTTAACAGTTTTTTTTATTAATTTCAAAAGAAGCCGAAGTTTTTGCTTTTTAAACTAGAAGACCCTCTTAAGGACCAGATATAGTTGTTCTCTGTTTGTTACATTATACTGGACTGGAAATGTTTTGTTGAGCCGCACTGTGTACCGTAGATACCTAGTTATAGTAAAATGTGGGTGCGCGGTTTTCACTATAATTATTTATTATTATTTATGTGAAAGAAATCTGAACGTACAATTAAATTTATTAATGAGTTTACATTTATCTTTTACGGTTTTCATAGGCTAAATGAATAATAATTTTAGTCGCAACGAATGAAAATCACGTTGAGTGATTTATTTTTCCAACTGTCTATTTATTTATTTACGTGACACAATCTATTGTTGAAATTTTTTAAAAATATCTAACAAACGTAGAGAAGTTGAGCGTCTCTTTTAACAAAATCTTTCAAAACAACTACATACCAATTTCTAGCAGTTTGGGTGGGCACTTTTGATGTTGAAGGGCAGTATTTCAGAAATCAATTGAAAATTTTTGAAAAATTGAAAAACACCAATGAATAATTAAATTGTATAGTTCGCAATAGTATTTATTTTCTGAATGGTTCTATTCACAACAACGATAAACATGCATTTATAATAATAAAAGTAGTAGACACCTCTTTTTTCCTTATATGGTAATAGGAAACAAATTTAATTTTTGGGAAAGCAGTTATTATTAAAATTAGTAGATAAGAATGAGAAAAGGTGAAATATGTTTAGAAATATTTTCATTTCTATTTAGAATACAAACGTAACCAAAAATTTCTCTTTTTTAAATTTTTAATTCTCAAGAAACCCACCTACGATATTTATACAGGGTGTCAGAGAAATAAGTGACCACCTTCTGAGAGATTACTCATAGCACCCTGTAGACACTAAAACCGCAAGAATTTTTTCGGAATTAACAGTCGCGCCAACCCTCAAAAGGATAAGAGTCATTATACATATGTATATATATATACATATGTATATATATATATATATATATATATATATATATATATATATATATATATATATATATATATATATATATATATTTATATTTATGTATATATATATATAAATATACATAAATATATATATATATATATATATATATATATATATATATATATATATATATACATATACAGGCTGGTCCAGAATTACGTACCGTAATTGCTGGATCTGATAGTATGTTCAAAAATAATGGTACCTTTTCATCTACACTTTTTTCCACAACTCAATAATAAGGGAGATAAATCAGAGGGCTAAAATGTAGAGGGATGGAAGGAAACTGACTTCTTTTTTTAAAAATTTTTTTGGCGCTTTTAATTACTGGATTCATATTCTAGGGGCGGTACTATTTTTATGGCGGTTTTAATTACTGGATTCATGTTCTAGGTACAGACCTTCTTAATACTATCAAAATTGGCCCGAAGCGACGTAGGGGTTTTTAGAATTTTTTTTTGGAGTTGAAAAAAGAGGCGAAAAAATGATTTTTTTTTAAATGATTTATCTTTTCAAATCGGCTACGTCCGGCTAATTCTACATCCTTGTTATATTAAGAATTAACTAAAATTTTATGTTTCAGATCACCAGGAGGGTTGGAATCACGTTAACCAGGAGACGAATTTTTTTTAAATTTTTATACGTTTTTATACTTTTCAAATATCAATAAAAAATTGGTAAAAAAATGGGCACTAAAAATGTTTACTATGTTTTTTTTTTTATTACGCTCGTACAATTACCTCAAAATCGAGCCTCTAGACTATAGAATACCCCCTTAAGTGATTAAAGATTCTTAATTTGAGACATTCCCTGAGAAATAATTATCCTATCCATAAAAAAAATTTTTAAATTTACATTATTATCTAATTATAAAGAAAATAATGTACCTATAAATTAATTTAAGTGTCGTCTAATCTTGAAAAATTCCTCTTTCGCTGACAGATAAGACGTAATACAATTAATTTTATTTGGTATTTGTAAAATAATTCACGTTAGAATGCGAAATTAATGAATGGTGAATGTGAAAATATAATCCCCCCGGGGGCCGGGCGGAACAAAAGGAAAAAAACGCACGTAGGTACCACGGACAATATTGTGTACGGTTCATAGCAAAACATAGCATTTTAATGTATTTGCCAAGTAGATATGACTTTGATTATTATTACAAGAAAACATGCAACAATATACAGTCAAGTAAAAAGTATATATACTTACTTTGATTTAGTACAAAGAATAATATAATACTATGTGGTGAATACATAGGTTTATATGCTTATATGTGGCATTTCATATAAAGAATAATAATTACTTTAGTTAATGTATAAATGCCAATTGTACACTGGTGGACATAAAAAATTGAATCAGTCGTAAAAAATATAACCAAAACATCCAGTTTAACGTCCAATTTCTAAAATGTCTTTTGCATCCGTATTCAGAGAAGTGTGCAAATTTTGGATACTATTTCTTTAATATGGCTGAGCGCTCCGTACTCATTGTGCTCAATCTCCAAAACAGTTAAACACATCGAAAAATGTTTGTTACAAAATTTGTAGAGAATTTTATGCTCTACAACTTTTATAATAAATGCAAAAACGATTTGAGGCAAAGGAAGCGAAATATTTCCAAAAAACTGATTTTCGCGACCATTGACCTTCAATATCTAAAGACGCTCATACGTGATCTTATGAGTCTTTTGAGGAAACATTTGGGATGCTAAAAACAGGTGTTTACGAAAATCCAGCTTATTCCGTTTCATTCCAAGATTGACACCCTTTTTTTTTAACTCCAATGATTGGGGTAGTATATAAAAATAGTAACGCGTGTCGGTCTTTCAAACATCCTGGGCAAGGGCATTCGGCCGCTTTATCTGGGCTCCAGGAGTCGCTTGTGATCACTCAAATAGTAAGTGACACAATGAAGCCCGAATATAATCTGGATCGTAAATATCATGTGATCATTCCATCCAGGGAGGAGTGGGAAACCAATGCTCTCCCAACAGCTGTCAGAGGACTGGTCTGGTATACCGACGGGTCCAAGATGGCCGAGGGTACAGGTGCGGGTGTTTTCGGACCCCGAACCCGATTAACCTACCCCTTGGGAAACGAATCAACGGTTTTCCGGGCTGAAGTGTTTGCAATTTCAGCCTGTGCGAAATTGATACAAAGTAGGCCTGGCTGTAAGGGACATCGCGTAAGCATATGCTCGGACAGCCAGGCTGCTCTCAACGCCCTTAATGGCGTTAGGACAACGTCAAGATTGGTACACGAGTGCCAAGAAACGTTGGATCAACTCTCGGTCCATTGCCCAGTGACCTTGGTATGGGTACCAGGCCATACGGGAATAGATGGAAACGAGAGAGCAGATGATTTAGCTAAACGAGGTTCGACTCAACCTTTAATAGGTCCAGAGCCAGGACTAGGAATATCATTCCAGAGAGTGAGGTGTGCTGTGGATGACTGGGCTAAAAGACAGCACGCCGATCTCTGGAAAGTGTGTACAACGGCCAGACAGGCCCGAGATCTTATAGTACTGCCCAGTTTAAAACGGAGAAAGGAATTGCTATCTCTAAGCAGGGTACAGCTGAGCCGGTTAACAGGTATACTCACGGGGCATAACGTCCTGAGGAAGCACCTGCATATCATGGGATTAGTGGAGGGTCCTCTGCCGAAGGTGCGGCTTGGAGGACGAATCTTCGTTCCATGTTTTATGCTTTTGCGAAATATTGTCATCGTTGAGATGCAAGTATCTGGGAACTCCAATACTGAGTTCCGAGGGCATCCGGATTGCCTTAGTGCAATCCTGAGTTTCTATGAGGGACTGGGTATTAGCTAGTCCATTTTCGATGCCGTGGGGTACAATGGGCCCGTATTTGGTGGCCTACGTGCAACGGGAGCTTTGAATTCCGACCCACTTATAGCACTCATTCATTCATATAAAAATTTAAAGATTATATTTCCCTAAAACTTTTACTTTCAGCAACTATTAAAAAAACCGCTATTTTCCTGTAATCTGTGATTCAATATCTACTAACCCTAAAAAATCAAAATTTGAGCTTTAGAAACCTCGAAGATCAGGGAAGTGGGGGAATGGTCATTTTTTCCGAATTTTGAGCTGTATCGTTAAAACCACTATACCAAAAATGATAAATAAAGAATATTTTCGGAATCCCTGGATACTTTTTAAATGATACCTTACAGCAGAGGGCGGTAACCCGCGGCCAGTTACAAGTTTTTATGCGGCCCACCAAGCAATATAATTTTTCTAACAGTTTACTCTGCTTATGCAGAATTGCTCTGTACTTTTTTGTTCTCCGATGTTATTATAACATGTAAATAAAACTGTTACTAAATTTTTTTTATGTTGGTTTTCAATAATATTATTTTATATTTGTATTAAATCCTGCATAATATTGCGAATTCCGTTTACAAAAATTAGTTTTCTTGGAAACTGGTTAACATAGATCCATTGGTCAAAGATAGTTTTTATGTGATTTTTCCTCCTCCTTCTAACGGTGTAAGAAAGTATGGCAAAAATTTGAGGAAATTTAAGCAAAAGACTTATTTTTTCCACCAAAAATGCGTAAAAAATCGTTCCAGATGTGGGACGTGTCTGGCTTTTTGGACTTCCAACACATTTCACCAAATTTCTTAAAAACAGGATGTTTCGCTCAAGCGTTATCGCGCAAATATAAATTTTATTGAATGTCATTTTTGGCTTCTATAGAGGTTACAAAACAAATTATTTCTATCACAGTTCCGGGCTCAAGTTGCGTCATGACAGTGACACGATTCGAAAATTCTCTAAAAAAAACCTACTTAAGCTACATACTACATTACATAATATCTGATTGTGCGGCCCGCTAAAATTCTTTTTTTTTTAAATGGCCCGCCATTCAGAAAAGGTTTTCGACCCCTGCCTTACACGATCTATTAATAATTAAAATATTTTTTTTTTGTCTTTAGATCAAACTAGCCCCCCCCCCATTTTATTATTAAAAATTTTGTTCTAATTGTTGACTAACGATACATGTGCACGTCATAAAGACCTAGCAATATGCCAGATTTCAAATTCGTATGTTACACCGCTTTTGAGAGGAACCCCGGTGACAAACGGAAGAATGGACGCGAGGGTGACATTAAAAAGGTTCCGCTTTCCCTTTTGTGGTGCTGAACCTTAAAAATATATGTTATAGTTTCCATTTCTAACAGAATGAAAAAATATATAGACCTGTTAGGCCTCACGTGTCCTTTCTAAAGGGCTTTTTAAACGGTCATATCAGTTCTCAGTTCAGTTTCAGTTTCCGTTCTCGTTTCATTTCAGTTCGGAATAAGGTTTGTTTTTACACGGTCCGTTCAGTTCTCACTGTTCTCAGTCGTTACAGTTCTTTGTATAATAATCTGAGTTATCCCGAACAAAATGTTTCGCTTTAAAAGTCTTCAACTTTCTTCAAATTCTTATACTAGTTTAATAGTGGTAATATAATAACTCATGGATAAAGACTATTTCATTGCAATAGCGATAGCTTTGGAACGAGAGGAAGAAAAGAAGTCAGCGGAATAAAGCTTGACTTCTTAACAGAAATTCACTTTCGCATATAAATTTAATGAGGGAACCTCGCTTAGAACCATGTGACGGACGAAAAGAGATCATAATACCATAGTGATGGTTTGTATACTTCCCCAGTTCCTGCTCCACTTCTTTCACTGTCCTTAATTTTCTTAAGTTCTTTGTTGTAAGTTGAGCGTAGGCTATTTATTTTATTAGATCTTACCATCACCTTTGTAGCCGTCTCATCGTATTCTTTATATTTCTTTAACAGAAAAGTGTAGACAGCTTCCCTAATATTTACATTGTGGTAACGTACCTCTGTCTTATTCCATAAACACGGTAAAGTTTTATAAATTTCAATAAATTCGACAACAATATGTGATCCTTGTTGTGCATAGCGACAGTTGCGTATATAGAATGTGCACTTTGTCAGATTTTCAAGAAAACTGACGTGAGTAAACGGACTGAGGCATGATGCGCTTGTTTACACAGAGGAATTCGAAGAACTGAAATGAAACAAAGAGGTCTCCGTTTCAGTTCTCCTTTCAGATTTGAATTTTTACACGTAGGAAAAACTGACAGTTTGACTGAAACTAAAACTGAATTGAGAACTGATATGACCGTTTAAAAGGCCTTTAAGGTTTATGCCGAAATTTTTATCGTAACAAAAAATGTAATTTTCTACGTTACTCCTCACTTTTTTAATATAGAGATAATACGTGGAATACGTGCAGAAATCATGCTGCTACGTACACATAACCATTAAAAATGCTGATGTTCATTATGGAATTTTCTTTCAATAAATCCCTCTATTATTAAGAAAAAAATTATACGCCTCATTTTTATGTAAAAATATATTTAGATTACTATTATTTAAGTCTCTGTGTTGTGTTTGTTGTTAAAGTTGACTTTTTTGTTGATATAAAATTTTTCTACTTTTTTTAAATGTGTATACAAAAGGGCTTTTGTCGGCATTACACAACTAAATCCTTTTACACTAAATGAATAGCATACAAAAGGATGCTTTCACCTGCTTATTAAGTACATCTGTTTTTCGTTTGGGGCCGTGCACGAAGCAGACGACCATCCACACAGAGTAGCATTAACAAGATTGATGATTTAACTCTTTTCATTCACAAGATGTTGTAATACAATACACACGCAGCCATGAAACGAAGGAGGCCATGTAAAATTTTATTCCTTCAGTCGATTCATCGTCCTTCTCTTTCATTTCCTTTTTGTTTTACGTGTCAATTATCGTTTGCGAAAAAAAGGACATATTTATCGTCTTATTATATTTCAGTTCAAGGATAATTAGATTTTGATGAGATGGACGTTTTTTTTTGTTTATTTAATTAGGTAGAACGTAATTTTAAGACAATATTTTTTTTATTATTTAAAATAAAACATACAAAAAAGAGTTTTTGTACTAATTTGTAGCGAGTTGATGTTTTCAATTATTAGGCTAGCGACTTAACCCTATTTTTTTAATCGATTCAAAGTTTAAACACCCCTGTTGCAGCATCTACATAACATAGCAAATTTCCAAAGATTGGACACTGGTGGATCTTGTACAAAAACATGTTATAATAACATGTAGTAGTTTAGCCACAGTTTAAATAATACTTTGTTTCACAAACAGTTACGACACGAGATGACGTAAGAGTGTCATTTGGAATTCAAAAATTCCAAAGGGTTATCCATGTTATGTACCTAACGGCCGGTTTTACATTCATAATTTTAAAGGTTCTTTAACTAAAGCTACTTTTATTTTAAAGTCGACTTTATTTTTAGCATTGTTTTACAATGATCAGGTCTGCTTACTTTTGTTAAAGGACTTTTAAGTGTTGCATGGATAAAACGAACTATGAATAATCGTAGCCAATCTTACATTTAAAAAAAATAACTATAGAAACGAAAATATCTACATGATTGAATTTCAAAAAATACGCATTTCACTCATTTCGCTACTGCCAGTGAGATTGGAATAGGAAACTACATTATTTCTTTTTAAAAGAAATTTATCATAAATACAATGAATCATAAAAGAAATTGCGAGTAACCCAGAAATCGTTCAGTCAGTTTAACCCAAAAGGAATGTTTGATATTAAACCAAGACGTAAAAATAATCAAAAATATTATTCAAAATAAGCAAACAAATAAAATTTTTATTTTATTCATTTAAGGTACGAATATTTTATAGAAAAATTATGCTTATAAACCAAATTCAATGATAATAATCAGCAATAACAAATATGTTAAAGCCGACTTTAAGCAGTAAAAGTCGAGATAATTCTTACTTTAGTTTAAAATCGACTTTTACACTAACGGAGCTTTAAATTTGATTGTAAAACAGTACCAAAAATAAAATCATTTTTAAAGTTGGCTTTAGTGTTAAAGTCGGCTTTAAAAGGAGAATGTAAAACCGGCCGTAAATAATGCATAACATTATGCATACTAATACAGTGAAAATATCATCACTAAAGTAAATTTAATTTAGAAAAATAAATTTGCAGGTCAAATTATTTTGTGAAAATTTACAGTTGATAATTATGTAAATTAAGTATTTAATTTTGTCTGTTTCACTGACTTTTTTAAAATTTTTAACAACGATGGCAGTGGAATTTTAACTGTCATTAAATTTTTTTATTTAAAGCTTGTCATCAGTTATTTTTGATATTTCCTTGTAATTTTAGCGTGTTTTGTGATCTGTAAGATATTTCTGATATGTATTTAATTATTATGGTGGCTTAAAATTTCTGGTGATAACTCTTGTGCTGCTAAATTTTGTTTAAATCATTCAAAACAAAATTTCAATCTATGCTTTTTCTGAGTGCCGTTTGATGCAAATTTGTAAGTATTATTATAATTTGAATGCTTATGTAAAAATATGTTAAATAATAAATAATTGTTAATATTTTATAATAATTCAGTTAATATTTTCGATTTCGACAGTGGTTGGTGCTAATAGGTCGTGACGATCTGAATTCTCTTGTTGAAGACTGTCGTCAATTTCGCGTTTGCTCAATTCATTTTGAAGAAAGTTTCTTTCAGTTGTTCATATAATTTAGCATGACCATTATCAATCCTCAATCTCACATGTACAAACACATACAATCACATAAGTAAAAAAGGACATACATAATTGTTTGTACTTATATCAAAAAAAGGATAGAAAGTACGTTTCGCTACTGCCTATGGTAATAATCATTTATTTATACTGTGGTTTAGCTTTACAACAGTGAACAAATTTTCAAAATCGGTTGTGTAGACAATTTTTGGAGCTTTTAGGAACCCTGGTGGATCTCATATAATGTAGCACATATCCATTTAAAATTGTTTAACTTTTTAACAGTGAAAAACAATTTCAAAATCGGTTGGATAGTCTATTTTTTTGTGTTCTTGAAAATCCAGGACCTTAACGGACCTCTATAACATAACCTATATTCATTTAAGATAGTTTAGCTCTCTAACAGTGAACAAATTTTCAAAATCGGTGATGACGTGTTCTTGAAAAGTTTTTATTTTGAAAACTGAAACAGATATAGATATTGTTACTGTAATGACGAAAACGATATTTATCGCAAAGATATTTCAGTAAATTTCTTATAATTTTTCTCAAAAACTAGTTCATTTAGAATGACGGTTTAAATGCTTTTACGTTTTTTCGATGGTGTAAAAAAATTTTAAAATTTTGAATTTTGGAAAATTTTTGCAAAAAAAATTCCAAAATTTGCAAAAAAAATGGCCAAAAGTGACCAAAATTTGGTCTTTTAAAAATTGAACATATCTAGCTGACAAACTAATTCAAAGGTTTGAATCTTCTTAACAACACGACCAATTATATATTGGGTAATTCCATGGTCACTTACATTACAATTTGTTTTAAAATTGAAATTAAAATCTTTTGAATTTTCGTATTTAATGAGTAAATTCACTAAAATTTAGTCAAATTAAATCGAATACGATTTGAACTTTTAAACAAAAGAAATCAAACAACAAAAAATGCATATAAATTTTTTTATACAAGGGAAAGTAGGTGGTCACTTACATTACTCAAAAAGGAACATAATTTTTCATCTTGTACACAATGAGAATTTTTTGTTCTGTTTTGGTAATAAACAAGTTCATTTAAGTAAATTTAAACAAATAATGTTTCAATAAATTATTAGTTTAATAATAAATTTCATAAAATATTATTTTTGATAAAAATGTAACTTTTAATCGGTCACTTACATTACACCTCTTTGGTCACTTACATTACAGTCACTTTAAAACAAGTTTTTTTAAAAAGGAAGTAGTTTATTAGTTTGACTTTTTGGAAAATATGATAGGTAACGAAGATAAAAGTTTATTTTTAGTAATTAAAAAAACGTCTGTCGGTTTTGATAGCCTCCATTACTCGAATTCCTAGCTTGACAAAAAATCAAAATAATACTCAAAACGAGTGTAGTAATTATTTCAGCATAAAGAAAAAGGTAAATTTAGCTGTATTTTAATATTCATTTGAAAAAAATCACAAGTTACAATATTTTTTTTTTTATGAGTAATAAATTTTTTAGCTAAATTTACAAAATAAAAACAATTAACGGTAAAAAAGTAAAAAGAAAAACGTTGTATATCAGTGATTTAGTCTTTTGAGTATCAAGTAGGCATGATTTTGATTAATTATTTTCATTTTTAGCGAATTTCGAAAACTCGAAATTCAGCAATTACAGTAGGTGTCATGACGCAATCTGAGTCCCGGACTATGGCAGAAATATGTTTTGAGCTCCCTAGAATACGAAAATAATATTCACTAAAATTTATATATATATATATATATATATATATATACATATATATATATATATATATATATATATATATATATATATATATATATACTTATATATACTTATGTTTTCCTACGATAACTCTCGAACGAAACGTCTAACGCTTATGAAATTTTGTGTGCGGACTGGATTCTGAATTGGCTTGGCTAAGTTCGTTAGCCAAACACGTCGGATGCCCAGAAGTAGGTTTTCTGGCCATTTTTTATCATTCGATCCTATCATAAGACAGTTCGGTTTTTACGTCGTTGAAAAGGAAAAAAAAATTATGAAGAAAATGTTCTTATAATTTTCTTTCTATGTTAAATAGTTTTCGAGAAAATCGTAATTTTCACTTTTGCCTTATTTTGCTCTCTTTGTCATTGTAATAAGTAATTTATATTTCTATCTCAGTTGCTTATAACATATACAAAAATTTCATTTTTTTTACGTAAAACAAACGGTAGTTATTTTCTTACTCATTTTTTTTAAATTAAAATTAACCAGATATTTCAAACATGTGTAATGAAGATTTTTTTAATTTTTTTATTGAATTTTAAATGAACAAGATAATGAAGGTAATGTCATGATATAATATTATTAAATATTATAGAAAGATAAATATTATAGAAAAATTTTAAAGAACTATATCGATTTTGAAACTTTTTTCACTGTCAAAGATCTAAGCTATTTTAGAGATTTTAGACAGATATAGACTACGTAATGTAAGGTCCGCCAGGGTCCATGGGGCCCAAAAGTGTTAAAAATAAACTAACCGACCGATTTTGAAAATTTTTTCACTGTTAGAGAGCTAAACTATTTTAGATAGATATAGATTACCTTATGTAAGGTCCGCTAGGGTCCATTGGATCTAAAAGTGTCAAAAATACAATAACCGACTGATTTTGAAAATTTTTTCACTATTACAGAGATAAACTATTTTAGATGGATTTAACTTATATGTTGTATGAGGTCGGCCAGAGTCCTGGGATCTTTTAAGCACCAAAAATAAACTAACCGACCGATTTTGAAAATTTTTTCGCTGTTAGAGAGCTAAACTATTTTAGATAGTTATAGATTACGTTATGTAAGGTCCGTCAAAGTCCATGGAACCCAAAGTGTCAAAGTGTCAAAAATAAAATAACTGACCGATTTTGAAAATTTTTTCACTATTGCAGAGATAAACTATTTTAGATAAGTACAGTATGTTATCTAATATCCACAACTGTCCTATGGATGCAAATGCGGCATAGAAAACTACACAACGGGTTTTAAAAATAGTTTTACTGTTAGAAAGATAAAATGTCCTATATTATATAGGATAGAAATAAGCTACCGAACCGATGCTCAATATTTTCTCATTGCTAGAGAACTAACTTATTTTAGGTGGATAGCACTATGCTGTACAAAGTCCGTTCGGGGTCTTGGGTCCCAAATATACCACAAATAAATTACCTAGCCGATTTTGAAAATTCTTTTACTTTTAGAAAGCTAAACTAGTTTAGCCAAGCACCTTTTGCGAAAAAGCGCCAACAATTAACTACTCAACTGATTTTAAAAATCTTTTCACTCTTAGAAAGCTGAATTATTTTAAATGGATACAGGTCTTAGATGAGATCCGCCAGTGCCCAATATTTCGAAATTCGCTATGTTATGCAGATGCTGCGACAGGGGTATTTTAATATTTACTAAGATTCCATCATTTCATAGAATTGCCCTATTATAATTGATATTTTCCAACGTGAAAATCTTTACAAATTCGAAATTTCCGACGATTTGGTACTGCGGGCCGCATTTTTGGAGTTGGCGGGTCGCATTTGGCCCGCGGACCACACTTGGGGAACTCTGATGTAGAGGATAAAGAGAACGGTCAGAATAATGAGAATTTATTTAACATTGCAAAGAGAAGTTGCAGAAAATTTTCACGAATACAATCAGTCATGAGGATCGAAACTTCACGTACCAGTCTTAGTATTAACAACTGACGTTCAATTGGCTGATTTTTTTTTCTTTAAAAGAATACATAACATTAATTACATCCAATTTATAAGTTATAATTAATATTAAACTTCATTTTAAATAAAGTTTATTAAAGATCGTCAAGAAATATTTTTTCACTGAATTGTTTAAAAATAATATTTATTTAAATTAAAGAATGATAACTTTTTCATCATCACCCCTTTGTTGGCATTTCTCCTTGTGCATCGTACCAAACCTTTTTTTGTTAAAAGCTTCACCAATTTACTCTATTATTATGTTATACAATGGATAAAAACTTAATAATAAAAAAAAAGTTTTGCCACACAAAAGAAAAGTTTGAGTTGGTGTCTCATTCTTTTTCAATATGTTTTTTTTCAGCTTTATTCTATTTTTATCAATTCATACGTAAATATTCGTGATGTCCTTGCAAATTTTAATGTAAAGAAAAGAACAAGATTAAAAATTTTATAGACCATGTTTGAATATATGATGTATACACAAGTACACTAATAAATTATTATAATTATGTTCCGTTTGTTAAAATTGTTTTAGGCTCAAATATTTCATACATTAATCTGTCTTTAACTCTAAACGAGGTTGTGAAATTTGAGTGGCCAAAGTTCATATGTCGGAAAATTTTCATTTCGTAATTTATACAAGGTATAACCCAGTGGTTATTTTCGGCTAGAATGCGACGGAACGACGCTTCGCACCTCTTACGGTTTTTTTTTTTTTTTTAATTTTTTAGTCAGTGTTTTTAGTGAAAATTTATCTAGTTTTATAAATTGGTTTCATCACAAGTTTTCAAAAATTGAGCTTCTGACTTTTAGGGGGGCCATATAGTTGAGAAGGGGGCAAAATTTGTAGGCTTGCGTTCCGGTACCTAAAATTTCAGGAATTAAGCATTGGGTGTAACAAAAAGTAAGTAACAACTATTTTAAGATGTTGATATTTAAATAGTGAAAAAATTACAATTCTATAAAAAGGAATTTTAATATTTTTTATTAAAAAATACATTTCTATTTAAAGGTTTTACATCAATTAGGAACAATTTAAGGGAATCGTTAACTAAAGTATTTTTTTTTTCTTAAAATTTAAGGCTGATGTCAAATTTTATTATGTTTCTGTTATTTCAATGGCGATTATTAAAAATAACATACTAAAATTTCAAGTGCATATCTCAAATAGTTTTTGAAATATGCACGTGAAATTTGAAGAGCGGATTCTGATTTCCATTGTTAACTTTAAGATATTGAGAAATGTATGACGGTTGATAGTTCGGGAGTTTCTGGACGTGGCTGCCTGTCACATGTTGTGGAGAAGCTAAGCCCTGGCACATTTAAACGACCCATATAGTTCTACTATGACCGTTATACTGAGTACATCGTAAATAATTTCAGTAAAAGTTCTCATTGATTAAAACTAAAAGGTAAAGTAAAGAAAACTACATTTTTCAAATTTGCTGCAGTTATAACTCGAAGACAAATCATCCGATCTATTGATTCTTATTGCAGCTTCTTTTATGTATGTTTCTTCGTGCCATGAACCTCCAGTTTTCCGATCGAGTCAAAAATGTAATTTTTACAGGCCAAAAATCATCGAATTTTCGCGCAAAATTTCAAACTTTTTTTAAAAACTCCGCCATTTTGGTAATTTCCAACTTATTTTTTCGATTGAGATTCATGGCACGGGCAATACCTTCTAGCAATAGGTTTTTGGGTTTTTTTGATTTCAGGCATTGTGAAGGTCTCTGTCACTGCATCAGTGGGGGAACTTTTGGGAGCCTTGGGAGATCGCGAATAACTGACTGAATTTTCATTTTTTTGATCCAAAAATTTTATCATAAATGTATTATATATCAACGAATATATTCTTAAAATATTAAAACATTGCATAGAGTTGTTTTCTTTAAAAAAATTCCCAAAAATCACCTTTTTTCAGGCGGCCACACTAGTGGTCCCCCTTAAAACGTCTCTGATGATGTAAAAAGAATTTCTATTCTTAACTCAGACGTAAAATTTAGTTTTATTTACCTAACAAAGTACTCACAAAAAAATATAAACTTTATAAACATAATACATTTTTATTACTTCATGTATAATGTAAGCAGTAAAGAGTATATTCTTAGAAATATACATATGCAGACATATCTTTATAAGAATAATTTTACCTTAGAAACACAGAACAAACATGTGCAACGTACGGCTCATGGATCAGATCCGGCCCTTCTCACCTTGAATGTATCCCGCTCTCTGTAACGGCCGCCTGATAAACACATCATTTTATTACTACTAATTAATAAAACCCATAAATTACAAATTTATTTTCTTCAATTCGGCATAAATTTATTAATGTTGTATGGTAAATATCTTGAGATTGTTTTAAAAATTAAACATAATTCATTTATTAAATCTACAATACTTTGAAAATTTCATTATTTTTCACATATGTGTTAAGGTCTACTTTACTGTGTTAAGTATTTCTACGGATAATCACTCATAATTTAACAAAATGCTAAACATTTCACAATTTTAAATATAGGGGACGGACGGGCAAGACGGAGAGGTCGGGGAAAAAGAGTAGTAGCCTAATTGAGCTAGTTAGATGTATGATTGACTCAGATCCAATGTCATCTGCTTCTTCACTTTGCACTTAATGAGATCATTTGTCAAAAGGAGGCACTGAAATTTATTTGCGTGTTTAGTGATCGAAAAACTGTTTTGACGAGAAAAAAATCAATAAATAAATATAAGTAATTTACGAATTATTTCTTTGCGTATTGCAGTTATTTATTTTTAATGATTTTTGTAATTTTTATGATCACTACGAGCAATAAATTCGTGCTCGTATTTAATTTGAATCTATTAGTTTGTAATTGTAGGTTAAGTTAGTTGAAAATGTGATTGGCGGGCAAAATGGAGTCAGGCAAAATGAATAATAAAATGAAGCTGCCCTAGTAAAAAGAAAAATTGCTTTAATTAATCCCGGACCTTCCAATGAAAAAGAAAAAAAAATTCATTTAAAAAGGATAGAGTCAATCAAAGAAAATCAAAAAGATAAATTTTTGTACTGTCTGTCAAGAAAAATGCATATATCCGCAATGGAAAACTGGATGCAGTATAATTTTTGCCAGGAATAGACCCATGTAGCGTGTTCTTTATTTCGACAGGTCGATCGTCCTTTTGCGACCGTCGTCGTCGTCCTTTTGCGATAATTGCGGCGATTAATTTATTTATTTTCATTATTATTAGTTTTCCCCCTCCAAGATATTCATTTTACCCGCCCTAGTAGGCCAAAGAGAATAATTGCAACTTTTTTTTTCAAGTGATTTTTAATGTAGTTAGATAAGAATTTTTGTTAATTTTCTGTTTACTTTATTAATCTGAAGTAACTGAAGACTTTAAATAATTCACTGTTGAGAGATTTACTTTGTAATATTTTTCAATAACTGAAGACTTGTTATCTTGAGATAAATAAATAATTTTGTTGTAATCTCATACTTTATTTTAGAGATCAAATAAGCATATCCTTCTTGCCCGTCCATGCCCTATGCAATATTACTTGTTTTAAAAGTTCTATTTGATTAGGAGATTCAAATTCAAAATGTTTCTATTGTTGTTAAAACTAACATTTCAATAATATAACTCCTTAAAAAAAAAAACAATTTGGGCGTGGTTTACGCACATATACCTAAATTGGATACGTGATTTTGTTTCACTCTCAGTTTGATCACTCAGTAAATTTTCAGAGTGAATCCAGGGACACATTACACGTAAAACAGTATAATATAGACTAACACATTTATTTTTCTACAATCATAATAGAAAGTAGGCTTTTGCGCTCTGTGAAGAAAGCGAAAAACATATATTTGCCGAGGACTGTTACTCTTTGCTTTAAAGCGAAAAGTAGTACTTTGTCGCTCGCTTGACACATATTTAATTAAAAATCGGGTAGGTAGACGTCGTTTGTATTTTCCATGGCACAAATAAACAATAAACTTCATATTATTTTTATCGTGATCAAGTGAAATATGTTTTATTAAATTTCAAAATATTAATTAAAAATAATAAATAGATAACTATAAATAATAAATAATAAGTTGACAAATAATTTTAAATAAATATACATATGCATAATATACGATGGTAATATGCAATTGTGACAGCGATTTCTCCAATACACCTCCAGATATTTCTGAAGTTGCAAAAATGATGACATTAACGTCCTGTCGGCGCTGCGCGTCAACATTCTCACTCGAGCGGCAATGTATCACTTTGTGCTCTTAATACTCAAATAACTATTATTAATATGATAGTAGAAGTTGTGAAATTTACATTTGCAATTTTTCCTCTCTTTTCCATATGCGCAACTCAGGGGTAATATTATATTTTTGCTAATAAATATGATAATTATATTTTTCATGTAACTTATGCTCAACATAATAATAATGTATTATTATAATAAAAAAAATCTAAATAATTGTTAACTATGTATATTTTATTTTAATTTTTTTGTAATAAAAAATACAATTTACCTTATGTTAACTTTTCATAAACTCGCAAATATATTCAGTATTTTTATTATTATATACAAAATATATCTTACTACATAGGTACATATTTATAATTTAATATTATTTTAGCATTATTTGAAAACATAATATACTTAGTTATAAAAAAAATGAGGAAGTACTAATAAGGAAATACTACTATCCAAGGATACCATTAAATATACATTGAAGTATTAAAAAAATTATCATTGATAAATATTGCAAGATGACGACGCCATATTATGTTGGATTTGAGGCGCTCCATGGCACAGAGTGTAGGTGATGTAAATTTGAATCTGAAACAAAATAAAAAATATCCCGTTAAGCTACATTGTTAGGGAAAATTTGCCTATTATGAGACACGATTTTTTAAAGCTGTGTTTTTCTAAATATATCCGACTTTAGCAACTAAAATCACTTCTAGTCTATGGAAAATATATTCTAGTTTTACTGCCAGAAGTAAAAATCTGATACTAGTTCAACTTTATTCTTGGCAAACGATTTTGTCAAAAGTATCATTTTTGGTCATCCAAAAAAAAAAGGCTTCCTAATATGAGATAGTAAAACATCCTAATATGAGACAGTATCGCATATTAGGAAACTCTAAGAAAATAATTTATAAATAGTACTTACAATTACTTAAAACTAAGTACAATATTACTTACAATTACTTTGTTGTATAAAAAATAAATATTAATTCTGATTTTAAAAATTAATAAAAAATTAATAGTCGAAAATTCTTCTTTTTCATAATGAATCATTAAAATCTATACTTGTAAATGATAATATTTTAAGAGAAACCACAGTAAAACTTATCCCTCTGGCGAGAATAATCGGAAACTAACAAAAAGTTTGATATTTCGATTATATAATAATTTCGTAATATGAAACACCTAGTTTCTAAGATGAGATACCTCATATTGGGAGTCGCTAAGTGTCTCATATTACGAAATATGTAACATTACAAATTTGAATAAGCGTTCATAACATTACAAATTTTAATAAGCGGTGTCATCCCTTAATTTAAAAATTCCTAAAAAATTTTGCAGGAAATAAATTTTCTATTGATTAAATCAGTTTAACAAGCGTTATTTATCCGTACAGGAACTTCAAAGTTTTTAGAAATAATCACAGACCAATGAACACTATTATATTATACTACTAGACGAAGCGTAAAGCCAGTTTCTAGGCATTTCTCTTAAAGCAGGTAACAGGGTGAGACGGGTGAAATTTAATAAAATAATATAATGTCAATTTTTGAGCAAGTGCGACAATAATTGTTGCAATACATAATTTGTATACGTACGTAATTTGAAAATAAAGCGAATACCACTTTCTTTCTTTCAAAATTTTGCAGTTTCTCCTCAAAAAAGTAAAATTTTATTATCAATATTATATTTTTAAAATAATTATTTGAAAATGTTACTACGGATACAATCGGTTATAATACTGACTACTATATTACAGAACACTATTAGGTCGGAACTTGGTCGTAACTGGCTGCCTCAATTGTACATTTATATAATTAGTTTATATAATATAATATATTATATGTTCATTGGTGTGTGGAACTAATGAACAGAAGAGAAGGGTGAGTAAATCTTGCGCGTCCGTCTAAATTAGTTCGGAAAATCCACGCTCCAATGTACTGCCAGTCTTACTAGCTGTGTCTGTTATCTCATCCATCAAATCAAATTTGACAATCACACTTAAACTGACACTCAAAATTGATATTGCCAATCATAAAAAATGTCAAATTTAAACAAAAAAAAAAAAGAAAAAATTATATTTTCCTCATTTCTATAAAGCACTTACTGTGTGTGGTGTGTGCTATTTACGTTCGAGGTGGTAGTTCATTTCCGCAAATGGATTCACATTTTCATAAACTAGTTCTCCCGAATTGTTCTTGAATTGTTTTTCCTCTTTATATGTATATGTAGAACAAGCAGGACATATGGTATAATGTGAAGTGATTCAATAATAATAAAACAGGACAACATAAAAGGAGCAGGAATAATGTCCTTTTTTATGCATGAGTGATTTAATTTGTTCGTTCCATTTGTTTAGTTTAATATGTTTGAAGTAATATGGCGGCTACGCTTGCCTCGGCTTGTGTGTACATATAAATTTTTTCAAGTTTGTCTATGTACTTATTCTTGGTGTAGTTTGAATACATACCTATATGTACAATATGTTATATATATATACATATATATATATATATATATATATATATATATATATATATATATATATATATATATATATATATATATATATACGTTACTTATTATGAAAAATAAACTGGATTATACACGAGAATATGGGGTAGAAATGTAAACTATTTTAACAGGAAAAAAGTTTTGAAATAAGTAGAATATATTTAGAAAGACAAACAAAGTATATGTTGAATCAGTGGCGTGCAATTCGTGGAAACAAGGGAAACATTGTGTCACTAAATATTATCGCATTTTTCTTACAACACTTAAGGCTAGCTACATAATACTTGAAAGATTTAAATAAAATTTTATTTTTTAACCACTTGAATCCTAAGTTAGTACAGAGTTAGTAACTTGACTGCAGCTAAAAAAAATAACAGGTCAAAAAAGTTTACTTACGTTCTGCTTACCTCAATTAATAAATAAATTTCTCTATGAAAAAGGTTATTTATAAGCATCTGCTTTAATATGTCTGCTGCGGTTTTCATATTAGTTGTAGATAAAGTATAGTACGCAACTCGATTGTAAGTTAAATATTACACACTCACACAGTTACGCCTTTGCCGCTGCGCGGTTTTTACGTAACTTTATCGCTCGTGTGTAATATACTATTTACAACTTCAATTACGGAAATAGTAGGTACCTATATTATTTAATTAGTAGTACCGTAAGTATTATTTCTGTAGCCTCGGCTGCAGTCTGAGAATCCGACGCTGAAATTGAGGTTTCAATCTGTTGACAATAGTAAAATAATTAGCGTTGTGACCTTTATTTGGTATTATTAAAGAAAAAACCATTTATTGCTTGCTAAAAAAAACCTATGTTTCATGAAAAATGTTCAATTTTAATTTATAAAATCTAAAAAGATCATGAATGTAAAAAAATATTTTATTTTTATATGAACGCTCCTCAAAATTTGGCGCCCCGGGCAGTCGCCCGGCTTACCCGCTCCTTAATCCGGCGCTGTTCTGTTTTCTGCTTACCGTAGTTACAGAAAATAACAGATTATAAAAGTTTACTTAACGTTCCAGGGACTTACTTACGTAATCGTTTACCATAAATTAGTAATAGTATATTGTTCAATAAGTGTGGGAAATGGTCGATTGCCCACGAAAGCGAAGTTGAGCGCACGAACGTAGTGAGTGCGCTCATTCGCTTGAGTTGGGCAATCGACAATCCCGCACGAGTTGCACATACTATTTTTTATTACGAATTTTACATACTTTTTTCTATTATTATCACTTATTTTGACATTTTTATTACCTTTTAAAATAATATTTTTAAGTGTTCGTCTTTTTTTTCTGAATTAATTATCGTTTAAATTACTTTGTTGGTGGTTTCTATAGAAATAATTATGAAATATTTATTAAATGGAAAATTAAGAGGCGGCTTTGCATGTTTTGATTAAATTTTGCGTGTTTTATTATCAATTTGCGTGTGTTACTTTCCACACGCAAAAAAGGATGCGGGAAGAGTACAGTGGGCAAACAGCTATTTTGCGTACAGAAATGTGTGCGCCAAGTTAGTACTTCTCCCGCATGAGTAATAAAAAAATATTTTCCTATTGAATATTTTTTTTTTAAAAACGCGTACTATTAGTTCTATTAAAATTGCATTTTTGATGAATTTTATAATTTTTTTATATATATTTTTTTTTCAAATTTTATTCATCATTTTTTCGGTAAAAAATAACTTACTCATACTCGACCCGTAAGTTTATTTTTGAAACCATGAGAATGTTTAAGAATCCTCAACTTTCATAGAAACATCTATTTACTAATTGACGTTAAGCGATTACTTACGTTCCTAGGAAAATAAACAAACTTTCATAATGTATTATTTTTTTGTATAACTATATGGTAATCAGCTAACACAATCGGTAAATATTGCTGACGCTATAAGGCCTATAAGTTATCTTCTATGTAAGATAAAAACATTATTATTTTTTTGCATCCACGCGCCAGGGATAAATACTTAACAGTACTTTATTGTGAAAATGGTAAATATTGAGGACCGCCATTTAAGTAATTTGTACCGTTTATAAAAGTTTCACTTTAAAAAATAATAAAAAAAAAACTGGGTAGCCTATACCTACGAATATGTTTATAAATGTACTTTTTATAGCTATGTTGCTTTTTTATACACTCAAGAGACAGTTATATCTACTTAGGTGTACGTGTGTGTGTGTGTGTGGTTGTATGTTCCAGATCCAAAAACATTATTGGATATATCCTGTAGAACACGTACTTATACACAAGCATACAAGTTATATCTTTTTACAATGCTTTTTATCTGCATATGTATGTATGAATACATTAAAATGTTCAAGTTTTTAAATACAGTATAGAAAAAAATTTCTATTACATTTGTCGGGAAAAAATGTGGATGATATAGTTTTTCGTTGTTTTTTTTTTTTCTATTCCTTGTTCCTGTGTACCAATTACAAAGGATACGGAAAAAATGTTCCACTATAGATACAATACTTTCTGTTTTCAATTTGTTTAATTTTATTTGGACAAATTTGAACAATTTTATTTCACTCTTGAGTATTGTTTGGGTTCGAAAATAACATTTGAAATTTATCATATATTATAGCTACAAGTGACCTCTATTTTTTTTTTTTTTGGAAAGTTTTTGTTTTAATATACATATATGATGCTTTTTTATCTGTGGAGTGAAAACGGGATGGGGGGAGTTATATGGAACTCAGTTCCGAAAAAACGAAAAACAGTATCAGCTTAAATCGATAAGTGAAAGCTCTTTAGGAAGAAATAATTTATTTTCGGAGAAAAAATTAAATTAAAAAATATTTCTCTTTGAAAATATTATAAAATATATGTAACTTTCTTTATTAGCGAATTTTCACTGTGAAAATTCAAATAGTACAGCCACTGTCACGGTAAGACTTGAGCCTGATACTGACAGAGTTTTGAAACCTCTGAAAGCTGAAAATGATCTTCACCAAAATTTATATATGCGGTAACTCTCGATAAAATTTTTCGGTAAAATAGTCGAAAATCCTAGACCCTTTCGACAAGTTCGTCAGCTAGACACATCTGATTTTTAAAACCGAGTACTTTTAAAAAAAATATAAATTGCACAAAAATAGTGAGGATCTTTTGATAAAAAACATTTTTTTTAAATCTCTTAGCTCAAAACTCTTACATCCACATTTAATTTCAAGTTTCTAGCACTAGTAAAAGTGCTTTAACAATATGATTACATCTAAAATTTTCTTTTACATCTAAAGTTTTTAACGTTAAAAATACCAGTTACACTAAACTGCTTTCATGTTTACCAAGAAACATATCATCAGGCTAGTGGTGGATTTACCCTAGGTGTCGCTCTAGGCTCAGTGAAAAATGCCGCTCCTGAAAAGCTAAAAAAAATTTTTTGCCGCCCTTTTTGCCAAATTTGCCGCCACTAAAATCGGCCGCTCTTCTTAAAAAACGTAAATGACGGGCAACAAAAAAAACTTCAATTTCTACATTTCTCCGCCCCTAAAATCTGCCGCCCATCCTAAAGGAGACCAATAGTGTGACCGCCTGAAAAGAAGGTGATTTTTGGGAATTTTTTTAAAGAAAACTACTGTATGGAATGTCTTAATATTTAAAACATAATTATATTCGTTGATATATAATAAATTCAAGATAAAATTTTTGGACAAAAAAAATTGAAAATTCAGTGAGTTATTTATAAATTCAGAGATCTCCCAAGGCTACAAAAAAAGTCCTCCCACTGTTGCAGTTATAGCGACCTTCACAGTGCCCGAAATCAAAAAAACCAAAGAGCATGTTAAACTAGAAGGTATTGCCCGTGCTGCGAAAAAAAAAGTTGAAATTTAACAAAATGGCGGAGTTTTTAAAAAAAAGTTTCAAATTTTGCGCGAAAATTTGATGATTTTTGGCCTGCAAAAATTACATTTTTTATTTGATCGGAAAACTGGAGGTTCATGGCGTGAAGCAATATATATAAAAGGAGCTGCAATAAGAATCAAATCGATCGGATGATTTGCTTTCGAGTTATAACTGCTGCAAATTTGAAAAATGTAGTTTTTATTTATTTTACCTCTTAGTTTTAATCACTGAGAATTTTTACTAAAATTATTTATGATGTACTCACTATAACAGTCATAGTAAAACCAGATGAGTCGTTTAAATGTGCCAGGGTCTAGCTGCTCCACAACATGTGACTGCCAGCCAGGTCCAAAAACTCCCGAACTATTAACCTTCATACATTTCTCAATACCTCAAAGCTAGCAATGAAAATCGGAATTCGCTCTTCAGATGGCTGTAACTCAAAAACTATTTGAGATTCGCACTTGAAATTTTAGTATGTTATTTTTAAAGGTATAGACTATGAAAACATACAAAAAAATTTTTCCAGTTTTTTCAAAAGTCACACTAGTGGTCCCCCTTAAAAAACGTAAGTGATGAGAAAAAAAAGAAACAAATTCTACATTTACTGCCCTTTTTGCCTAAATTTTCCGCCCCTAAAATCTGCCGCCCTAGGCTCCAGCCTACTCAGCCTGCTGGTAAATCCGCCACTGTATCAGGCGCAATTCTAAATTAAAGAATTCAAAGAACATTAAACATTTTATTAATAAATTTAATTTGCACAGTTAAAGTCCATTATAAATGCTCTAATTGGTTAACTAATCAGCTTATACAGAGTTAGTAAAAAGTTGTTCTGCTGAGATATTAAGTAAGTATAGGTTAAATTAATTAAATTTGGTCTGACGTCATTAAAAAATGAAGTAAAATTAAACGTACATTTTTAAGTAACTGTATAGTTATTGTAATTTAAAAATAACCAACCGAAAAATAAGCAAATTTGTTACGTCTAATGTTGCTTCATTTATTGAATTTGTTTAATGACGTCAGACCAAGTTTAGTTATTTTCACCTATATGTACCTACTGTAGTATACTGTTGTTTGTACATATTATAATTATTTATTTATGTTAAAGTAAAAAGAACAAGAAAGGTTTGTCCTGTACCATAATTAGTACCTTTCATCTGTCATTTGTGTCTCTCGTTAGGCACAATAGTAGCTGACGTAAAATTTGCGTTCATATCATTATTTTTTTTTTTTTTTTTTTGTAAATAAATCGGATAGCAGAATTAAATTACAAAACTCTATAGGAATTTTTATTCAGTTCATAATTGAAACCTGTCTGGTTTATTACCCTGGCTACACACTGTGCTAACATTTAAAAAGAAAAAAAATAATGCTATTTAAGTATGTTATTGTTTCTCATTGACGAAACTTCAAAGAGTTGAGTGTAAGGTAATATTTTTTAACGAAACAAATTATTTATTATAAGGCACGAGTACGATATCCGAGACGACAAAATTTGATAAGCGGATCTGATAGATTTTGGCATTCTAAGCAAAAAATAAAGAGTAAAAAATTTTGAAATTCGCCATAGTTTTCGAGGTATCGATCGTTAAACTTGTATTTAAGGTTACCCTTTGCCCGAAAGTTAGGCTAGTTATGACAATAAACTTAGGTTTTTGATATAAAAACTAAGTGGTGAGGTTAGTTAAGGTTACCCTTTGCCCGAAGGTTAGGCCAGTTTTGACAATAAACTTCGATTTTTTATATAAATATATTTCACCAATATTTCATATATTACTTGTATTTGTGTATGGTGTAATATTTCGGAGAAATATTGGTGAAATATATTTATATCAAAAATCAAAGTTTATTGTCAAAACTGGCCTAACCTTCAGGCAAAGGGTAACCTTAATTAACCTCACCACTTAGTTTTTATATCAAAAATCTGTTTTTATATCAAAAAGTTTGTTGTCATAACTAACCTAACTTTCGGGCAAAAGGTAACCTTAAATACAAGTTTAACGACCGACATCTCGAAAACTAAGGCGAATTTTAAAATTTTTTACTCTTTATTTTTTGCTTAGAATGTCAAAGTCTATCAGATCCGCTTGTCAAATTTTGTCGCCTCGGATATCGTACTCTCCCCTTTATTTGCGTTTGATCAAGTTTATTCTTTATTTTTTATTTTTAAGTTTTCTTATTCTTATTCTTATTCTTTAAGTTTTATCTTTTAATTTTTTCTTCGGAATCCTAATAATACAAATTATACACGGAGAGAAAATTCCTATAAAAATTAATTATGCTTATACTACAATCGACATGTAACAGGCGAACATATCCAATTTCACCGTACAAAAATTGGATATGTTCGCCTGTTACACGTCGATTGTAGTATGAGCACAGTAATTTTTATAGGAATTTTCTCTCCGTGTATAATTTGTATTTTTAGGATTCCGAAGAAAAAATTGCGGATTTTGATAAATCGTAAAAAAGGTGTACCTACTTAAATACTCTATATTTTATTTAAAAACTATGAAAAGCTCTAGCCACTAAGGACCCTGCTTAATGCGTGTCTAATACACACTTGACGAATTTTTTTTAATTATTCATGGTCTAATGATGTTGAGTAGGATTTCAAAATCTGTTTAAAACGTCCCGTAGAAGTTTTGAATCCATTTCATAATTAAATCATTAGGTAATTAATTGCAAGGCGCGAAGTTATTGCAAAATATCATACATATTATTTTTTTTTGCAATATCAGCGCTTTCTTTCCTTATTAATTTTGATATCCCAAGGATATGGCTGGATTTGTGTAGTATTCAGTCCGAACACACTACACTGGTGTGATAACCAGGATAACCGTAGAGGCCAATCGCAATCAGTGGTCACACATGTGTATGAGGCTACCACGGACGGGTACTGGCTAGTAACATGGGTGACACACTATCAGTGTAATGATGATTTCTGTAAACGTTATATAGGCAAATAACCTAATATGTATAATAGATACGGTGGCTGCAACGGGTCTGCTGCACAATAAATAAAGTATTATAGATCACATTTTATTTTCATATATGGTGAGGTGGTCACTCAATACTCTATAGAGTATTGAGTATAGAAAATTTAATTTAAATTTATTAAAGAAATATAATATATTAAAAAAATATATATTTGCCAGTACTAACCTGTCAAACCGCCCCTCCAGTAGGTCTGACTCTGTAACTAAACATGTCAGTCGAAGGGCGTTTAAATATAAAGTGTGTCTAATAAAGTGGCCTCTACCTCCTACAGTTTTCGGAATAATTAAGGAAAATTGAGAAAGGATACAATCAGATATAGGAGGTCTGGCCCCGATAAAAAGTCACTGTAAGTACCTACATCGTATGTATAACTTTGGTAGACAAAGACAAGGCAGCAATACAAGGAGAGAAAATATAATAAATTACGTATTTTTCATGACTTTCACGAAAAAATACAAATTATCTACGAGACAACTTCTTTCAGTTAAATCAAACATCACTTTATTGAAAAAATTTAATATCAAATTTTCACAACCCTAAAACTCCGATTTTGTTTCCAAAGGCTAGTTAATTTATTTTTAAATCTCTTAGCAAAAAGTTTAAGTTGCAAATCTTGAACGAAAATGGAAACAAGGCAATATTAAAAATCTGTCAAAAAGAAATGATTTAAAGCACTAACTATATTGTTTTAAAAATAAAATCATTTAAAAAAAAAAACTTTTGCCGGAAAACCAACAGGAATCATATGAATGTGTATATAGATTGCAGCGCAAACGAGCCAGCAAAACGATACACGTCGAACGAGTTAACCATCCCATCGCGTATCGTCAAGTAACAAAAGTTCCACTTACTGGAAAACTACAGCATAAGAAAACAATACAAGTAGACAAAGTTTTAGTTTGCCTTTGCTCTCGCTTCAGCAAAATTTATATTGTTGGTGTCAGTTACGATAATAAAGTTTACGTACAAGATACATGCAACGATATGATGCTCTACTATGTAGGGGAAAGGTGACATGAAACGCACAAATTCGAAATCTCTGATTTTTCGCTGCTGTCATTTCAAAGATGGTGGGATTTCCCTTTTGAATTTATTCATAGTTCAAAATTTTCTCGTAAGATTTTATAAAACTAATATAAGGAACATAAAGTTCAAAAATGACTACCGACCCGCAAATTATAAGTGATACAAATCACCACATAACTAAATCAAAAAACAATAAAAGGAAAATAAAAATGAAAATAAAACTCAAGTTTAACTAGTTTCCACCGTTTGAACAGTCATCTTCAGAAACAACAGACCCAAATTGTCAGTCAAACTTCATAACATTTTGGTAGAATTCAAAAAATTGTCAAAAAGTATATTTGTAAAGGGTTTAAAAATGTCAAAATCGAAGTATAACAACATAGTTACGAGAACTATGTTGTAAGACAAAATGTTAAATAAAATAAAAAACCAAATTGAAAAAACCGTAAAATTTTTAGGAGATTTTGAAACAAAGGGTATTAAAAACCCCACCCAAACGTCAGACAAAGAAATTTTCACAAAAACACTAAAAATGAAGAATTTTCAGAATACATTTTAATTAAAAATGAGAAAAAAAGTTAAATAATAAAAGAAACGTTGAATTCAGAAAAAGCACTGACTAAAACACCGCTTCAGTATCAAATTGTAACAAAATAACACAAACAATTCTAGTAAAACAGCATTATTGAAAAGTAGTAAATAACGTATGCAGTTACGAAAGCAATTTAATTAAATACGCAAATTACTGTATGAAAAAAATGAACGTTGACTAAATAATAATGAAACTCAAAACCAGTTGCGTATAAGTTGAATAATGCGCTATGACGTATTAAACTCGTATAGTTGCGCTGTTTCATTCAAACTAGGGTTGTGAAGTATGGCATCTTCTTAAACATTAAAAAAAAACTCATAAGATTACCTTTTGAACAAGTGTGGAGGATCTCGAAGTTAGAGTCTAAATTAAAATCGTGATCTGAGTCAATAATATGTTGGACTATGGCAGAGTGATTCCTAGTGTTAGTCAATTTTATTGCCGAAAAATGTTCAGTAAACCTGGTTATAAATTTTCTACCCGTCTGACCAACATACGAAACTCCGCATGTGCAGACGTATTTATAGATGCCGGATTTGTGAAATTTAGGAAAGTTGGTTTTGATTTGTTAAATTGATTTTCTAAAACGTTTTGTGTGACATGTTATGAGTACTTTTGTCAGAAATTGTTTGTCATATTACATAATCAATCATTTATTAAATTACGGGAAAACAGCGGGTAAGATTATTTTCATTAGCGATTTTAGAGAGTACGTTTTTAATCTGTGTATGATATTTATGAAAGGGGCACATATACAAACAACTAAGAATAGAGAAATATTTATTATTCTATTTTATTTCAATAGTGACATAACTAAGATTTCTAATTCTACTGGTAATTACTATTTCAATCAGTTACTAGAATTCCCAAGTCAAAAATATATCTTCCATACCACCTCTCCCCTACATTCAAGTTTAGAGCATAACCCTAAATAGCTAGCTAGCCTGCTAGAGAGAGCACTAGTATATAATAAATTGCTACTTTTAGCGTCTTTCTAAACGATTTATTATTGTATGTAAACAGAGCAAGGTCCGGTGAAGAGTTGAACAATGCAAGTGAAATGGAATGCTAATTAAGTTTAGAAGTTTATATAAATATTTAGAAATCATCAGTTTTCATTTCGGAAAATTGAAAATTTATTTTTTCACGGTACATAGATTATTAGAGTCATTGCAGATCTCGTTTAAAAGTTAGATGTCCCTGCAGGCTATAGTTTTATCATCACTTATATTCTACTGGATTCAAATCGACTGACTCCATAAGGAAAGTGCTAAAATATGATAAAATAATGTACTTGCATCAAGACAAATTGGTCATTGCTGATTTTAATACTTAATTACAAAAAAGTAGGAATTCAGTCAATTACTTGAACGCTCAAATTTGTAAAAAAAAAAGAAAATGAGTTTAGCCAATTTGTCTTGCCAACCATTCATTTATTGTTTAAGTATTAACCAAAAAAATTTGTCCATTATCTAAACATCCAGTTGATTTTTGGGAAAAAAATTGAAAGCAAACAGTTTGTTTAACCAAACCCTGACAGAAATGTAATTAAGAGGGACCACTAGTGTAACATTTTAAAAAAAATTGGAAAATTTTTTTTTGCAAGTTTCGACAGTCTATACCTTTAAAAATAATATACTAAAATTTCAACTGCATATATCAAATAGTTTTTGAGTTACAGCCATCCGCAGAGTGAATTCTGATTTTCATTGTTAACTTTAAGATATTGAAAAATGTATGAAGGTTGATAGTTCCGGAGTTTCTGGACGTGGTTGCCAGTCACACGTTGTGGAGAAACTAGATCCTGGCACATTTAAATGATTAATTTAGTTTTACTATAACCGTTATAGTGAGTATATCGTAAATAATGTTAGTAAAAATTCTCAGTGATTACAACTTAAAGGTAAGGTAAAGAAAAACTACATTTTTCAAATTTGCTGCAGTTATAACTCGAGGACAAATCATCCGATTGACTTGATTCTTATTGCAGCTTCTTTTATATATGTTTCTTCGTGCCATGAACCTCCAGTCTTCCGATCGAATAAAAAATGTACTTTTTACAGGCCAAAAATTATCAAATTTTGGCGCAAAATTTGAAACCTTTTTTTTTTAAAAACTCCGCCATTTTGTTAAATTTCAACTTCTTTTTTCGATTAAGGTTCATGGCACGTGCAATATCTTCTCGTTTAATAGCCTTTTTATTTTTTTTGATTTCAGGCACTGTGAAGGTGCAGCAGTGGGAGAACTTTTTTTTGGAGCCTTAAGTGACCGTGAATAACTCACTGAAGTTTCAATTTTTTGGTCCAAAAGTTTTATCATGAATTTATTATATATCAGCGAATATATCCTTAAAATATTAAAACACTCCATACAGTAGTTTTCTTTAAAAAAATTCCCAAAACTAACCTTTTTTTAAGGCCCTCACACTAGTGGTCCCCCTTAATAATTTGGTTTAGTTTTCATTAATTAATTCCGCGGATCTATAACATATCACGCATATGAAAATTACAAGTTTTGTAGAAAAATTACATTCTATACATTCAGAAAACCATTGTCGGCCCCAACCCTATCCTGATCAAAGTGTAAATTTGACACTTTCGTATGGGTGATTTTGCCAAAAAAAGGAATATCCCTTGCAACTTTGAATATCCATATTTTTTATTTTTAAATTAAAAATTGAGCAGTCTAGATAACAAAAATAATTATCAATTCAAACCAAGCTTGGTAAAGATTCCAGCCAGACTCCGAACTTAAGTAACTTCTATCAGAATAGTGGTCAAAAATATGGATATCGATCATTTTGGCAAGTATTTGCTAGTGTCCCTCTCTGTACTGACCACCGGCCCCTTTCTAATGGAACATTTTTTCATGTTTTTCTCTCTGGTCATTTTTCCATTGCTGATGTACCTATACGAAGATACATTTCCATCAATAATAATAATTAGAAATCTATCAATATTTTCGCAATGACATTTCAATTTTGTATTTTATTACGTGTGTTGGACTGTATGACTGCACGGGTATGGTAGTGTGTAGTGAATGACGTATGACGTATTTCCGATTAGAAATAATTTTACGACCTAAATACAACCAAGAATGATTTGGTTGTTGGCAGTCTTTGACACGTTTCCAGTTACTGCACTCATTCGTTGTGCATTATATTAACTAAATATTGATTTTGTCAGAGTGATGACGATTTTTTATATAAACATATATATTTTTTTCTTTTAGGAAATTCCCTTCCCTGTGGCCATGGAATTCCGCCAAGATTCAGTTATGAAGAAGGTTTTGAGCAATTTTGTTTTACTTTTTTAAATGGTGAAAATTATGTTCTTCTTTATTAAATTATGTTCTAAAATTTCTAAATCATTCTAAGTTGATGGCAGACTGAGGTTGATTCCGCTAGGCGCTGATTGCCCATAGTTCTTGAAGCCTTACTTGTACCTGCAGTTTGTGTTACAGGGGTCAGTGTTGCCTTAGCTTGGGTTTAAAACTGTTTAAGTATTCAAAGGAAGATCGAATGTTTTTGATTCCAGAGTCCTTTAAATCTAACTGCTTATGGACAGCCGTGCAACGTGCATCGAGAAGGTCGAGAAACATAAAGGATGCACCTAATGTTAAGACATTAAAAAGGTAAGAAATGGAACAAAAAACGCCATGATGCTCAAGGATCAGTTTACTCTTTCCATTCGCGAGAAAGACCTCGATGGTCAACACTGGTTTATTCAGGATGGTTCGCAACCTTATCACACCGATCAAGTTTTTGACATGCTTTGACAAGATTAGCGTGAAAAGAGAATAGATTGACCTCCATATAGGCCAGACCTTAACCCTTGCGGTTTTTTTTTATGGGGAATATCTTGAAGATAAGTTTTGGAAGACTAATTCGGAAACCATTTTTGAACTAAAAGATGTTATAATCGCTTCAGTTGCGGATAATCAGCAATTTTAAAAATCGGCTCATTGCGTTAATTGCAAAAGAGGGAAACCATTTGGAAATAATGCATCCTTAACTGCATTATGTACGCTTTCCTTCCCATACCTTATAGGCTTTACTAAATTTTATCGTTTCTCTGATTAATAAAGCAAAACTTTTTCGTAGTACCCAATGCCCAGCCTGTAGATTGCTTAAATAAATTTCTCTAAAAAAACGTGTTATATTTTAAAATGAATTTTTCTTTATATCATATGGGTTAATTCTTTCGAAAAAAAGCATTCTGCCATATAATTTATACTAAAAAATATATTTGCAATTCAAGGAGTAAGAATTTACCTTTTATTATAGCATATTACTTATCGTGGACAGAAAATGTTATTTTCGTGGCCTGAAATCTGTGGCCACCAAAATAAGCTACGAAATATGAGTAAATAATTTTTTCAACCGAAAATTCAATTTTAATAAAAATAAATATTAGATGTTTGTAAAAAACTATTTCCATACAAAAATCTATTTACTAGTTGACGGTAAACAATAAACTTTAAAATTTTATGACCTGTTGTTTTAGTAACTATAGTAACCAAAATATAGAATGGTAAATGTTGCTTATGCGACAAGTTACCTGCTATGTAAACGGCAACAAACGATTCAAGACGTTGAAGAAATTAATAGTAAAAAAAAAAAACGGATTACTAAATTTATATTACCAACTAAACGTATGTGTACATAAATGTTTGATCTGATCGAGAGAGATGTGAGTTTTCTCGACTTCATATTTAAAATGTTCCGGCTTAGTTAGATATCTTTCACAATATCCAATTTTTTCGAAGCAAACCAGTTCTTATATCAATATATTTTTATTAACGATACAAATGCAAATTTTGAAAATATATGCTAGCAGAATCTAAGATTTTAGTCATAAATACGTTAATCCAGTTATGTAAATATACTATTTATTATAATATATATATTTCGTGACTATAGAAATCAACATCGATCATCTGCGACAGATTTACCGATAAATAATCGAAAATAGAACTTCTTCAAAACTGTGATATTCCCCAATCAACTGAAATGTAAAGGCACAAATAGGTACTTGTGGTGAGTCGTATACTGTGTGAGTCTAAAAAAACGACTCGTTCAAGTGTGCGGTGTGCTTTGCGACTCTTTAAAAAAGAATCAGTAACACAATCCGGTTTATACCAGAACTATGTAACGAACAAAAATTTCAACTTTAGTCTAAAGACAGACCAGACCGATCTGCCAGAACGGCAATAAAGTAATTATATTGCATATTTGACATAAGAGCTAAAACGTTACAAATTGACTAAAACACGTATTATATCATTGAGGAGAGAATCGACTAGAGAGAATGCTGTGTATTACAAATACATTAAGAAATTGAAGCAAAAAAATTGACTGATGGGATTACTTTAATGGCGGTTAGACCATTATCTAATATTTATAAACAAGTCTCCGTGGTTACAATTTGGGCTTACTAAAATGGAGTCATGCTTCTGTATGCTCATATTTTATTTGTTAAAATCCAAGACCTACTTTAATTGTTTTCAGAAATTATTACCTACTTAAATGTTTGGGTATAAGTCAAATAGTACAATATATTTATATATATGACATCCACTGAGACGGTAAGATAATCGTCTTGATGTGTCCGGTCTTTTATGGGTTCATAATTGGTATTTATTTTGTACAAAAAAATTCTGACAATTAATGTCCATCTTTAAATTAGTTTCTATTGTATATTTAAGAACGGACGTCAATATGGTCTAATTAAAAAATTACAATACAAGGAAGTACGGATTAGTGATTGCAAATTTACTGATATTTTCATTTGTCGATAATGTCTAAATTTTTTTGACAAAACTGGTTTACTGGTAACATTCTGATATTTATTTTTAAATTAATAAAAAAGTAAAGAGTTTTTATCTAGACGAATTGACACAATTTCTTTGAGACACTTTCAAAATAATTTGAAAAATCCAACAGTGTTAGTTTTTGGTAATTTTATTTGTTTGTTTTCCAGCAACTTGTTATTATTTTTTAAAAATGATATTTAGTTAAAGAGTTATAAAATATGGATATATACACCTACAATAAAAACGTATCTATTTTTAAAATCTAATCATTTGACATAATACCTAAATGTACTTACAGCTAATTTAAACATAATGTAAATAAATTTCAAAAAGACGTTTTAGTACGATTACTAGCTGATAATTTCACTAGCGTGATTCCCCTAAGAAAAAGATATAAGTTGCTTTGTGTCTAAGTCCACAAAGTTCTTGTGTATTTTTTATAGAGATAACAACTATATCTTGAGAATTGTTTGAAATTTTAAACCTGTGATACATTTTTTTGATTCATTAATCTAACAATACGATATAAACACAACGCACCCAGCACAATACAGCACAGTGTGTTAGTGAGCTCCAGAAGAGTCACTCATTTGATGCGACGCAACTCACTGTGTGGAATCATGTGTACTAGCATACTTAAAAGAATCGCCTGGACCCAACACTAACAAACACAAACACCAGGAGACCATTATGCTCAATGATCAGATAGAAATATAATATATAAGACAACTGCATCATCCTACCTCAATCCAATCTCACAACTATTTAAACAACAACGACGAAACGAAAAAAGATAGACAGTGTGCTACATGCGCGTGGAATAGAGATAGATGAATAAAATTTGAATTGTGTAGATGACGTCGACAGTTCCCGGAACAGTAATGGTTGTTTAACATCTTTTCGACGAGATTCGACGTTGTGTGTGTGTGTGTGGTGTCGAAGAAACTGTTAGAGGGAAGAGAGAGAGGCGGACGATGGTATAGTTAGTTCTTGTCATCTTCACAATTTGTACTGGGTTGATGGTATGAATGTTTTGAGGGTTATCAAGTATCCTTATAAATTGTGATATACGTCTGTTTTCTATAAAGTACCGGCACAATATCATCGTCAACATCATTCTATTTACCGGCTTTTGATATCAATCATTATTCCGTAGCTCTTCTAATATCAATTATTTGTAGTTATTACTTGATATTTACATTTCGGAGAATTCGATGTTGTCGTGCGATCAGTTACCACTATCAGATATTCTCGCCAACACGTCCTTTGGTTACATTGTTTTTCAGGATATTAATTCTTTTTTAACTTCGTATCGCTAAAGTTTCATTTATAATCATTTTCAGAGTATATTCTCGATGACAATATTAATTAGAACGTGACGTCAGTTTAAATTTTCAAAATGATGTGCTGATTAAAATCAAAACGGATCGGATGTAATCGGGAATTCATGGGAATTTGAATTACATTATAGTTGGATTCACTTATCTTCCCTATGAAAGTAAGTATTCTTAAAATTTTGTTAAAAAAATTTCTATAATTACATAATACAGGGTAAGCTTTTCGAAAGTTGCCATTTTTATTGCAGCCAAACCGTTGATTTAATCGAAAAATTCTTCAAATAAAAGTTGCAGATATCGACAGGGCAACCGATTGCTATATTCAAGAGCTTTATAACTCTTATGGTTTTCGAGTTATAATACAAACTTATAGAATTTTAAATGAGACTATATGTTAATTTTTCGATAAACTGATAAAAGAAAAATTTTTCTATAAACGATTAAAGAAAAATTTTAAAAATGAACTTGGGTAAAAAAATTTTTAAAATTTTTCTTTAATTTAGCAATTAGGCCGTAAAAGTATGCATATGTATTTGAGGCTATTTCAACCGACAGTGTTTTAGGTAGCTAACATTTCTATTACATCCAAGAATAAAACCTTATTTAGTATCATTCTCTATAATACAAATGGTAGTAATTCAGATTTTGGACTATAGATGTCGGGTTCTATTTCAAGTTTTTAACATTTTTGCATAATAAAATCAAATTACTTTAAAAGATTAGTATTTAAAGTAACTTAATTAAAAATAATTTGAAGTTATTCATTAATTTACTGAAAAATATATTTATTTTTTATTTATTTATAGAACGGCAGGTGGCAGGTAAGATAAATGTACATACCCAGTACAAATCAAAGTGACATTGGCGTGTCTTAATAGTAACAAAATAAGGTTAACTGGGAACGAAAATATTATTAATAAATGTACTCAAATAGTGTAAAAATATTGGAAATTCGATAGAATTTTGTTTTTATTACAAACCAAATTAAAAGGAAGAAATTTGTACATAAAAAGCTTTTCATTTCCTTTAAAAATACTTGCTATAAAAATTTGTTTAGACGCCTATGTATCTGTCAAACAGTGACATTTCAGAAAAATAAATTTTTTTATTTTTCAATGAATTAAAACTGAAATTTTATTTCCTTATTGTACTTAGTTATTATTTTTAAATGATAATTTAATCTATTTAATAATTTTAATTTCCGATGGAAAACGTAATAATCGTTTAATTTTCTTTCGTTACTTCATTGTTAAAAATGGCAGCCATATTGAGCTAATATCTTCTTAAATTACGTGAAATCCTTATCGTTTGCAAGTACCTACTTGAGTACGAAATTTAAAAGTGTCATTTTTAAAACGTAATTACTCAAAAATATGAAATAAAACAATGAAAATTTGAGTGTTACTGGTGGTTTAGAATCATAAACAATTTTTTAAAAAATTTTTACACATACGTTTCCATTTAAAAAACTGTAAGTTTGTATCATAACTCGAAAAACCATAAGAGCTGTAAAGCTCCTGACTGTAGCAATCGGTTGCTCCCGTCGATATCTACAACCCTTATTTGAAAAATTTTTCGATTATCAACGGTTTGGCTGTAATCAAAATGGCAACTCTCGAAAAATTCACCTGTATATAAGCAAAAGCTCCACACAGTTTGGAGACTGTTTAAAAAACAAACTATAAAAAAAAATGTTATTTTATCATTATTTTATGCATAACTCACCAGTTATATGTCCCACGTACTAACTACTGTGTTGGTATCAAGGTTGCTGCGTACACGATAGTATCAGAAACATTCACAACGTTGTATACTTACATGTCCCAATAGAACTACCTTAAGTGTATATATACGGAAAGTATAATTAAGGTACCATCACAGTGTGACCGGCCGAAAAATAGTCAATTTTCGCAATTTTTTTCGGATGAATAGGATGGGGGAATGGAGATGAATTTTTTTACGATTAGTGTCACTATTTAACAATACAAAAATATTTTTTTATTCACTTTTATTTATTTTTTATAATTATTTTAATTATTTTGAAAAAAAGTATCTTTAAAAAAGGGCGGCTATAGATTCCCACGATTGCGGCCGCAGTTTTCATCTGAGAAAAAAAATCAAATATATTATTAATCTGTAGGTAAGCCGCTATGTACCTAGGGAGGTTGTTTTTTTTTTTGGAAAGCTGAAAAAATTGTGGTGGTTTAAATAAAAAGTACAAAATTTAGACCTGTTTTTCAACAGTTTTCCGTGTAAAAAAAATAGGTAGATTTAATAAAAAACCTTCCATAGGAACATGGGGAATGGAATAAAGAATATTCTGTCAAAATTTTAAACTTATAACTTGAAAACTTTACCTCTGAGAGTGGGTCCCGTTTTTAAAAAAGGTATTTCGAGACATACGCGTTTTAAGTTTGTCTCGAAATTGTTTCAAATCATTGTTTCAACAAAAATGTGATACTGTGGTCAAACAACTGATCTTATACGTTCACTGTTTGTGGAACAACTGAATGTAAAGTGGTATAACATCCCTCCAAAAGGCACCAATCGACCCACAGAATTTTGTATTTAGACTGAATTCATTGATCCGTAGTCGTAGCGACCGTAATAATTCGAAATTCAATTTGAAAGAGAGAACATACATAACTATATATACTTTAAGATAAGACCAAAAAAAAGTAATTTTTTCAAAATTCTACACTGTGATGGTACCTTAAGTCACTTAAAATGAATAAGCAATAGGGAGTATATACATATATATTTTCTACAGAAACTCAAATTTAAAAATAAAACTTTTTTGTTGTAGTCGATTACAGTTTGAACGACGCGCGGTAAACGACGTAACGTGCCATGCCAGATGTATACTAAAGACGCTAGCGTTCCTAAATTAATGCGAAAAATAATGCGATGATCGATAGAAATCGGTTGGAAAATTATCCGGTTTTCTTTTCACAAATCTGGTTGTGGTCATTATCAATATCTATACTAATACAATGGGTAATAATAATAAAGAGAGAAAATTTGTTTGTATGTCCGAAACAAACTAAAAAAGTACTAGACCGATTTTGAAAATTTTTTCACTGTTAGAAAGTTTAACTATTCCAGATTGACATAGGCTATATTATTTATGAGATTATGAGTTACATAATCAAACTGTCCAAATCGACTATGTTGTATTATCCGCTAGGGTCGCCGGGACCACAAACGCTCCAAAACTAACAACCAACCGATTTTGAAAATTTTCTTACTGTTGGGAAACTAAACAATTCCAGGCTAACATATAGACTATAATATTAAGTTGCTCGGGGTTCTGAAAAAATTTCGTTTCAAATATTATTAAATGATGAGAGGAGTTAACGTGAGGTCAAAATTGTCCGTCAGGATACCAGAAATCTAAAAAGAGCTTAAAATAAACAGGTAGACGGAATGAAGGTTGTATGATCATAGTGATCATGGATCAATAGGTAGTACAGTCATAGTGATTGTGAACCACTAATTGTAAGTAGTAAGATTACAGTGATTATGGACACTGGGTAGTAAGGTCATAGTAAGTATCTACTTTTGGGTAGTAAAATCTTAGTGATTTAGGAAAGAAGATTTGATTTAAATTGTGAATTGTGATTTTCTGTAACTTCCGCGTGGAAGAGTGTTTTTCACTGGGTTCGTTTTTTTTGCTATTATTCGTAAGTAGGTACTAATATATTGATCCATTATCAGGTACTGACCCTAACCGCTCCCTTTCGAAATGAGCGGGAACGCACCTTTAAAATTTAGCAATTTACCTACAATGTTTTTCTTGGACACCATTAAAAATCTGCCACTGAATATTCCTTAACGGTAGCACTAATTCCCCGTAGATTATGGCCAAATGAGAAACCATTTATTCTTTGTGTGTTTCTAGATTTGTAAATACTCTTCTGATGCAGTGTTTCGAAAGAATTTTTAAAAAAAAAAGTTATTTTTTCAAGACACACATGAGTAGGTATAATCATTTACCATCAGAAACTCCTTTATCAAATAAATTACAAAAAAAGCAAAATAGATCACCTGTATGTGAATATGTACGTAACCATTTATATAGTTTCTTGGGAGAGTGTTGGGATGGGCAGACAGACAGACAGATGCGTCAAAGTAACGATGTTAAATATCCATTTCTTTTCTTTTTAACTCCATCCCGCAGGGTACAATATTTTTCCGCCATAAAATTGGATACTATATGTTTATTTCGTATTATTGACATTTTACATAATCTAACTACACACAAATAGTAGTCGAATAGGGAAGGGGCCGAAGAAGAATTGCGGACACGGTGAAGAGCGGACAGGAAGAGAAAAGAGGCACCCAACCCAAAACGAAAAACAAAAATCTAAGAAATTATGTATGAAACATGAAAACAATCTATATTTATATACAGTTAAATCTATGAATAAGTAAATTGATTTTTTTATGTGATTCAAATTCTTATCAATTCAGATTGATTCTTATCAATATTATGTCTGCTGTATACACCAGCGTATAAGATAACCGATTAGTTAAGTCCTTACTTGAATAGAAGATTCATGAAAATTCTATTTTCAGGTGCAATTTTACTACGTCTCAGATTAGTCTTGCAGTTCCGCTACGGAAATATTAACGGAAAATAAGAATATGTAAAACCTTTTTTGTGGACAATTTTAGTAGTTTTAATTTTATACGGAACTAAAATTGAAAAAATTAGAATTGGCCAAAAATTAATTTTTTACCCGTTTTCTTCCCCCTTAAAGATGGGTGCTCGGTAGTCGCTGGAAAAAGGAAACTTCATAGTTCAATAATTCTGTCAAAACTAACATTTAAGGTATTCAGTCAACCCTACCGATTTCACTGTATCAAAGGCTAAAGCGATTGCGTAAACCTATAACTGATAGAAAATATCAAGATTTTAAGACCTAGTTTAAGAATGTAGTGCGTTACGAATACTAAGAGCTTCCGGAATGGTTAAAAACTCTTAAACATACCTGATGACGTAACAGAAATAAATTGTAATATTATTGAATTAAAGTGTTTGTTTGTTTGCTTCTTTTTTGCTGTAAAAACTTTCAAATTTCGTAATAGTCGACAGTTTCGACTCTTTGTTATACAGAGAGTAAAATAAGTAACTCTTTTGAGGGGTGACTCATAGCACCCTATAGACACTAAAACCACATGAATTTTTTCGGAATTAATAGTTTGAGAAAATCGCAAATTAACTGGCTACATGATGTTTCAAAATTTTTCTAAATACGGCTCTGACTAACTTATGCATGAATACCTTCTTAATATCAAAGGTACAAAGTAATTTTATTGACTAAAATTCAATAAAATTTTGTAAAAATGTTTAGGTCGTAAATGTGTTTCCCAGATCTGACAAAAACAGAAAATTTATCTTACAAACATGAGATGGGCAGAGCCCGATTAAAAAATTTCTTTAAGGGCCACTTTTGACCCATAGATCTTTAGTATCAAATTTTTTCTGTTAAAAAACAGTTTTGGATCAAATTTATTGGTAAATATTAGCGTAATTTTGCCAAATGTGAACCAGTTTCTTTTTTTTTTTTTTAATATATAACCTTTATTTATTAATAAAATTAAAAAATAACAGTATTCTCAAAAAATTTGATTATTATGCTAAACATTTCAGCAAAAATTAAATCTCCTGTTAAAAATATTAACTAAAAAATTAAAAAATTACAAGAAGAATAATTGTGGAAACTGGTTTCTTAATGTGTACCTGTAGTTTCCAAAATTGTACCTCAACGACATTCGCCACAAATAAGTACTTTTTCCCCAGGTTTTACACTAGCACACGATTCATGTTGCCATTCTTTACATTTTTTACACATTATCATTTCTTTAATTCGCGACTCTTCATAATCTATTCTACAATACCAATCCGTTTCAGATTTTACGATCAAAATTCTTTTTGTTACTCTTCCTGAGGAGTATCTGATTTTTTTTCATTGCTTTCTTCTTTGAAATTAATTTTCTATTTTCCAATTTGTTTGCTGGTTAAAATTGTAGCACGTTGGGTTCTCATGTTTTTTAGTAGGGATATTATGAACATTTAGCATGTACATATTAGGATACTCTTTGCGGTACAAATTAAGCAACAGTTCATATTTTACTTAAAATTTGAGATTAAGTATAAAAATTCAAATTTTTAAAAGTTTTATGAACTCGAATACGTAAATTAAATGTGTTATTTAATTATATAAGACTTACTAACACAAAATAACTTACCATTTTTTAAAATTAATCTTATAAAAATTGTTAAAAATATACATAGCAAACACAATTTTTTGACACCTTAAATTTTTAAAAATAATAACTGGAAACTCAGTGCTGAAATTTTGGGAATTAAAGTATCTTTGAACATTCTTTTAAATTTTTACAGGTACATAACTCTGCAGTATTGTTTTATATTCTTTTTTTAAAAGGTACAAATAAGGAGGCGGTACACATTTGGTAACTTTACCCTAATTACATGGGTGAGATTTACCCACAGTTTTAGTAGCGAGATTTATATATTTTACATCCTATATACTCTCGAATTTCGATCAAAATGAAAAGGGTGATAATAAAAACCTATATCTGACAGAAATGATATTTGATAACGTCATATGAATAACGAGAAGTAGTAAAAACCTTTATTGTTTTTACCAATTAAAATGCAAATTCTATAGGATATGTTTTCCACTTTTCCTTTCTACTAATTAAAAGCAATATTTTCGGGTGCATACTAGTTTCGTTCCCGCGGTCAGATTTTAATATTATCTTGAAAAAGGGTCGTTGGTTAGTTCGCTCCCGGGTTGCATACTAATTCGCTCCCGTGGTCAGATTTTAATCATATCTTGAAAAAGGGTCGTAGGTTAGTTCGCTCCTGACTTATTATCTACTGACAGGTAAAATTAATTACCTGAATGACGGTGGAGATATTCCAAATAGTAGATGAGGAGCAAATTTTCGCACATTAGAAATTATTAGTGGCCAATCAGTTGAAGATAGAACTAGTTTAACAACTAATCTGTATAATTTTTTCGTCGATATGGAAGTGTGCGAAATGGTAAGGGAAAAAGTCAAACCCATGTTAAGTGTAAATAATTATAAACATAATTTTCATACGAACATAAAAACATTTAAATGGAGGCACAAAAAAGTGTATCGTAAGGTGTTAATTTGCGTAAGGACTTTGTAGAAGGAAAAATATCAATACTGAAACAAAATGTAATAAGTAGATTCGACTTTGTAAAATTTATGTCATATAAATTTACACTAAATTTGTAATGTACCTGATATTAATTTGCGTAAGGAATTTGTAGGGGAAAAATATCATTACTAAAACAAAATCTAATAAGTAGATTCGACTTTGTAAAATTTATGTAATATAAATTTACACCAAATTTATAATGTATTTAATATTAATTATCAAGGATTTTTAGTGATGTATTATTAGGTACGGAATTTTTTGGAAAATAATCACCAGTTTACTAAGGATTCTTTATTTTTTTTTTAGCAGCGTTTCGAGACGCAATACTGTCTCCTCATTAGGCCCTAAATAAACATATTAGTATTAGTAAACAAAGCAATATTTTGGAATAAAAATTAATAGAATAAAAATTACTTAAATTTTTTTTTATAAAAGAACAAAAACAAAAACAAAAAACTTTTTCTTTAATAAAATGTCAAATAAATAAAATAAATTGAGCAACATTGATTGTCACAAAAATAAAATATTACAAAAAAATGATTTATTTTTATATAAAAAGATTAACAATTAAAATTTTTTTAAAAAACAATAAAAGGGTTATGAAACGAGCAACCATAACATAATGTATTGTAACATTTTTATTGACTAGTTGAGATATGTTAAGATATTTTTGCCGACTAGTGTATTTATCGATAAAACAGTTTCTGTGTTACCGACTACTATGATCACTTAGGATCTTCTGCGCAGTTACACACAGCTGATGATAAACTGTCAAATTCGAGTTGTCAATTTGATTGTTACAGTTTTCGTGTGTATTTATCCACAGGCTTTCTAGATTCAGTCTTTTTTTGAGATTTCTCTCATAATGCAGCACTCTCCTCTTGTGAAAATTAAAACGGTGGTCTTTTTCATTGGAGTGTTGCGCCAGTAGGATACGAAAGTCACCTCGAGCCAAATCCCACTGATGTTGTTTCAGACGTTGCTCTAACGATTTTGACATCTGACCAATATAAAAAAAATTGACAACCAGCACACGGAATGGAGTCTCGAAACGTTGCTAAAAAAAAAAAAATTCGTCAAGTGCGTGGTTGACACGCATTAAGTTAGGGCCCTCAGTTATATATATGGAACTTTTTTGTAAAGCGTCAGTTGGACTACAATATTGTCGTTTAACTTTTTGTCCTATATTGAGTAGTTTAATCCTATTTCAAAATTTACCCCCAATTTTACCTGAACAGTCCCTCTAGTCGGTCCAATCCAGGATTTATATACATCACTAGAAAGCTCTCTAAAAACAAAGTGTTGTGTTAATACAGTACTTGACTGCATTTAAAATTTGTGTCAAATGTTAAATAATTTTATGCATTATCATTACATATTTAGTTAATATTTAAAAACATAGTTAATATGAAAAATATTATTTTAGTAGTTTTATTTAATTCTAATTTTTAAAAAAATTTTTCTGTTCCAATAGTTAAAATGCGTTTTTATTTATAAATTAAAATGAGTTAACGTTTTATATATCAAAATTGAATGTATAAGACGCTAAACATTAATTTAAAATGCAGTTGTACCATTTTTTGCCTGAACGTCTTGAGTGTCAAAATGGTACAAGTCAGAAAAAATGCTTAGAAAATTCATATGGCTTGACATTTTCAAAAAATCATGTTGATACGGAAATCTGTATAATGGTCCGGGAGCTGTTTTCACCATTGATTACCACTCCTCCTTAACTTCGTGTGCGGCTTCGTTTTGACGAGTCTTCCAAGTCTTTTATCTACGAAAATTTTTATAAGTGCGGCGTTTACTAAATACGCAGTTGTGAAAGGCGTTAATTCGACGATATTATAAACAGTTATTACCAACGTTTTACTTTTAAATTTACGTAAAAGGTAATGAAATAACAAGCCAAGTTACAGACGACGGACATGGCGAACGGCGCACCATTTTTGTCGGACAAATATATTTTCGCGTAGGTTATTTCATTATCTTTTACGTAAATTTAAAAGTAAAACGTTGGCAATAACTGTTTATAACATCGTCGAATTAACGCCTTTCGCAACTGCGTATTTAATAAACGTCGCACTTATAAGAATTTTCGTAGATAAAAGACTTGGAAGACTCGTCAAAATGAAGCCGTACACGAAGTTACAGAGGAGTGGTAATCACTGATGAAAACACCCCCTGACCCCCAGACTATAATATATACGACCGAAATTTTTTGAAAAATAAATTATTGTTCACCAACAGATTTTTCTATCACATTTAAACTTTACAATTAAATTTCTCAATATTTAAGTTTATTCACTTATACCGCTTTTCCACTGAGTACCTCATATAATATGTTCACTGGTCTGTGGTTCAGCCATATATTTTGCGTCTTATTTGGAGCTATAGAAACCTTTCTGATTTTTATTACTATTTTATCAACTGTAAATCAGCTTACTGTTAAATAAAAAATAATAAAAATAGTTACATTAAATGTGTTTTAATTTTATTTTTCTGATTGATACTTGATTTAATTGAATATGTTGATTTTTTTATTTAAATTGTATTTTCGGATACTTCATTTGCAGTACTTTTCTAAAAATAATTTTTTTCAATGTAATTAAATCAAATATCAATCAGAAATATGCGTATAAGAGTAAAAATGTATAATGAAATTTGAGTGTAGTGGCATTTCAAACGCGCGCTTCTAAAATTTTGTTTTCTTCCAAACCGAGAGATGGCATCTAAATAGTCTTTCAGCTACAGAGTACAGAGATAGTGATCTTTAGTGTATTTGTCTATGGTTGAGTTTACATGTGACCATGTGCAAACTTGACACATGACTTAATAGTCAATTACAACTTACTAAGTTATAAATTCCAATAAATTAGCTTTTGAACATGCAAAATGAATAAAAAAATATATTTAATTTGCTATTAAATGTCCTCAAAGCTATTATAGGAAATTAATATTGTTCAGTATCAAATTTAAAGATATTTTGGAATTATGGGACAGTAAGAAAAAATTATTGTATCGTGTAAACTACGCTTTCAACATCAGTATAATACATATATTTGTACACAGGGACGTGGGAAATTTTTTAATGTTATTTGTTTGTTTTATTGCCTCTGGTTGTTAAGTTAACCTTAAATTTAATAATAGTACGACTATTTGAATGTCAAACTATCTGTTTTGGTTAAAAAATTTCATTAATAGTTTTTTTTTTTTCTGTTTTAAAAATAGCCCCACAAAAGTGAGAATATATTTTCATAGAAATGTCAATGAAGTTTTCGACACATTAATAATAATAATGTAAATAATATTCTTTTGGTCACACAAGTAAATTAATAGGGTCCCTTCGGGCCCTAATAAAGAATCCTTAATAAAACTAGTGATTTTTTTCCAAAAAATTCCGTAATTAATATTAATGTAAGTTATAAAACACAAATAAAAACATTCTTATTTTGCTGTTCAATTTGTGTAATTTCTCTTTCTTTGGGTTCTTAGAATGAACCCAGAGTCGTGCGTGTAATTTACTTCGGGTAAATTACACAGTTTTTTACATGTAAAAAACTTTGTAATTTACACATACTTGTTTTGATAAAAAGACTGTAAAAAATGTAAAAAATGTAAAAAACTAAATTTTTTAAATTTAATAGATATGTAAGCGTTACTAATAGTATTCCATATTTGCTATTGAAGTATTTGCTATATTTGCAAAGTAAAAGTTAATAATTAAGTAATTTGAAGATTAAAAATATAAGTTGGGATAAACAGGAAAAAAAAAGGTTAGTTTTGATAGAATAGTTTATTTAAGAATTCAATATTAACAAGATTTTTATTTATTCAGTTAAATTTTATTAAAGGTATCAATCATCTTCATCATCATTATTATCAGTGATTTTATTGTTATTATAATTTAAAGAGAGATAAATATGTAGTAGTTTTTTTGATCTGTCAAAACTCAGTTTGTTAATTTGGAAATTTAAAGCTTTGTATTCAGTTGTGGATGGCCTTCCACCAGCAGAAAATCATTTTTATATCGACATTTTGTTTACACGTTTTTTCATGTGAACTTATAAACAAGTTATAACGGTCAAAATAAATTGTTAGTCAATGAAATGACAAATGATTTAAGTATTTTACATTTTTTACAATTTTCTACAATTTTTTACGGTTTTTTACAGTTTTTTACGTATTTTACAATTTTTTACATAAAAATGTAAAAAACTGGTTTTTTACATCACGTGGCACAACTGTGAATGAACCTTAATCGCATTAGTATATAGTTACGGGAGCGAACTAGTATACGACCCTTCAGGGTTATCTGACCGCCGGAGCGAACTAGTGTGCGCCGAGATTTTCGTCGCACTTAACAATGAAAGAGGTAATTGAGAGGCTACACTGTAATTTTGTACACCCGAGAAATAAATGTACAATAAATGGCCCATGGTATAGGTACATGTATATCTAAGTATCTTATACATATAAATATACAGTGTAGTTGAATAAACAAATGATCGCTATCAACATGTTCGACACAGCCATTCATTTCAACACTTTTTATTGATATTACTTGCGTGGAAAATGTTTTGCGGAAAAGTGTGTTTATATATTACACGCATCAGTATATCCATCTATATCCTATAACAAGTAAACATAACCCTATATGTGGTAGACGCTATCACTTACATATTTATATCATTCGCAATTTATTTTTTGTGAATGTGGAAAAAATATACATGCATGTTGGTAAATTTATATGAAAAATTTGATCCGAAACTGGAAAATTATGAGCAAAATAATAATGAATACGATAGAGACAAACATGGCTTGCACAAAATGGGGAGGGTATTTGACAGTATTAAAGAAAAATTATCATCAGGACAATCTTTAATTACAATTTATCTTCATTGGAAAAAAACTACAATTTATTACGCAAACTCATCCTAATTGTTTTTATTTAATTTAAGGGGGGAGGGTCCTCCAGAACTTTCAAATTTTTTATTTTTTATTTTGCTTTAAAAATTCATTTGAACTTTAATATACTTTAAATGTTTTAATCCCAGCAGAAAGATTATCTTAGATAACGATAAACTGGTTTTAATTCTACTTTTCAAGAACGAAAACTTTTTAATCGCGTTTTTCTCAAAACCGGTTTTTTTCCGCGCCGTGGAACATAACTTTAAGGTTATTTTATTAAGGTTTTAACTTTAAGGTTAACTTATTAAGGTTTTAACTTTAAATTTTGTACAGATATTCTTTAAGATATTGGCCTTTGCATATACCGAAAATTTTAGAGAAATAGGAATATGTAAAGCGTAATGACTTATTTTAATAAAATTTTTTTGTCCGATTGAATTCAGTTGATTATAAAAGACTGGGTATTCCACGGCGCAAATTAAAAGAGTCAACTTGGAACAGCTGTAGCGCCGCCATTGTTTCTTTTCTTTGCATAAAAATTTATGACTGAATACACCATAACATGTACTATACTATGTAACTTCATTTGATACAATAAATTTATCCAGTTTCTTAAAAAAAATTATTAAAAAACCTGTTGTCTGGTGGACCCTCCCCCCTTAGAAACGCAATTTTTTATTTAAATTTTATTACAAAACATTGTACTACTTTTTCTGAGAAGATACCTACAAGGATAGTCGGTCGCTTGTTGGTTGCAAATTGTAACGATGTTACAATGTTATCGATTACTATTGAATATTGATTAAGTGTTGTTTTCGAATTATTATTTGTAAACAATCTCGAAACAGTTCTCATTTGAAACTTTATTGTAAATTCTCGGAAAATCAACAAATAAAAATGATGGTCATCATTTGTTAAAATAAATAAAACATAAGCATGAGAAGTGGGGTAGGGACATATGAGATCCCAATAACGGAATGAGTATAAGTTGAAACATAGTAATATTGAGACGTAATTTTTTGTTTTAAGTGAGTATTTTGTGAAATAAAAGTAGTATTTAAGAAGATAGTGTTTTTATTATTATTATTATTCATTTTGTTAAACTCTTTTTTTTTGTAATCGTTTCCTTATTTTGTGTGGAAAAAGTTAGGTGTCGGAGTTTATAAAAATTAAAAAGGCAAAAGAATATGATTACAAAATACATCACTGCATTTATGTGAGGTACATCACGATTACGAGTAAGTCAAATAAATGATCGCTCAGGCAGTCGATAATCTTAATTGTAAAACCGTTCGCATAGTTTGCAAGTTCTATGAATATGTCCACTACTGGTCGTGGTTATATAGGAAGCTTGCACGCGCGTGTAACACAAGCGCGTGCACGCTCGTATATTGTTACATTGAATTTGTATTCAGTGGTTATGTAGTCATTTTTTTACACGCGTTTACTCGTGCTTGCAATCTTCTACTCGCTTTTAGACGCGCTTGTAGATTTTTGCACGCGCGTGCAGGCGCGAGTAAATGTTTTTATTTTGTCAGATTTTAACATTTTTAGCATTTTTCATAGTACCTAAACGCTTTTTTTAATGATAAACACCAACAATAAATAAATAAATTTTTAACAATAACTTGAATTAAAAATTAAAATTTCAGAGATTTAATTTGTGAAAATTCGTATTCCAAATGCTTACACCTCTTCTTTGTAACCGAATTAGTATCCATAATAAATTGTAATTTTATAAAATTTTTCGATTTTTCTTATTTTAATTGTCGGTCTGATTTATATATAAAGGAATGCCGGCCCTTTTGATTTGTTTCTATTCATTCTATATGCAAAATAGGACGGGTCACATTTTTAATTAAAAGTAAATTTTTACCTTTATATTACACGGAGAGAAAATTCCTATAAAAATTACTGTGCTTATACTACAATCGACGTGTAAATTTTTATAGGAATTTTCTCTCCGTATACAGTAGTCCGTTTATTTTAAATGGGTATATACGATTTCTCACCCATAATTTTTAAGACGCTTTCGGTAAAAAATATAAATAGTTGTTAACTACATTTCTTAGAAATATAAGCCATTGTCAGTTGCAATATTATAAAAATTTTTGAATCTTCCTTATTTTAATGGTCGGTCTTATTTATATGTAAAGGGACTGTGCAGTCTTCTAATTTGTTTGTTCACCTTATGAAGGATTCTATATAACCACTGTACATAAACGCTTTCACGCGCGTGTAAATTAAAAGAAGCAAATTTACACGCGCATGCTCGCGCTTACAAGCGCGTGTACGCGCTTACTCGCGCTTGTATTACACGCGCGTGCAAGCTTCCTATATAACCACGACCCTAGATTTGGAATATTATTTGATTTGATTTTTTTTTTCTGGTTTTTCTTACATTAGTACAGTTGGAAAACATTGGAAAATATGGGGAGAATTATCGTGGGAGTTTCAAATTATTACCAACTAATAATTATAGCTTATCTCGCTAATATCCAATTTAATATTAATATCATTTTAATGAACAAAGATATTCCAAAGATTTATTATATTTCGAAAAATATTCAGGCTAAAAAGGCGCGAAGGCGACAATTTTTTTTATTAATGATTACCGGCTATTTGATCTCCCACCTCAAAATTATTCTCACTTTCACTGGTATTTTTATACATTCATTTTCAAATTGTTTAAATTCTTTTATAAAAATTTTATTATATACGCTCAAGTTAAATATGTATTACAAGAACTTCTTTTATATTTGAAGACATGAGTGGATGAAGGTGTTTTGTAACTTTCTTTAATAATTTTACAATAGATGCACTGAAAGTTTTTCTTTACATAATTATATACTTCCCATGTAGCAGCCTGTGTTTATTATTGAATTTCTACGAAACTATTAGGCGTAATGAAACCAAGTTGAAGTAATATATGATAGTTCGGCATAGGATATACCGGAATTTTGGAAAAAATAACTTTTTGAAAAAATGTTACATAAAAAACCTTCATTCACTCATGTCCCCATTTCAAAAACAAAAAATTAAATTTATTAATAATAAAATAAAGTTTTAATATTGAGTGATGATGAAATTTTAACCAATGTTTATTAATAAGAGGTGTTGTACGAAATAATTTTATTATTGAATTTTACATACCTATAATACATAAATGGTAAACAAATTATAAAAACAAAGTTTTAATTATACTAATTAAAAATAACAAAATTATTGAGCTTCATTAGTATTATGCAATAGAAATGTAAGGAAAATAAGTTGAAAAATAAAAAATATTTTTGAAAATACATAATAAAATTTGACATATTATGTAAATGTTAAAGGGCATAGCAATATAGGTAAAACGGCTCTTGACGCAAAATTGATTGTTTTTATAGGAAATAATATTTCTTAGCCTCAGATACATTTCCGCCAAATTTCAACCTTTCAAAGCGAATAGTTTATGAATACACATTTAGTTTATGAATTTTCGACAAAAAATTTTGTTGAGGAAATTACTGAGCGGATTTAATTAAGTTTAAGTTGTGTACCCACCTTAGGCAAAATAATAAAAAAATAATTAACGTTATATTCCTTTATGATACTAATTTTTTTAAATTTTTTAAGTAAATTTTTTTTAGGCACTTACGCGTTAACGACACCCACCATTTTCTACTCAATAATATATCTCTTAGTACTCTATAACATATATTTTTATGGAAAGATTTTATTTAGTAGAACATAATAATATTTAAATACAAATACATGCCATGTTCGGTACTACATATATTACTTATGCATAAAAAGGACCATAAAGTAAAATATCTGCTCTATTTCTAAGATTATATAATAACATACGTTCATAACTACGATAAACTAGTTTAAATTTACAAAAGTTCAACATTACTTTCCGTTTGTCTTTTTTCTATTAATAAAACAAAATGGACATTGATTTCTCTTTTGTTAGAGTTTTTTTCCTTTGTAAGACGTCAAGTGAAACTTTACTAGCTTGTACACCACCTCTTACGACATCAACAATTTCATACAAAGTATATTATCTGTCAAAATAATATACCAGTTGATCATTTCAACAGAATTCGACATGACCCGTCATCATATTAACAAAAGAAAACAAACGGCAGATAAAGCTAGACGTTTGTCTAATTTTGTTTATCGTAGTTATGAACGTATGTAATTATATTACAGAAAAAATCCATTTGCTCTACACCCCAAGATTTGCAACAAAAACATCAAGTGAGAGGGGCGAGCTACATATTGCGTACACATCTACCCTACTTTCTTAAGTATTGCGTATGTTCAGATCATTTACTTACCATAAACGGTTCATGCATCTTCAAATTAGTTATATGTACATGTAATTTACCTACATATTTTTATAACTACAATAGGTTTTAGCTGAACTGTTGTTATTACTATACATTGTTTATTATTTTTAAAACAATATATCATTTCAAACGTATTATTGTTATTATTATTATCTTTATTTAAATAAAGTTTCTAAAACTTATAATTTTTGTTGAGTTAGATGTAGTTTTATTTAGTAAGTGTGCTGGGATAATTTTATTGATTTCATTTAAATATTCAGATTCATAATAAAGTTAACCTTGAAAATTATTTTTTTATAACAATTTAAAACATTTTTTATGACAAGTCAAAATATATCTTTTTAGACCGTCACAGAAACTCGAAGAACTGCAACTCAGGGGGGAAGGGAACAATTTGTTGCACTTTGGAGTTCTACTGTGTTTTAGAAATAAGGCAGATACTTTATTTTATGGTCATTTTTATACATAAGTAATAAATGTAGTACCGAACATGGCATGCATTTGTATTTAAATATTATTATATTCTACCAACTAATTCTTTTCATAAAAATATATGTTATAGAGTACTAAGAGACATATTATTGAACAAGAAATGGTGGGTGTCGCTAATGTGTAAGTGCTAAAAAAAATTTACTTAAAAAATTTAAAATATTTGTTATAATAAAGCCCTCTAACGTTATTTTTTTTATTACTTTGCCTAAAGTGGGTACGCAATATACATATATTAAACTCAAATACATCGGCTCAGTAATTTCGTCAAAAAATTTTTTTTCGAAAATTTTTGTCTCTTTATGTATCCATAAACTATCAGCCTTGGAGGGTTGAAATTTGGCAGAAATGTATCTGGGGCTAAGAAGTATTATTTCCTATAAAAACAATCAATTTTGCATCAAGGGCCGTTTTCCCTATCTTACCCGGCTAAGTACTATGGTTCATCTTCTTTTATCGAAAATTTATTATTTGAAATTCTGAATTGAAAAGTTAGCTTTATAGTTGCCTGTGGTAGTGTTAAAGTAGCTTACTTTTTTTCACGCGTGAAAAATTTTGCATAAGTATTTCGTCGAATATTTGGTTATTTGGCCAACGGCTGAATATGGTATTCATTGCACCTATGTACGTAATAACAGAAATGCTAAAACAGGAAAAGTTAATCAGGTGTTAAAGCACGCCGAGTATTGGTAATATTAGTTTGATGGACAACGTTTGGTAAAATAAACAAAAAAAAATTAATCTTTTATTTATGTAACTTTAATGGAACATCATAAACCCATTAAAAAAATTTAAATATTATCTCTACAGAGTGTCTCAAAACAATACTTTCCAAAAATTACTCAAAATGAATTTTTTTTAATCAAAATCAATTTAAATTGTAAAAAATGTACACTGTATGGAGAACAATAATTCTTATCTGTATTTATCTTTCAATTTCCTAGCAACGGTTTTCGATGTTTTTGGTACACTGACTTGAAAAAAGTTTCCGAAAAGCAAAGTCAGTTATATCCAAAAAAATAAGAAACTGAGATTTTAGTTGCTATGGATACTTCAGTTCATCTGCTATATGTTCACGTTGAGAAACGGTTCTAAAAAAAAATTTATCCCACTGAAAATAGGTGGAGAAAAATGACGAAGGATGCAAAACCAGTTATATCCCAAATGGCCATAGTTCCAAAATCAGTTCTATCCTTTAACAGTTTCAAAATAAGTTACATCCCACAGACAATAATTGCTGCCCTCTAAATGCGGCAGCAAAACCAGTTTAATCCCTCACTAACCTAGTACATGTACTTTAGTTTCAGTTGTAGAGTGACTATTTTTGCAGTATCCTACAAAGACTTAAATTATTGTCATTTTTACTACATAAAATTGTTCTAAAAACTAAAAATATGTTCATTCTTTTACCTTCTACCAGGTTTTTGACTTCTTTTGCATGTTAGAAAATTCAAAAATGGCTGACACTTCATTTCCAAAATCAGTTATATCTAACTGACGGTTCCAAAACAAGTTACGTGGGTTTTATTTATTTAAATATAATTGTTTGTGCTTTTCCTACATTATACAGATTATCACCAGGAATAAACATGAATTTAATACGTTTTTTGATATCAAAATCATGCAATGATTTATTATTGTAATATAACTAACAGTTTTTGTTGAATAACTCGAAATCGTTTGAGATGCACATAGCTGGTTTTGGAATTCGACGACTCAAAAATTTCCCTTCTTAAAGTGCTGTATGTGTCGTATCTGTTGTATCGTAGAGGTATAGGTGCCGATGTCGTATCTTACGATAAATGTCCCATGTCGTATACATGTCATATCGCTTAGATATGCAGCCAGGTTGAGATGGAATTTTTAATCGAATATATTTCGAGTAGATAACATTCACCAACCCACAATTCTGGGACACCTCTTTTATATCGCATCCATAATATATATTCAACTATATTGCGATAACCATTTTGCGAATTCTGTTACAATTGCTACATTAAATTTTTATACGATTTTAATGTCTTTTTAAAATATCATATCATCATGTATGGATATCAAATCTCTTCCCCCATTTCTTTTATACCTCACCCCCACCCCCCTCTTAGTGTCCTGGCGCGACCACAGTGTGCGCCAATGCCTGCTATCATTAAATATTCAAATATATTCAGAAAAGAGATAAAAATCCATTTTTATGATACATACTTGTGATTCAGTAGATACGTTTATTATTATTCGTAAATTTTCGAATCAAAAATGTAAAAAATATATTTTTATAATATGTTACGTGAATTTTCTTGTATGTAAAATATTCACGTTTTTCTATAAATAACATTAGTAAGACGAATGATACACGAAAGAGTGAGTAGGCGGTGAAAATTTTAAAAAAAAAAAAGCGAAAAAAAAGAAAACAGAGCGACATCCTACGGATTAAGAAAATGTTATTTTTTCTCCTCGAATATTTGTTAATATCAAAATTTCTTCGATTTTTAACGTTTCACGTTCAAACTAGAACATTCAGTTTACATTTCTTTAAATTTATTTTTGTCGAAAGTACGTCGTAGATATTTTTCTACGTTTAATTGCACGTCAATATTTTTTCATCCTCATACCAATTCATTGTTATTATGTTATCCCTTAAAGCTTTAATGCCCAGATTTAACTGATAAAATATTAGAATAAAAAAAAATAAAAATAACGAAACTAAATTACACTAAAATAAAAATGTGAATTATAAATATTTAAATTGAGGAATAGCACACTCTAAGAAATTTTTTTGTTAATACAACTGAAAAACTACTAAATTTTTTAGTAGGTAAAATACGGCATCATACCGTTACTGCTCTAAAATCGTTGCTGGTCCTCTGAAAATCATGGTAGACTAATTGATTGGAAAACGACACCTCATATTACACGACTCGATGTACCTACTTCAACTAACGAAAGCTATTCCGAGATATAAATATTTCTTGCGATGCGATGCGAGGCTTTGCTATGCGATGCTAGGCTATGCTATTAACTTTTTCTATGTTTCAAGATGTGTTCACACTGCTTGCTCAATCTAGCATTGTATTTCATAGCGAGTGATCATGAGAATTAGGGATGGGTGACGTTGGTAAAAGACATCAACATCGAACTATCGATTCTTTTACTTTTACGCCATCGAACCATCGATGTTCTTATAAAAATATCGAAACATCGATTGTTGACATCAATGTTTAAAACGAGCACGAATATTTAAAAAAGTTATATTTAAAATAGATATACAATAGCAATAATTCAAAATTTTCAATTTTTCTTTTCATATCAATAATAAACTTAATTTAGTATCAAAATTTTTAATGTCGATTAAAAATATATAAATAGTATATAAAAAATATATTTTCATCTTTTCTATTTTATTGCTTTGTCTACTTTTAACCGTTGATCCCATACTGGCGAACGACATCGAATGACTTCATAAGTTTTTCCACATCCATCACTAATGACTGAATAGCACAATACTGACGAGTTCAGGCGATAAAATCAAACATACTGAATTGCTGCGTATAAAAGCTGCTACTAGTATAGCCTCGCATCGCTGTCCATAGCGCGTAATGTGCACATTTAAATATGTTCTTGTATGTTTGTTTTCATAGCATTGCGTCGCATAGCAAAGCCTCGCATTGCATAGCGCGCAGTGGGAATGCACCCTATTACTGTTAAACATTAGCTGAGTTGTTCTAAAATCGAACAATGTTTAAAAGTAATTCTTACAGAATTACTTTTAAACATTGTATTAAATGTTCTAAAATTGCTAAAAGTTGCTAATTCTTCCAAATTTATGTTAAACTGATTGGTCGGAAAACGACATTTCATTCTAGACGACCTAATAGTGCTCTAAATAAAGGGGAATTTTCCCTAGATACAAGAGTTTTATTGAAAGCAGAACAATAATCCTTAAAGGGCAGCTTTTAAAAGTTATCTAGATTTTTCTAACATCATTGCTAATCCTTCCAGATTTATAGTAAGCTGATTGGTCGATAAATAACATTTCATATTACACAATCGGTATTCTAACTAATAGAGATTTTTTGCGAATACAAAAATTGTATTAAAAATAGTAAAATATTTCCTAAGGAATTACTTTTTGACACAATTTTGATTGTTTTCTAAATCGTTACTAAGAAAATAACAGAAAAATGGAATTTGGTGTTCACAGTCAAACCCCTTGAGTGATTTTAAAATGAGAAAGTAGGTACTGTTGAGATATGACTCAAATAACTGTTGAGGCAATTAGCATGTATTACGTTCGAGATTCCACATGAAGTCGACTATAAAAAAAAAAATTACGAAAATCTTACAGTACCAAAATATTACTCCTTAGCCCTAACATAAAATAATTTTTATTGTCACAATGGGGTATTTGACAGTATCAAAGAAAAACAATAAAAACAAGTTTTAATGAAAATTGATAATAAAAGACAGCAATTTTTTATGTTAATTGATCCTAACTATCATTATTTAATTTAAAAAAAAAAAAAAAAAAAAAAAAAAAAAAACGAAAAAGAAAAAAAATTAATATTTTTCAGCTATAAATTACGTCAGTAGAAATGGGCTGTGACGTTGCTTTCTCTTATATTTCAACACTGCCGCCACTAGCATCGCTACGTAAATTCCGGTTAGCAAACATAACTATGGAAATTAATTTTAATTTAATTAATTTTTAAAAAAATCAACAATTTTTTTCTTAGTTATAAGAAAAATAAACAATTTTTTTTTTCCTAGTTACATGACACCTGTTGCTATCTAGAGAATGTGACGTAATTGAAGCTAATGACCGTTTTCGCGCAAATTTTGAGAACAAATATTAAAAATTAATTTTTTCTAACGATTTTCGACATTATTTTTAAAAATTAAAATTATATACATCCATAATATAGAAATATGCGTATTTTAAAATAGTCTCCCAAAATTAGTCAAATTCCCCATTGATTTGCAAGATACTGCTACTTATAATTTTACTTACCAATTCTTATAACCTCTTGTGTTTAGTAGCAATTACTCTAGTAGTGCGTACTAATCATTAGTACTAAACTCACGTAAACAAGGCATTACCAACTAAGCTTTGCTTTTCGCAGCAGTTATAAAACATATCACACCTCGATAACAACAGAGCCATATCTCATACGGGGTTGTGTGTATAGATGTGTCTCTGTTATTGCCGAGGTGCGATGTTTGTACATCTTTAAAATTTATTCCAAGATATATATTTCTATTAACTGGCATTGACAGATTTCAAACAGAATATATTCTATTTACCAAAATTATATTTGCATTAGGGTATTATAAATTTAAGTCAAATTCTTTTGATATGTTAAAAAACCTATCACATTGATTGACAATATAGAAAATTTACACGTTATGCTTTAATGATGAATAATATCAAATCAAGCCGTAAACATTGTATTGCCTAAACATTACGTTTTAAACGTAGAAGTAACTCCATTCGTAATAATTACCAATTCAAACAGATGCGAAAGAATTATACAATTTGTTTTAACTATAACACTCGTCGACATGAAATCAAAAATAAATTTTACTACAGATAATCTATTTTTAATTATATATACCAATGAACATTATGTTAATATTACATAATATAAATAATTCATTACGTGTATTTGAAAATATTAATATTTATTAATTCAATAGATACAAATAAACTTGTAAATCATTCATGAGTTATCGAAATTTCATATCGAAATGTCAGAAATATCAACTACAGGTAACTTATATAAATTTCTGACATATTAGGGAGATGGTAAAATTAAATTTCATCTAAATAAATTTTAAGACGCAGTGGTTACAAATATTATGGTCGAAGCGGACGTTGCGTTGTAACATATTTGATAGTAATTTGATAGTAATGTGGGCAATTTATGTGCAGTGGGTAGGGGCGTAGCTACCGCCGTATCAGCCGTATCAATGATACGGGGCCCCCGGGGTACAGAGGCCCCTAACGTGTTTAAGCAAAAATTAGTAAAATGTTATCCACAATGTCACTTAATCTCGTGCTTCCCGGGAAAAAAACATATAAAAAAACTGTCATACGTGCCTATAATATAGTTTTCACTTCAGAAGTGACAAAAGTCAAAAAACAATATCTTTTTTTCCCGGGTTAAGCGTACGCCCAAAAGTTGGCAACGTGAGTAACTTCAAAAATGAGACTTCGATGGGGCAGGAACGGCTATCAGACTTGTCACTATTGTCTATAGAGGCAGAAATTTTAGAAAAACTGAAACCGTCTTCAGCTATAGATAATTTAATAAATCAATTTGCCGAAAAAAAATTATAATTATATTAAATATACACAAGAAAAGTGTAGATATATTTAATTTGAATTGTTTGGCTAGCTCAATTTCTAGGAGGAAGCGATAACTTATAATCAATAAATATTTATTTTAATATAATGCAAGCATTTTTGTCTCTTTTGTGAGAAGTCTTTACCCTTTATTTGGGCCCTCCAACTAATTTTGACACAGGGCCCCTCCAACGCATGCTATGCCACTGGGAGTGGGCAAAATATTTAATTTTTACCTACTCAACAAATTAATTATTTTAGTAATTTTTTAACTCGTCTATTTTAGTTTTTATTTAATAAACCTACAAAAAATTATTCTGTGTATTTTTTAAAGAAAATTGAAAGGTAAAAATTTTCTTTTTCACAAACATATTTAAGGCTAAACACCATTGATGATACTAATGATGCAGTTGATAAAAGCACAGATATTTAGTTAAAATACAGATGTTGCCAGTTCGAATCGGATGTATTCCAATATCAATTTAATTTAAAATACGTAGCAAATATTAAGGTAAGTACTAAGAAGAGATAAGTAAGTACTCAATGTGACATTCTCCAGCGTGACAGTAATTATTATTTTAGTTATTTAGCAACAAAATTCTTTGCTAACACGGGGTCTCCACTGGACATAATTGATGTCAAGACATATGTCTTAACATAATTTGTGTCGTAACATATAATCAATAGTGGGAACTTCTTATGTCTTAACATATTTAATTGCTAAAAATTGTAAATCGTATTATTATTTGTGAAAAAAGATTTTCAACGCTGTAACATTAATTCTATGTTTACAAAAACTAGAAAATTTAGAAAATGAAAGAAACAAAAAGAATTAAAGCAAAAATCTCCAAAGTGTTGGGTTAATTCATCGATTCGCCATCTTGAAAATTTCAGACGTCAAATTTATGTCTGAAAATATGTCCGAGCTGATGTTAAAACATATGTCAAGACATACATGTTACGACATAAAATATGTTACAACATTTAGCGTCTCCACAGGACATTTTTATGTCACGACATAAGTTTTAACATAATATATGTCTAGTGGAGATGCGGTGTAATGTATGCTTAATGTTTTGGTTACATCAAAAATAGATTATAGGTAGTTATCAGTACATTTTTGCTGTAACAGTAACATTGCTTGTGTAACTATACGAATATAGTTGAAAAATATTTGTATATTAGAAACATTATTTTTTAGTTACGGTAACTAACAAAATTTAACTAACACAAGTTTGGTCTTCAGATGTTTTTTTGTTGTTTCACATTTCCGTTTTCGTATATAATTTTTAGTGATGTACGTATTTCGTTTTTTGCAACCAACGAGTTGCTATATTTGACATTGTTTGATTTGATTGGTTTTGATCCAAACTAAAAGGTTTTTAGTTTCTTTTGTTTATGAAAAAATTTTTTAATTTTTTTCATTTTTTATTTTTAATTTTATTGATTTTTATATTCTTGTCTTGATAATGGTGTTTTGAGACACCGAAACTGGTCGACATACTGAAGATTGGTTAAAAAATTCTGTTTGGTTTTTTGCTGGTCTTAATATTGAGGTTTATTGCCAAATAAAGTCAAATAATGAAATTACAAGTTTAACTAAAACATTTTATAGTCCTTCGATAATACAATTTTAACTCCTTGATTAGTTATAACTTACAATAACGACACGCCCAACTAATACACTTTTGTGACATCAAATACACTTTATATGGAATTGTTGATGCAGTAGAGCATTGTGTTGCAGTTGGTTAGGTTTTACTTGCCGTTGTAGAGCGTCCGTAACCATTAAGGTGCCAAATTAGACCAACAAAAAGTTGTTGAATTTTTTTATCAACTAAATATATTTTCTGAGGATTGATGAAATATTTTCAAGCGACAGTATCTCAGTGAACTTGACTGTTGATAAACAATTGCTTCAAGTTAGAAAATAAAATTGTTTGATTACGGGGGAAAACAATCAAATATAATATGTGCAACCTACGCTTAATTATATAATTATATAATGTTTTCTCTTGGCAAACAATTTACTCATGTTGGAAAATTTTTGTCTCTTTCTGTTTCTTTATTTGATATCCGGTATGGAATTTTGTATATTTTCCGTACAAGTGGGTAGGTACCTACGTTTAATATTATACAAAAAATAATATTTATATTAAAATTGTTTTATAATAAACTTGTTCTTTGTTTTTAAACAAATGTAAAATATATAAATGTTAAAATATTTGTTGGTATATGTACCTGACATAATTATATAATTATATGGCTACATTTAATATATATTATGTATAAAAGTTAAAATTTCTCATTTAGGGTTTTCGTTATATAAAAGTTTGCAAAAGTTATATTTTAATTTTTACCTAACGTTTTATTAAAACCGTATATATACATGCAAAATAAACACACGTATATGGATTTGGTTTATAAAAGTAGCGTGTGTCCAAATATAGAAAATTAGACATTTTAACGTATAGGTAGGAGAAAATATTGCAGTTGTCCTCTGAATTTTGCTATTATGAAATTCTAGGAATTAAACTACACACTTTTGTATCATATAATATGGAATAATAAATATATAATAATAATTTAATCCCCAGGGATCAAAGATAGTTTTGTATCCACTTATATAGGTAACTAGCAACAGAACTGATAGAACATCACCAATCAACAAGCGAAATTTAACTAAAATTAGTTAACATTTCTCTATATAGGTAACGTAAGAGGAACACTATTTTTAGGTGTGTTATTGGTGGCTTATAAAACTGGCTTATAAAAATTGACAAATACATTAAACAACCATTTTTTTTTTTTTATAAACATGAAAAAAAGTTTTTTTTTTTTAATCCAATGAATATGTTTTCAAAAACACAACAAAATGGTATTTATTTTAGTTAAGTTACTAAAACTAATATGTCAAAATGGCCACCATTTCTCATTCATAGTCAAATTTTGCAATTTCAAATCAGTATTTTTTTATTTATCAGTTGATTATACATTCCGAAATAAAAAGAATATTAAAAATTTTACGATTTTAAAGCAGTAAGTAAATATTTTAGATACAAAAAGAAATTAAAAATATTTATAATATAAATATTTAGTTGTTTTACGTACATTACATACGTTACATACATAAGGTTATATTTGTACCGAGTAGTAATACACCTATGTAAATAATATTTAAACAATATAAAAAGGTGATTTAGCTGTTGTAATCTCTTAACTGAACTAATAAAAATTATTTGTATATTTTTATTATGCTAACTTGAAAATTTAACTAGGAAATGTTAAAATTTATAACTCATGTGTTTTTAATAATGACGATCGATCGAAATAAAAATAGACGTATTCAAAAAAATTGCTTTATATATATATATATATATATATATATATATATATATATATATATATATATATATATATGTATATAGATATATATATATATATATATATATATATATATATATATATATATATATATATATATATATAAGTAAGGAAACATTAAATGCGAGGTAAATTTAAATTGAAAAACAATCATTCTATTAATAATAGTTTTTGTTATCAGAGGTTTCTTTCAGAAATAACTTGATTAATATATAAATGTCAATACTGTTCGGACATATGATCGCGTTCCGGTATAGGGGCTTTTACGTTAATTGATATTTATAATAATAAACAAATTTCAACTTGTAGATAAACATTTCTTCTAAAATTTTATACAAAAAAAAAAAAACAAAAAACAAAAAAACAGCAATAAGAGTTATCAAAAATTGCCACATGATTATAAACATTTCTTTTGATCTGTCATGTGGCTGTTGTCTGAGGACCTTGAAAGGTTACTACTTCTATGGAAGTTGTCTATTTATTTTTATTAATTTCCCACTGGAAGTTATTATAATGGGTTCAATTTTGCGAATCGCTAGTTTGGACATATTTCCACGTTCCGATTTCACTAGAATTCGAATCCGTCGTTTTTAGAGAGATGTCTGTATGTGCGTTCATTTGTTCGTGAGTTTTTTATCGCCTCGCTTATCTCGAAACAAATGATGATATCGATTCTGTACCAGTTTCATTAAATGCGTAAAAAAAGGAGACAGGATAAAGTTTGCAGAAAGTTCGGATTAGCGGTTTGTTTTTTATAATAAAAATAAAAATTAAAAAATTTTTGTGAAATATTTTTTGTTTTGAATTTTTTTGTTCAGGGTACAGGGACTATGCACAGTAGGCTCTAGTGTTTAAGAGCGTCCAATAGGAAGTTAATACTGTGGGTAAACCTGTCTCCCCAAACTTTTCATTTGGCTTCCGTGATTACTAAATTAAAGGAAGCATTATTACCATTTTTAAAATATGAAAATTTTTTTTACTCCAGAATGAAAATTTTCACGCATATTTTATGTTTTAGAGCTTTCTGAACAATTTTGGTTTCGTGTCTGTCTGTTTGTATGTCCGAAAATCCCACCAAGTGGCATAACTTCGGAACTATTCGATAGTTTTTGATGAAATTTGTAGAAATTATGCAGTTTAGATCCTAGTTAGTTCCCTACTTTCATCGAAATCGGAGTAATGGTCGCCACAGCGATACTAATTTAAATTATTAATTTGTAAAAGATAATTATTGATTGCTTGGTAGGATTTATCACATAACTTTTTGTATTAAACAATAACTTAATTATTATACAAACCCTACATTCAGTATATTATAAAGTTTGACCATAGATTAATGGATAGTTTTCGACACATAAATTGTTCGCAGCAAGTTATTTACTTATCTATGTAGGTGTCAAATGAAAAGGCTTGTCATAAAACAGGTAATATTTTTAGACATAATTAAACTGAACACAAAGTGGTATTTGTTGCAAACAACCGAATAATTTAATTTTTTAGAAGTTTATAGTCACTAGTAACATTCTCTCGAAAAGTCAATTCATGAAACAAAATTGGAAAATTCTATCAAAACTTAATATCAACATCTTCTTACGTTCGTTTTTGAAAAATTTGTAAAATGCTCCAACATTTTTTACTTTACTTTGATACAATCTAAAAAAACAATATAACCTCAATTTTTAGAATTACTATAAATAGTACCTATTATACACAAAAAAAAATTTGCAACTGCGCTAGGCAAATAAAATGTTAATACGTAAACTTCAAATATGGAACTATGAGAAAAACTACGTTGCGCCATAATCGTACATAACATAGGTACAATAAAAGACGGGAAATTACAATTTTTATTACTATTAAGCTGATATTTTATAATATGAAATATGAATTATATATAAGTAGTTATAAATAATATATACACATATTATTATATTTATTATACCCTACGTCAAATTTTTTAGGCATGAAATGTTTTAGGGTACAACATATTTTGTTATATTTCCAAATTATGAAAATGAAGAATAGGTAAGCTGGTTTATGTACAATAATTTTCATTAATATTTGAATTTTATACAGTTAGCAACAAAAGTATTTGGACAAAATTAAAATAAAATTTTATTACTGAATAATGAATAGCTGAGTCCTACCTGTATTTTTTTAAATATACAGGGCGAGTCTTAACCATTAGCCCAAATTACACTAATTATTATAGTTCATGACAAACTGAATAAGAAATCAAAGATCACCTGTTATGCTGAAATGCATAGTTTTCAAGATATTACCTTTTGTTTTTAAAACAAAAAGAAAATTGAGAAACACTAGCTACTTACCTTGTTTATTAGGAATATTGCCTATTAATAGCTATCGTGTACCCGCATGTACACACAGAATTAGTAATTAAAAATTAAATAATGAAATTAAGCTTAAAGTTAAAACTAAGGGAGCGTTTATACATTCGATTTTGATTGGATGAAAATCGAAATAAAAATCGTTTAATGATATTTGTGGGTTTATACACATACGATTTCTTCTTTCGATTTAAAAAAAAAATGGCGCTTACATAAAATATCAGCTTATAAATTTTATAAGTATAACCTCTGATTTTATATGTATAAAGGTGGTATAAAGCATTAATACCTAAATGACAACTATAAAATGAACATAATTCTTTCTTAATATTTTCAGTTTGCGCCATTTTGATTTTCAAAAAATCGAACTAAAATAGGATTACAATCTATTTTTATAAAAATCGTTTTAAAATCGAAGGCAATACGATCATAATTGAATTACCGGTTTACACATCCAATTGTTATACGATTTTCGTTCGATTCGATTAACATTCGATTGAAATCGAGGGGTAAACGTAGGGTAAAGATTGCACAAAATGTAACATAAACGAAATTACATGGAAAACTTATGTATTTATGTATATCCTTACACACCAATGGTCCCCAAACGATAGTCTCAACATTTTCTTGAAAATTAAGCACCAAGTAAACGAAAACGGTATTAGGATTATTTGTTTAATTTGCCTGTCATCAATTTTAGTTTAGGGCAATGGTTACGATTCAACATGTATATATTTAAATAATAAAATAAAGGGAACATTAGGAGTAATAGGTCATCAGGAAAATAAAATGAAAGAGAAGATTAATTTAAAAATTGCGCTACCGGTTTCGGAAGAGCATATGCTTCCGTCTTCTGGCGATTCGTTTAAGGGGAGGTTTACTTGAGATGAACCAAAAATTATGTATTTTTCTGGAATTTTTTTCTCAAAGACGGAAGCAAATATAAATTTCGAATTTTGTACATATATTTATTAAGTATTAAAATATATATATAAAAAAAAAAAATTTCAAGGTAAAATATAAAAAATTGTCCATTTTGTAAATAGCGCAGTGTGACGATCCGAAAATCCGATGCCTTGTTGGTTGATATCATAGCGCCGATAATAAACCACTGAAATCAAAAAACAAAAAATGATTAATAAAATATATATGAACAGTATCGGCATCTTTACCTATAATATCAATAAATTGCTGAAAGAAAAAAAATGGCGGATGTGTGAACTTTTGATTACGATTTTTGTCTTATTTTTCGCTCTTTAAAGTAAAATTAAATATAAAAAAAATATTGAAAGTGTATCGGACTTAGGTAGAGGTGCCAAAGAATTGAATTATCTTTAAAATAAAAAATTAAAAAAAACAGGATCCATCGAATAGTTTTTGAGTTATCGTGTCAACCATTTCCAAAAATGTGGTTCCGAGATATTATAAAATATATATAAAGAAACGTATTTTCAAAATTTTATATTTAATACTCATTATTGCGTGAACTACGTTTTTTTTTTATTTTTATTTTTTATTTTTTTTTTTTTATAGAAAGCTGAATTCGGTTAATGTGCAAAAATCTTTTTTTAAAATTATTTTCAGAAAAATCATTTTGGGAACATATTCTACACATAATTTGCTATCAATTCCGGCAAAAACAAATCGATTTTTTGATCAAATCTCAAGTAAATCTTCTCTTAAATTACTTTCAGCAAAATTACTTTGGGAACCTACACATAATTAGCTACCAATTTCTGCAAAAAAAAAAAATTGATTTTTCTTAACGACGCTCAAGTAAACCTCCCCTTCAGTAAAAATAAAAAAATAAAAATATAAAAATACAATGTATATTTATATATTTTAATATATTTTTCTATATTATTTATTTTTATTTTTCTATTTTTATTTAAAGCAATTGCCAGAAGACGGAAGCATATGCTTTTCCGAAACCAATAGCGCAACTTTTGATTTAATCTTCTCTTTCATTTTATTTTCCTAATGATTTATTACTCCTAATGTTCCCTTTATTTCACTTTTACAGTTATCTAAACCTTTATTTATATAATATTTATTACATTTTAAATATCATGTTGCATTAAGTTCTACACATACAAAACTATTTTCTATAACCGGAATGATTACGTTATATGACAGTCTACTGTACAGACAACGAAGATCTTAAAACTCACTTGTGTAAATCACAGTAAACCCTTAGGTTAATTTTTTTTATTTCTTTTCACCTTCGCTCGAATTATAATACTTTGTAGATGTTTTCGAGGAATTTAAGTTTTATTTAAACACATATAACTTTTTTTACTTACGCTCGTTTTACACGAAATTGCTTAAAATCCTAAAGTAATAAAAGACACCTGTCGCAGCATCTGCATAACATAGCGAATTTCCTTCTATTAACTTATTTTAGTTCAAAAAATAATTTTTCAAAAGACTACAAAACATGATAATTAATAACAGTATGGGATTCTAGTGCATTCTTCGGACTTTTGTCTAATACAGACGCCACCTAGAATTATTTTTTTTATCTACAAAAACATCAGTCTACAGAATTCAATTTATTGGTTAGGAAAATAATTCAAATGTCACTAACAATAAATATCTTAAATGAGAAAAATCAAAACGACACTGTTTATTAAATTGCGTAAGAACTGACTTTGACTAGTTATCAGAGGTCAAGTGGGTGTAAGCTAGTAAATGCAATGACAGATATGATGAATTCTTGTACTACAAAATCCAAAAAAATGGGAACGCATACATTTTTAGTTAATTGTACTTTGAATTTTATACAAAATTTTAAAAAGAGTTTATTTTCTTAAAAAAAGGATTGAAACCCTAGTCACAGATATCCTCACAAGAAGTTCTCTTACTAAAAAAAAACTATCAAAAAACGTATAAATCTACCAAGTACTTAACATTTCAATATTTTTATTATATATAAACATCTAAAATATTTCAGTCTCTTTTTGGCAGTTCTGACAAAACTAAAACGCTTTTTTAAATTTTTGCATCGTTAAAATCGAAACGGTCTTTTGAAAACGGTTAAATTTACGATATGTTACATTAAAATTTACGATATTTTGCATTAAAATTAATCCCCAAATTGTAACACCCAACCACTCCTGTTAATATAATTTAAACAAGTTGTGTATCAACAGATGGCTCTGTCTTTTCCAGATATTTGAAAAATTAAATTTTTACCCCAATTTTTGAATTCATCCCTTCACACCGGTTTTCCGCAGATAAAAAAATACGTGTCGTTTATTTTTTAGTGTTCTACAACATTATTCGAATTCTTGTTATTTTTTTAATAATTAAAATACAGTCAGATAGAATGCTTTATTTATCTAACAATTAGTATTAATTTTATTCAAATAGAGTTTTGTAATATAAAATTTAAAATAATTAATTAAAATCTAACTCAAAATAAGTTAAAACTAACTGTATGTTACATTAAAAAGTGTTTTTATGCTAAAAAAAAAAAAAAAAAAAAAATAAATTTCACAAATTTTCTAGTGAAATAATTGAATTATTATTACTTGTAAATTTGTACAGTTTGAAAGTGAAAACTATTTTTGAATATAATATTTTTCGTGCATTCTTAATTAAACTGTGATAAAAACGTTGTGGTCCTTTCAATTTTTTTTTACATGCCATTATAATTAGTTGTTTTGGTGCCGTCGTTTTCTTTATCATTATTTAGTTATAAAATTCAAAAGGGTATTTTAAAAATGTGTATTGAACGACCAAGATTTTCTTCCGTGGAAATTAAAATTCTAAAAGAAAATGTAATAATAAATTACTTAAAGAAATAAAAAAATTTACCGGTGAATTATCTTTCAAATAGAGTTGTTATAATATAAGTATTTAAAAATTTTGTTAAATTTTTTCAAAAAACTAAAATTTTCAGTACACATGTGTTAAAATATATAATTGTTCGTTCGCCTTTAATTTATTAATTTAACTTTTTTAAATGATTCGCCTTAAAATTTATTAATATTTTTAAAACAAAATTATGATAGAACTGACAGATTTGTGTCAATATATATATATATATATATATATATATATATATATATATATATATATATATATATATATATATATATATATATATATATATATATATATATATATATATATATATATATATATTTTTGATAAAAAAGTTGAATATGTATTAGTATTAAGACTAAATATATTGTACATACACTGTACAAAATTATTAAGAGTATATTGAAATTCGCATAAATTTACGTTAAAAGTGTTATTGTTTCAATGTGGTTCAATTTTTATGCAATTGTACCAAAATGTTAATAGTTTTAATTCTGTGGTAAGATCATCTATCGCCTCTAACACAAAACAAATTTTCTTGATAATTATCAAAAAAAAAAAAAAAAAAAAAAAATGGAACATATATATTATAAAAACTTATTCAACTGAGAGAAATAAAATATAGCTGAATCGTTAAATTGGATTACAAAAATCATGACGCGGCACTTATGAAGCCTTTTTTTTCCAATGTAGCATCGCAAAATATGAGACAGAAGTAATTTGACTGTGAGTGTGAATGTAATGGAAAATGATTTCTTCCAACATACTTTTTAATTTTTCTTAAAAAAAAGTAACTTGCAATGGTCTAAAAATATTTTTTATGCATATTGCCCTTTACTTTCTATTAATGTAAAAAAAATGGAAAAATTGCTTAATTCTGGCAAAAAACTCATTTTGTTAACAAAAAATTATCGAAAACCGAAAAACCTACTTCTGGGCATCCGACGTGTCTGGCTAATGAACTCATCCAACGATTTGGAAATCGAATTCGCACACAAAATTTCATAAGCATTAAACGTTTCGTTCGAGAGTTATCGCGCGGATATATAAATTTTAGTGAATATCATTTTCGAATTCGGGGGACCTCAAACCATATTTTTGTTATAGTCCCGGGCTCAGGTCGCGTCATGACGACGGCTGGAAGAGCTGAATTTCCAGTGTTGGAAATTCGCTAAAAGAAAGCAAGTATTTGTAAAATTCCAAGTAAGAAGTTTTATAATCAATTTTAATTATGAAAAAGTTCAATATATTGTGCAGTACACCTAAGCTGGTTAGTATTCATTTATGAAATGTATTTGAGTATGTTATGTATGCATCACATACAAAAGAATATAACGTGATTTTGTACCGGGTGAATGCAATTCCAAACTAATATAATAAACTTGGTAAGTTTTATTGCAAATATTGCAACTGTAAACGTGAAAATAGAATTCTGTTCAAGATTGCTACACCTTGGTTATGTTCATAATATCTCCGGAAATAATTATATTTAAATCACATGCTAATATTAATATTCTTGTAATATCTTATAGAATGTTATGTTGTTTTAAAGGCTATAGCCAAGAATGGACTGACTGCTTAGGACCAAAGAACACATATAATATACAAATATATTTAATAGGGAAACTAATAGAAAAATCGAGATTCTAGGCAAAACTCATAAAGCCAAGAGACGTTCGCGGGTATCTACTACAGTGACTTTATAATATACTTGATAACAGTGTGGCCATTAGTAGGTCTAGTTTTTTATTGGTTGACGCCATTTTCAGGCCAAATGCATTGAATTTGTATACCTTGTTTATTCTGTTACTACGGTTACTCACTTCAAATTTAGCCTGAATATGGCGGATATGGTTCCAATGGCCACACTGTTATAAAGAATATTATACAGTCACTGTAGTATCTACTATTTAAGTTGATTTTTCAAATCTTTCCTTGTTCCCTAATATAATATTCTACAATTTTTGCTAAATTCCACTGTTTCGCTTATTTTTTAATTATAAGGACTGTCCCGAAAAGTTTTGCACAGTTTTATTTCCTGTCGGAAATAAAAACAATGTAATCATTTTTTTTTTATTAAGACGTTATACCTTAAACTTACAAATTTTGTACTTAATCCATTTTAATTAACTTTTTTCTACTGAATAACCGTACTTTACATTTCACGGGTCTCATTAAATTTTGCACTATTTCACTGCAGTCCATAATTTTCTGAATTATTTTAATGTTTCTGCTGTTTGTCCACCTTGCCGTAATATGCGTTTCACTATAGTCCAGTATTCTTCTATAGGTTGCAGTTCTGGGACGTTTTGATGGGTTCATATTTTTTGCAGGAACTGTACATTATTAGCTTTATACTACTTTAAAGTCGCTTTTGCGTAATAAGAAGCGGCTAGATCTAGCCAAAACAATGTTTCTCCTACATGCGATCTTATAAATGGCAATAAACGGTTTTTCTCATTACGGAAAAGCGACTTTGAAGTGGTATAAAGCCAATAATGTACAGTTGATGCAAAAAAACATAAACCGATCAAATGTCCTAGAACTGCAATCTATAGAAAGATTCTGGGCTATAGTGAAATGCATATTACGACAAGGTCGACAAACCACAGAAACATTAAAAGAATTCAGAATCTAACCATTGGACTGAATTATAGACTGCATCAAGCAATAACTTTACGGATGAAACAGTGCAAAATTTAATGAGACCCGTGAAAAGTAAGGTACGGTTATTCAGTAGAAAAAAGTTAATTAAAATAGATTAAGTACAAAATTTGTAAGTTTAAGGTATAACGTTTTAATAAAATAAAAAAAAATGATCACATTGTTTTATTTCCGACAGGAAACAAAACTGTGCAAAACTTTTCGGGACAGTCCTTAATTGAACGTCATATGAATGTTAATGTCTAAGAAATATCAATTTTTAATGTATTTATTCAATTTACTTACGAATTAAAAGTTATTCCGGTGTCCTAGTTTTTCATAACTTTTATTTTTACAAGCGCCAGTACTACAACCAATCACTATTTATTGTGTATTTAAAAAAATTTCGACTTTCGGCCATTACGCCATCCTCAGGTGAAAAACATAACTAAAAACTGTTCTTCTAGGCGAAACTATTTATATTATAAAAATGAAGTGAATAATGTATTAGTGGGGAATGTTAGAGATAGAGGCAGATATAAGTATATCAAAACAAATGTAAGGGAAATCCCAAGTTAACAAATTTTTCGATAAAAGTAAAATTTTATTTTTCTTTGTATTATTTGCATAGGTACCTACAGCGAATTTTATTTTAAAAAGGTTAAAAAAAAATCTACTTTTATCGAAAAATTTGTTAACTTGGGATTTCCCTCACATTTGTTTTGATATACTTATATCTGCCACTATCTCTAACATCCCCCACTACCACATTATTCACTTCATTTTTATAATATAAATAGCTTCGCCTAAAAGAACAGTTTTTAGTGGTGTTTTTCACCTGAGGATGGCGTAATGGTCGAAAGTCGACTCGTGTTTAGACGATTTTTGTTGTGAAAAGTGACAAAACAACGATTTCATGTTTTTTAATATGGATTTTCACAAAGTAAACCTTTCCAATATTAATTAATTAAAAAAATGATTTATCACACTGATACAAACTAAAACATCTAAAAAACGAAAGCTAAAATCGAACCATTAAAAACTAAAATACGCACAGCAACAAACGCGAAAAATTGTAATTGCAGACGCTCGTATAAATGAAAAATATCTCATTGCCTAACCTTTTTAATTTTAATGGAAGACGCCACAAGGGAACAGGGACTTTATAAGCACTTATGAAGATTGACAATGGCATGAATGCATCAGAATTACGTGGTTCTAGCAACGTAACTCTAAAATTGAACTAAAATAGTGAACCAAACTAGTACGTATCGTTTTTTTTCGGCCATATCGACAAATTGAAACGTATTTATACTATGTAGGTACTCTGAGCTGGTAACAAATGATAATTATTCCCAAAAGTTGAACCAGTGAAGTTTCAACGTATCATTTATTTTTCTTATAGTGTTTAGCTTAATTTCATTAGTGAGTATACTTTTTATTTGTACGTAAATTTAAAAGTTTTTGTATTATAATTTCAACGGACGCCAGGTGTATAGTTGCATAATAAAATAAGTAAATAAGAAAATTTTTATCAGTAATTATTAAACTTTTAACTTAAACTCAATTACAACTAAAACTTAACTTTTTAAAATTAAAAAAACTAAAATACATAAATTAAGAACGGTACGTTTTTATAGAATGTGACTCAAGTGGCGTGATTTTATTGCTAAATGTTTGGTATACTTACAGAAAAATAACCATGTTTATTTTTATTTTTGTTATTAAAATTACTGGTTTTTTTTATATAAAAATACTTAAAAAAAATCAGAATATTGGAATTTTAGTTCTAATGTTAACAAAATTGGGGTCTAGAAATGAAATTTCTGCTAATTCCATAGGCGTAATTCGGGGGTGGAAGGGAGTGGTTGTTACCACTCCAGAATTGTTGACCGGTGATTGTATATTATATGATACAATCTCAAGTAAGCTTACATGATTTTTTGTAACTGAATCTGTAACAAAATTACCTTAAAATGTAAGAAAATTGTTTCATTTTTAAACGTTTAATAAAACTATATTCGTCATTAACTGAAAAAACTTATAATTATTCGGTTTTGTTTAATAATAAGAACTACTCTCATCTTTTTTATTATATATATATTTTGGTAGATATATATACTAATATAAGTTAGGTACCTACTTATAGCATTCTTTTGCTCTACACAAATATTTTGTTACTTCCTTGTTGTTAAAAACAGGTTAACATTTTTATTCTATTAAATCGATATTTGTGTTAATATTTTCATTTAACACAAACAAGAAATGTTAGATTAACGCAGGTTTGTGTTACTTATTTAATACAAAAATTTTAACCACTGGTTTATTTTACGCAGAACACAATTTTTTTTACTGTGCATAAACAAATTGGCACACTTTTGACTTGTTGTGTGTGAATGATAATTACTTTTACATATGGTTTGTTTAATAACTCAAGTCATTAAAAATTATTATCTTAGGGTAAATTGTTAGCAATTAAATTATTGTAAAAATAATCTAAAAAAAACTTACAAATTTTAAGCCAGTTTTCAAACATTTTCACCCCAGATCCCCCAGTAAATTTTGCCACCCCAGTTACAAAGCTGAAATGACGCTCATGGCTAGTTCTACACCTAAAAAAAATAAAAGACGGTACTGAAAAGTTACAAATAACCCAAAACTCCACATCTCTGCGAAACAATTACTAATTTTGGTGATGTCATCACAGTAATTTTTTTTAGATCTTCGTTATTTGAATGTTTTGATATAAATGTATGAATACGATTTTAATAATTTTTGTTACGAATTTTCCATTTTCATTATGAAAATAATTACGTACACTAAAATTCACATTTTTTTAGAAACTGATGTGTCTTACTTTTACACTCTGTAATTGATGTGTTTTAGATACCTACTTAATCGCTTGCCCTTGTACCTACGCAACTTTTTAAATTACAAAAAAAATAAAATTTACCTATGAAAATTCTACAAAATCTCAAAAAAATTCTTACTTGGCTCGGAACAAATGAAGGCAGTTCAAATATTAAGTTTAACTTGCTATTTTTGTTGCTTACTTTCAAGATTTAACGTTAGCAACTTTGCATAGAAATGAATGTTTTAAATTGGTTACATAATAAAGTTAATAATTTGAAATATAAATTAGAATTGGGAATATCTTCAATATACGTTGGTTTCGATATTAAAATTATACGCCATATCATATTAGCCAATCAGAAACTTTTACGGTTAATTAGAATATAAGTATGTAGCAATTAGACAATCATTGCATCATTTTAGGGCCCCTCGAAAATATGTGTCATACATTTTTATTTTAATATTTTATGTCGTCAGCACAGCATACATCCAATTGATTGGAAAATATGGAATTTATGTTCTAAATTATTTTAATCTGAATACAGTTAAACCACTCACAATTCCTACTAATAACTCAATATTTTTCAACCAGTGGGTCGCGATCCCTTGGGAGGTCGCGAAGCCTTTTTAAGGGGGTCGCAGTTACTTTAACAATAAAACCACTCTAGTTAATTAAGGATTACATTAATGTGCTGGTTTCGTACTTTCGCTTGATAGAATTTCAAAACAAATAACTGTGGCTTATTTTCAATAACAGTAAATCCGAGTTTTAAATAATTGTTGTCAAATAGACACTTTTTCTTTGCTTTTGTTTCATTACTCTCATTGGAACTTGTAGTTGACAGTTGTGCATGTCTTTCCAGAAACTCATCCATTTTCAATAATTACAATGAGCACAGAATTTTGGATATTAAGAAATAAAAGACAGTGAGCAACTACTAAATAAACAACAAGTCAATTCAATAAATTTAAATACAATTCAAAGCGAATTCACAATTCAAACAATTCAAAAGTGCCATCCAATCGCGCTATATCTCGCTCACACAAGTCACACGCGCGTTCAGAAGCTACTATAAGTCGTCAACTTCGATGTCAATATAAAAATATGCCTGTTCAAAATCTTTTGTTACGTATATATTTAATTGACACCTAACTAAAAATTATCAATAATGATAAACGGATTCGATATTTACAACATAAAATAAAATAAAAGTTAGTAAATTAAAGTAAAAAAAATGTTTTTTTTAAGAAACAGCTTTTATTTAAAAATGAGCTAAAAAAATAAAATAATTGTTGAGTGAAGTTTGAAGCAATATGCAACATAATTTATAAAAGCTTGAGACGTTATCATTAGTTATTTCTGTTTTGAATATAAGTGTAGCTATTTTACTTTTCAGTAGTTACCAAACTTAATTAAACGCCTCTAGCTTTTATCAATTATGTTGCATATTGCTTCAAACTTCACTCAAAAATTATTTTATTTTTTTTAGCTCATTTTTAAATAAAAGCATTTTCTTAAAAAACTTTTTTTTTATTTTAATTTATTTTCTACTTTTTAGTCTGATCACAATTAATTTAAAAAAAAGAATTAAAGAAGTAATTTATTTACCTATATTTTAATCGGTTAATTTACCCTAATCAGACATAAGTATGGAAACAAAAAATTGCAATGTAAAATCAATGGACAATATTTGACAATCCGAAATGTCAACAATTTTGGTTTTGGGGCGATTTAGGACAAAACTAATTATACAATATTGCATTGTCATCAAGGCTAGACACGTATGCAAAATTTGAAACCTCTAGCTCAATTAGAACCTGCCTAAATTTTGATTCCAAGATTTGTTCTAAACCAACATACTAACATAGCAAGTTAAATAAAAGCTTTTAAAAATAGCAGAGGGTAGAGGTGTACCGGCACAAGATTGCCGTGAAAATGTAAATTTTCTAATTGTAAAAATTTTAATTAATTGGCAAATAGTTTGCCTTGTGAAATATAAAAGTTAAAAATGATTTCTATTGATTTGGTTTTCCTAGCAAAAAAATAATAAAATAAAAAGTCAGTCTAATGCTGACATTCGAAGCAGATATTTGGTTTTTTATTTCGAGAAGATATTTGGAGTCAGTTACACAATAGAGGTCGCGAAATATTTTTCTATACTAGGGAGTCGTGAAATATTTTTCCATACTGAGCGGGTCGCGCCATGAAAAAGGTCTAAAAACACTGATATAACTCATTATTTTAGTATTCAATGAAAACAATTCCATCTATATTTGTTCTTGTATTTTTCCTCACATGTTTGATTATGATCCATACAAACTGATAATATGACAACAGTAAAACACTATTTTTATAAAAAAAAATAAAATTTTATTCATTGGAAAAACATATCCGCCATAAAAATTCAATTTAAAATAAATAGAAAAAGAAAATCTATCTCATGAATTTCCGACATGACATTTTCTCTTATTCAAATAGACCGAACGCTGGTTGTGTACTAACTGCTGCTGCTGCTGCTGCTGCTGCTACTAACTGTATGGTGGTGAAATGCGAATAAAAAAATATGCGAACAAAATCAGCCGCTATGTTGTTTTGCTTGTTAAAAACGATATATCAATAGTTTAGTTGAATGTGCAGCGCATTGTCAGTTGAATATACATAGATATATCGTAATAAACTTATTAGAGCTATGTGGAAATGTTATACGGCGCGAATCCATGGAATGACATGCAAGAATATAGCGAGTGATCCATTTTCCGTGATCGAATGGTAAGGATGGATTTTTCGGCTTGATTTCTACAAGAGATCCTACAGCTTCTGCTTCCCACTCCCGCCAAATTTCTCAGTTCTAATTCTGTTCTCGATGGAACCCGATTTTTGTCCGTTCCTAACAAGTTAAGGCGGTCTTCCTATGTGGCGCGTAGAATTTAAATCCAATTTCGGCATTTTTTTCTGTATCAAAATAAAATACAATTTTTTTTTCAGTTTTTTATATGTTCCTATTCAATCCTACTCAATTTTACAATGCTTTGTTTATGTTTTTTGAGGTTAAAGTGGACTTCTCAAAAAAAAACTGAAGTGGGTGATGGGCAATAGATCTCCATTTGTAATGATCGAAAATGAAAAAATCATCCATTATCCTGTTTTATAAAGTTGTCCCTATCATCCGGACCAGGAGTACACATTTATGTTAATAAATAACAAAGTGGCGGGCTTTAAAAAAAAAAAAGTTTCAAAAATCGTAATTTTTTCATTGAAAATCGAGAAAAAAAATAAGAAATTATTATTAAAAATAAATTATTCTAGTTGGAACGATAACCACTAGTGTGTAAAACAACGTATATAATATTAAAATTATAGCCCGATCGGTTGATTAGAATTTTGTCTCTATTGCCCACCAGTCAAAAAAATGTAGTTTCTAGGAAAACATGTTTAAAGTTTTATTAATAAATTTTTCATAAAATATTTATCATAATATTAATAGATTTGAGCGTTACTTTATGGGATTCCATATTTGTAAATAATAAATAAATATTTTACTTCGCAAAAATACCACTTTTATTTTGAAACAATATTGTCACAGTTTCAAAATAAAAATGGTGTTTTTGAGAAGTAAAATATTTGTTTATTATTTACAAATATATCATAATTACGAAACAATACTTTCATAAAAAATATATACTTACTAGACACTGGACAAAATGATCCCTAACAAAGTCGGAGTGTAAAATATTTTGAACTGGGGGCTATAAATTTTTCTACTTTTGTCATAAACAACGAAAATATTTTTAATTTTGTTTTAAAAGACAGTTTTATTGCTATTTACATTTTATTTTATATCACTATGTATAATATATCTAGATCAGAACCGATGTATATATTTTCCATAAAAAAGAAAAATTTTTGACCCCTCCTTAAAAATATTATGTAGGTACTCCAGCACTGTTAGGGGTCAATGTCTTCCGTTCTCGGATATATACAGATATCAGCTACACCTGATTCACAGACTAACCCTTTCGCTTCTTCATAAGCATCATTTTCTTATACACTCTTCTTAATGCTATAACTTCGTAAGTAATTTGAATTTCGGTCTACAATTGTCGCAGTACACTTTCAATGTATTTTACTTTTAAAATAAATATTTTTAAAAAAATCGGAAATTTTTAATCGTCATCGAATCGAAACCATAAGGATTTCATTGCTGAAACTACGAAATAAAAAAATTGCATTTTTATGACAATTTATTAAATTACATTGCATAAAACATATTATTAAATATTGTTTATTTGTTGTTTGTTGTTTATTGTTTATTGTTTATTTATTGTTTATACTAGAGTTAAAAAATATTAAAAAAAAATGAAAATTTCACGGTAGTGAACACTGTATCATCTCTTTGATTCTGATACTGATTCTTACAGTAAATCCTTCTAAAAAATTTCGATAATTTTTACAAATACATAATAATACTTTGACAAAACTAAAACTCTCTTTGAGCCGTTTTATTCAAACTTTAACATCTTCAGGTAATTTATTTTTAAAATTTAATTCATTCACGAAAGTTTTCAGTACTTTCAAGTACCTACCTATAAGTTACCTCCCTATATACTTTATTATCGAATATATTCTTCTGGCAATAGAAGTGTGGGTACTTTAACGTGCATACACGTACACACATGCACACGACGTGTATAGTCGTCGGAGATATTTTGCTCATTCAAACGGAAATCAAATGGTATTTTCTATAACATTATACAACCATACATATATTAATACCGTACAACTTTATTTTTACCAAATATAGACAACTCAATACATTGTTAAATTACATAAAAACATTTTCTTTTTTTCATCTGTTATTAAACGAATGGTTTATTTGTTCTCTTTTTTTCATTTGTGTTTATACATAACAAAAAGGATATAGCAGGATAAGTATAGGTGAATCTGCCCCGGAGCGAATTGTTTTAACAATTATATTACCGCTATGGTAAGGCTGTATGTAATTGATATCCACAATTTTGGCGGCCAAAACTGAGTAGTTATGGAGATAACTAAAAAAATTTAAAAAATTATAAAAATTTTTTTTCTTTGTAACTACTCAACTTAGGAGAATAATTTCAAATCCACATGAAGGCAAACACTCTCAAGAATATTAGACATATTTTTTATCGTATCAGTCCTCGTTATTAAGGATAATAACAAGGATAGTATCCGATCCAATGTTATTTTTATAGGGTCTCAGTTAAGCGACCACTTCAAAAAGAATTCAGTAACTGTGCCCTAATGCTCTTAATTACTGCACCTCTCATCAAAATTCAAGGGCTACAACATGGTAAAAAAAATATTTTCCATTTTCAATCTGCTGAACCGTCTCTCCAGTGGGTCCAACCCTGGAATTATATACATCATACAATAACAATTTATTTAGCCATCTTCTAGTAAAAATACTCATTCTAAAAATTCATCATTAAAAAGCATTACTAAAGTTAAAGGCACTATATTGATTGGTGAGCCGGATTAAAAACAACAGGTGGGTCAGATCTGGCCCAGCGACCGTAGTTTTCTGACGTCTGGTTTAGAAGATTAATGGAAAAATTAATTTATTTTGTTATTAGACCTTGTACTAACGAAAACTGAAAGCGATTCAAAAAAATAATTTCATAAATAAAAGTTAATTGACCTTAATTTTTGAGGTATACAAAGTTTAATTACCATATTTGATAAAAATAATATTGTTAGTAACCCTTCCTTCATCATTGGAAAGCTCTGATATTAAAAGTCCACAAAATCAAATATGGCAGTTCATATTACTTATTGTAATAGACCGTGGTTTTGGAAAAGAGACATCAACGCCGATTTACATATGAATTTTATAATACGGGAAAGGTTAAACTTATCATTTAACGGATGCGTATGAAATAATAAGGCCCTTAAAACCCCCAGAAAATTAAATTTATTTCCAAAAACTTTTAAAAAACAATCAATAAATTCCAAGTACATGTCTTTGTTTCTTACAAAATGCAGTGCATTACAAATCTATAAATACATATAATAAAACTGTAAATGGACCCAGGGCCGTGGAGAAAAATAGTGGGCCCCGGGAATAAACTACATTCTTTTAAAAAATTCCTCCCAAGAAAATAAGTTATGAACAAAAAAACCTTTTTTCCTTGGCCCTCTATCGACAGTTACGGGCCCCCTCCTTAAGCCCGGGCCCCGGGGCTAGAACCCCAGTTACCCCACCCTCTCGTCTGGCCTGAATGGACCGTGTCTGTATGTACATGGTATATTTTTGGAAAATTGTACTGATATTATAGACAGTTATTAATTTAGATACCAAAACAGCGATATTTAAATTTTGACCTGACGCTCTGTCTGTGCACGCATCATGCAAAAGATACTAGGACGATTCTGATGAAATTTGAAAAATATTAAATTTTAAAAATATTTATCTTTTTAGCTTATTGTACTTTCTCACTTGAGCTGATAGTGTATTTCTAAATATATTTCAAATTTTTATTTCATTACTTCCTATCTTCAATTGTTTGAATGAATTTCCGGCTGAAAGAAAAAATTCAGCTACTACTGTCACTGTCATGGTAAGACTTGAGCTTGGGACTATGATAGAATTTTATTAGGAGGTTGCCACAATCCGAAAATGATGCCGATTCGCCAAAATTTATATATATATATATATATATATATATATATATATATATATATATATATATATATATATATATATATATATAGATATAGATATATATAGTAATTAGTAATATAAACAACCCAATAATAGTAAATTTAAACAACCCAACTTTTTGATAACGCAATTCTCCGATAACATTGTAAAATATTATCGTAAAATGTCGTCTGCGAAAATTCGATTTTCAAATAAAAAATACCAGTAAACAGTTTAATATGAATAAAATAAATGGAAGGAAAATTTACGTAATTTTCGGGGAGTCGGGACCCCTTGCCCCTCCCCCCCCGGTTTTTGCGTTCCAATATATATATATATATATATATATATATATATATATATATATATATATATATATATATATATATATATATATATATATATATATATATATATATATATATATATATATATATATATATATATATATAGGACATTCTTTCTGAACGGGACACCCTGCTGTCAAAAATTGGTGTTGCTTAAAATAGATCTGCAATATCTCAAATTAAAGTTTATGGACTCTATTTTTCAAATATGCGTGGCAAAATTGTCCTCACACAATAGTGATTTCAATATGGCGGCTGGAGAATATAAAAGCGTTTTTTTCTGCGGACAATAAACGTTCTGTAACGTTTGAAAAACTTTTTTGGTTAAAAATATAAAGTTTTTTTTAACGTTTCGAGAACAATTTAAATATATAGGTATATGGACGAATCGGCATTATTTTCTGTTTATGGTGACCTGGTGAGATATGGTGTAGTAGCTGAATTTTCCTTGCAGAAATTCATCAAACATTTGAATTGCAATAAGTAAACTGATTTCTAAAACTATTTAAAAGTACACTACTAGGTCAAGTTAAAAAGTACGATAAGCTAAAAAAATAGGCATTTTTAAAATAAAATATGAGTGAGTTGTTATTGATAGAAAAAGTTTAGGTATAAGATTGAAAAGTTTGGTTGATTTGTTTGTCATTAAATAGCTATAATTTATAACTATTTAAACCATTTGCACGGTAAAATCTAATTACTAGTTTACCATTACGTTGAGCCTTACTGTACAAAATTAAACAAATTTGAAAATCTTATTAAGAGTAACATTTGACAGACAACTCATTATAATTACGTCTTCTTCTGGATGGTGGTTACAAATAGGTAACGACGTAAGTCGCCTCTTTATATTATTATCATTAATATTTCAGTTGTTTTTGTTTAATTAGGTTGGATTATATTATTATATTATCTTTTTCTAACTCGTAATGTTAAATCGAGAAGGAGTATTTTTAAGGAGTATTAAAAATTTTGTATTCAGTTATTGGTTTAAAATCTATATGACGTCATTTTGAAGGGTTGAACTAATTTGTGACGTAATTGTCTAAATATAAAATTTCAGGTATATAGGATATCTGCTCCTGATAGAAAGTTCCAATAGTAACTGTATTTTCGTTTATGTGACACTGCAGATATTTAATATGTACAACTTTTCTAGATCAAAACAAAACCGTGGTGGAAATTTAATAGAAAATTGTCAAAAAATGTGGTGTAGTAGACTTTTTAGTCGAATTTTCTCCGAAATTTAGACTTATACAGTCTATACGATAAGAGCTGCGAGAGGCGAGAGTAGGGGCGCTATCCGTTTTCGGACCCGTAGAACACGAATATGTAGAAAAAAAATGTCTGATATATATATATATATATATATATATATATATATATATATATATATATATATATATATATATATATTCCCGCCACCTTTTAATTTGTGTAGGGCCCCCCTATGGAAGTTAAGAGATGAAATTTGGTAAATGGGGCTCATTTTCGAGGCACCTCATACTATCAAAGTGGGGTCAAATTTTGGGCAAATTTTTTTTCTGACCCGACCTTTAAGGGGGTGGTGGGGGGCGGAAAAGCAATAAAACTTTTTCAAACCGGTTTTAAATAATGTTTCGGTCAATTATCTACAACATATCCAAAATTCAGCTTCCTAGGATGATATGGTGGGAGTAGAGGGGGGAAAAACGATTTTCGCTGGATCTAACAGGCCCCCAGCCCCCCAGAATTAACGTAGAGGGTTGAAATTTGGTGTGTTGATAAAGTTCGTACCTAGGTTGTGCTTTTTGGAGGTTTTAATATTTTACCCCCACCCCCCTCATTTTTAAGCTACAATTTCATGCATTTTCGACGTTTTCGAAGTTTGTACCACTCGCACAGGTCACCCGAATAAACCTAGAGGGCTGAAATGTTGTATTCGGATTGAGTTAGTATCAAGGGGGTGCCTTTTGGGGGTCTCGACTTTTAACCCCTACCCCCACCATTTTTATACCCAAAAGAACATGATTTTTCTTGTTTTTTAACAGTTTCGTTCGGGTCAAAATCTCCCCAAATAAACCTAGAGGGCTGAAATTTGGTGTACAGGTTAAGCTAATAGCCAGACACTGTTTTTTGGAGGTTTCAACTTTTAACCCTTACCCCCACGATTTTGACGCCAATATTTCCTTAATTTTTTTGCTTGTTTTCTAACACGTCTAGAGACTCCATAAGTAAACCTAGAGGGCTGAAATTTTGTACGTGTATTCAGTTAGTATCCAGCTAGTACCTTGTAGGGAGTCCGCATCACTTTTCCCCCCACTTCTCCCATTTTTACATCGGAATTGAATGCTATTGTTAAATGTGTTTTAAAAGCATTATGTTTATTCTAAATACAAGTAGGCGAATAGTAATTTTAAAAAATTTAAAAAAAAGTGAACTTACTTTTATGACAAATGAAATACATACATATTAAGTAATTTAAAAATGTTATTAAAGTCACTGTTTATTTATAAATTAGGAATTTTGGATTTTTAGTATTTATAAAATAGAAATTTTGGATTTTTTTGGAAAGAAAAAATATCTTTATAAAGGCCTTCCAGTTTACTATTGAAGGTCCTTTTTTAATATTTAAAACTAAAAGATAAAGGCAATTAGCGGATAAACATGGGCAGGAATGTCCTCGTACGAATTGTGTTGGCTTTTTTTCTGCTACCTGTTTTCGGCACAAAATTGAAATTTACTGAGATACAGCCCTTAAATACTTAAAACCTTTTTTTAAAGCCTCGATCAGCCGAACACTCATCACCAGTTTTGAAACCAACAAAATGACAATTCGGTTGTAGACTTTCAATCACATTTCGCTTGTAGACATTCAATACCGAAGATGAAGGGGAAAATTCGACTACCGTGATGGGGCCCCGCTGCTCACGGCGTTTTTAACATGTAGAATATTAAAGAATGCCTACTACACCACATTTTTTGACAATTTTCTATTATATTTCTACAATGGTTTTGTTTTAATCCAGGGAGGCTATACATATGAAGTACCTGCAGTGTCACATAAACGACAATACAATTACTATTGGGACTTTCTATCAGGGACAGATAACCTATAACTTAATATACCTCTTTAAATTATTCTTGATTATCTCGAAAACTATAGAAGATAAGAGGACTGGTACGATAATAAATATGTCTAGTATTCTTAAGGGTGTTTTCCTTCATATGGATTTGAAATTATTTTTCTAAGTTGAGTAGTTCCAAGAAAAAAATTTTTGTAATTTTTTAAATTTTTTTAGTTATCTCCATAACTACTCAGTTTTGGCCACCAAAATTGTAGATATCAATTATCTAGAGCCTTACCATACCGGTAATATAGTTATTAAAATAATTCGCTTCGGGGCAGATTCATCTATACTTATCCTGCTATATCCTTTAGCGAGACTATAAGAAGAGAATGTATTATTATCAAATCAATTTGTGCATATGTGATTTTCACAGACGCTCTTGACGTTTTTACGATTTTCACCGAATTCTGATCTTAATGTACGTACGTTGGTGTCTAAATCTACGAATATTTTCAATTCTATTAGGCCAAAAGAAATGAAAACCGGCTCAAAATAATTCTATATATGGAGCATTGAAAAAAAAAATAAATAAAATTTTAACATATTTTGTTCAATAGTTCTGAAGTTATCGCTATTTTTAACTTTTTGAAAAATCGAACAAGTTTAGTTTTACTCAATTTTTTCTAGAACTTGTTTACGAAAATCCGTGAAATTTAGCTAGAACTTGTTAACGAAAATTCGTGAAATTTAAACGAAAGGTACCTATTACAAAAAATTCCAATTATTTAAGAGCAAATTTTAGCATAAGTCACTTGATTTAACGTAGTTGCTCTGAGATAGTCAGGTACAAAAGTATATCTCAGCGAAAAAATTTTCTTTTATCAAAATTTTAGCAATGTATTAATATTCTTCAGTTATTATATTTGTATACCACTTGTTTTTTTTAATTTTCGCGCGCTTCTGTTGCAGTAATATAGGAGTATTGTTGTAAAATGATGTTTATAAATTATGTTTCAAAAACGGCGTGGTTAATAATTTTTATTTGTTATTAAATATGACTTCTAACTTTGTATTTTATAACATATTAAATTTTTAACAAATTGCTTTGACACGTTTACATTTTAGTAAAAAAAAAATAGAGTTTTTCCATATGAGCCCGTGTTAAAATTACAAAACTTTGAAACCGTTTTTCTCAAAATTGGGATGGTCAATATTTTTTTCGGTAAGGGCTGGAGTAGAAGAGCTAGGACAGTTCTGGAGCACCGCAAAATGGAGTAACTTGAACCCCTTTGACGGTGTTTGAAAGCGTGTGTCTTAGGGTTCTATTGCACCCATTTTACGGTACTATATATTCCGAACTGATGAGTTATCAAAATGTATCGATGTGCAAACCTTGACCTTTGACCCGGCACATACCAAGTACATGTATTTAAAATTTGTTGTTGACATTTGACCCCACACGCGCTCATACTGTTGGCCTTGAAACTCCAAAGACCTGAGTCATCACCACCAACCAAATTAATTTATGTTAACCCATTATGCGCCATCACAATTTACTTATAACAATTTGGTTTTGTGTTAACCCATTATCAGCCAAACCTAACGCATGCGCAGATTGAATTTAAGTACACGACGCATGCGCAGACTGAATTTTAGGTTACAATTTGATAGATGGGTTACACTACCGCGTCAAAATGTGGGAATACCCTGACGCGGGGGTGGCCCCAAACTTTTGACACCGTACTGTACTTAAATTTTTGGTACACTGCCGTGTCAAAAGTGTGGACCCCCCCTGGCCAAGAAGGTACCCTATCACTTTTTGAAGCGTACTGTACGTGCAAACCTTGGCCCCAACACGCGCTTGCCTTAATTACGTCATCTTAAACGAACTATCACGTCAAAAAATGTGGGGAATACCCTAACCCAGGGGTGGCCCCAAACTTTTGACGCCGTACTGTACTTAAATTTTTGGTACACTGCCGTGTCAAAAGTGCGGACCCCCCTGACCAAAAAGGTATCCGATCACTTTTTGAAGTGTACAGTGCTTATTACGTGTAAACCTTGAACCTCACTTAACTGCGTCATCTTAAACGAAAATCGGTAGGCCGCTAAATTTTGTGTGGGACACTGTACCAAGCGCTAGATTTTAAAATCAGACTCCGGGGTCCAGATTTCTGACCGCTACTGTACTGTAAATCGAGTGTCTACTGTACTTTTCAACAAGTTTAAGCCTGTTTTCAGCAAAGTCAGCACTTTTTTAATTTGTTTATTTATATGTTTTAATTTAAAAAATGTTTATTTAAGATTTTGACAACACAGCAATTTCTTTGTTTGATTTCAAATATGAAATAGTTTTCTCGGAATTTTTAATTTATGGCCTGATAATAATCGGGGGTTTTTTCAATTTGTTTATTTAAGGTTTAATTTTAAAAAATGTTTATTTAAAATTAGTCAGCAATTCTTTTATTAGGTTTCAAATGTGAAATAAATTTTTCGGAATTTGACATTTGACCTTCGGTTATTTGCGTTGTAAAAATTCTGAGCCAGCATTTTTTGTGATTCCCCTCCAGAATTTTTCGAGCAGTCAAAATCGTATAAATTGAGGTCTGCGTGCCCCCTCAAATCACTTCTTCAGCAAACTTCAAGCAGTTAATATTGTTATTGTTGCAAGAATTTGTATCGAGATTAAAACACAACAATGGCTTCATTAAACGACGTGACAACTAGAATGGTGGAAAATGTACGAAACGCGCTATCATTATTGGAAATGGATACTCGGGATGCAGATGAATTGGAAAAATGGTTAAAACATACAAGTACAAACGTGAGACTAATAAATAAGGCAATTCGTGGAGCGGAAAACTTGGGACAACGCAAACATTTTGAATCATGTGCGGGAAAAATGAAAGGATTTCGAATCAGATTGAAGGCGCTACGAAAACATGGTAAGTTTTTTCAAATATAAATTTATTTTTTAATGATTTCTTTATAATTTTAATATATCAACATGGTAAGTTTTTTAAATATAAATTTTTTTTTTTTGTTAATGATTTTTTATAAATTTGATAAATAATTTTAATATGTTGATTGTTTTAGGTGCTGGTATGAATCGAAATCAAAGGAAACAGTCGGACCGAATCCAGTGGGCGGACGTTGAATCAGCATTTGCGAGCCGGATACGAACGGGAGTGGTTACCAACATAACGCACATAGAGCCAAAGGACTTTTTAGAGGACGCAAGGTCAATGTTCACCCGACGCATAAAAAATATTCTGAAACAATACCTAACGATAAAAGTCAACACAACGTTTTGCGGGTTATTTGTGAAAACTGATGGTGACGAGGACAAATACGATATGAAACATTTCAATACGCCAAATATCATTATAGATCGTGGAACAAACCTAAAACAATGCTTCGTGGAACACGTACAGGAACCAATTCTAAGAAAACTGAGCGAATTTGCCGAGTCGGGGAGCGGGTGGTCATTGTCCTCCATAATTAACCTAGCCGTGAACGTGAACAAATACACACCTTTTCGTGGATCAAGCTACATCGAATTGCCGCAGGAAATAAAACGAAAACAAGCATGTATCAACATCCAAAACTTCAACGATGACGCCTGTTTCGCGTGGGCAGTGGTATCAGCACTTTATCCAGCTAACAACAAAATTGCTCAAAGAACGTCAGCATACCCACACTACTCAACGGTGTTAAATTTAGACGGGATACAGTTTCCAATGACAATCCAACAAGTGAGCAAATTCGAGAAACAGAACCCAACAATATCAGTCAACGTGTTTATACTAAAAAAACAAAATGGACATTTTGAAACCGTACCTGCTGCGCTAACGACAGAGAAGAAACAAAACCACATAAACCTTTTAATGATCCAGAACGAGTATTACGAGGATGAAGACAACGAACAGGACAACGACAACGATCAAGATTTACGCTACCATTTCTGTTGGATTAAGGACTTATCGCGACTTGTGTCAAGACAACTAGCAAACACCAAGAGTAAAAAATACATCTGTGATCGATGCTTAAATTACTTTCATACGGAGAATAAATTGATAAAACATACTGAAGACTGCATGAACATGAACAACTGTCGGGTGATAATGCCGGAAGGGAAAAGCAAATACATATCGTTCAAGAATTATAGCAACAAAAAACGTGTTCCATTTATAATTTACGCGGACGTCGAATCATTCTTGCAACCTGTGACGGATAACGAAAATCGGAAAAACACGACAACGTATCAACAACATCGGGCATACAGTATCGGTTACTACTTTCACTGCTCCTACAACAATCAGCTAAGCTACTATAGATCATACCGCGGGTCAAATTGCGAAAAATGGTTCGCGAAAGAACTGGCAACGTTACGTGAAAATATCTTGGAACCCATATATGACAACATAATACCAATGAACGAGTTAACACCAGAGGAACAACAGCAACTTAAACAACGAAGTACCGGGTGCCACATCTGCGAGAAACCATTCAAACCTGAGGATATTGTGGTTCGTGATCATAACCACTTCACCGGCGAATACAATGGACCTGCGCACAAGGGATGCAACTTGAATTATAAGGATTTCCATATGATTCCTGTTGTATTCCACAACTTGAGTGGTTATGATGCACATTTCGTAATAAAGGATATAGCAACAGCATTCGAGGGACGTGTCGACTTACTACCAATCAACAAGGAACGATATATTGCATTCACTAAACATGTTACGGGCAGCGAAATTACATTTAGATTCATCGACTCTTTCCGATTTATGGCATCAAGTTTGGATAAATTATCTTCATATCTCAACGAGTTCAACGTAGTTAAATCACAATTTCCGGATACCGACTACAAATTACTTACGCGCAAAGGTGTTTTTCCGTACGACTACATATCAGGCTGGGATAAATTGGAAGAAACATGTTTACCATCACGGGAGAAATTCTACAATCGACTCAACGACAACGATATCACCATGGATGACTATACACACGCACAAAAAGTTTGGGATACATTCAACATACAGACGCTTGGAGAATACTCGGATTTATATATGAAAACGGACATACTACTACTCGCGGATGTTTTCGAGAATTTTCGGGATACGTGCATGCGCACACACGGATTGGATCCTGCTCATTACTACACGACGCCGGGACTTACGTGGGATGCAGCCTTAAAATATACAAAAGTAGAGTTAGAACTGATATCTGATGTGGACCAATTATTATTCATTGAACGTGGTATTCGAGGTGGATTGAGCCAGTGTAGTAACCGATACGCGACAGCAAACAATAAATATATGAACACCTACGATCCGGACGAGGAATCAAAATACCTGATGTACTATGACGTGAACAACTTATATGGATGGGCAATGTCACAATACTTACCAACGGGAAATTTCAAATGGATGGATAATACCGAGATAGATGTTCAACAAATACCTGATGATTCACCAATAGGATATTTACTGGAAGTGGATTTGGAATACCCGAGAGAACTGCACGATAAACACAACGATTTACCATTATGTCCAGAGAGAATGTGTGCACCCGGTACTAAACAGGAAATGTTACTGGCAACGCTATACAACAAACAGAAATACGTGATACACTATCGGAACCTGAAACAATGTCTACAACACGGGATGAAATTAAAGAAAATACATAGAGTGCTACAATTCGATCAATCACCATGGCTTAAATCCTACATCGACTTGAATACAGCTCTAAGACAAACGGCGGGAAACGAATTCGAGAAAAATCTCTACAAGCTACTCAACAACGCGGTCTTCGGGAAAACGATGGAAAATGTACGGAAACACTCGATTGTGAAACTGTTAACGAAATGGTATGGACGATATGGTGCGGAAGTTATGATAGCAAAACCGAATTTCCACAGCCGCACCATATTTGACGAGAATCTTATCGCAGTCGAACTACGGAAAACGGAAGTGTTTATGAACAAACCAATATACGTCGGGCAAGCAATTCTGGATATTTCGAAAACATGTGTCTACGATTTTCATTACAACTACATACAGCCAACGTTCGGGAACAACAGCAAATTACTCTACACAGACACGGATTCATTGATTTACGAGATAAAATGCCCAGATATTTACGAAATAATGAAACGTGATATTCAATACTTTGATACGTCGGATTACAACGCGGATAATCAATATAACATGCCTAGACTAAATAAGAAAATACCCGGGTTAATGAAGGATGAGCTAAATGGTCGAATCTTTACAAAATTTGTGGGCTTAAGATCGAAAATGTATAGTTGTCAAGTGGACGGCGAGGATCACACGAAGAAAGCGAAAGGTGTAAAGAACTCTGTGGTTAAGAAAACGATAACTTTCAACGATTACGTGGACTGTCTAAAACACAATACAATCATAAACCGACAACAAAACCTGATACAATCGAAAAAACATAACGTGTATAGTGTAACTCAGAACAAGGTGGCGCTCAGCCCGTACGATACGAAACGACATATTGTGGAGGGGGAAACGGATACTTTAGCATGGGGACATTACTCATTAAATTAGTACGCAAGTGGAAATGGCATCGTCATCATCGGCTTACTGGAAACGGCTACAAATATTTTCAAGTGAACTGGATAAACTACGTAAACGGGTTGATACCTACGAAAAAACAATTGATGCTATTGTAAAAATGCAAAATTTGAAATTGTCTGAACCGGAATCAATGGAGTGGGATAAAATGGATGTTTCAATTGGTGAATTTTTCGAACGTGAACCAATGCTACTGAACGAACTGACTTTGGAAACATTTCTTCAAATCTACAAGTGGATCAGTTTGAATGTGCTGAAAAGTTATGGTGCAAAAATCATACAACGCGCCTGGATTTGGTTACCATCCAATTATCGAGCCATGTTTCAAGAATGTGAACCATGTTTTGAACATTATAATCGACCATGGCAACAAGATCATATTGATGGACCACCTGCTTTGAAAATTCGCTGTGAAATGTGCAAGAATGGCGTGAAAATGGAGGAAAACTTTCAACCGCCTGTTGGTGAACCATTGACATTTGCAACACGGATTTCACACGTTGAAGACATATTTCTGACTCATCCTTATTTGTATACAAAAGTCAGAAATTTCGATATGTTATTATACTTAACAAAACAACTATTGAAATATGATATTTGGGTGCAACATCTGTATGCATATATGATACCCGAATATGCACAACGAATTTGTCAAGTATGGGATCAGTTACCTGAAAACATGAAACAATTACGTTAGGGTGTTATTGAATATATAAACAAATCATACAATTTTTAATATTTATTTATTGTAAAAAATAATTCATATACATTTATTGTAAAAAATATTACATATACATTTACTGTGAAAATATTTTGTATTCATACTTATATTTTAAAAATAAAGAACAATAATTATTTACATATATGTGTTATTTATTTGAAAAAAAAAACCTTTTTATCTTACAGGGTTAAAAAAATATAAAAATAAAATATACACTTCAATGAGGGATAACTGCTGCTTCTTATACGGTGGTGTTCTTCTAAATTCAGTAAATTCTTAGTGTGGATAATCAATTAATCAT